>JAHHUM010000302.1:40836-640836 GCA_036173005.1 Crenichthys baileyi | reverse complement strand
ATGGCATTCCCTTGGCCCAATACTTGTGCTAGATGGGCACGTCACTGCCAAGGACTACCGAACTGTTCTTGAGGACCATGTGCATCCAATGGTTCAAACATTGTATCCTGAAGGCGGTGCCGTGTATCAGGATGACAATGCACCAATACACACAGCAAGACTGGTGAAAGATTGGTTTGATGAACATGGAAGTGAAGTTGAACATCTCCCATGGCCTGCACAGTCACCAGATCTAAATATTATTGAGCCACTTTGGGGTGTTTTGTAGGAGCGAGTCAGGAAACATTTTCCTCCACCAGGATCACGTAGTGACATGGCCACTATCCTGCAAGAAGAATGGCTTAAAATCCCTCTGACCACTGTGCAGGACTTGTATATGTCATTCCCAAGACGAATTGACGCTGTATTGGCCGCAAAAGGAGGCCCTACACCATACAAATGAATTATTGTGGTCTAAAAATAAAGGGAACACTTAAACAACACAATACTTCAACAACAAAATATCTCAGTACCTATGCTTTCTGGCAGATGTTTTGGTCACTTTTGAATGTTGGTGGTGCTTTCACACTCGTGGTAGCATGAGACGGACTCTACAACCCACACAAGTGGCTCAGGTAGTGCAGCTCATCCAGGATGGCACATCAATGCGAGCTGTGGCAAGAAGGTTTGCTGTGTCTGTCAGCGTAGTGTCCAGAGCCTGGAGGCGCTACCAGGAGACAGGCCAGTACACCAGGAGACATGGAGGAGGCCGTAGGAGGGCAACAACCCAGCAGCAGGACCGCTACCTCCGTCTTTGTGCAAGGAGGAACAGGAGGAGCACTGCCAGAGCCCTGCAAAATGACCTCCAGCAGGCCACAAATGTGCATGTGTCTGCACAAACGGTTAGAAGCCGACTCCATGAGGATAGTATGAGGGCCGGACGTCCAAAATTGGGGGTTGTGCTCACAGCCCAACACTGTGCAGGACGCTTGGCATTTGCCAGAGAACACCAGGATTGGCAAATTTGCCACTGCCGCCCTGTGCTCTTCACAGTTGAAAGCAGGTTCACACTGAACACATGTGACAGACGTGACAGAGTCTGAAGACACCGTGGAGAGCAACTGCTCCCTGCAACATCCTTTAGCATGACTGGTTTGGCAGTGGGTCAGTAATGGTGTGTGGTGGCATTTCTTTGGAGGGCCGCACGGCCTCATGTGGCTGGAGTGTGTCAGCAGTTCCTGCAAGATGAAGACATTGAAGCTATGGACTAGCCCGCCCGTTCACCAGATCTGAATCCGATTGAGCACATCTGGGACATCATGTCTCACTCCATCCACCAACGTCACGTTGTACCACAGACTGTCCAGGAGTTGGCGGATGCTTTAGTCCAGGTCTGGGAGGAGATCCCTCAGGAGACCATCCCTCGTCTCATCAGGAGCATGCCCAGGCGTTGTAGGGAGGTCATACAGGCACGTGGAGGCCACACACAATACTGAGCCTCATTTTGACTTGTTTTAAGGACATTACATCAAAGTTGGATCAGCCTGTAGTGTGTTTTTCCACTTTCATTTTGTGTGTGAAGGAGTACTTCGAGGATCTCCTCAATCCTGCCATCACGCATTCCCTGGTGGAAACAGAGGCTGGGGACTCGGGGTTGGACTCTTTCATCACCCAGGCTGAAGTCACCGAGGTGGTTAAAAAGCTCCACGGTGGCAAGGCTTCGGGGGTGGATGAGAACCGCCCTGAGTACCTCAAATCTCTGGATGTTGTGGCTGTCATGGTTGACACGCCTCTTCAACATTGCATGGCGGTCGGGGACAGTGCCTCTGGACTGGCAGACCGGGGTGGTGGTCCCCCTTCATAAGAAGGGGGACCGGAGGGTGTGTTCCAACTACAGGGGGATCACACTCCGCAGCCTCCCCGGTAAGGCCTACGCCAGGGTATTGGAGAGGAGAGTCCGGCCGATAGTCAAACCTCGGCTTCAGGAGGAGCAGTGTGGTTTTTGTCCCGGCCGTGGAACACTGGACCAGCTCTATACCCTCTACAGGGTATTCGAGGGCTCATGGGAGTTTGCCCATCCGGGTTCACATGTGTTTTGTGGACCTGGAGAAGGCATTCGACTGTGTCCCTCGTGATGCCTTGTGGGGGGTGCTCCAGGAGTATGGAATCGGGGCCCTTTATTAGGGGCCATCTGGAACCTGTACGAGCGGAGCAGGAGTTTGGTCCGCATTGCCGGCACTAAGTCGGACCTGTTCCCGGTGCATGTTGGACTCCGGCAGGGCTGCCCTTTGTCACCGGTCCTGTTCATAACTTTTATGGACAGGATTACTAGACGCAGCCAAGGGCTGGAGGGGGTCTGATTTGGGGACCAGTGGATTTCGTCTCTTCTTTTTGCAGATGACGTGGTCCTGGTGGCCCCCTCTAGCCAAGACCTACAGCATGTGCTGGGGCGGTTCGCAGCCGAGCGTGAAGTGGATGGGATGAAGATCAGCTCCTCCAAGTCAGAGGCCATGGTACGGTGCGGCTGCCGCAGTAATGGGGGCGCTGTGCCGGTCCGTTGTGGTGAAAAGAGAGCTGAGCCGAAAAGCAAAGCTCTCGATGTACCGGTCGGTCTACGTTCCTACCCTCACCTATGGCCATGAACTTTGGGTCATGACCGAAAGAACAAGATCCCGGATACAAGCGGCTGAAATGAGCTTCCTCTGGAGGGTGGCCGGGCACTCCCTTAGAGATAGGGTAAGGAGCTCGGCCATTCGGCAGGGGCTCGGAGTAGAGCCGCTGCTCCTCCACATCGAGAGGAGCCAGTTGAGGTGGCTCGGACATCTATACCGGATGCCTCCTGGACGCCTTCCTCGGGAGGTGTTCCAGGCACGTCCCACCGGGAATAGGCCCAGGGGACGGCCCAGGACACGCTGGAGGGACTATGTCTCTCGGCTGGCCTGGGAACGCCTTGGGCTCCCCCCGGAGGAGCTGGAGGAGGTGTCTGGGGAGAGGGACGTCTCGGTGTCTCTGCTGAGTCTGCTGCCCCCGCGACCCGGTTCCGGATAAGCGGAAGACGACGAGTACGAGTACGAGGATCAGCCTGTAGTGTGTTTTTCCACTTTCATTTTGTGTGTGACTCCAAATCCAGGCCTCCATTGGTTAATAAATTTGACTTCCATTGATGATTTTTGTGTGATTTTGTTGTCAGCACATTTAACTTTGTACAGAAAAAAGTATTCAATGAGAATATTTTATTCATTCAGATCTAGGATGTGTTATTTGAGTGTTCCCTTTATTTTTTGAGCAGTGTATATATTTATATAGATCTTAATCTTCTCAGAAAGGTAAAATAAAACATTTGTCAGGAATATATATATATATAATATATATATATATATATATATATATATATATATATATATATATATATATATATATATACACACATCCCTGAGGCTGGAGCTGACGGCTCATTCAAGTGGGTTCACGACCAAAAAGAACCTTTACTATCTCAAAACAATATTGGTTCACACAAATACTAATTTATAGACCTTTAAGTGGAGATTGTGTTTGTATTAAGTGGATATTTACTTTAAACTGGAGACCCAGCAAGCAGTCCCAAATCTTAGAACTCTGTAGTTGTGCTCGACCTTGTGGTTACGTGGCAAGAACAAAATTATTACACAAGCTAGTAGTGAGAGAAATGATTTATATGAAGCTGAGACCAAAGTTGGGATTTAGGGGAGAACCAAAGTGAAGCAAAGATGAAGTTAGGCCATTAGTGTAATTAAAAGGTGTTTGATTAAGCTGGATTGACTCTTTGAAACAGCAAAGGTCAGAGTATTGAAGAGAGACAGAATAGGAACAAAGTAGAGTGTGCAGAAAGGTTAAAGAAGACACCATCAGGAAGGTAATGGGGATGTGATTAAGCAAAGGAACAGGATAAGCTGATGGGATCACTGCTCAGGAGGATGTAAAAAAAGGAAGAGGCATGATAAGGTTGCAAAAGGACAAAAATCCCATCAAGATATTCATCTGTATAGAGCTTGGCCCAGCTATGAAGCAAGGTTTTAACTACACACAGAACAAAAGAGATTGGTAAAAACTCTGAATTCCAGAATGCACAGTATTAACCTATTTTCATAACAGCTCCAGTAGTCACAGCTGAAATCCCCGTGACGTCATAGCACTACATAACTCTGCTCCCAGCAACATTTCATGCTCTCTGCCCGCAGCTCTCCACAGGTTGCTTTGGAGAGGATACGTGCAGGAAGGTCTTGATCTTGCTGGTCGAGTTAAAAAATAAATATTCAAAGAAAGCTTGGATACAAAGTAAAGTACAGTCTGCTATGTGTGTAATTTGTGATCTTACCCCAACCAAAAATAAGCCTAGCTGCCTGAAACTGGCTGCCTGAGCTTTTTCAGAAAACAATCTGAGCCAAAGATTCTCAAAGAAGAGACGGGCTGTCTCTAATTACGAAGCAGTTTTCCTTTCACTGCCCTGAAGAAGAAGGCATTTGAAACCGCAGCTCCACAAGCTTGACGCATGTGCCAGTACGAGCAGCCGCTCACCCTCTCTTCCAGAGTGATGGCAAGGCTTTTGAGGACCTGGTTCTGGTGCAAGGTGTAATGTCCTTGGGTAGAGCTGAACTTACACCCTGCCACTATGTGTTTGAGGGACACTGGCCTAGAATATAAGGAACATGCTGAATCTTCACCCAGTCACTGGTGAAGATTTTTTGGTGTTGAAAGGATGTCATATGTTGCTTTATTGTAAATTTCATTTTATTTATTTTTTTTATTTTTTTAAATTGAGGAGACAGGAAATAGGGTGGGAGGACATGCAGTAAACATCAACGGGCCTGGACTCAAACCCACGACAGCCTGCGTCAACGACTAAGGCCTCCATTCATGGGTCACATGCTTAACCACTGCTTAATCACCACGCAGACCGCCAAAGGCCGCCCCCTCGGCCAATAGGACTGGGGCTGAGAAGTTGACACTTTTCCATAGACTGCCCTCTCTGTCTCAGTCCCACCCCATTCCTTTTTACATTTCTAGCTGCATGTTTAGAGGGAAATGACAATACAGCGACCAAGGAATGTAGAAAAGAAAGATTGAAATAAAAAAAAAGAAATCTGTTGGCTAACAAAATACAACTGGGATATATTAGAGGAGAAAATATATCTAAAATTATTAAATATATTTGGGTGGTAATAAATATGAAAGAAATAAAAAAGATAGGAAAAATAAAACAGCGAAAAATGCATCTATTAAATTAACAAAGGAAAAATATATAGTTCAAGAAAAAAGTATAAGTGAAAATTAGTGGTTTATATAAAAAAAATAAGCGTAATACCAAAGAGATAAATTATAATATTTTTATTATTTTGTTGCATTTAATGGCACTCTAATTTATATATTTAGCTACTTTTTGGCCCAGTAATTATTTTATTGAGTCATTTATTTATTTATGTAGCCTATGTATTCTTAATTATGGCGGGATTGGTCCTCCATACAAAGACCTGCAGCTGTGACTGCAGCAAAAGCTGGATCTACAAAGTATTGACTCAAGGGGTTATAAACACAAATGCAAGCCACAGTTTTCATTTTTTTGTATAACGTATCCTTTTTCTTCTATCTTGCAACAATGCAGTACATTGTTCTCTACTGTATCGTTTGTGGTTGTAACGTGGCATATGCAAGACCACCATCCATTTCAATTCCCAATCCATAATAATACATTATGTTTTTATGAAATACAGAAACCAGTTATCACACAGCAGAATACCTGATATTGAGTTGTTACTGTAAATTAAACTAATGTAGAGATGAATTAACATTTGTTTTAATGGTCAGCTTCTGTTCTTTCATACTGAATGGTGTATCAATATGTTGCTAAAAGTATTAACAGGGTGAATGTATTTAGTAAGAAGAGACCCTGGCACTTCTGGCAACCAGCTTGAGATCTTTATTAGCATCCTTCTCCACAGATCCTATTACTAGGACTCTCCAATACATTCATAAATATCTGATCAGCAGTCATTTTTTGACTGATGATAAGCAGTAGTTTTTGCTGTTTTACAGTCATGCCATAGGATTTTGCACTAAACATATTCTTAAAACTGCCACTTGTAATAAACATCTTAAGTTTAAACATTTTAAAGAAGACAGATTTAGTCCGTTTTTCAGAATAAGACCAAAAATGCATGACGCTAAAGTTGCTTTCTGATTTATTTCAATAAAGAGTTGTTTCATTTTCTAATTTGGAAGAAACACATCAGAACCTAAATCAAGTAAACAGAAGCAATATGTCATCCAAAAACATCAATAAAGTGAAGAATTACAAGATTCATGACTTAGTTGATCACTTTAGCTTTTTTGAAGCTGTTGATTTATTATGGAGTTCAGGGCTCTGCCATTGTTCCCAATCCAAACAAAAATAATGCACACTTTGCTTCAACTGTATGAATTATTTAATGGAACTCTAAAGCCAATTCCTTTGATGAAAGCCCTATATTTTAACATTTAATGCAGGAAAACTCCACTATTATATTTACATGACAGTTCTAAAGTATGTTCCAGCTGGCCCAGAACATGCCTGTCTAGTTATAAATAGATTCAGTGCAACAAGTTTCAAAGTACAATAAAATACAGCTACTTTATTAGAAGTAGGTACACTATCCCATTATCTCCGATAATACCATCTCTGTTTGTAGTTTAATGTAATAACCTAGGATGGCAAAGCAACTCACATGCTGCGTAATGGCATATCATTTTTAAAAGGAATATTCCCCCATTATCGAGATGGAAAATGGGTCAGAACAGTTCTGAGTTGCCTCAGCCCCAGGGAGAAACATTTGATTTTGTGTTAAGAAAATATGGGCCTAAAAGCATTGAGTGCATTCAATAACTTCACTCTCTAGTCCACCTTTTTCTTTACTTTTCTTTACTTACATTTATCATGCCACTGCAATGTACTTTTATGTTTTTTGTCACTGCAGTGTCCTTTTTTCATCATATAAAGCACTTTGAATTGTCTGAAATGTGCGATATAAATAAACTTGCCTTACCTTGCCTAGTTTCCCTCTTCTGTTATGTTACGTAACATTAAAATTTCACTCAATTGTATTTATGTATTGCAAATTTACAACTAATACATCTCCAAGCACACTAGACAACTCCAATTCATATCAAAGTATATAGAATCCAGTTTGGTCCAAATCCAACTCATCAATCCAGTTCCTTAGTTCCATAAAATCCAGTCATATAATATGGTCAGATTGACATCTAATGACATGCATTCCAGTTCAATCTTAATTACAATAAAAAGATTCAGGTCAGGTTCAGGTGATCGTATGAATCAGATCTCCAATATATGGAGAAGCTTGAATATTAAGGGTTTTATATGTGAGAAGGAGAATTTTTAATTATTTTGTGGATTTAACAGGGAGTCAATGAAGGAAAGCTAAAACAGTGGAAACATATTCTCTATTTTTAATTTTCATCAGAACTCCTGCCGCAACGTTTTGCATAAGCTGAAGGCTTTTAATTGCATTTCATGTGACTGGATATGAATTGGATCTGTTTGTCTTGTAAAGGGTCTTAAGATGACATTTCCCATCAAATGGTGCTATAAAAACACTCTAAACTGAAATTAGTTTGAAATTAGAGCTCTGTGATACCTGTTTATATCGTCCACTCTTCTGAAATGACTTCTAGTTATGAGCTTCTTTTGTCTCCATAGACAACCTTTCTTCTAGTTTCACTTCAGATAATTTCCCCCTTCTGTCTCACACATGGTCTGGTTGCTAATTGTCGCTCCTCTGTTGTTCAATTATCATTAGTGTCATCAGTGTACACAGTGCCCTCCACAATTATTGACACCCCTGATAGAATATCTGTAGAAAAGTCTATAATAAATGGCTGACATCAGTTTTAAGAGGCAAGACATTTTTTTAACCACCCTTACCATCCAGCTCACTGTGAAGGGTGGTAAAATTAATATGCATCATGATCCAGCCTTGTTTCTACCTTATAATTATTGATCTAACTGTAGATAAAGACAAATTTAGACAAAACGAAATTGCATATTGGTAATTTCCTGAGACAAAGATCAACATACATCTGCCTTCCTTGAACTGCATGTTCCCCTGTCTTTCCCATTTCTCTGAATGGTTAAGAGAAATTGGCCCTTGTGTCACATTTTTATTCCTCATGGAAACAGGATGTCATGGTTTACCAATCCAAAGCTCTCACATCCTCTAAGAACCTAAACGGCATAAAATATTTTAAAAAGTCTCAGCAATATATATTTTAGAGGAAACATTAGGAGTGTCTTACAGTACCTTTGCTTTGTTTAGTTCTCATTTTTCATTTTTCATTTTAATACATTTTTTACTTACTTTAAGGCCTACATTTAAGGCCTCAACACAATCTTATGTTACCTTTTCTGATACAAAACCCAATAATTGGACCAAAGGAAACCATTTCTGAAGAGGAGACAACTTTTAATAATTTACACTCTGAAATAAAGCCGATGTATGGAAAACCATTAGTGGCTCACTACTAATAGACTGAAATAAGAGAAGTGGGTGTAATTTTATGCAATCCTTTGATGTTAATGTTTTTTGTTAAAATGTTCATTTTTTGTAAGCTTTTTCTTTTTGCTTTACATGCACACATACAATTGTCAGTGTTACTAATCTGTATTTGGGTAAAAAGTAATTTTTGCTACTCATGTATGCAGGGGTTGCCAAAGCAACTCAGTACAACTTTCACATAGACTAGGCAAGGTTTTACACCGGCTGTCCTTCCTGACTGAACCAGGATTCAAGCCCGGGTCCCCCATATCAAAGACGTGGACTTATGCTGCTGCAGCACGAGGAGGCTAATACTTCTACATTTGGGTATTTGCTGTAAAGTAAGTATGCTGTAGTGTAATTTAGTGATGCATTAATAAAGCTATGTTTAGTAAAAAGGTTAGGTAAATGATAACCTACCACTGATGAAGAAAAACACTTTGTTTGGGTTCCAAACCACCTAAACAACCAATACTGAAAAACTTAGTTGCTCCTAAGTAGATTATAGATTTTAGGCTGGGCTTCTGTAGTGACAAGCAACCAGTACTGTGGGGGCAAATCATTCTTACAAATGTTTAAAATACGTTGGAAATCAATCCCACATAGATACAGGCTCAGCAGAATTAAATACATTGTGTCCATAGCACATAAACTGCAAAGCATCAAGTGTGAAAAATTGCTGATCTTAGTCCTTTATACGCATTTGCAGGAAAATACTTGGATTCTGAATTCACACCAATGTTAAGTAAACACCTGCCAGCAAAGGCAGATAAACCTTTTACATCTAGCACATAAAAACAACACTTCATTAGGTTACCAAAACCTCCATGACCTTTTGAACGTGGCTGGATCAGGGCAAAATGTGGAAAACCTAATTTCAGCTAGAAGGTAATCCCGCTAATGCACTCTAAGTAACCGTGGTATTACTAAAGGGTTCACATCTGCACATCAAAATTACCTACATATAAGAGATGTTTCTCTACCCTCTCTACCGCCACCATGAGACTCAGTTTTCTTGTAGAGGAGCACTCACCAGCAGGATTTCCACCTGCTTGTCAGCAGCACGAGAGGATGTAGGTGAGGGACGTTTTTGTACAGAGAGCTGTGCTCTGCCAAGTGTGCCATCTGGCGCAGCGCTCTCTCTGCTTTCCTGACCAGTGCAATCACATGATCATGCACACAAAAGTAAAAATCAGTTTTAACTTATCATTTCGACCAATTACTTCAAGAAACTGAAGCCAGAAGCGAGAGTGAAATATAACATTTTATGTAACAATTTCAGCTATTATATCTCAATCCTCATAAACCACCGCTCACGCCTTTCTCTTTCACTTATGATAAATATCTGGGCTTTCCTTAGAGAGAGTGGCAGGTCAATTTTGAATTTGAACTTTCAGCTCAAAATCTTCTGGCAGTTAACCAGCCTATGTGCAATTTGGAGGTGTATGCACTTTCCCACAGCAGGAAGCCCTATACCACACAAACTGATCTCTATATAGTAGGGACCTGATCTTGGCACTGTACTTGGCATGGAGATTGAGGTTTGCTGATTTCACCTCCCTGGTGAGGATTTTTTGAGAATACAGTGAATAGCGTTATATAACGCTGGGTTAGATTAGACTGTACGCTTGGTATGAGTAGAGTGGCCACTCCACCTTAAAATTCTTGTATCGCTACTCCACCAGTTGGTCTTTAAGCATTCTTCACACAGTGCCCAGGATGCCAAAAAAGCTGCCATGGTAATGAACCACCATTACTTGATGCACACCAGAGGACCTCCAAGATTCAAGACCATCCACATACTGACTGATTTTTTTTTTCATGTTGCCATCTTAGTCTGTTGTGAAGGGGAGGTCTTAACAGCAGATGCACAAAAAAAAATGTAAATGAGCCATTGGGATTTCAAATGTGAAACTTCAGCCCACTATACACGAGCTCCAGGGATTTTGTAGCCAACATCTGATACAAAACATCATAGGAAACACTCAGATGTTCTTTCTTCATACCGTAATTGATGTGAAATGTAATAGCCAACTCTACATTAGTTGTTTGTATATGTATATGTTTGTATTTCAATGCTATATTAAATATATATAAAAGCTTGCACAACCTGACAAATTACCTCTCTGATACAACATGCTTTTTTCTTTTTATTCCCTATAATTCTGTTTAAACCGTTATGGTATGTGCCATTTTCCATTTTACTCTGAAGTGTTTCACATTTCTCTATGGATCAAGAAAAGTTCATCCTACCCTAACAGGGTATCCTTTGCTTGAGGCGGTCCATTTCAAGGATGAGTCTCCGATTTGAGGAGTAAACCATTTCCACAGGAACGTTAATTCCCTTCAACGACATCCCTTTTCCTTCACCCTTGCCCAAAATACAAGGAGATTTTTTATTTTGTGTTCAAACGTTTACTGTAAAATGTAAACTTATCACTATGGTCAAAGAAATATTTCACTGTCCTAGTTTATGTTGTTGCCTCTCACTTGGCTACTGTGTCGACCCTGAATCGGGTTGGACAGATCAAATTACAGTTTATTTTCAGAAGGGCGTTCATCAGTCCCAATGTAATCTTTGTTATCTGTATCTCTGCCTGCTCTCAGCAATAATAACCGACACTCATCCATATTCAGAGAGTGTCATAGAGACAGCACTGATACCTTATTATCTTCCTCACCATTATGATGCATAGAGTGAAAGTGGAGAAGGTGCGATGGCCATAGGCAGACACAGGCGAGGAGGTGGCATAAAAACAGTAAATGTAAAAATGCAAATTAGTGTGAAAAGCAGGAAAGGAAAATATGTCAGACCCAAATGCATCAAAATGACTAACAAAAGAAATGAACATGGAACTTCTTCCAGTGATGAACACGGCGTCACAATTCAGTTACACTTTTTGTCAAAATCCTTCTGTGTTAGGTTTTTGGTTTGACTTCTGTTTACCTTCTTTACACTGCCATGTTCTTCTCTTGCCTTACTTCTGTTCATTTAGGTTTATTATATTCATTCCGTTGTTTAGTTTTTGTTACTTCCTTGGATTCCTTTGTTAGATATGTTAGTTTATATTTCCTGATAGATCTGGTTCCCCCGTTAATGTTCTTCAGCTAGTCTCATTGTTTACTTGCTTCAGTTCATTAAGATGTTTCTGTTACCTCCATGCACCCCCTGCTCATTAGGGTTAATTTATCACCCTCCTTCAGCTACCTGCAACCCCTCTTCCACCAGCTGCACCCAGTCATCTCCTTGATTAGGTCTCTCAGTTCATTGGTCCGCTCGCTACTTCCCTCAGTATTTATGCTCTCTGGTTTTCATTGTTTGCCACCGGTTTCTCCTGATGTCTACCCTGTTTGTTACCCGGCTGTTTCCTGCCCGGATTTATGTTACCTACCTGTTGCTCATCACCGTGCTCTTTGTAAGTTCTGGCTTTGAAGATTCATCATTAAAACAATTTTTAACTCACCATGATGCTCCTCGGCTCTGCTCTGCACGGGGGGTCCTACACAACCTCGGCACACGCCGACACAATTACATTCTTCCAACCTGGACGCATCTTAAATGTTGTAGTTTGCCATGTTTTAAAAAAATATACCTACTCATACACCTCAAAAACACTAAAGACCTGTACCTGGTATAAGGTCTGGGGACAAATATTTGCAGTAAAAACTAAAAGTTTAAACTTGCCAGAATTACAAAAACACTAAGGATATGGGAATTATTGAAACAGGGTGGAATGTTCTTTTGCCGTCTCCTCTGTATGTCAAAGAACTGCATGGAATGTCTAAAATTTGTCAAATACAAATAAAAATGTATAAGCTAGCAACCTAAGTACAACTCCTATTACATGTATTTCGTTTTAGAGGCTGGTGTGTCTCAGTGGGAAGAATAGATGTTTGGCAGATGATTGAAGCATCCCCAAAACATGCCAAATCATCAAGTTGTCCACTGATCTGCATGTCTTTCCGGATGGGCATGATTAGATACACACAATATAAGTTCACGCTATCAACTTGTCAGTTTATGAGCTCTCCTAAATGTACAATCATGTTTCACTCAAATGTTTACACTGTAAAGCTGCTGTCATACCAATTACTGTATGCTAGGATACAGAAAAAATGTGTTACAATGGTCTAAACATGAGTAAATGAAGGTACATCAGATTGTGTTCTTAATACTGCACATGCATTGAGATTAAGGGTGTGCAATTTACTGTGTTTTGCTGCATCAGGATGGGGTAGTTACCTTGTCATTATGTTACCTTTCTGTTTTAATTATTTTATCCATCTTTAGGGATCATCTGAGCCTTTGAGAATCCAACTTTTTAAGGTGTATGAATGCCCTCAAGTGGTCAGATAATTAGCCAAATAGGAAACTTTTTTCTTTCTAATAAAGATCAGAAAAACAACCAATTAGTTATAATTTTATTGTCTTAATTAGAAAAAAACCCTTTAAAGTGTCACTTTCCTGTAAAGCAAAACAGTGGACAAGATGGCTCTTGTGCCCCAGCCATGGATAAAAACATGGACAGAACATGGACTGAACTGTACACAAAAGATGCTGGCAGGAAACTCTGCACCTTTAAATACGGCACTAATCTACTCTTAGTCCAGCTCGGGAAGAAGGAGTAACCGCTGGGGTCCCTGTGATGCCATGCAGACACTATCAAAAACACTTTCCCAGCTTCCCCTTGTTCTATACCCACACAACTCCTAGAGATGTGGACAGGGAAGGAAAGGCGCACCTATTTCCGACTTGCTGGCAGGCTTGACTGATTCTTCAAACTTGGAACCGGAGTTACCTACGATCTGATGTTAACTTATCCGTCGACTGAGGAACATAGAGTTAAGTATGATATGCTGTTCGAGCACCCAGTGATCATGCAAAAGGGGAAATTAGGAGATTCTGTCTTCAACCTTTCTTTCTGAGCTTCTGCAGAAAAGCCACCTGAGCCAGAGATGTCCCGGAAGAGACATCTCTAATCAAAGCAGGCATCAGAACCGCAGCTCTGCGCGCTGAAGCTGGCCGACCCAGCATAAGCTACCTATATAACTGCTGCTGAGAGTAGCCACCATGACTTCTTTGTTCGCTAATCACTACATGGCGAGACCGGGCCACCTCTGCCACGTAACCCAGCACCCTTTGGACCTTTCTTCAATTCTGTTCTTCCGAATGGTTCATGCATGAGGTAGTGTTTGGGAAGAGAAAATTAGCATGAAACAACTTAAACATTGGTTCTAAAGGTTAAACTATTTCAGTGGTAACAGGCTATCTGCTCAGCTAATGTGAACAAACCTCTCAGCCTTGAGGCTATATATTTGTTCTGAGTTGTGCTTTAAAGTTAAGACATCATTTTAATAAAATGTTTTAAATACGTATGGTCCGGGAACATGGGTTTGCCTCATTTATGTGTTTTTCCTTACTCTCCTTAAGCTGCCCTGCAAAGACTTAGGCAGAATATTTGCTTAAACATGCCAAAGGTTGTCCCAGCCTAGGCAAAATACCACCAATAAACACTTACCTTTGTCTTTTTGACTAAAGAGCAGTGAAAAGATGTACTTGCCACGTTGACAGAGCTTTAAACTTCCAGCAGCAGTTCACCATTTTGATTCTCAGCCATGAGTGTTATTTGGACAACCCTACAATCAACAGTGAGAGGCTGTGTGTACCAAGGCCCTTTCTTTTCAGTTTGAAAGATTAAAACATCCTACAACAATCATTGTATATTCATGATCTATGTTTTCTTTTTCAACAATGACTATCACACAACTGGCATAGCAAAATGAGATGTAAAATACTTGTTTTCTTGTTTGTATTGTAGTCTGTTACACAATTTTTAAACTATATTTATTTATTTTTTTTGTTTTTATTTTAAGCAATTTGTTATCATTAAAATATAAATCATAAAATAACTCAAGAAGAGTCTTCACAGTTGATGTTAATGGTGCTATTCACAAAATTCAATCAACTACAGAATTTGTAAACAATTTGATAACTGTTATGTTCTAGTTTATTTACATTTTTAAACCACTTCTTCAAAGTGTATTTAGCCTAGACAATTATTGCCACTAATATTTAATGATCTCTAAACTAGTCAAGGTCAAGAGGAGAGTACGTAGGTGATTGAACAATGCAGTATCATTTTACTTCTCTCAGGTTACTTTGAGTTAATATTGAGTTCTCCTTTTTAGTAGCTATGCACTACAAGTATTTCTACTTCTCTGTTTTTATTCTCTTTTTATTACATTGGCTAAGCAGTTATTTTTTCCACTTCTTCCATCTTTAAGTTTTAAGTAAAAAGCTTAATTCTGATTTCACTGTATTATTATCTCTTCCAGTAAAATGCTCAGTGGTACATAGTGGTGTTCTGGTCAAGAATACAGGAAGTCATGTCAGTCAAACCCAGCATCCACCGTTATTTCTAAAGCTTTTTGGTCGGGTTTTTTATCAATCACTGCAGTCATATCAAATACTGTATCTTGATAAGGTCAGGTATTTGACAGCAGACGCTTTGGGTCCATGCATGTCAGCCCATTTCTGACTCTTTAACCTTTTTTTTCAAACATCATATCTAAATTATATTCACAGTTGACCTTTCAGCTTTTAACAGTGCCTATGTAAGCTTGAACTTCATGTCTTTGAAACCACTGCATGGTCCATTTGGTCAGAATAAAAACATGTACAATGGTTTTAGGATGTCTTGCTCTAGCTGTTAGTATTGTGGATATAATGTAAAATGTAATGTATAAGGTAGGATTTGAAAAATCCAGTGTTAGCAATAGCTTTTGCCCTATAACTGACCTGAGAACACACCAGCTCTCCATCAATCCATGTGTATATTCACTGATCTAACGTTATGTCAGATTTTTTTTGTCCTTGTGTTCTTTTACCACAGACAGATGCCATATAAATGTTAGGATAACAGCTTTTTCTACAGCAGGTAAAATGTTCTTGGTACTTGGCATCCTTCTGTAAAGAGTATTTATATCGGTATGATATATATTCTAGAGCTTCATTTTCACATATACTGGGAATAATGTAATGATTATAATAATAAAATACATCAGCATTAATATGCAAGAATTATGTGCAAAACAAGACAGTGCCCTCTCAATGTCTTTGTATTCATTACACGTTTTTTAATATTTATGGAAGAAAAGTTGGGTTTCAGTCAGTGCTAGCTGCTGCAGCGGACATAAAATCCTCCATCTCTTATACCATACATTGTTCCTTCTTGGTCAGTAACATAATCAGCTTAGCTACATGGTTCTCACACGTGTACTAACTTCACCGTTGCCACTCAGACTCTGTGTTCTGTTACAGTCCTTATTTCAAACAAAATCTACCCCAGAGGGATGATGTGGAGAAGACTGACCCCCGATATAGAAGCTGAGTAGAACAACAGCAAAGTGGTTGAGTCCTAGTGACTGTATAAATAGCATAAGTACAGTTTTCACAAGACCTGCTAATAAAAAGCACAAAACAGAGTAAATGTGATCCAGGTTAACTCAAATCTGGATTACATTGCTGTGAAAAGGTTTTCCTCGGTTTTTGCTGTTTAGTCACTTAAATGTTTTAGATCATCAAACTGATTATAGTAAAAGGATCAACTGGAATAGATGAACTTGGCTCATAGGCTCAGATTGGCTCAGAATTTTGCTGCTGGAAGAAATCTCTGGACCATGGCAGCAGTGTAGGACTGAAAAGGCTTTGAGATGCTTTGCTGTTTAGATAAAGCTCCAAAAAACTCTAAAACATAGGAGGTGTTTCAGTATGACACTTCTGAGACATACGGGTTGGTTATTGACATTTATTGTGATGGACAGTGTTCAGCTGAGCATATATGGTGTGTCAAAAACATTTTGTTTCCTGGTTTTGCTGCAGTAGTAAAAGTGTCTGGTATTTCTGGTTTCCACATTTCACATTTTTGGTTCTGCACCTAATTTAGTGGAGTTTATTTTTGTTTTCTTATTATTAAAACATTATGTATAAATTACTTTAACATACAATAAGGCAATCAAAGTGCTGTGCAGGTAAATAAAAATACAGCAAAATAAAAACATAATCAAAACATTTAACACATAACACAATGAGAACAATAAAATAATCAATAAAAGACAAAAGACAGTGCAAGAATTAGCCTACTGATCATGCTCTCTGGAGATAAAAGCCAGTGTAAAAAGGTGACTTTTCAAAAAAGATTTAAATGTATTAAGACTTCTAACAGACCTCAGAAAAAGAGGGAGACCATTCCAGAGTTTAGGAGCTGCAACTGAAAAGGCTCTGTCTCCCCTAGTCACAGGTCCAGTCCTAGGAACCGCCAAGAGCATCCAGACCATTTAAACATTTAAAACTAAGAGTAAAATTAAAAAAAAAGAAAATTCTAAAAGAAACAGGCAGTAAAAAAATGCAATATCGGGCTAAAGTGCACACATTGTCTTGCCCCCATTAAAAGGTGGATAGCTGAATATGACTGAGAAGAGACTGGTCAATCCCACTGAAACAGGAGCTGCAGTAGTCCAGATAAAAGCATGCATGACCCTTTCAAGGGCATTATGAGGAAGATAAGGCTTGACTTTGGTAATTAGCCTCAGAGGGTAAAAACTAGACTGGAGTATTGCACTGACCTTTCTGTCAAATTTGAAGTTATTGGCAAAAATAACCCTAAGATTCCTAATAAAACGAAAGTCAGAATAGTCTAAGGAGCCAACTGTGCTGCTATACATTTTCAGCAGGTCAGTTTTCCCAAACCCATGACCTCTGTTTTGTTTTCATTTAAGCAGAGGAAATTCCACCCCATCCATACTTTATCATCCTGTAAACATTTCTGCAAATTCTCAATGGGTGCCACCTGTTTTTAAAGGTTAATAAATATGGATGTCATCTGTATGAGAATGAGATGACACATTATATTTGTATAAACAATGGGCCCCAGTGGAAGCAAGTAAAAAAAAAAGGCCTAAAATTGAGCCTTGAGATACCCCACTTTTGGGAAGAAGCCTGTAAAGTTGGGCCAAAAACGCCTTTCACACATTGGGGACTCAAACCATTTAGCTGATGTGCCCCTCACACCAACAGACTGTTCCGATCATGATAATAAAATGTTGGGATCTACTGTGTTGAAGGCAGCAGTGAAATCAATAATACTGTCACCTGGGCGGTATGAAGACCTTAGGTGTTGAACTATTTAAAAATCCAAGAGATTGTCACAGGCGCAAAATGATCTAAAACAGCAGGAGATACAGGCAAAATAGCAAAATCAGAATCAGAATCAGCTTTATTGCCAAGTTTGTACATACAAACAAGGAATTTGACTCCGGTACACTTTGCTCTCCGGGTTTTGTTTTTGCACTACAGAATACACATATTTACGATGTACAATATACACATATATAAATAAAAAGGTGCATTTGAAACATCTGTATGCTGTTTTTGGTATTCTATTAAATGTTCAACAGAGAAACAGCCTGGGGGAAGAAACTGTCTCTGTGGCGGCTGGTTTTAGTGAACAGCGCTCTGTAGCGGCGGCCTGAAGGCAGAACTCTAAACAGTTTATGTGCAGGGTGTGTGGGGTCTGCAGAGATTTTAGCAGCTCTTTTCATGACCCTTGACCTGTATAAGTCCTGGATGGAGGGAAGGTCAGCCCTGATTATTCTCTCTGCAGTCCTGATTATTCGTTGCAGTCTGGACCTGTCCTGTTTTATGGATGAACCAAACCACACTGAGATGGATGAAGACAGGACAGACTGAATGATGGCAGTGTAGAAGATGACCAGCAGCTCCTGTGGAAGGTTGAACTTCTTGAGTTGCCTCAGGAAGTACAGTCTCTGCTGGGCCTTCTTTCGAACAGTGTCTATGTGTGAAGACCATCTCGGGTCTTCAGAGATGGTGGTTCTTAGGAACCTGAAGTGGTCCACAGCCGATACAGTGTTGTTGAGGATGGTGAGGGGGGTGTATGGCGGTGGTGTTCTCCGAAAGTCCACCACCATTTCCACAGTCTTGATTGGGTTCAGTTCCAGGCAGTTCTGACCACACCAGTGGACCAGCCAATCCACCTCCTGTCTGTATGCGGACTCATCACCGTCCTGGATCAGTCCAATGACAGTGGTGTCATCTGCAAACTTAAGGAGTTTCACGGACGAGTCCGATGAGGTGCAGTCATTTGTCTAGAGGGAGAAGAGGAGTGGGGAGAGAACACACCCCTGGGGGGCACCAGTACTTATTGATCTGGTTCGGGAGAAGATGCTCCCCAGTCTCACCTGCTGCTGTCGGTCCGTCAGGAAGCTGTTGATCCACTGACAGGTGGAGGCTGGGACGTTGAGCTGGGTGAGCTTCTGGTGGAGGATGTCTGGTATGATGGTGTTGAAGGCCGGCAGGGGTGCAAAGTAAGGATAAAGGATAAAGACAAAACACCACATCTTTTTTCAATTTAGTATTTTAAAAAACTTTCACAAAGTGAAACAAAATGAGTCAGCCAAGAGTAATCATAAGGATAAGGACAAAAAGAGTTTGAGGCTTGATGATATTCTCAAACATTAAATTAGAAAAAAATAGTTTTAGCATTTTTGACAGCAGCCTGATACTCAAAGTTTTTTTGAAAAAGATTTTTATTTCCAAAGAAATGTGAAGCTTATCCTTCCACTTTCCCTCGGTGTTATATCGGTCCGCGTTCCCCCATCAACATGTGTTTCCGCTACAGCTCAGCAACACCCTGGCAACAAAAAATGCACGTGCTAATTGCAAACTCGTTCACAGCTCATTCACAGCTCGTAACCGGTGCGGTCTGCTTGCACCCCAGGGGAACTACGGTGAAAGCGCAAACATCGTGTTTCAGCAAAGTTGATCCATCGCTACTTTCTTAAAGGTAGTGGCCTCTCATCAGATAAACCGATACATGTCAATTATATATATCAGATGTGCTTCCCCTGTCTGAAGACAAGAATATTTCTGGTTTCTGTTTTATTTTTATTTTTTTGCAATTTTTGCTAAATAAATTTCAAATGCACCTTTTAAATTTTTGTAACATATAAAGATTATACCAGTTATGTATAGACACAATAATAACCAAAACAACAATGGTTTATTAAGTCGTTGGTCATATCCCGCAGGTAAACCAAACACGTGGTCGCTATTTGATAATTACATCTGTGAATGAGTCCTGCCTAAAAGACAACACGATGAGATTGTCTGCAGCTTGGATTAATCCCGGATCTTATGTTTCATAGACCATTTGTGCATAAAGTGTGGAAGTCATAACAGGAGTATTTTTACAGCAGAGCAGAACAAATATCTGGGTTCCAGCTAAAATTCAATAATTAAATGAATAAACCATTTTGATAATTAGTTACAATCCTTTCTGGAAAAGCACCTTTGCCATCACTGCATTTTTAAACATATTTAACATGTGACTCAAGTTCAGAAGCCACTGGACTTTAAAAGTGTTTAATTTTTTATACTGAATACAATCAGCAAATAAACTGTGGAATCACAAAATATGCATCAGCCTTTAATCTCAAAAACCAGATGGCAGGCTGTACTAAACTTTTTTTTTTTGTAAATTAAAAATATTTAGACTCCACAAGTCTTGTTCACACTCTCAGTTTAGTTCAAACTCAAAAATAGTAATCACCACAAACACTAAAATGTCTACCATGTAAGAGGATCATTTGACACAGTTATTAGTCCAGCACTGCGTTAAAGTTAAATTGCATTGTATTAACAGCATGCAGGGTAATAGCTGCAAATAAAAGCAGACACCACATAATGAAAAATGAAGAAAATTTTGATGTTGAGCTTTTCAGGCATAACAAAAGCCTCCCAGCAGAGACTCTGCCTGTCAATGTGCATGTTAGGACAAAAAGGGACCACTGAGCCGAAGCGCATCAAATGAAACAGGGTATGCTAATGTAATTTTGTATTAGGTGCTCAGTATCACTCTTTATCACCCAGCCGAGGCAGTAAACACAGTGGAGGAAAGTGCTGCTAAGGCCACCTGCCACGATATATAGTACAGGAGAACCTGCTTCAGGTCAAGGAACCTGCAGTTTTATTGTGTACTGAACCACTGAATGAATGGTTATATGTTGGACCTGTAATAAACTAAAGACCTGCTCAGGGTGTACCCTGGTTCTGGCCAGGGAAAGGCTTCAGTTGTCCATGACCATGAACAGTAAAAAGTAGGCTGGAAAAATGGATGTATGTTAAGGTGATACATATGAGAAGGTCAGACAAAGAGGGAGATGTGATGGTGAGGTGTGTCTTCATCATGGTGATGCCAATGGAATCTAAACTTGTAAAATTGGTCTGTCAGTGAACAATCTCAAAAAGTTCTCTTCATCTTTAAAAAATATACATTTTATTCTGGTTGTCTCTCATGAATGAAGTATGCAGGTTTATGTTAGAAAAACACACTTTAAATGTTTTACGAGGTATACTGAAATTAACACTTATGATTTTTCAATGGTCAGATAGATAAAAATAACCTATTATTACAGTTTTACGAGCTTCTGCCATGTCCATTTTAATCTTGGCCAAAAGAAATTCGTTTTCTTTTTTCTTTTACAGTGACTAAATGTTTTGCAGCACAACAATTAGTTGGCTTTTGTTTCTCCACCTAGGTTTTTAAGAATCAAACAGGTTTTTAATGAGGTTCATACCTTGGGAGTTGGTGTGATACATCATATTAAAATATCCCTAGATCATCAACAAACTGTGCTTAGATTGTTAGACAAAGTTGTTATTGAAAGACATTTTGATCCCACTTTTTATTGACTATTTATTAACAGTGTTCTTGGATAAATTGTGAGGAAGAGCACTCTTGTGGAAAACACATGGGCTGTCTCAGGAAACTTTACTAATGGTACCACACATGACTCATGGGGATGTTCACCTTGTGTTTCTCCAGGCCAATAACTGTTGTCCAAATAATCTGAAGGAGGATTCATCAGAGAAATTAGCTTTGCTCCAGTTTCCTGCTGCAGAATTTCAGTTTGTTTGGAGTTATTCTTGGACAGAAGACACTTCTTTACTGCCCTTCCTGTGACAAGGCTATTGCTCGAAAGTCTTTCCCTTACTGTCCATAATAAACCAGAAAAACCCACCTGCTGCCTGCCTTGAACATCTCTTTACTGGTGACACCATTAAGACCCTGGCGACCTGTCCAGGGTGTACCCCGCCTCTCGCCCATAGACTGCTGGAGATAAGACACCGGCTTCCCCGCGACCCACTATGGAGTAAGCGGTAGAAAATGACTAACTGACTGACTGACTGACCATTAAGACCACCGTAAGACACAATTCAGGCACACTTAGTCCAGAAGCCTTTCTTGAGGATCCAGAAAACTGTTCTTTGAGCTGCAATATTCTAAGCAGAAATTTCCTTAAAAAGGTGGTGCAATTTCTATTTGGCTGCAAAATATATCAAAAATATTTCAACATCGCACTGTTGGTAAATGCAAAGTTAATATTGCAAAGGACTGTCTAGCAGGCGTCTATGAAGCTAAGACACATAGAAGCAACACAATGAAGGATGAGAAACAGAAAAATTACTAAAATGTGGATTTATGCTCACTGCTTATAATACTGAATACAGTTACCACATGATTTCTAATATCAGGCAGTCTTATTTTCATACGTAATAGCTGTGTTTACATGATCGGATTCAAATACATAAATCTGAATACATCACTTATATGGGTGCAAAATTAACTAATACGATCATGGAAGTGTTTACATGCACCACACTTTATTCAGAATAGAAGAGTTGTCGGATTTCCCTAAACCAACCACAGAAGAAGTTGTACTTCCACCTGTGCTGTAAAAAAAAGAAATCAACATACATAGAAGTGTGTTGGTTCTGAGCTTTCTGAGCATCCAGAATGGAGTAGTGCCAGGTTCTGAGAGCAGTTGAAGAATTATTGCTTTCCATAATTAAGCTATAGGTTTAATGTTGCAACAGACCAGTTGTTTCCCCTAGATTATGTGTCTTATCACTAAGGGAGAAAATGCATCACATTTACATAGGGCACACATGCCTTATCTCAGGTCAGTTTGCCACAATCAGAATGACACGATCCGAACAAGTGCTACATGCCCACTGTTCAGATTGACAATCAGCATAACCAACCCTCTCATTTCGAATACAATTTCATTGCGATTGAGTCGAATCTGATCAGAATATCCCAAATGGCATTTTTACATGACACAATTTTATTCCGATTGGCCCTTTAGTCCAAAAGCGTATTCAGTCAGTCAGTCAGTCAGTAGCGGTCTGTCTTACAGCAGATCTGAAGAAACCTTTGACTGAAGACACTCTGTTGTTGTAGGACAATCTCATGAAGAGGATCCTCAGGGTTCTCCATAATGTTCTTCATTTTATGAAGAATCCTTCTTTGCACATTGATCTTCAGAGGTTACAGAGGAGTCCCCAGAACAGAGCCAGCTTTCTTTATTAGCTTATTGAGCTTTTTTAAGTCCCTGGCTCTGATGCTGCTTCCCCAGCAGATGATGGCAGAAGAGATCACACTCTCCACAACAGACTTATAGAAGACATGCAGCATCTTGCTGCAAAAACTGAATGACCTAAGCTTCTTCGAGAAGCACAGTCTGCTCCGTCTCTTCTTGTAGATGGCTTCACAGTTGCATCTCCACTCCAGTCTGATGTCCAGGTGAACACTGAGGTATTTATACTCCTCCACCACCTCCACTTCCTCTCCCATAATGGAAATAGTGTTTGATTTATTCCTGTTTCTCTTCAAATCTACAATCATCTCCTTTTTTTTATTCACATTCAAGATGAGATTATTGTTTCCACGCCATGACACAAAGCGGTCCACCAGGTCCCTGTATTCAGCTTCTTGTCCATCTCTGATCCCCACAACTGCAGAATCATCTGAGTATTTCTGCAGATGACAGGAGTCTGTGAAGAGGAATAGTGAGAGTTCAGTCCCCTGTGGTGCTCCTGTGCTGCCGAATACCTGGTTAGACACACAACCCTTCAGTCTTACAAACTGTGGTCTGTTTGTCAGGTAGTCTATGATCCAGGAGATTGTTGAGGCCTCCACGTGAGTCTTCCGCGGTTTCTGACAAAGCAAATCGGGCTGAATTGTGTTAAATGCACTGGAGAAATCAAAGAACATGATCCTCACAGTGCTGCTGGCTTTGTCCAGATGACAGTGGGTTTGATTAATAACAAATGGCATGAGGGAAACTGGTAGCTAATTCTTTGGGCAATGTCAAGCTGTTCATTATGTACTCTAGGTAATATGCTGTTTCACAGTGATGTCATCTGGTAAAGAAACAAGCCTGGTGCTCCAAATGAAACATTTCTGCCAGTTGTCGCTTAACGTCTATGTTGCAAGGTTTCATTTTACACATAGCTGAGGCATAAAAAGTCCGAAACTTCATACATATCATATATATGTATATGGTATGTATGATATTTTTATGAATATATTTATTTTTTCTTAGATCTGGTGCTCATTCGCCCGTTTCTTAATGCCGCCCTGGGCAACAGGCCGTATTACCTACACGAAAAACTGCCACTTGGTGGATATTAACTGAAGACTGAAAGCTGAAATTGAATCCGAAAGTACATGAACAAAAGATTAGTTTAAGGGTGTCAGAATCATTCAACAGGTTTTTGCACCTTTATTTTGTTTTTGTTTGTATTTCAGTTTGATTGTACAGGATAAATATCACATTATATGTGTATGAGTTTAGAAATACTTTATAATGGATCAAATATTTTTACATCACATGTTTGTACAGTTTTGATAGCCACTAAACATAGGTTAAACCTATTTTCTAGGGCAGCACTACCCAGTCATCCTTGATTAAACTGATTTAAAAGCTGTTTTTACATTTTTCAGCAGTTCTCAATTTTTTTCTCTCTTATTTCATCTCCTCCTACATCCATCGCTTCCCCTCAGGTACAGAAGTCTCCCCCATTTGGGAGCGAAAACCCAGATGAGTGGCGATGTTTTGTGTTGCCTCTCTATCACGCAGCCAGCTCTTGTTTGTTTAGGTTTTTCCCCTGTAATCATCCTCTCTATGAGCTTCTAATGAAAGTCTCAGCAGGGCTTCAGGCCTCCCCTGGTAAAAGTGCTTTGGTAGAGATGATGAGGCGCAGCCAATAGAGTCTACAGTAAATTGAGAGAGTCATCATGCAGTAAGCTCACAAAATCAGTAATCTGGGCTCTAACTTTGAAGAGTCAGCACTGCAGTTTTTGGACAAAGCTGTTCTAATCTAGAGCTACTTGTGGGCAAACTGGCCACAAGGAACATGATTGGTCTTCTCACTTTTAAGGCGATCAGCCTTTCCTTTGACATCAGTGTGTAATTGTTTGGTGCACTTCAAGAAGTCACTTTCTTGCCACAGGCTGTCTTTTGCTTTTTTTTTTAATGTACAGACCTTTGCCTCTGCCACTCTTATTTACCTCAACGAAGAGAATGCAGCTTACATCTGTTTGACGGAAGGAAGGTTTCTGCTCAATGTTTTGCAGTCAGCATGTGTAGCTGGAGTGAGAAGCAGCAGTACTTATACTGCTAACTGTGAGGGGGTTCTTCTCAGTTAAGAGAAATCTGGTCGTGCTCTGAACTCCACATGCCTTTAGGCTGCAGAGCGCTCCAGTCTACAGGGGCTAACATCCATGGAGAACTTGTATTCCTACCTCTTCTGCCGCTGAATCCCCTTTTAAAAGTATTCATTGTTTAACTTTTTCATATTGAATGTACAGTATATTGCCAAAAGTATTGGGTCCCACCACCAAATCAATGAATTCAAGTGTTCCAATCACTTCCATGGTTGCAGGTGTATAAAGTCTGGTGTGGAGAAACCTGCCTGGCCTGCAGAGAGTCCTGACCTCAACCTTCCTCAACACCTTTGAGATGAATTAGAGCGGAGGCTACAATTCTGGTTTTCTAATCTGCCTATGAACACTCTCCTAAACCTTGTGGAAGATGTTTACAGAATAGTTAAAGTTGCTATTGCTGCCAACGGTGGGTCAATCAACAAATTGGACCTTATAGATTAAAAATTCATAAAAAGGATGACCGGAGGGTGTGTTCCAGCTATAGGGGGATAACACTCCCCAGCCCCCATGGTAAGGCCTATACCAGGGTATTGGAGAGGAGAGTCTGGCCAATAGTCGAACCTCGGCTTCAGGAGGAACAGTGTGGTTTTCGTCCAGGCCGTGGAACACTGGACCAGCTCTACACCTTCTGCTGGGTACTCGAGGGTTCATGGGAGTTTGCCCAACCGGTCCACATGTGAATTGTGGACCTGGAGAAGGCATTTGACTGTCTCTCTCGTGGTGCCCTCTGGGGGGTGCTCCAGGAGTACGAAGTCGGTGGCCCTTTATTAGGGGGCATCCGTTCTTTGTACAAGCAGAGCAAGAGTTTGGTCCGCATTGCCGGCACTAAGTCGGACCTGTTCCCGGTGCATGTTGGACTTCGGCAGGGCTGCCCTTTGTCACTGGTCCTGTTCATAACTTTTATGCACAGGATTTCTAGGTACAGCCAAGGGCCGGAGGGGGTTTGGTTTGGGGACCAGTGGATTTTGTATCTTCTTTTTGCAAATCCGAGGCCATAGTTCTTGACCAGGAAAGGGTGGCTTTCCCTCGTCAGGTTGGAGGGGAGTTCCTGCCTCAAGTGGAGGAGTTCAAGTAGCATGGGGTCTTGTTCATGAGTGAGGGAAGAATGGAGCAGAAGATCGACAGACTGATCTGTGCGGCTGCCGCAGTAATGGGGACGCTGTGCCAGTTTGTTGTGGTGAAGAGAGAGATGAGCCAAAAAGCGAAGCTCTTGATTTACCGGTCGGTGTACGTTCCTACCATCACATTTCGCCATGAACATTGGGTCTTGACCGAAAGAACGAGATCTCGAATACAAGCAGCTGAAATAAGCTTGTTCATTTCGGCCAAAGGGTGGCTGGGCATTCCCTTAGAGATAGGATGAGGAGTTCGGCCATCTGCGAAGGGCTCAAAGCAGAGCCACTGATCCTCCACATTGAGAGAAGCCAGCTGAGGTGGCTCGGGCATCTATACCGGATGCCTCCTGGACGCCTCCCTTAGGAGGTGTTCCGGCACGTCCCACCGGGAGGAGGCCCAGGGGACGGCCCAGGACACGCTGGAGGGACTATGTCTCTCAGCTGGCCTGGGAACCCCTTGGGCTCCCCCCAGAGGAGCTGGAGGAGAGTCTGCTGCACCCGCGACCTGGTCCCGGATAAAGTGGAAGACGACAAAGCAAAATGAGATAAAAATGGGATGTCATCAAAATTAATGAATGTAAAAGGTAGACAGACAAATATGTTTCTGCAATATAGTGAATTTTATCAGGATTTCCCGTGACCAGTGTTAACTCGGATCCTGGAAGCCTGGGGTCCTGTATGTTTGAAATGTTTCACTGATTGAATACAACAGACGTAAATGGAGTAAATAGCATACTCCTGCATGAGTTGGTGGCAAGCTGAGGAGTTCATTCAGTCATCTGGATCATGTGTTGGAGTAGGGAAACAATTGAAACTTGCAGGCCCTAAATGGTCAACGTTGCCCTCCTGTCATGATGAGTTTTGGAGGTAGGACCCAAATGCAGGATTGAGTGGAGTTGAAAAAGTTAACTTACAGATGACCAGGTACAGGCAGGTGAAAAACAACATAAACAGGTTGGCAGCAGGTGCATGAAAATCCAGGCAACAGACATGGAAGAACTCAGGACGATCAGGGCAAAGACACAGGGTAGGTAACGAAGATGATAACGGGGTGTTAACGGAAGGAACCAGTTGAGAACAATGCCAACCAAAGCGCTTATAAACTGAGGGAAGTTGAGTTAGAACAACAGAGCAGAGAGACAGGCAATCAGGAGAAATCTGGAGCAGGTGTGACCAATTAACAAGATAAGCACAGAACAGAAAGTAAACAAGGGACCAGACGGAATTACAAAATTAAAAGAAACCAGATCTAAGAGAAATGAAAACAAACAACCCTAACAGACAGAAAGTTGTCAGGCAGAAAGTTGTAGAGAATTTTAAAGCAGAGTTAGGTTATAAAACACTATTCCAACCTTGGAATAACAGAGCTCTGTTTCATCAAATTTGTTGGTGGCAAAAAGAAAGTTTTCCAAAAGCCATGTGGGGGACACAGTATTTATGTTAAAAAAATGTCCTGTGATCAGGTAAGGTCAAAACATTTCTTATCAGGAACAGATAAGTTAGTAAGAGTAAGATGGATGGAGCTCAGGGTCACTAAGACAGTCTGACCTTTTTGCTTTGTTGCCATGGTTCAATTTCTCCTGCTAAGGTCTTTTCACTCCTTTTCCCCATCTCCACCATTACCATTCTCCAACAAGTCAGACCATTTTCAGATAGTTTTTAGGTCTAGCCTAACCAGCTAACAACTGTAACAGGAGCTGGTAACAGAAGAGCTTATCTCATTGTTCTCCCCTTCTCCATAAATGTATGATGCAACCAGATGTCACATATCTTCATATTGTTCATGACCAAACTATAAATGTAGTGCTTATGCAGCTTTGGTAGAAAAACAGTTCAGGTTCTTTCAATTCATGTTTTTTTTTTTTTATATCAGGAAATAATAAAATGACCAGGCCCTGTATTCACAAAGATTCTCAGAGTCCTCTCAGAGAGCTCCTAACTTACCCTAAAAATTCCTGGCAAGGAGTCTCAGTTTAAGACTGATTCAGTTCGCTGCTGAGAGCGATTCTAAGCAAGGAGATTACCGAAATTCCTATGTGTTGTTTAACGCTCTCTTCTAAGAGCAGTGATTGGTTGTTCCAAAGAAATAAAACAAAAAACAAAAGCAGTCCTAGTAAAAAATGGAGAGAAATTAACCGATGGTAGAACTTAGACTAGATTAAGAAAAGTGTAAATCATGATGATAAAACTTAGCAAATGTAAATTAATTGTCACACATCAAAATGTTTGAACCTTATTTAATGCTTATCGTTGTTCTGATTTGGTTATTGTTATGTTTACTCGCCATGCTGGTTGTTTTCCTACTTCGTCTATTTGATATTCATGTTGACACTCAGCTCTCTCATTTTACTGTGATCTCCTTCATGTATAAAAAGGTTTGATTTGGCAAAAAGACCTAAACAAAATGGAGAAAAAAGGTGGAGAAAACCGAACTGGACTGAGGAGCAGAGCTTGCTGTTAAAAGGTAAATTTGGTCCTGGGATCATGGTGCAAACAAAGAGGCAGGCTTGGGAGCGAATTGCCAAGCATATCAATGCATTGTTCCCTCTGCTTTCACGGACCAGCCTGGAATGTGAGAAGCTCTGCTTATTGTACTGTTTCTTATCTAGAGTCTGTGTTTGTGTATTTTTTTTAAACTTTTTCCAATTTTTCTAAAAAGTTTATTTTACATTTTACAGTCTGTAAATATTTAAATAATTCTGTACAATATTGTTTGTAATTTTTTTCACTTTGTATTCATTGTTATTCATTATTTTTTCTATCATTTATTTACTCATACTCGTCGTCTTCCACTTATCCGGGACCGGGTCGAGGGGGCAGCAGATTGAGCAGAGACACCCAAATGTCCCTCTCCCCAGACACCTCCTCCAGCTCCTCCGGGGAGAGCCCAAGGCGTTCCCAGGCCAGCCGAGAGACATAGTCCCTCCAGCGTGTCCTGGGCCATCCCCTGGGCCTCCTCCCGGTGGGACGTGCCTGGAACACCTCCCGAGGAAGGCGTCCAGGAGGCATCCGGTATAGATACCTGAGCCACCTCAACTGGCTCCTCTCGATGTGGAGGAGCAGCAGATCTACTCCGAGCCCCTTCCGGATGGCCGAGCTCCTCACCCTATCTCTAAGGGAGTGCCCGGCCACCCTACGGAGGAAGCTCATTTCAGCCGCTTGTATCCGGGATCTTGTTCTTTCGGTCATGACCCAAAGTTCATGGCCATAGGTGAGGGTAGGAACGTAGACCGACCGGTGCATCGAGAGCTTTGCTTTTCGGCTCAGCTCTCTTTTCACCACAACGGACCGGCACAGCGCCCCCATTACTGCGGCAGCCGCACCGATCCGTCTGTCGATCTCCCGCTCCATTCTTCCCTCACTCGTGAACAAGACCCCGAGATACTTGAACTCCTCCACTTGAGGCAGGAACTCTCCTCCAACCTGAAGAGGACAAGCCACCCTTTTCCGGTCGAGTACCATGGCTTCTGACTTGGAGGAGCTGATCTTCATCCCTGCCGCTTCACACTCGGCTGCGAACCGCCCCAGCGCATACTGTAGGGTTGGCTAGAGGGGGCCAGCAAGACCACGTCATCTGCAAAAAGAAGAGACGAAATCCACTGGTCCCCAAACCAGACCCCCTCCGGCCCTTGGCTGCGTCTAGAAATCCTGTCCATAAAAGTTATGAACAGGACCGGTGACAAAGGGCAGCCCTGCCGGAGTCCAACATGCACCGGGAACAGGTCCGACTTAGTGTCGGCAATGCGGACAAAACTCCTGGATGGCCCCTAATAAAGGGCCCCCGATTCCATACTCCTGGTGCACCCCCCACAGGGCATCACGAGGGACACAGTCGAATGCTTTCTCCAGGTCCACAAAACACATGTGGATCGGTTGGGCCATTAACCCTCGAGTACCCTGTAGAGGGTATAGAGCTAGTCCAGTGTTCCACGGCCGGGACGAAAACCACACTGCTCCTCCTGAAGCCGAGGTTCGACTATCGGCCGGAATCTCCTCTCCAATACCCTGGCATAGGCCTTACCAGGGAGGCTGAGGAGTGTGATCCCCATGTAGTTGGAACACACCCTCCGGTCACCCTTCTTAGATGTTCTCCGCATCTATTGTCCACTCGGACAATAGATGACTCTATGTCTCCAACATCCCCCGGAATCTGGTCAATGGTCTCCCGGAAGTGGGAGTTGAATAAATCCCTGGCCGAGGGCTCCGCCAGACGTTCCCGGCAGACCCTCACAATGCGCTTGGGCCTGCCAAGTCTGTCCGGCTTTCTCCTCCTCCAGCGGAACCAACTCACCACCAGGTGGTGCTCAGTGGACAGCTCAGCCCCTCTCTTCACCCGAGTGTCCAGAACATGTGGCCGAAGGTCTGATGATACGACAACAAAATTGATTATTGACCTCCTGCCTAGGGTGTCCTGGTGCCAAGTGCACTGATGGACACCCTTATGTTTGAACATGGTGTTCCTTATGGACAATCCGTGACTAGCACACATCTCCAATAACAAAGCACCACTCGGATTCAGATCGGGAGGCCATTCTTCCCGATCACGCCTCTCCAGGTGTCGCTGTCGTTTCCCACGTGGGCGTTGAAGTCCCCCAGCAGAATAATGGAGTCCCCAGGAGGGGTACTATCAAGCACCCCTGACAGGGACACCAAGAAGGCCGGGTACTCCGCACTACCACTCGGCCCGTAGGCCATAACGACAGTCAGAGACCTATCCCCAACCCGAAGGCGCAGAGATGCGACCCTCTCATCCACTGGGGTAAATCCCAACACGAGACAGCTGAGCTGGGGGGCAACAAGCAAACCCACACCAGCCCGCCGCCTCTCCCCGTGGGCCACTCCAGAGTAGAAGTGAGCCCAGCCCCTCTCAAGGAGATGGGTTCCAGAGCCCACGCTATGCGTGGAGGTGAGCCCAACTATTTCTAGTCGATATCTCTCGACCTCCCGCACAAGCTCAGGCTCCTTCTCCCCAGCGAGGTGACATTCCAGGTCCCTAGAGCCAGCCTAAACATCCGGGGATGGGGCAGCTGAGGTCTCCACTTTCGTCCGCCACCCAATCCTCTTTGTACCGGTCCCTCACGGACCGGTTATTTATCCTTTCTAATATTACCTTACTAGAGGTGCACCTTTAACCTGTCCTGCAGCTGAAACTATTTAATTTCCCCCTAGGGGGATGATAAAGTTTATCTTTTCTCTATATTAATAATAGTATGATTGTTATAGAAGTTTATGTGTTCATTTACTAGACTGTTTTGGGGGATCCCTGCACGGCTGAACCAGTGACGTCTTATTAATTCACTGTTGCTCACTGTCTTTCAGCCGTCTTCACAGCTTAAGACACTCTTAAGCTCACTGAAATTCCTCCTCACTCTTCACTAGTTTTTTACCCTAGGAGCTTTCTTAAGGTCTAAGGTGCTTTGTGAATAACATTTATCTTACCGAGGGAAAAAGTGGAAAGGTGCTGATGAACAAATCCCTGTGAATAACAGATCATCAGCAATTGGGAGCACCCATTTAAAAGCAGCAGTTTTGTCAGTCTACTGTTCTGAAGCATAGAGGTGCATGATTCCACTATGCCAAGAGCAAAAGAAAACAGCAATGAACTTAGGGAAGCAGCTGTTGCATCAATCTAGGATGGCGTTTAAGACAAGCGCTATAAAACCTGTGGTTCATCATTCTTCAGAGAGAAATATTAGATAAATCTTCCCAGGAGTTAGACCTAAGTTAGACCAAAAATGCTCAGATAAAATAACAAAACAAGAGCTCCATCTGAGGCCTTGCAGGCACAGTTAGCATGTAAAACTTCATGTCTTGGCAATTAAAAAAAAAACACAGTTTGGATCTTGTTTGGGTTTAAGGTGAAACTTTTCCTGCTAAAAAGAAAATGACAACATGATTTCTGTTTGCAAAGTTGCACCTAAGTGAACCACAAGTCCTCTGGAACAATGTCCTGAAAAGAGGTAAGATCATACTAGAGATTTTTTTTATAATATTGTTTTGAAAAACCAAACAGGCTGATCTTAAACTTCTCTTCATACCAAAGCATTCAAAAGTCAAATGTGCCATACTGTCTGACAGCCAAAACTGGGTCACACAACGAAAGAAGAAATCTTGAATAAAACGAGTGGTCTGAAATTCATCCATTAAAGTATGACAGACTGATGAGATCATGAAGAAAATCACAAGCTATTGCTACTAAACAAGGTCTCAAATGTGTTTCACTGTTTCACCAATCAGCTTTTTGATATTGTAAAGGGAAAAAGGGAAACCTTTGCATACAGCAATCTTATTCCTTGATACGATTAGCTGCTTTGGTGCAATAACAGAACATTTGATCGAACAGCAGAAGACTCAGTCAGTCTCTTTCAGCTGCTTATATCTCATTTAGAGCTGCAGAGACTCAGCTGAGACATGAACATGCAAATATTCCAGCTCATGGCCTCTGGCGCAACATCTCAGTGTCAGCTCAGCGAGGCAACACTATCAAACGCAGCTGTCATTAGAGACTGGTTCTTTGTACAGAAAACACTATGCTCAGCGGTGTGGGTTATAAAAGAGTGTCCCTGAAAAACAAAAAGTTTCAAACTTCCTGCCAAGCATACTTAACTTGTATTTAATGCACTGAAAGCAGACTAACGTCACATCTCCACAGACATATGTCACTATGATGTCATTATCTTGGGCCTCTTTCTTTGTAGGAATGTGAGCCTCTCAGGGGGAGGTAATCAATAACAAAAAACATTTTCTAAAAAATTGCATAACATGTTTATGAAACCTACAGCTCATTTTCATTATAGTGTTCAGAAATATTTTAAAAAATGTCTGTGTTGAAAACGCATCAAGTGTTATTAAGAGAAGAAGTAGGCCTTTTGAGAAATCTTGCGCTGCTTATTAAAAATTCTGCAAGACAAACTTTTTTTTTTTTTTTTTAACCATGTCCTGTCCGGCGGAGTAGCGCTCAGAATTGTTGTCCAAGTGCCAAGAAAAAGCCCAACAGATTTACTTTCAAAAGTGGAGCATTGCAACTAACGCTTCAAAGCTCAGCTTGATTTTCATAAAAGTAACTTTATTAGAAACTGCTTTGTGATTATTTCAATTGTTACGGACACAGAGACAGAAATTAAAAGGAAAAAATATGAAGCACAAAAGAGAGAGGGGTGGGGCAAAAAGGAAAAGGGGAGAGAAGGTGAAAAGAACGGAGGAAAGAAAAAAGGCTGAAGAGAATACAAGATAACACCCTGCTTGCTTCTATGCCTGCAGAAACTTTCATATTAACAGCTTTTTTAGCAAAAAGTGCACGGTACTTATGAATGCATTATGTATTTAGAGGTAAAAGCAACTCAATATAGAACATTTTTGTATCTCTTAAAACCTGAATCTAAAGTGTGAGTGCACTTGTGTATACAAGGTTTCTCCATAAAAATATGCAATAGTGAGTGTGAAAAGTCATAGACCTGCCCCCCTGGACCCAGGACAGATACGAAGGAGAAGAGCAGGGGAGAGTACCACCCAGCAGCCACAATGCAGAAGCCCTGAGGAGCTGCAGCGACGAGCCAACAGGCCCCGCCAGCAGCCGTCTACGCCCGAGCAGATCAAGCCATGGACCCAGAGACCCGAGACACCAGGACATATCATTCCCCAAGCAGAAGCCTGACAGAGCCCAGGGGTCCAGGCCCCGGCAAGCAGCCACCAGGAGTGAGCCAGCATATGCCAAAGCACCCAACCGCAAGTACACCAGCGAGCAGAGACACCAACCACCGGCAGGTAGTGTGGTGGGGAGGAAATAGGCCGCACATTTGATGGGGGCCTAAACTGATCCAGGAGAGGGAGCAGCCCAAGACCCAACCTAACACAAAAAAACAGGCACACACAGTCACAATCACACATTCCCACCCTCATGCGTACACATAAAACACTCACACCCACGCACCCAACGTAAAGACAAACAACAATGGACGTCGTACACTCACTCACACTCCCCATACATACTCTATACTCCCAGGTCCAGGTGCCGATACCCCATAGGGGCAACCAGCCCCCGGACCCAGGAGGTAGTCCCCTTCCCTCCGGGGGTGGAGACAGGCAGACCACTGAACTCGGGCTAGGCTAGCCTGGGCTGGTCCCCGAAACTGAGCGACCCCGGCCCAGACCCCAACCCCCCGCTCGACCCTAGTGCCCAACGACCCCCATCCTCGTCCGGAGAGGGGGCCATGTACAAAAGAGGGGTCTACAAGGTCCAATCTAGCCCGCCAACCAGAGCCGCCACAGAATGAAATAGTCCAAACCCTCCAATGAACCCCAACATGAATTTCCCGACAGGGCCAGCCCCAACCAGGACACAGATATCGAACATATGCCCCCAAATCCAAGTGCCATGAATTCCCTCCCCACAGCACAGAGGCACACCCACACAGCTCAAGCTCCACACACAGCCCTACTCCAAGCACCCCTGCCGCAACCTTCCCCCACCACACAGAGTGCCGCGATGCCAAGGCAAGGGCCCCGTGCAACCCTACCCCAGCTCTCGCCCACAGGCGCAACAGGGCAGACACCATCAAGCACTGCACCATCAATGGAACCTCCAACAACACACCAAGATGGGATAAACTCACCCGGCAAGAGGTCCCCGGCCAGCGGCAAGCACTCGGGGCCGGCATCCCCCACCACACCCCCGCAACAACACGCCACATCACTGCCACTGCAAAGATAGCCCAGGCAGAAACATTATCAAGCTCAGCTCTACCACCGCCACTCAGCCAATCCAAATGCCGGTTACCCCACATCCAAGAAGAGGACACAACCCCCCCACCCCACACAATGAAGCCCCTCCACGCCACCCCCCAGGCAACAACAGACAGCAGAGCAGCACACTGCCAAGCCCTCCCAGCCATTCAGCCAGCACCAGCAGCCCCAGCCCATTAGTTCATGAGAGGGAAACATGCACCAGCTAGGTAACCACTCTTGGCCACATCTCAATCAACACTACACACTGTCCGGCCAAGACCCCCTCGCCGGAGCCCGGCACCCCCCCAACCAACGGACCGGGCACTGAAGCCAGGGACAGAGATATAAGAAAATCCAAGCAATACCGAGAGAGCCGAACAGCCAGCCCCAGCACCAGACAACCCCCAAGCCCTGAACCCCAATCCCAGGTTAGATCACGACCACAAGGCACGCTTCCTCTCCGGGCCTCCAACCCCAGATGGCAAACAGCGGACCACCGCAAGCCACCTCGCATTTCACTGACAGGAGTGCAGCAGCCATTAATCAAAGACGGAAGGAGAAGGAAATTAGACCCATCAGTACAGTAGCAGTATGATATTTTTGAGCCGTGCTCCTGTGACAATTAGGACAAGGGCTAAAATCTCCACGGTTCAGAAACTGACTGCTGAAGAGTAAAGAGGTTAGAGGGGAAAATGTGGCATAATAGGGGATGGGATTTTTATACAGCTGAATTTGGGAATAAAAACAAAAGATGAAACAACACAAGGAATGAGCTGGGAGGCAAAGAAAACAAACATATACACACATCTACACATTTCTCTGTAGGCATGAGACACACTCTCTGAAATGCTTGCTTTGCATTAATCACACACGCTTTCACACTTGCAGCCAGAAATGGGCAACTAACACACATGCTGCCTCTGAATAGTCTAAAAACAAACACAGAAATCACACACTTGTTGCCAGGCAACAGCAATGCCGGCTTGATTGCCCGACCCTAAAATGCAGAGCAAGCTGGCAGACAGACAGGGAAACAGCGAGGGGGAGACTGGTGAGAGGAGCCTGAGGGGTGAAGGGGGTACGGGGTGAGAGAGGGAGGTGAAGCGAGAAGGAGAAGAGGGAGAAGAGGAAACTCATACAAATGTGTCACATTTACAGCTTCAATACTACTTTTTCATCTAACTCATAAACAGAAAATGTTTACAAAAACCAGTAAATCATGTGTTATTGTGAACAGATCATAATAATCCCCACAAATTACATTCATGTAAGCATTACATCATTTTAAATAATGTAAATGTAATGTAATGTAAATTTGACTTTAAGGAACACAGCAACCAGACCGTAAAACATTACTTAAGACTTATAGACCACATTTCATTCTTTGCTAAAGAAAGAAAATAACTATAAACATAAGAGAGATATAATGGAACCACTTGGTTCAAAACATATTAATGTGTTAGAATGGTCCAGTCAAAGTCCAGAACTAAACCTAACTGAGAATCCATGGTAGAGCTGAAAACCGGATGTTCACAGATGCTCCTTATCCAATCTGACAGAGCTTGAGATATTTTGGAAAGAAGAAAGAATTTGAGTCTCTAGATGTGCAACGCTTGTACACACATACCCCTATGTTTCTTCAACTATTGAGGCAGGGGTCAGCAACCTTTAAAAGCTATTTTTGTTCTTCATTCTACAAACTGAAATTTGTCAAGAGCAACAAAACCTGTATGATCAATCAAACATAGACAGATTAGAAGGTTCTTTCCCTAATATATAAAGTTGGTTTTATGGTTAAAGTACAAGAATTTTATTTCAGTTTTTAGGGTTTAGCATCTCTTATTAAGAGAAAGTGAATACCTTTTCTTGATATAAACCATACATATCTATGAAAAGGATTTTTGGCCTATTGACAAAAACAAAAAAATAATTATTTTACATTTTATTACAGTACTAGTGGCCTTTATTAATTAATTTATTTATTTCCAAAGTCGGCAGACAAGAAGTTGGGTGGAGAAAGAGGGGGAAGACATGCAGCACAGGTCTCAGCAACATGCTCTGCCACTACGCCACGCCCAAGATACATTCATTTTCAATTCAGTATTAAGAGTTATACACATTATTCTGACATTATTCTGAATTGAATTAATTCTATGTTCCTTTTTTTACTATCAGCATATATCCTACATCAGTTGAGTCATTAGCATGCAACTTATGATCAGATGTGTGTAGTAACTAATTACATTTACTAAGTTACATTTATTTTTTGAAAAAAACTACTTTTGGGAGTAGTTTTACTGCACTGTATTTTTTACTTCTACTTGAGTAATATTATTTTTTGTAACATTACTCTTACTTGAGTAAAAGTACTCTAACCACCGTGAGTAACTTCACTGAATAAAGAGCAATGATGTTTCAACCACAAAGGCACCAGACACAGACACACACTTCATTGTTAAAATGTTATTTTCTATCTGCTGAGCCTGCATTTGGAGGTCAAGCTGATTTTTAGTATGTATTAATGATTACATCATTTTTAAAAATTAAAATAGATGTTATGATCAGTTACTCAGTACTAAAGTTGCCTTTTTACCAAATGTTTTTATATATTTATTGTCTTGGATGGGTTAGGGCTACTTTTCATTTCCACATGAGTAAAAATATGTTGAAGTACTGTTTCTCTTAATTGAGTCCAATTTCTGGCTACTCTAGCAACCTCTGCTTATGATGAATAACCAATCACTGACACTGAATACTGAAGCAAAAAACAAATGATACTTGTTTGATTAAATTTCATTGGATAAAAAAACTTTTAGGAATATATATTGAATGAATAAAATGTTCAGATAATAAAAAAAGCAGTTTAGAGAAAGCCATTTTTTATTACAAATGGGATGTCCACTTTTATCCACCATGAGAATATGAGATGAAAGTATCCTCACAAATGAAATTTCGTTTTTAAGAGCTTCTAACATGTTTTGAACATAAATATTACAGGAGTTAAACCCAGTAGTTATAAATAGCGAATGGAAGTGCTGTGGCTTGAGGGGAAGAGCAGCTTTGAGCCGAGTGAAAGGTTGGTGGGTCAATCCCTCCTTTGCATCCTACATATTGTGTTGTCCTTGGGCAGGGTTCTGAATCCCCCGCACTGCGGCCAACAGGCTGATTGATGTGACTGTATGAATAAACCATGTAGTGTAGAACTGACTGGGCTCTTAAGGCGGCTAGAAAAGTGTTTTATAAATGCAACTCTTAACATTTAAAAACAGATAAATAGGATTATTGGTATCATTTTTGTATGGGGTATTATGGCTGTCTTTAATTGGCAACTCAGCAGTATTCTGATATCAGTAGTATGCTATTTAATGCAGCTATGATCATCTCTGCTACTTTGTTTCTGTGGTTTGGAGGCTAAAACGTTTAGAGATACAGGATAACCATAAACTAAAATGTATATTTAGATGTAGAAACAAAAATGTAATGATTGGAAGTGGTTTTCAAACCACTCATCTAATCTAAGTTAGCAGGGTCTCACTTTACTTATTTAGAGATTCACTGCATCCACAGCAAGGATGTGCTGCCTTCCTTTGAATACAAATCCGTCCCATAAATGTCATAGTATTCCAAGCAGAATATGTTAGTTGACTATAAAATGGGAGGCACCACAAGAAAAAACAACTGGTGGCAGTGAATTTCAACTGAACTGCAGGCGCAGAAAGCAGTGCAACAAATTGATGCCATTAAGAGGTAGAATTACTGCAAAGGTGAAGAACCGTGTCAGAATAACAAAACACAACATGTTCTGTATTAGTGTGATGATGAGATTTTACTTCTATAGGCGAAACGGCACATAACACATTTTACAGTGCCTTGCAAAAGTATTCATACCCTGTGAACCTTTTCAAGCTTTTTCACATTACAACCACAAAGTTAAGTGTCAGTGGGAATTTAATATAGCAGACCAACAGAAACTGGCATATAGTTGTGACGTGGAAGAGAAATGAAAAATGGTAATCAACAATTTCTACAAATAAAAATCTGAAAAGTGTGGTGCATAAATAGTTTGTAAACCACCTTGCCCTGTAAAATTACAGCTGCAGCTCTTTTGGGATATGTCTCTACCAGGTTTGCACATCTAAGACTAAAACGTTTTGTGCATTTCTTTTAGAGAATAACTCCAGCTCAGTCAGTTGGGAAGGAAAGTGAATAGCCTCCACACACCATAATGAAGACCACCTTCAAGAGGTGTGAATACTTTGTGAATACACTAAATTTTGTCATCTACAGACTGGAAGAATATTCTGACAGCAACAACAGAACTCAGATTTAAAAGATGGAGTCAGACACACATCAGACGGTAAAGATAGTCAAACCACAATCAGTGGAAAAAAACGACAAGGATCCTTGATCTGAAGAAATACAGTTTGAATCAAATTCCTTATCCATACGTGGAAAATTTATCCCTCATCCTGAACAAAAACTACTCATTCCGGGTAAGAAATCACTTAAAGTTTTTCTGTTTTTTTTTTCTTCTTTTTTCAATATTCAGTAGACAAACAAGCTCATATTCATCCAATATTGGGCTGGAGAGAAAACTGCATATTTCTGAGTGGAACACTATGGTGCAACCAAACAAAAAATAGAAATAAGAGGATGGGTGCATTGGCAAGGGTCCTAATGGTTTGTGCTCACAGAAATAAAGAAGAATGCAAAGACCCTTACTCAAAAAAGCTGGATAATGACCTTAAAAGTTCCTCGGCTAAATCCAACCAAAGACCACAAGCTTGTTCATTCTTTTTGGCATATGTGTAACACCATCAAGCCAGCAAAACACCCACATTCCAAGTGCCTACAGTGTCTTTCTCCTCCTACTGGCCCTGTCAAACTGGCAGGTCTACCATGTTGGCATCATTATCTGTGTGTGAACACACACTGTTAGGGCATACAGCTGACTTTGCCTTAAGCACAGGATTAGTTCACTTTTACAAATACTTTGCTTTGTGATTTCTAAACAAGCAGAGCACCATAGTAAATTTTTGGTGAAATGTGTTCTTCTTTGGTGCCTAACAAATCTGTACAGTGTTAGATTTCCTCCACACACACTGTTGTACATTTTTCCCATATTTGCTGTGTCACTTACAGGGCCTGTGCCAAACTTAAAGGGGTGGATCTCTGCAGCCCCTCCAGAGTTACCATGGGCCTCTAGGCTGCTTGTCTGATTAATGCTCTCCTTGTCTGGCCTGTCAGTTCAGATCAGGCATGCAGTTGTGCCAAACTCTTTCCATTTTCAGACGATGAATTAAACACTGTAATTGCGTGTGTCCATTTGTCTTCCACTTCACAATTATCAGTTACTTTGTCTTCGTCTGTCACATAATATCCTAATAAAATGTGACCTAGTATTTAAGGGGTATCAAACCTTTGCACTCTACAGGCTTTGTACATCATAAAGGCCTGACAATTGACTGAGAAGCGTGAAATTCTCCTTTGGACTGATGTCTCTGACTGTAAAGAATATGCCACAATGACATTAAAGGTCTGAAAGGTCCGGTAGCTGTGCCGTGGTCCAGATTTAAAGGCTGAGATTCCTCATACAGTGGGTTCCTTGTCTGTATTTCCTTGTTCATACTCTGTGTGTTGTGTATCTGCTGTCGTCACAGTTCTGGCTTTGTTTGCTGTTGTATTGACTAATGTGTTTGGGTGGCGCTGTTGGAGCATTCAGCCTGGTTGTTTTCTTCGGAAGAGCTTTGTTGGCCCTCTTTTGATTTATTGCATTGGTGAATTAGCAGAACTCAGAAGCACTTTGTCTTTTTAAGTTTCTTTATTAGATTAGTGAGCAATTTAGAACTTTTGTGAACCAAAGCAATTTGATTTATATTACCTCCCTCCCCGCTGATTGGTCTGGGACTTAACAGCCCACAAAACAGGTCGGAACTTGTTGTCTCTGTTGAGGTAAAATGAAACAATTTAAGTGTGCCGAGGCAGTAATCATCCCCCTGACATGTCAGAGAAGAAATGTGCAAATGCATGGTAAATTCCCATTATAGGCATCAAATAAAAACGGGCATTTAAAGGTGGATTTTTTTTTTCAACTGCCTAATTTTTTTTATTACCAAACCTCATTATTCTATCATCTTTACAATGTCATTCTGACAGGAAAACATCTCAACAGTTGGCTTCAAACTTTAATTTTCCCCCAGAATATTTATCTAGGCAGCATAAAGTCTAGGTATTATCAAAGCAATCTCAAAATAATATACAATTCCATATGGAAACATAATATGCGGGATCAGTTTTGGTGTGTGTCGTCAAATTATACCTCTCTTCTGTACTCCATTTCCTCTGGTTATGTGGAGTACTGCCCTCTGTGTGCTGGGAGAATACTGCACCAACATCAGCGTCAAGTATAAAAGCCTACAGCGCTTGTTCAGGCTCGTGCTCCGTCAGCAGAGCCCCGTGCGACAATCCGAAGCGCAACTATAACTGAGCCTTCACTGCTTGTTATGTTCATGTCTGCCTTGTTAGGGGAAAAGAAAGGCCACAGACCACAGCACTGCTCTTTTCATCAGGCAGGCAAACAGAAAAAAATATCTATCCGCAAGTGGCAGAAACCTCTAGTGGCCACACATGTAACTTCTGTCTTTCCACTTTTTATACAGGTGAAAGGTTAAAAAAGGCCTTTTAATTACAGTTTTGAAAGAGACATTCTAAACTGAAATAAAATGGGAGTGAGTAGGTGTCCCCAACCACCAGGTCACGTACTATAACTTGGCCAAGGGTCTAATGGATATCTACCACAGAGTAAAAATTAAATGTGTGTGCAGTGATTTCTGTTGTATTGTCAGGCAGATTGGGTGAGCAGTTTAATTTGGAAAAACCGGAAGGATCTGTGTGCCTCCATTGGTGCTTTTAGTAAGTAGGAAGATATGCAGTCAAAAGGAAAGGAAGACAAGAATGTAAACCAACATGGAAGGGACATGTGATTCGGGTAGGCATTCGTTCCATAATGAGTAAAAAGTTGGGGACCCCAGAATTACAGTTTGGGTAAACAAACTCTGCAATTTCACAGGCAACTGTGAGGTCTTTACCAAATACCTGGTAGAGACATATCACTTGTGTTGAGCCAGATCCAACAGCCGACTCTCTTTATAGGGAACAAGGATGACCGACTCCTGTCAGGTAGAGTTGAATCTTTAGCCGCTCCAAATCATTTCTGCTTAGAATCCATGCAGCCAATCACATGCACAGACAGAGGGGGATAGACATGCCAAAGACAACGCATATAGCGGTACAGGCTAGGTACACAGAGTGATAGAGGCTGGGAGCCAGAGGAAGAGAGGAAATAGCTAAATATATCATATAATATAATAAAGTTAGGACATAAGCCTTTGTTTGATTTGTTTGTTGTGGTAGTTGTTGATTTAAAGGATTGATTAATACGTTAAAGTTATTGTTACGAGGATTTTCTAAAAAACGGTCAATGAAAAGTTGCTTACCAAAATTAGATTGTTCATATTAGCTAAATTAGGCTAAAATAGAGGCTCCAAGTGATGTTAAATAAAAATCCACTTAGAAGTTGAGCCAAAAAGAGCCAAACCCTTGGGCCTGACCTCCAATCTCTAACACAGCAGAAAAAATGCCTACATTTAGAGGAATACACTGCACATGTTGTGAAACTATGGACCTTAAATAAGTTTGATTCAAAATATTTCAGAACTTTTAGAGTTTTTCTCTCTTTTGTTTTGTATGGATTTTTCAGACACTAGGGTTGAAGAAGCAAACAGAGAGTCATAAAAACACATAAACACATTGAATAGTAACACAATTACTTCTTGATGCAATGACACATCTAGGAACCTAATACAAGTTATCCTCTTTCTTCCCTCATCAGATTTTAGTATCCCGTCCAACTCCGATAAAACGCAGAAATCCTTTTACCAGATATACTGCAGTGTACACACAAAAAGCATCCGTGTATAAGAGGGTCACCGTGCTTGGTTTTTGTCCAAACTTTGACAAGACAAGACAGGAAAACCCTGCAGAACTCTGCTGTAGCTATAAAATTATGAACGATACAGTGTTTAGGATTTCAAACAGTCTGTCACAGATTAGAGCTGGAAGCCTGAAGCGTTTCAGTTTAATAAATTTTACAAGGTCTGGGAGGCTAGAAATAACACTAGAAGAGCCATATAACATTTCACATTCTCATGTTGATCCTTCTTTTCTGTCTGCACAGAGAAAATCTACACTGAATCTTCTGTTGCACTCATCTGTTTGTAGTATTTCCTGTAAATAAAAGGTTTAAATGATTTGCAATTAAGTGCATATTGTTTTACTTTCCGCTGCACACCGCCCGCTGGTTTGGTTAGAAAGCAAAGCATAGATCTTTTAGTGCACTGAATACTCTAATGTCTTTATTATTAGTCACTCTGATGCCTCTGTATGCGATGGTTGGCATGATTTTATCTACTGAGATATAAATGATTAGCATTGCACCTAAAAGCTACTGTGTTCTGTTTTTAGCCTCATACATGAGTTTATTTGCAATAAAAGAAATACACTCTCACTTTTTCTCCATTACCTTGAAAGGTCACATTGATTCTTCACTTTATCTGGTTGGCTGGCAACAGTATGCTGCCTGAGACGTAAACACAGGAAACAGCAGGGAGGAAGGGCCCCAGCCTGTGCATCATGCTCCTTGTTTTCCCTCTGCACTCTTTCTGCACTCTGTCCTCCAAAATGTAAACAGTTCAATCTCTCCACATTTTTGACTTACAAACAAGCGGCACATAGTTTTCCCCTCTAAAGGCATGTAGTTAGTTAGTTGTTTTCCTCACTCCATCTGCGTCACATTCCCACAATTCTTCTTTTCCTTATTTTAAGCATCTAAGTTCATTGATCTACACCAGCTCACAGCCTTCTCTGGTCTTTAACGATTTGTTTTTACTGGATTTCCAAGAAAGGCTAAATATTTTTTTTCTAGTTGTCCAAATGTATTAACAAATCTGGTTCTACAAGTTCAAGTTTCAAAACGGCAAAGTTTTCCCAATGCAGTTCTTTGAGTTCATAGTCCTTCTAATAAAGGGCCAGTGAAAGTGATGGAATGCTATATGCAATATGTAGCAGCACCACCTGTTGCTGAATGCTGTCAGCCAGCAGGCAGAAGGAAAGGAAATGTACACTTTTCCTTACAAACAATACAAAGTCAGCAGTTGGAATTATTTTGGATGGCAGAAAACATGAACAGTCATGACTTGAAAACCAAAGGAGTACCAACTATCACCAGCTCTGCAGCCCAGCCTCCCAATATTACTTTAAAACAGAACAGAGCAGGCTATTCTGCACCAGTAAGCACATCTATGTGTTAGTTTTAGAACTGCCTTCAAAACTTTCAGCCATAGAGGTTACAAATATCCATAGCTAAAACAGATCTTAAAAACCAAAACAGCTGAGTGTGATTTTACACAGAGTAGCTGCCAACAAACTCCCCTGCTTTCCTTATCCAGTTCGCATGAGCTGGTAACAAGTACCAAGGTATGTTAGGGTTTTAAAGTTAAAAACAACTTCAGATTCCCATCATATTTTTCCTGCGGTTTGAAGTGTTTTTAATAAGGTACAAGAGAACATCAGCAGGCAAGGCAGGTGAAGTGTTTTGCCCAAGGACACCATGACTGAGACGGACAGAGCGGGGTTCGAACCGGCATCATACCGGTTTCAGGACAAACCCCTACCACTGTCATCCCATAAGAAAGATCGCTACTATGCTTTATCCTAACTTACAGGGAAGCTAAATTAGGCAGTTTGGACAAATACTGATCCTTGGAAAATATAGGCATGTTTAACCTTTCACAACATCCATTTTTTATGTTGTTTTTGTTCATTATATTAAAATATTGAAGCTTATTCAAACTTTTGCTGCTAAAATTATTTCTGATCCCTACATTAAAGAAGCCATTACCGATATCAGATGAAATACATTTTAAAGGGCCATTAAACATGTATACCAAAAATCAGTTTGGGGAGTAAAGATTTAGGAATTTTATAAAAATCCACATTATTAACAGGAAGGGTTTGGTGAGTAGGCATATACTCTTTAACCCCTGGAAGTCAGCACACACCTGGGAAATGCGAATTAAGCCCCAGTACGTTTATTCAGTCGGGGCAGATTGCATGCTGAGTGATTCTTCCACATGAGAAATCCTCTGTGACCTTCTCTGAAAGCCTCACAGGAAAGCAATAACACAGAGATATCTTAGCTGACATATCCACCAGTCTCTTCACATTAACTATTGACCAATTGACAATTCAAAGACCTTCCACAGATTCAGTGCTGTATCCTCTGAGACACAAGCTTTGTCACTTTTTATGAGCAGTATGAGATCTCAGCAGCTCTCAACTTCAACCCCATATGAGCGACTTCAGCTAAAGAGACGCTTCCGGATCTGGAAAGCCTGATGGGGCTTCTTCCAAATTTAAAGACAACTTTGCTAATTTTACCATGTCAATGCTTTAAGTGTGTCAGTGCTACTGTGCCCAACTGGATTCTCTCCAGTAACTCTACTCTATTAGTCTACTTTAGGTGTGTTGTAGTTATTAATGGATTCAATGCACAGTTAACTGCAGAAAAACTCAGTACAACCGCAAAGCAAATGAGAAACACCGGACATCTCAGGTATATCTTCACTGTCCGGCAAAAAAACTAGTATTTCTGTTTTTGTCATTTTTGTTGTCTTGTTAAAATGACGTCTTTTGAACAGACCTAACATCTGTCTGTGGTTTCATTGATAAAGTTCTAATAAAATGTCATACCTGCTTGTGTTTTTGTTATATTACCTGGTCAAGTCCTTTGTTTTCTGTCTCCCTGCACCCCAAGCCCACACCTGTTCCGTGTTTTCCCCTAATTGTCTTGTCACGTTTGTCATTGGTTCCCCCTGCTGTTCAGTTGTTGTATTTAAGCTTGTTTGTTTCCTTTGTTCCCCGCTGGTTCCTTATGTTATGTGTATGTGCGATCTCGTGTGTTGGCTACCCTGTCTGTGTCCTGCCATGGAAAATAAAGACTCATCTTACCTTCAAACCTGGAGCTTCAGGAGTTCTTCCCCGCATATTGGTCCATCAAAGAACCAAATTATGACATAAAAAGTATGAAAAACCAAATAACTTGGACCAAACGGTGGGAATTTACAATCAGATAGAAAATGTTCTATCCTTCTCTGATATCTTTGATAAGTTTTTGGGGATACATGGTTTCTGTCCGACAGTGAAGATATATAAAAAATAAAATTAAATTAAATAAATACCTTGCATCGTAGAAATATACAGCAAAACAACAGTAATGGTGGATAAGGCTCCCTAATGACCTTTTTGGTGCTGCTATCAATATAGAAAACAGTCTGAGGTAGAAACTCTTTTAAAGTCCCTTGCGAGACACAGGAAAAAAAATATTTTAAAACAGGTGAAGGCGTGGTAAAAAACACATTGAATAAACTAGGTTGTTTTTACGTAATGTTTTTTTAATTTAACATGTGCAGTTCAGTGCACAATGGGACCTAATTGATCGAAACTGTGAACAAAGCAAAATCTAATATCCAATTGTAAAAATGCAAAACTCTCCTGAAATCTTAGTGCACAGGATAGCAAAAAATATAAAACAAATTTAGGTCATAGTAAAGTCATGGGTAAACTTAGACATTCACTAGCTGCACTGACATAAGAACTGATAAAACTTTCTCAGATTTAACCATCGTAACTCAAACACTCCTCAATCAGTTAGCAGCCACCAACAGACCTAGTCAAAAACCAACTGTGAATTCAATGTGAATGAACATTTTAAAGACAACCCTTCAACAATAATAAAATACGTTTCTGTGTATTGGAACAAAGCGGAAAGAACCCAGTCCAATGACACCGGCAGCAACACTAGCAAAAACACTTTAGCAGATTTCAACCAGCAACAAACAAGAAATCTAGAGCTACCATCGCTTGTTACTATTCCAGCACTATGTCTGCACCATGCTTTTAAAGGTAAGCAAGCTTTTGTTCAAAGGTAACAACTAGAAAATCATGAAAGCAACTACTTCTACTTCTCAGAAGAGTGCAGCTGCATACAACACAGAGACACTGATTCCACCTTCTTACCTCTCTCCACAGTGGTGACTCCCATGGAAGGCTGACCTAGACTGGCCTTTGTCTCCCACTTGCCCTCATCTGGGTGGTACATTTCCACAGAGGCGAGTGGGGTCTGCTGCTGATTCATTCCACCGAGCACCATCACCTGTCCCCCAACAGCCACAGCTGAAGCCCCCGCCCGGGCCGTGGGGAGTGGGGGCAGCTGGCTCCATGTCTGGCTCTCCACATCCAGGACTTCCGCACTGTCCAGGGGCATGCCGGTCTCGCTGCAGCCGCCCAGCACGTAGAGCAGGCCCTCATGGTAGACGAGAGTGCAGTAGACGCGGCGCTGCGACATGGGGGGGAACTGCTCCCAGTGCAGGGACTTGACAGGACTCACCGCCATCTCCTGTACAGGCATGTCTCCAGGGCCGAGAGGAGGGGACGCACCATCACACAGCAAGCCCGACAGGAGGATGGAGAAGACAAGAGCAGGATAGGGCGAAGGAGAGGGCGCACAGCAATGTGGAACAAAGCATTAAAGGATAAACAAGCTGGAGCACGGGCTTTTACGGTCTGTTGGAGTGACCAGCTCAACTCCTGAGTCAACAGAGGGGCAGACACGTGAGGATGAAGAGAAGTGTGGTGTGAAGAGTGAGCAGAATAAGAGTCCCTCACTTGTCACAAATCTTTCTCTACTCAAATGTTTTATTCATCCAGCGGTTGATGTTTTTGAGTAGGAAATCCATCTGCCCCTTAGTGTCTTCTGTTCCTGACTTTGTCATTGCTTGCTCCTGGTGAGTTATTTTGGGTAATATTCTGGCTTTAATATGCTGCTTATGAAAAATAAAACATATGCTTGCACCTTAAAGCTAAGACTAGAAAAAACTCCAGTCTAAAGAGAAAACAGAACAAGCAGGGAAGTGGCCATAAAATCAAGGACTTAGCATCACTGACTTTCATTTGGGCCTTAATAATCCCAGAAAAATACTTTCAGGCTGAGTTTCATAACTTGGGGTAAACGCAATAATTCAGCTCCTCAGCATCGTCTATTTGCACCCAAACAATGAAGCCAACAGATCGAGGAAAGAAATCCTTGATAGACAAACACAGGCCTTAAAAAAAGCTCATGGAAGTTTAATAAGTGTTGGACGTCTTTGCATTTTAATGGAGTTTTTGTTGCCTTTAATGAAAATAGAACTCCAAATCCTGCTGCACCATCGTAACTTCGTGTAAAACACAGCAGCTTCTGAAATTTGTGCCTTGTAGCTTCCTGGTGGCTTTGGAGAGGATGAGACTCCCTGGAACCTAGAAGAAAAAAGAGCTCTGGATAAGTTGGGAGAACAAGAGGTAACATCAAAAGTCAGATGTAAATTTGCAACTTTCCACAAATAGAATTTGAATTTCCCATTTTCTTATTTATTCCCAGTAAACCTACCCTGTCAGTTTGGAATGCTTCTTTATTTGACAAAAATAAAAAGAGTCGTTTGAGCTTTTCCTTGCTTTTGAGTGGGTTACAGATTAATATGCCTTTCTAGAATAGTGCTGCTTTGCATTTTAATCGCTTTAGCTTAGGTCAAATGTCTCAGCAGTCCTTCTGCAAATATATTGCAATAATCATATAATTGGCCTGTTTCTCCAGACAGACTGTCTGCTGGAAGGCCTCAATGGTCACACATTTTTCAGTTCACTCAACAATTTTTCCATAACTCTGACTTCGGTGGCTTTGGAAAAACCATCCCAGTAGTTGAGCTTTTTGCCTTTAAACTATTTTCCTACAGTCCTGTGAATTTGGAACACCCTTTAGTCTCAAAGTGTGGACTTTCTGGATGCTGCCTTGTGAGAAAGCATTAACCTATTTATGTAATTCTCCTTCTTCTGATGCCATAAAAGCTTTATCATAGTTTTAGCCAAATGTTTCTTTTGTTTTTCTGCAGTTTTCTGTTGATATAGTGAAAAGAAAGTACACCATTTTTCAGTTCTACAGTTTACAGTATGATGAATCGATTAAATGTGTCCATCTCTATAGTTTTGGCAGTTTCCCTGTTCTGGAGTATCAAGGGAGAAAGACATCAGCAATGACATCAGATAAGGAATTGTCTGCTAATCTTTCCAAACAATTTTACGTCCGTTAGTCTGCAGTGATATACAGCAAGTTATTCACAGGTGGAAAACTTTGGAGACAGCTGCCAATTTTCCCAGCTGTGTTATCAAATTCAACACAAAGCCGACCATGCAATGACCAGAGAATGTCTTCTTGAATTAGCAATTCAGGAAGACCTGAGCACTTTATATTGTCTTGTGGCAGGATTTTGGGAAACTGGCAGAAAAAATGAACCATGACAGAGAAACAGATACGAGTGATTTGTACCTAACGCAAAAAACTACAACCAGTCAAAGGTTTGGACACACCTTTGTCATTCAATGGCTTTTCCTTATTTTTATTACTATCTACATTGTAGATATAGTGAAGACATCAAAACTATGAAGCAAAAGTACATAAAATTATGTAGTAAACACAAAACCTGTAAAATAACTCAAAGCTTCTTTTATATTTTAGATTCTTCAAAATGGCCCTCCTTTGCTTTGATTTTGCACACTCTCGGCATTCTCTTGGCGAGCTTCATGAGATACTCACCTGAAATGGTTTTCCACAGTCCTGAAGGAGTTCCCAGAGGTAGGAAAAAAAATAGACAAACCATTGAATGAGGTGTGCCCGAACGTTTTTGACTGTTAGTGTTTTTTAAAGTTTTTTAAAGTGCTAGTTGCAGTGTCCAATTTTTAGGTCAGAATGTAATTAATGTTGATTACCAACTGATTTTTTTATACTTCTTTAAAATACAATTAATGATTTCTTTAAATGTTAAGTCCATGAGTGAAAACGCAACAAAGGATGATTTCAATGTTTCTTGAGCCTAAAGACAAAATGGTTTGAAACCCTATATTTGTGGATAAAGGGAAATTTTAGTGTATTTTTAGGCATCCAGCTTAGACCTGATTATGCCACCTCTATAAAAACTATGACTAAAAAAACCGCATCATAATAACGATTGTTTCCAGTCTCCACATTTATCAACACTCGTTTGTTCGTACATAGGTCTGCCAGTACACACTATAAGACAGAGAGCTTGTCAGTTTCTTGCCCAAATCTACACCAGATTGTGATAAGGGTCCCTGCTCAACATTCAACATTGTGCAGAAATTATTCATTCATCCCAGGGGAAGATCTTTTAACCTCCAACACCAAGAAGATATGGAAACAAACAACAAACTGGTAAACCTCTAATTATGAGAACAAAAGGACTTGATTTATTTTTTTACTCAACTACAAGACTCAGTCCTACATACAAGCTTCCAGTGAAACTGCACAAACACTCAAAATGATAGTCATGTCTTTTTCCCACAGCTTGGTACTTCTTTCTCAACATGGTTTGTTGCTGCTGTCAGTTTCCGACTCTAAGTGAGCTGCTTCCGTCTGTAAACTCAGGGTAGTAAAATACAGAAGTGCCCGTTCCTGCAGTTTCCACTTTGCACGTCTACCAGGATGTTGTGTTTGCATCAATGTCCATCTGAGCTGGAGCTGAGACATGAATACTCATGGCTGCTTCAGTTATTTGACAAAGGACAGAATTTGAACTTAAACCCCCTCCCACTGCAGACAAATGCCATTAATTAGTCGGTGTTACTGGGGTTTGATCCTCTTAGAGAGCAATCTTGCTGTTAAATCTTACAGTTTTACTCTGAAAGCTTTAGGAACAAAAATGACTTGAATTATTGCTTGGATTCAAACATGGGTGGGAACATGTAATCATGTTGGGTCTCAGCTAAAGAGCATCGCATTGGTTCCACAAAAGCTTTAATAATCACATTTGATCTTTTGACAGCAATGACACTGTCTCTGTAACATTTGTTTGACTTAGTGTGTGTGTGCGTGTGTGTTGCATTGGCACAGCAGGAGGTGAGAGCGCTGTGGCTATACGACTGAGAGGAAAAGCAGGCCCATTCAGCAGGTGGTGGGGGAAAAAAGAGAGCAACATAATGTGGTTCATGGGTGCACCATCTCTCTTCTGCTGCTCTCACTTTTTCTTTCCCAGTGTGTAATATTACAACACATTCATAATTATTGCTGTGCTCTTCATCGTTACAGTTATGTCCTGAGCCCTGTGGACACCCTGACCTTTGCGCCGTGTGTTACAGCAAGTGTGGATGTGTTTGCATGCAGAACTGTCAGAAAATTAACCTGTGAGGCACAAACATGTTTCTTTTAAACTGTGAAGTCTTAAAAACTAAAATACAAACATGCACCTAAATTACCTTCAAGCATATTAAATGAATGCCTTACACTAAATGGGAAATTAGATCCACTTGTTCAGCTCCTCTTAAGTAATAACCTCACCAAAGGCTTCCAGAAGAATAAATTAATTAGACAGCAATTGGAAGCTGAAGTAAACAGTCATTCAGATGGAGAATATATGGTTTATATTTTTTTATTTGAATAGATAATCTAAAAGCTGAGGCAGACAGGCAGAGAAAACGTTACAGACTACAATGGGGTTTAGTGGTGCTGCCTCACAAAATGAAGGTTTCTGGTTCAAGCTACATATTCTCGCTGTCTCTCTGTTACATTACCCTTATTTCCTCCCACAGTTACAGAACATGTGATTGTTTCTTTCTAGCCCACTATTTCATATAACAAACATTACAGTAATGAAAATTCACCAGTTTACAACCAGCCTTACGGATCTCCCTCAAATGATGATTAAACCTTGATTACTTGGCTATAACAAGAGAACACAAAGACCTGTGTATCTTTAAATAAAAAAAGAAAGTAATCAATAAAATCGTGTAGAGATACTTGATTATGGAAAAAATCCAATTTATTCTACCTAAATCCTATAATTTATATCCATTATATCAAAACAGTAGAGAGAGGGAGGGAGCAAGAGAGAGAGAGAGAGAAAGGGAGGGAGGGAGCAAGGAAGGAAGAAAGGAAGGAAGGCATGGAGGATACTGAAATGAAATTCCATACTTTCCAGACTACTCTAGACTGCGTAGCCCTGCATGTCAATGTGATTGTGTTATAAAGTGGGGAAACACATTTGGAAAGGAACCCCCTTAAGGAACCCGACAAATTCACATTTCAGAAAACAATTTAACTAAATGTGAAACACTCTTACAAGTCCCAAAACAAATTTACATTTGCGAAAACAAATTAACATTTCAGAAAACACTTTAGCAACACACGAAACACTTTTACAAGTTCAGGAACACATTAATGTACCAACTCCGAGGCTGACCAGAAGTCATAACGGGATCGCTCATGGTGACCCAAGATGGACAGCAATCGAGTGGCATTTGCCCCGTTTTCACAACTACCCCTTCAGTTGTTTAGATACTGGACTGTAATAGGTGTGGCAGATTCACTTGAAATATGTTTTAAGGATGACTAGATCACAAATGATCGGACAATAATACCATGAATACATTCGGCAACTTAGTAAAAGTACATGTCTAACTTTGATGGGCTTTAATTTTGAAATTCCACTTCAAATCTTGATGCAATTCAATGAGTGGAATCTGTAAGTGTTCTCTTGTCATCCTAAAGTGAGAGTAATCACTGGAAACAAACTATGTTGTTTCAATAAACACAGAAACTTAGGGAAAATAAACATAAACTGTCTTATTTTTAAACCTTTAATTTTGAAATTCCATATCAGATGTTGGTGAAATCTGGAGATTGTCATCGTCATTGTCATTGTCATGATCGGTAAAGCGAGCCTCAGCCCATCTTAATGCCTTTCCAGTCAGGAGTCCTAAAATAAAGGAGCTTTTAACATCGTCATGGGGAAAGCATTGTGGAGAACGATTAAATACTAGGGAGCACTGTAGGAGGAAACCTCCACAACTCCGGGAGCGTGTCGGGTAAGTGAATGGTCCAGGTAATCCTGTCTTACTTGCACTTGAGGTGGAGGTGGCACCAGGTGGGTAGTCTTGGAGGGGAGCACGGTGGAGGGTGAGCCAGGTTCGTTCACAGGAAGTCAGAGGAGCCAAGAAACCCGAATGCAGCCAACTGAGAAGACAATCCGTGAAGTTCTCTTGTAAGGAGAGGAAGAATACGTGATGACGGGTTTGATCTGAGAAACGTGGAACGTTGGATGAATGCAGAGACTCGAAGGGAGCTTTAAGCGGACAGCTGAAGGACTGACAACCGCCTCAATCTCATATGGGCCAATGAACCAGGGGGGGGCGAGTTTCTTGGACATCGATTTTAAAGGGAAATCACGTGACAAGAGCCAAACCTTCTGACCAAGCTGGTATTGGGGACCTGGAACCCTTTTCCTGTCTGCAAACCTCTTGCTCTGCTCTGCAGTGGGTTGAAGGGCTTGCGAGGTGGCTGTCCAGATATGTTTGCATCTACGGATGTGATGACATACTGAAGTGACAGAGATCTCTCTTTCGTCAGCGGAAAACAATGGTGGTTGGTAGCCCAGAGAGGCTTCGAAAGGGGAAAAACCAGTGGCAGCAGAAGTGTGGGAATTATGAGCGTACTCGACCCACGGTGGGAATTGGCTCCAGTCTATGGGGTTGGTTGAAGTTAAACAACGGAGGGTGGATTCCAGTTCTTGATTCATTCGCTCGGTTTGGCCATTAGACTGTGGGTGATATCATGAGGTTAGAGACACCTTAGCTCCCAATGCTGAACAGAACTGTTTCCAAACCTTAGATGTGAACTGACGTCCGCGGTCTGAGAGGATCTCCAGAGGTATTCCATGGAGTCTGAAAACATGTTTCACCAGAAGTTGAGCTGTCTGAAGGGCAGAGGGTAGTTTTCTGAGGGGAATAAGATGACAGGTCTTAGAGAAACGGTCCACAATAGTGAGTATGGTGGTCATACCTCTTGAAGTGGGAAGTCCGGTGTCAAAGTCGAGGGCTATATGTGACCAGGGTGCTTAGGAACACAAAGGGGTTGCAATACTCCTGCGGGTGGTTGGTTAGAGGACTTGTTTCTAGCACAGATAGCACAGGCTTGTACATGCTCTTTAACGTCTCTATGAAGGGACAGCCACCAAAATCTTCTGGAGATGAGGGCGATGGTTCGACTACGGCCAGGATGGGCTGAGAATTTGGATGAATGGAATCAGTGAATCAGGCGGGTTCGGACAGTTGATGGGACGTAAGTCCGATTTGGGGCTCCAGTTCCGGGATCTGGCTCATTCCTGAGGGCCTGGGATACCAAGTTCTCCACATCCCACATGAGGGCTCCAACACAACTTGGTGGTAGGATGGGAGCAGGTTCCTCGTCAGAGTCGTCCGGGGAGAACTGTCGAGAGAGAGCGTCGGGCTTGATATTCTTGGAACCAGGTCTGTATGAGATCGAGAGGTTAAAGCGGGAAAAGAAAAGGGACCAAAGAGACTGACGAGGGTTAATACGTTTGGCTGCTTGAAGGTAGGCTAAGTTTTTATGATCGGTCCATACCACAACTGGGTGTTCAGCGCCCTCCAGCCAATGACGCCACTCTTCCAGGGCTAGTTTTATTGCCAGAAGCTCGCGGTCTCCCACATCATAATTCTTCTCTGCAGGATTGAATCTGCGGGAGAAAAAGGCACAAAGGTGAAGTTTGCCGTCAGAGTCTGAAACCTGGGACACCACAGCTCCTGCTCCAATGTCTGATGCATCTACTTCTAAGGTGAATTGTTTTGAAGGGTTTGGGTGAATGAGAATGGGGGCTTGAGAGAAACTGTCCTTGAGTCTATGAACACAGCCTCTGCCTGTGGAGTCCACTCAAAAGGGTATTTAGTGGAAGTCAGAGCGGTTAACGGGGCTGCAGTTTGACTGTAGTTTCTGATGAATCTTCTATAAAAATTGGCAAAACCCAAAAACCGTTGAAGCTGTTTGCGTGAGTCAGGAATGGGCCACTCGAGTACAGCCTTTATCTTGTCTGGGTCTGAACGAACCTGCCCACCCTCTTGGATGAATCCGAGGAAGGTAACAGAGGTCTTGTGAAACTCACATTTTTCAGCTTTTACATATAAACGGTTCTCTAGGAGGCGTTGAAGGACCAGGCAGACGTGTTGTTGATGCTCTGAGAGTTTTTTTGAGTAAATGAGGATGTCATCTAAATACACAAAGACGAAACGATCGATAGGGTCCCTCAGGACATCATTCACTAGGGCCTGAAATACGTCCGGGGCCGTTACGGAGGCCGAAAGGCATAACAAGATACTCAAAATGTCCCAAGGGGGGTCTTAAAAGCTGTCTTCCATTCGTCCCCCTGGCGGATTCGGACGAGATGGTAAGCATTTTGGAGGTCAGGTTTGGAGAATATGGTTGCATCTTGTACAGGTTCGAATGCGGAAGAGATGAGAGGAAGAGGATATTTGTTCTTTATTGTGATGAGATTGAGTCCCCTGTAGTCAATGCATGGACGAAGGGATCCATCTTTTTTCCCCACAAAGAAAAATCCAGCCCCTAGAGGAGACGATGAGGGACGAATGATGCCTGCAGCTAGGGACTCAGTAATATATTTTTCGAGGGTTTGTCATTCAGGGCGTGAGATATTATAAAGTCGACTGGAGGGCAGAGGACACCAAGAGAGAAGGTCAATGGCGCAGTCGTATGGCCTGTGAGGGGGTAAGGACAGAGCCTTAGTCTTATTGAAGACCTGTTTTAAATCCATATACTCCTCAGGAACTCAAGTTAAGTCTGGGTACTCTGCTGTTCCAGGATCAGGTTCTGGTTGTTTGGGCAGAACGGCTGAATGTAGACAGGATGAGAGGCAGTTAGTGGACCAGGAACTTATTTCACAGTTAGACCAGTTAAGGAGTGGATTGTGTTTCTGGAGCCAGGGAAAACCTAACACTAAGGGGTTCTGAGAAACAAGAAACACGAAGAAGGATATCAGTTCACAATGATTGCCAGAGATTATTATTTCTAAAGGCTAGGTCTTGTGTGTGATGTGTTGAAGGTTCTTACTGTCATTGGCAGAAACCAGGTGAGAGATAGGAAGGAGTTCTGTATCGATCTGCGCATGCTCCACCAAGCGTTGGTCGATAAAATTTTGCTCACTTCCTGAGTCAATGAGAGCAGATAAGTGGAGTGAATCTTGGGAGAACAAGATGGTAGCTGGTATGGTGAATCTGTTATTGGTAGGGGTGAATTGGTGGTCCGTCAGGTTCCCCTTTACAACTGGCGGACCCTCTCTTTTGGTCATACTGGACAAGAGGCGATGAAGTGTCCATGTGTGCCACAGTATAAACACTTCTTTGTTGACGTTCCTCTGGGGAGAGCCGAGTTCAACCAATTTGCATGGGTTCTGGGGAAGGTGTAAGTGGTTCAGGGCGAGGTGCTGTAGCTGAGCTCAGAGGAACCTGTGATCTCACAGCAAACCTTTCAAAATGTGACTTTCTTCTATCTCTCAATTTTCAATTCGAGTAGCTAAAGCTATTAATTCATTTAGGGTTTTGGGTTCATCTAACAAAACTAACTCATCCTTCAAAGATTCGTCAAGGGACTGGAAAAAGGCGGCTTTAAGAGCGCAGGTGTCCCAACCTGATGCGGCTGCTAGAGTACGAAATTCTATAGAAAACTCTGAAATTGGTTTATTTCTTTGTTTTAACGCCCACAAGCAGCGGGCTGTATTGGTCTTGTCTAATTCGGTGTCAAAAGTCTGCTTGAACTCACTTATAAAATCATTATAAGTACAGTCGAAGCAGTTATGATCGGTAAAGCGAGCCTCAGCCCATCTTAATGCCTTTCCAGTCAGGAGTCCTAAAATAAAGGAGATTTTAACATCGTCATGGGGAAAGGATTGTGGAGAACGATTAAACACTAGGGAGCACTGTAGGAGGAAACCTCCACAGCTACCAACCTCACCGGAAAACTTCTCCGGGTTGGGGGAAAAGACATCACGGGAATGAGGAAGTTGCTGTGAGACGGCAGACTCAGCGATGCCCTCTGGTGCAGCGGGGTTTAGGCTGTTCAGAGCATGCTGGAGTAATGATGACATCTGTTCAATCTGTTGGTTGGTGTAGATTGCTGTTCCAGGAGGGATCGAAGTGAGTTTTCGTGGGACTGGATCTGGAGGCTATGATCTGAAAGAGTCCTCCTGAGAGTATCTGCTGGGTCAGAATGGCCCGAGTGTTCTGTCATCGTTTTTCTAGCTGCTTTGACCCACATGCAGAAATACACTCAGGAAACAGGAATGCTGGAGAACCAGCAACCCCCGGGAGCGTGTCGGGTAAGTGAATGGTCCAGGTAATCCTGTCTTACTTGCACTTGAGGTGGAGGTGGCACCAGGTGGGTAGTCTTGGAGGGAAGCACTGCGGATGGTGAGCCAGGTTCGTTCACAGGAAGCCAGAGGAGCCAAGAAACCCGAATACAACCAACTGAGAAGACAATCCGTGAAGTTCTCTTGTAATGATAGAGTCTGGGTTTTCTGCACAAGCAGACTGGATATAGAAGCTCAGAACTGGAGGTAACCTGGGAAGGAGGACTTGAGAAAGTATGTACTCAGAAAAAAATCACAAAGAGATTTGTTTTGGCCAGCTAGAGTTACCACTGCAGGTTAACACTCTGGAGTGTTGGCAGCGTAGTTTCTTAAGCTCCTCTTCTGATGAGGCTGATGGAGAACACCTGTGGACTCAGCTTCTACCGTGCATCTGGTGCCATCTAGAGGTTGGATGGGGTTAGTAGCAGGCAAAACAGGTGAACAGAAGAAAACTCCCAGAACTCCGACAGATGTGTTTTTCTGTCAGTCTGAAGTAAGCCTGGTCACTGAAAACAATTTTATTTTAATCAGAGTGGAAGCTTAGGGAATATAAATGGACATTCTCAAATGAACACACAAATTACCACATAAAACAGTGACATAAATAAAAATGTTATATCTACAAATTTACAGGTTGACTTTTAAATAACAGCAAGAACGTAATCAACCACCACGAGTCAGTTCATTTAAAAACATATTGATTTCACTAAGATCTCAGCAAGCTCCAATACTGTAATTCAACAAAACTGTGTGAGGGCTAATTTGATTTGATTTTGTCATTTTCAAAGTGAAGGCAGCTGGCTTGACCGCTGTAAAACAGGCAGCTGCCGTATCAGCATCTTAGAGGCTTTTACAGCTGTTCTGGCATCCCTGTGGCCAGGGACCTCTACAGGGTCTCAGCGTGTTTTTAAGTAATTCATTTTATTTTCTGTGAGTAATATGACAGTAACCATTCATGAAGCATGTTATACATACAAATAATGCTATTTAGGACATAGTTTCCATCTGAAGTAAATCGAGCCACCCTTCATTATGGGTCTAACACTGTTTAATAAATAATAACCAATAATGACATCATCATTTGAAAGTAATTACTGACTAACAGTCAATAGCTAATAACTATAATGACAACCCATTTGCTGATAATCAACATTGTCCTCCATAAAAACAGCAGCAGCTGCCATGGCAACATCTTTTACAGCTGGTCTGGCACACCATGGCACCCTCCGGTGGCGGAAGGACCATTTCTAGTTGCTACTGCCACGAATTGAGCTTGCTGTCTCTCAGATTCCATACTAAAAGCAAAACCATTTTAATCTACTCATATGTGTGCCACAAAACGGGAAAAACGCCACTCGATTGCTGTCCATCTTGGGACACCATGAGAGTTCCTGTTATAACTTCTGGGTCAGCCTCAGAGTTGGTACAATTCCTTTCCGTTAAAGTGTTTTGCGTGTTGTTAAAGTGTTTCCTGAAACGTTAGTTTGTTTTCAGAAATATTATTTTTGTTTTTGCAAATGTAAATTTGTTTTCTGAGATGTTCATTTGTTTTCTGAAATGATCTGTATTTTGCTTTTATTAGAGATGACTGACAGAATGTTTATTTTAGACTTCTGATTGAAGACAAAAATTTGCCCTGACATCTTTATTTTCCTATAAAACATTTAATATACAGGGGTTGGACAATGAAATTGAAACACCTGTCATTTTACTGTGGGAGGTTTCATGGCTAAATTGGACCAGCCTGGTAGCCAGTCTTCATTGATTGCACATTGCACCAGTAGGAGCAGAGTGTGAAGGTTCAATAAGCAGGGTAAGAGCACAGTTTTGCTCAAAATATTGAAATGCACACAACATTATGGGTGACATACCAGAGTTCAAAAGAGGACAAATTGTTGGTGCACGTCTTGCTGGCGCATCTGCGACCAAGACAGCAAGTCCTTGTGATGTATCAAGAGCCACGGTATTCAGGGTAATGTCAGCATACCACCAAGAAGGACGAACCACATCCAACAGGATTAACTGTGGATGCAAGAGGAAGCTGTCTGAAAGGGATGTTCGGGTGCTAACCCGAATTGTATCCAAAAAACATAAAACCACGGCTGCCCAAATCACGACAGAATTAAATGTGCACCTCAACTCTCCTGTTTCCACCAGAACTGTCCGTCGGGAGCTCCAGAGGGTCAATATACACGGCCGGGCTGCTATAGCCAAACCTTTGGTCACTCATGCCAATGCCAAACGTCGGTTTCAATGGTGCAAGGAGCGCAAATCTTGGGCTGTGGACAATGTGAAACATGTATTGTTCTCTGATGAGTCCACCTTTACTGTTTTCCCCACATCTGGAAGAGTTACGGTGTGGAGAAGCCCCAAAGAAGCGTACCACCCAGACTGTTGCATGCCCAGAGTGAAGCATTGGGGTGAATCAGTGATGGTTTGGGCTGCCATATCATGGCATTCCCTTGGCCCAATACTTGTGCTAGATGGGCGCGTCACTGCCAAGGACTACCGAACCATTCTTGAGGACCATGTGCATCCAATGGTTCAAACATTGTATCCTGAAGGCGGTGCCGTGTATCAGGATGACAATCCACCAATACACACAGCAAGACTGGTGAAAGATTGGTTTGATGAACATGAAAGTGAAGTTGAACATCTCCCATGGCCTGCACAGTCACCAGATCTAAATATTATTGAGCCACTTTGGGTGTTTTGGAGGAGCGAGTCAGGAAACGTTTTCCTCCACCAGTATCACGTAGTGACCTGGCCACTATCCTGCAAGAAGAATGGCTTAAAATCCCTCTGACCACTGTGCAGGACTTGTATATGTCATTCCCAAGACGAATTGACGCTGTATTGGCCACAAAAGGAGGCCCTACACCATACTAATAAATTATTGTGGTCTAAAACCAGGTGTTTCAGTTTCATTGTCTAACCCCTGTAAGTAACACATGCAAACAAAGGGAACACAATCTGCCATCTTAAAGTGGAAACACTAAATATGGTGGTAATCAAATTATCTGGATATGCAACACAGGAACAGATGTAATAAATTAAGCTACAATAACTGAAAGAAGGTCAGAGAGATGGAACTCTTGCACAAAGAAACTTTAAAAAATGAGTGATGACCATTAGGCAAGATTCTAGCTGCTATGATGGTGAGTTTCCACACCAGAACTGGAGCTGAAGGGAGAGTACAGATTTTTGGAAGAAGGGTTTTATAGGTAGACTTTGAGCAATCAGTATCTTGCACTGAATAGATAAAACGCTGAACCTCTTAAATGAGAAAAAAACACATTAGCAAAAGGCTGATTAAATCATTAATCAGAATTCAAACAATGAATCTGAAGTAGGACTCAACTTGTTAATCATCATTTAAAGTGTATGTATGTAAGTAGTTTATATATTTTCTATGCTGGGAGCTCTATTCCTTCACAATGATATGGCAGAGCAGTCATGAACAATTTCAAAGTCTTTCACTCTTCCTGTATCATCTCTACAGGTTCTCTAACGTTTGCAGTCAGGTTAAGGCCCACAGGATTATTTTAGCAGAAAACTCTGCCACAAAGGCCGTCCTTTAAGCTGGGGAATATGCAGCTATCTGGTAGCATGGTAACGTTTGATGATAAATAAGTGGGTTACGTCTTGCTGCTAATTTTAACATCTGAAACTTGTCAGAAACCACATCCACTCTCACTCAACTAAAATGGTAAGATCTTCTTGTTACTTATTTTTTAGCAAACCTGCTGATTTAAAATGTAATCAAACCAGATTTAGGTTTGAGATTATTCATATAAAACATACACGCCTCTGTTCTAAATATGCACAGCTTGATAAATCATAAATAAGTGATGACTTAAAAGCTGAAATATTTATATGGACTCCATCTGTGTTACTGTATGTATTTATTTTAGGAATCTAAATGAGGGGTTTTATTACATAATACCAGTAGGATTAAAAGTACACATTGTTCCACTAATGTTCATCTGCTGGAAATTGTTGTTTTCTCTGGTAATCAGCTGTAAATGGTGCCATGTTAGAGCAAGGATGGCAGATGTGACTATGACCAAAAGTCCCTCGGGTGTTCTGTCCCTACTAGCAACACATGCTGCCAGCCTAATACAGTCAGTCCACATTGCAGCTAAATGTAGGGAACTGACTAGGAAGCAAATTAAAGATGAAATCATCTACATCCTTACCAAAAAAATGTGTTCAAATCTATCAAGATGGATCATTTCTATGAAAACATAGAAGTTGTATGCAATGTGTTTTATGGCATTCCAGAACAGATTCTTTTTATGATCAACTTTTTTTTTCAAAGCACTCCATTCCCTAAGATATCCCGTAAGTAAGAACAGAGAAATATGGAAGAACTACAACATGCACCATATAATCATAGCAATGTGTCACTGATTTAGCAATAAAATGAAATTACTGCTGTTGTGCCCCAGTCATGAGATTAAAAAAACATGGACTGAACTGAGACTAGTTGCCCGACAGCATAATGAAAGGCACCCTTGAATGTCTTTGAAACTCGCTGGTGAGTCAGACTCTACTATTTTGACGAATCCTTGAATCAAAAGTTGACTACGATCTGGTGTTTGGGTACCCGCCAATCGAAGGGCATCCAAAAGTTAAGAAAGCTGTTCAAGTACCCAGTGATCATGCTACGGTGTAATTAAGACAAGCTGTTTTAAACCTTTTTATCTGAGCTTCTACAGAAAAGGAATCTGAGCCAGAGAATCCCACAGAAGAGACAGTGTTTGTAATCACATCAGAGGAAGCGGTTTTCCCCCTGTGTGAAGAAGAAAGCATTGACACCACAGCTCTGTACCTTAAGCTCTGTACAGTCGGGCAGAAGATTTTCCCCCTCCTAGCTGCTACTGAGAGCAGCTGTTATTTATTGAAATAATGTTTTACTTACCTTCTGGTTTTACATTGTGACTGGTTGTTTGAAGACATATCAGTTGTTGTCCGTAATTATTTTAAAACTAATTTGACTTCATTACCAAATACCTCAAAATAATCCTTGATTCTTAAAACATAAATATCCACATTGAACTGTGATATCATTGCATCGTTTTTATTGGTTCCCTTTTTCCTTTATTTGTACATAGTTTATTAGTTATCTTTATTCCTTTATTTTGCTTGGTAGTTTAAGTTAAATTGTTTCTAGCCTAGTTAAAGAGCTTGATAATTGAAATATTTTAATTTGGAGTTGAATTGTTTCTGTTGATGAATTCTCATATTTTGAAGAGAAGTTGTGAATTTATTCCATATGTGTGCAGAGTTTTGAGAATGCTCGAATCCCTCTTTCATCTACTGTTCTTTGAATAACCAGGATCAGCTTTTCCAGTGACCAGCTAAGAGACACATCTAAACACAGAGACATTACAGAAGGTGTTCTACTGCATTGCACACATACTTTTGGTGAAATATCTGTTGGTGCAACCAGTCCCACTAAACTGACAGCTGTTTGGATCCTTGTAGAAATTTTTCTTGCATCAAATACTTTACCAAAAATAGTTATCTTCCTTATAAAAGCTCTAACTGCATGTCAGAACATTACAAAAACTGGAATTCAGAGTAAGCCTGTTAAAACAACAATGCATCTCATGTTTTAATGTGTAACAGAGCAAAACCATGACACATGTGGTTTTGTAGTTTAAAAGAAGGAATCTTATATTGTTTTTTAAATAAAAACTATGAATAACATCTCCACCTTCTGACATGGTTTAAAATGACAAAAAGATTTGTCATTCTTCTTCTGTAAATAAACTATATTTTTGTTCACCAGTATGAAGTCTGTTATGATTTGAGCTAGGTAAAGCATGTAGATATTGACCAGTTCAAAATTACCAGGCAAATTATCAGAATATTGTTGATCCACTGAGCTCTGATACAGACCATTATTGTGTGAAAAGATATATTTTTAAGTTGGCTGGTTAAGATATTAATGGCAGCAGAAGGTATTTGTTTTCTAGAAAATAAAGAGAATATATGAACTGCCTACCTGCATGTTTTTAATAAAATGTTATGATTGTTATTTACCAGTAAATAATGCATTAAATGAGTCAACAACATAAAAATCTCCTGAAAAATCCCTGAGTGGCTGCATTGCAGTAGAGCTGTGGACTGTACAACAACAACAGCCGCATCCTGTGCCACTGAGCCAGAACTGAGTTCCTTCTGTGTGCAGCTCAGCCTGAAGCCAGAGCCACACATTACATTACAGTAAAGATGCCTGGATATGAAAACGTAATCTGTTATCACAGCGTGGCAGTGTGCAGGGGGAAATATAATTCAGCAGTTTGATTTCTAAGTTTCGAGTTTTCCAAATCTCTTTGGCATTACTGGGACATGTCTGCTGCTGATAAACTAGAGTTAAATGACTGAACGAGTATCGTGCCTTAGTTGGTGCAGTGAATAAATTTAATTTAACACCTCTTTAAATTCAATTGCAGAACATAAATCTGATCTGAATTTAGCTTTCATTTCTTGTTATGTTGAATTAGTTAACCTTATTGCATAATGGTATAAGCTAAATTCCTGCGTTGTACTGTGTGATAACTGTGCGATTAGTTCAGTCATGAATTTTTCTTGCCACTTATTTTCCACAGCCAGCTGCTGGTGGTATTATAACAAAGTAGAAGTGATTAGGAACGACTCAGCCATTAAGTGGTAGACTAGGTTAAAATCCCTGAGCTGAGTCAGGGGATGCTGAGGCATATAGTGTGCAGAGGTTAGAAACGTTTTGCAGTGTAAATAGCTACTAAGGCTGCAACTAACAATTATTTGGCTAATCAGTTAATTTGTTGACTATTTTTCAATTTATTGATTAATAATTGGATAACAAAATGTGGTTAATAGGAGATTTTCTACAGAATTTGAACCAGGTGAAGCTAAAGCTATGCCACTTGAGGAGTTCTGGATAGAGCATATTTAGATAAAAAGGTTTTTCATCTTAAATGCAAAATGTAGACATGTTTTGTAATCACTGCTCAGAATGGGTTGTTCTTTCAGCAAATGGCATGTTTTAGAGTCTGTACACTCCAGTTAACGATTATTCTATTACTAAATGAATTGATGATTATTTCAATAATCGATTAATCACTATTAATCCGATTAATTGTTTCAGCCCTAATAGCTACATACATCAAAACGTCAACTGGCTCAAATTAGCCGCAGAACAGTACATACAACAGCTGCAAGGAATGGTTTTCCATTCCATAACCAAAATTGCTACAAATGACAACATATCGAATCAGCTTTATTGGCCAAGATTGTATGCACAAACAAGAAATTCAACCGCTCACAGCATACAGACATTAAGTATATATATATATCTATAAATTTTAGATGAGATAAAATAAAGAATAAAAAGAACAATATGTATGTGTATGTACAGTCATTTTTACATATGGAGAAAAAAGAAAGGCAGGTTATGCAAATATGCTTTTTTTAGCTGACTACCCTGGGTATAAGGTGTTCATTGTGTTCATCAGAGAAACAGCCTGGGGGAGTAAACTGTCTCCGTAGCGGCATGTTTTGTAAACAGCGCTTTATAGCACCGACCTAACGGTAAAAGTCTAAACATTGTGTGTCCAGGATATCTGGGGTCTGCAGCAGAGGTTCGACCAGACTTTTTGGTCCATTATTTTGACTGACGGGAAAACAAATCCGGTTATAAACTATTTTTACCTGTCACCTTTTTTTTAAAGTGCTAATAATTAAACAATCATAACATTTTTTTATTCATTTTAATTATCATTCAGATAAATACATTTAACTGACTTAACACTGACTGGTTTCAGTAACTACATATGAAAAATGAAATTAAACAATTGCACTTAAAATATGAAAAGATCGCTTGCTGTGGCCTGAATAGACAGTCTCACAACTTCCAAAATGATGGATGGCCTTTTAGAAAAAAACTGTCAAAAACGGAAAATATTCGGTTAACATGACCCCTGGTCTGCAGAGATGTTATCTGCCCTTTTCCTGACCTTAGACCTGTGCAGGTTCTGGATGGCAGGGAGGTCAGCTCTGATGATCCTCTTTGCAAACCTGGTTGTTCGTTGCAGTCTGGACCTGTCCTTTTTTGTGGATGAGCCAAACCGCACAGTGATGGATGTGCACAAAACAATAATAGCAGTGTAGAAAATAACCAGTAGCTCCTGTAGAAGGTTGTACTTCTTGAGTTGCCGCAGCAAGTACAGTCTCCGCTGGGCCTTCTTCGAACAGTGTCTATGTGTGAAGACCAGTCTTGGAAACGTTACTTTAAAAAAGTAACTAGTTATAGTTACTAGTTACTTCTCCTAAAAAGTAACTGAGTTAGTAACTCATGTACTGCACTATCAAAGTAACTAGGTAGTAGACAAAGTAACTATTCAGTTACTTTCTAGAATCTAAAATTATGTTACAAGTTACTAACCAGACAAATCAAGCCTTTTCTGTTTGCACGGTGTAGGATGGTCGGAGCTCACACTGTACGCAGCAGGGCTGGGGTTGTTAGCCACAAAGGTTGCTGTCCGTGCCCCTCTCCACCACCTCCTGATTTTTCCTTGAAGAGCTCAAAAAAATCCTCACTGCATGCAACTGTGTGAGAAAAGCAGATCTCTCCGCAGCAGCAGACTGTGGTCTTATTAAACCCTGCTTATTGAGTTGTAGTAACGTGTCGCGTTACGTTGTAAGCTTCATTATGACATTACGGAAATTAGAAAAGTAGTTAGTTAGATTACTCCGTTACTGAAAAAGTAACGCAGTTACTAATGCCGTTATTTTGTGACACTGTTACTCCCAACACTGGTGAGGACCATCTCAGGACCAGAGAAAGTGATCCACAGTCGACACAGTGTTGTTGAGGATGGTGAGGGGAGGGAGCCTGGGAGTTGTTCTCCGGAAGTCCACTGTCATCTCCACTGTCTTGAGCGACTTCCTGTTTGTATGCACACTCATCACTGTCCTGGATCAGACCAATGACAGTGGTGCCATCTGCAAACTTCACAAATGGGTCCACAGAGGTTCAGTCATTTGTTTACAGAGAGAAAAGGAGTGGGGAGAGAACACACCCCTGGGGGCACAGGTGCTAATGGTTCTTTTGCGAGAGAAGATGCTCCCCAACCTCACCAACTGCTGCCGATCAGTCAGGATGTTGGTGATCCACGGACAGTTAGAGACCGGCACTGTGAGCTGGGTGAGTTCTGGTGGAGGACGGCTGGATTGTTGGTGTTTATCCAGGCGTACGTCCCTGGGTGGTCGAGGTGGTGCAGGATGAAGTGTAGTCTCAAGTTAACTCCATCATCTGCCTGTCTGTTTGCCAAGTAAACAAACTGCAGGGAGTTCAGCAGAGGGCCTGTTATGTCCTTTAGATGCTTCAACACCAGTCGCTCAAAGGATTTCATGACTACAGACATCAGGTCTGTAGTCACCTAATCATGTGATGGTGTGTTTTTTGTAGTGATGTGTTAGTCTTGAACGAAACGGCTGGTCTTTTGACACTAAAATCCTAAGTAATCTTTAGTGCAGCAAGGGGGGTCAGAATGGAGAGGAGATGGAGTTGTAGAGTTGTTGTTTGGGGGTGCAAGTATTTTTGTGTGGTAGTGGGGTGTGGATGAATGGTTTAGAGGTGTGAACGGTTGTTTTTTAAAACCTGCAGAAGAAGCTGTTGAGGTCGTGTTGAAGTTGTGTTAGTTCAAAATAATATTACACATGTGGAAGTAAAATGTATGGTGCAGTAAAACCACTTCTAGAAGTACAATTTTCCAAAGTTTCTTAACTAAATGTAACTTGTAACTACCCACCCCTGCTTGTTTCATCCTAATACACAACACAGGGGTGCATCATAGATCATACACATTCTGAGGTAAAAGTACATTCTTCCATAACACCAATACTCTCACTACTCCTCCAAAGCTTTTTGGCTCCTCTGCCTAAAACACCATTTTGCTATAAAAGATTTTCTTTCCAACCTCTCAAACTGTGTCAGAAGCCTCGTCATCTGGCTCAAGCTGGCCGATCCTATCTCGAGACATGGTGAGTGCCAACATCTTGAGACATCTGGTGCAAAACAAAGGTCAAAACTGTTTGTGTTTCACTTCCCACAACTTGAAACCAAAGAGCCTCTCCGCGCAGAGTGTGAAGTGTGGAAGCAGGCGTGTAATCCCAGTAACTGCTCTGCTTTCTTCACCCCTCCTATGAATACTTAATGCCACCATAATTTCCTCTTAGCTATTTCATCATGCGGCCTGCCTCTGATGCACTTTTACAATAAACCCAGAGCAAACTCCTCTGCCAAAGCCCAAAGCTTTTCTATAAAGCGTTTTACTGTTTGCCCTTGTTTAATTCTTTTCCACAACCTTTGCTATTTGCTCACATAAATTACTCACTCCGAAAGTTTGGTGATGTTCATTGACATTTCAAATGTGACGTACAGTCTGTGCTGAGTTTCAACTTTATATTTCTCTCTAGGATCATCATAATTCTGAAACTTTACCCCAAGAGCCTGCTTTTTCTCTTACTGTCACTGTTAAAGCATGTAGTATCCACTTCAATAAATCAGTATAATTACTCTCAAATACTAACTCAAAACTATGTGGGTAGGTGTCCACAATTGGAAATGTGATGTGGGCAAACTGTACAGTTTGAGCATGATGAATCCTTAATGTCAAATCAGTGAACTAGATTAGACTGAAAAAAGTGCATGTCGTTTTAACTTTAATTCTTTATGATTTGTTAAATATGTTTCTGTTGCTTCAGACAAGGGAACATAAGTGGTTTATAAACGTTAGCTAATAGCTGCAACCTTATTTAGAGAAGAGAGAACAGCTAGCTAATGTGGTCACCAGGTAAATCATTTCTAGCGTTGTCTTTGAGAAGCCATGATTTCAACAAATTGATATTCCATTTATTTTGCTCATATTTTTCTCCTTTGACCTCAAAAGCTGGCTGCCTGGCTGGCTGGCTGACCTCAAAAGCTGGCTGCAGCAGCCTTTTTTGTTTTATGAAAAGTTCATTTTTAGTTTAGTGCATTATGATGCACTGCAGTGTTCACCTAGTTTTTAGGCCAGCCCCTGGAAGGAGGAATAACCCTAAAGGCTACGTGCAAGATAAAAGACAAGGTGTTATGGAGAAGAAGCTGCATGACAATCAGCTGAAGAGGCAGCAAGCTGACTAAACTAACCAAGTGAGGATGCATGGCTGTGCACAGCTAACCTGCATGAAACAACGCGACCACTGCTTTATCTTACTTGCTAATGTCTGCGAATACAGTTGGACATAGTTGTGCTCACAGCTAATATCTTTCCATCCATGCAACACATTTATATCCTGGCCCTTTGGTGGATTTCCAAAGTAGCCCTAAGAATTATTGGAGGGAGTGAAGTAGAAGAAATTTCTTTTTGTTGTATATTTTTGATTTATATCCAATTACAATAAATGACTTGTTACATGATAGTGGATTACAGGAGGTCCAGGAAGACTGAATACGCTCCTCTCTCCATACAAGGGGAGGTGGTGGAGCGTGTGGACAGCATAAAGTTCCTGGGCATTGATATTTCCTCTGACCTCTTTTGGACAACGGGTATGCTTTCTCAGAAAGCTGAAACAGACTGGACTCTCTACTCAGCTGCTGATAAACTTCTACAGGGCCACAACTGAAAGCATCCTGTGCCTCGGTGTGACAGTGTGGTATGGGAGCTGCATGGCACAGGGGAGAAAGGACTTAGCACAGGTGGTGATCACAGGGTATTGTGGAATGTCGTCTACCGGATCTGTACTCGATTTCTGCTGCTTGAGTCCAGAAAAGGGCCAGACACATTGCTACACACAACACCCACCCGGGCGTTTGTCCCACTTCCGTCAGGAAAACGATTTAGGAACATCACATCAAAAACAAATAGACTCAGAAACAGCTTCTTTCCCAAAGAAGTGAAGGAAATGATCCCCCTGCAGGCAGACACTAAACATCCCTGCTGACAATCAAACAAACCACCAGCCCATCTCAGACTGTTTCAGCAGAAGCTGCACTTTATGTAAATACTAAATACTACATGCCACATTCCATGTACATATGTTCTTTTTCTATGTGTTTTTAAATTTTATAAGTGTCTATAACCTACATGTATATCTTTTGAAGGACAAAACACGAATTTGCACCTTGACAAAGAACATTTGGGAGAGCCTAATACCCCAATTGTACATTATTGTCTTGATTCTGAATATTTAGGCATATCTGCATATATGCTCTGTTTGCCAAAAACTAGCATGGAATACAATGATGGAGCTGACACTAAGCCAAATCAATGTTGTGGGAGCCAAATATGTGTGGGATGACTTGTTTGTACACTAGATGGCTGCCAGCTCAAGTATATGGGTGAGGGGGCAACAGGTAGTTGACAGGTGTTGACCCGGAGGAGCCATGCAGGTTTGACCGCTGTGGCGGAGTTTTGCGAGAACACTGTTGTCGTGCTATCTTTTGAGACTGTTGTGCTAACCTTTGTTTTCGGGCTATTGGACCATGTGCACCATTTGTCTTGCTAGAGCAAAAATAAACTGGAAAGAATGCATCTAAGACGAGCCTTTGGATTACATAGAGCACCTCACAACATGTACAACATTAGCCGCCTACCGCGTCATATCAAGCAGATTCGGATCAGCGCTTCACTAGCGCAGTATTAGGCTGGCTATTGTACGTGTAAATTTAGACAGCATTGCTATTTGAACACTTTGTGATGAATTAGCTATTCAGTGTGATACACTGCAGATCTATTTTAAGTAAGAGCTCTGAAGGAGCTGTCACCACGTGGACAAAATCCATACATAACATTTCTTTATTAGGTACACAGAACTTTATATACAAGAGACTGTTAAAAGTATACATCCTTTTAGGTAATATTTTTTTTGCTTGGGGTGTGAACAAGACTTGCAATATTTTGAGACCTTAAGAACTCACCAGTTTGACAAAACAATGTTGACTCCATCTTGGAGTTGCTAACAAGTAGTGAATTGTCAATTTGCCTTTAAAAGAATGAATTTAACACAACTACCCACTACAGCTTAAAAGCTGGGTAGATTAGACTGCAGAATTACAGATTTACAGATTACCTGTATTACTGAACTTGCTGCTACTGATATAGTGTAGTGTTTACACTACACTATAGGGGGTAATGAATGACCCCCTGGAATAACACTGGCCACCCTGGTGGTAAGTTGTTGGTTTAATGACTGATGCTGAGTTTTCCACCAGTCAGTGAATGCACCTGCTTTCTCCTTTAACCAACTGTTGTTCCCCTTTTGTTCATGTAGCAGTACTTTTAAAAGTCTGTAATTTAATTCATTTTAGCTGTGTGATTGAAATTTGTCATTGTCACCCAGTGCTAAGTAAATAGTTTTCATGAAAAAAATATTTTTAGTGTATACCTTTTCAATCACTTTTCAAAAATGTTTTTTTAATTTGTAAAGAGAAGAAAAATCCTGTTATTTGAAAGCATACGACTATTGAATGAATTAATGTTTTCAAGAGCAGTATTTGTGTTTTTGAACTGATGTGCAGTCACAGTCACACAATCTATTACCAAAAAAGAATATAGTGGCTTTTTTAATACATTCTTATCACTTTTATAATTATTGCAAATTAAACAGTAAGTTCATCATAAAAGTGGCAATAATGAATTGATTTGGCAACACAGCTTTTGACCTATGTGCGTATTGATTCTCAATAAAGTCCAAATGGTGGCAATTGTATACTGAATTGTCAACACATTTGAAAGAAAATACATTTAAATGAGTTATTACTAGAGGTTTTGATTTAATTTTCACCTCCTGGGATTCCTTGTGTAACGCACTATAAGGGGTAGATGCCTGAAACAAAACCTGGAAAGGACTGATTGATTTAACTGATAATATAAGACCCCTCATAGCGTATTGAAATGTAACTCCATTGCAATCAGTTGATCCTTAATTATGAAAAAAAAGAGATGGTGACATCACGGCGTGACCACGAGTAAACATACTCAGTCCTGACATTGCTTAACACTGTAAATCCCAAACAACTGCTCTCAATACACTCACATCTGTGGAGCACACGTGTGCATCAGGATAGGGTTATCAAAAGTGACCCAAATACATCAATGATATGAGAGAAGTTACATAAAAGATGTTCCATAAAATACCCTTCCTAATGTTTAAACCCATGCAACGCACTTTTTACAATATGCAATACATGACAAGATAGGCATCTATGTGGCAGCGGCTTAACACACAACAACAAGATTTACTACCTTTATTTATTAGATATATATTAGATTTTCATTCATGGTTCAGCTTTCCTCTTATCTTATTTTTTCTTGGACATAAAACAGTAAGTGATCATGCCAAGAAAAGAAACCCCAACAGTGCAACAAAAGCAACACAGAAAAAGAAGGATGAATGCACACAAATACAGAAACACATGTTCCCCCACATTAGGAGAGCCGGGCACCGCTAAAAACATTAGAGAATAATGAGACCTTGTGCTCACAGTGCTGCTTAACCCAAAATATTACAATGTGACAAAAGAACAGTGTGTTTCCTTAATGACTTAGACTCTTTCTGGAAATGTCAACCAGGCATTCTGTTTGTGCTTCCTTCCTTTTGTTAACTTATATTAACTTAAATATCAGATCTATCCAGACAGAATGGCATTTGACCAGAAACATGTTTGACCAAATGAGATGATGAGAGGTGGGAAATGCCTCATTGGACGTTGTGTTGGTTATATAATGCCATATCTGAGCACTTCACAGCAGCTGGCTGTGACAATGTGATAATTCTTTCAGTCTGTCTAAATGTGTGTGTCTTTCTCATTTGGAAAACACAGTTGGTATTGTTTATAAGTCCTGCTTACGCAGTCTCATGTGGGATTAGAAAACCAGTGGAACTGAACTAAATTAAATGATAATGTAATATATACTTGCACGCCTAATAAGAACTGTTTCAATATCTGTGCAAATAACTTGAGAAATTCAGCATTATTGTCATTGATGATCATTAATGGACAGTCATTTTCTTTATAATTACCCTAACAAACTATGACATCATAGGGAGCTCCAGCTATGCAAGTTCAGCCTTGGAAATATTTCACGCAGCTGCATCTCAATAAATTAAAATATCATTGAAAATGTAATATATTTCCGTGAATCAGTTCAAGAAACTGATTGATTACACACAAAGTGATGCATTTCAACCTTTTGCAATTTCAGGTGATTGTGGTTTACAGGGTTTATTACGGCGAATTGGAATATTAAGTAAGAGAAGGATTTTTCATGCAGAAATTATGTCCTACACAATTATGAGGAAGACTACCGACACTCTCATCAAGGAGGGTAAGCCACAAAATGTTTTTGCCAATTAGGCCAGCTGCTCACAGTGCCGTGTCCAAACATAATCATGGAAAGTTGACTGGAAAAAAGGTGTGGTAGCAAAGGGTGCACCAACAACAGAGAGATAGCCAATGTAGAGCCAGCAGCTGTAGTAAATGCTCTAAGATGACCACACACAGTCATATTCTTGTTTTAAGAAACTCCTGAAACAAAAGCAAATTCAGAAGCTTCTGATCTGGGGTAAGGAAAACAGTACCAGACTGTTGCTCAGTGGTCCAAAGTCTTCTTTTCAGATTAATTGTGATGTTGCATTTAATTTGAAGTCAAGGTCCCAGAGTCTGGTGGAGAAGTGAAGAGGCACAGAATCCATGTTGTTTGAAGTCTGGTGTGATGTTTCCACAGTCAGTGATGATAGGAGGAGCCATGTCATCTTCTGGTGTTGGTCCACTGTGTTTTATAAAGTCCAAAGTCAGCACAGGCATCCACCAAGAAATTGTAGAGGACTTCATGCTTCCCTCTGCTGACGACCTTTATGGAGAGGCTGATTTAATTTTCCAGCAGGACTTGGTACCCGTCCATAGACCCCAAGGTGCCAAAAGCTGGTTTAATCCCGTAGAAAATCTATAGAGTATTGTCTGGAGGAGAGACACCAGAGCCAACAATGCAGACGACCCAAAGGCCTGAATTAAAGTAAGCTTAACACCTCAGCAGAGCCACAGGATGGTCCCATTTATGCCACTCTACATTTATGCAAACCCTTCACTGGTCTTCGTCTGATTTTCTAAACATTTGAAACATAACACTGTGTGTGTAATAAATCTGTTTAATATATGAGCACATTTTGAATTGAATTGAACATGTGTTGTGAATTGGCGCTATAAAACTGAATTGAATTGAATTTCTGAGATAACTTAGCCTTGCTCTAATTTACTGCAATTAACCTGTATGACTAGTGTGAGGTTGGTTAATTATTGTACTATAGATTTTATACTGAAATTAATTTACATAGGATCTTTATACCTTGATTGTAAAATCTGGTCCTCTGTTGTGTGACTTGTGCAGCCATGTTCTTATACCACCTGCCAGACCAGAACAAAGACAACAGGCTGCATGCTGGGTAGCTGTGGAGTTTTGTGACTTCCCCAGGCACCGCTGCAGGTAAGGATGCAGAACAGCAAAGGGACTTTTGCCAATGATGTTCTCTGCTGCTTCTACACTTTCTGATTTCTATCGACAGAACTCTTCCTAAATTTGTAATACAGTGTGTCAGCAAGCTCTAATGCTTGTAAAAGTCTCTAAGTTTATTGATACTGCTATTTTGTTTACTATCTAATCAAATCAAATCAATTTATGAGCACATTAATAATAAATTGTTGGCCAAAATGCCATACATAGAAATACTAGACCAGGTAATAATGGGAAACAATAAAAAAAGAAAAATAGATCAATAACAGAAAACAATAGGACAGAAAAGCCTAAACTCAGGCTAAGTTAAAAGCCAAGGAATAAAACAGTGATTTTTAAACTTGATTTAAAAATTTCAAGTAATAGTGAGGTCCTGGTCCAGAGTGCAGTTACGGCTTAAGCGCTGTCTGCGTTCTGCACCTCGGTACATGTAGGAGCACGTGGGACGTGACCTCAGTGAGCTCCTTGGAGTGTGAACCATCAGAAGCTCTGAGAGGTAAGAGAGTGCCAGCCCATTTAAAGCCCCAAAAACAAATAATAAGATCTTAGAATTATTTTTTTTTAAATGGACAGAAGGCCAGTGAACGGAAGCTAAAGTTGTTGTGTTTACATGTGCCTGTAAAAAGTTGTGCAGCTGAAGGGTGAGCGTAATAGACCGTTACTATAGTCCAGTCTCCAGTATATTGGCTTCATCAGGCCTGAGCAGAGGGATGCAGCAGGATGCAAACTTTCCTGCCGATGATCTGGTCTGAATGGCCTGAAGAACAAGGGTGGTGGTGTATGCTTATTTAATTTTAGAGAATCAGAGAAGCTTCATAAATTCCAGTCAGCCTTTCCTTTTCTTTCATTGTTTTACCAACTGGCCAAGTTTCTTTTAATCATAGAAGTCTGTCCTTAGTTAAATGCTTTACCCGTCTGGGTTTAGGTCATACAGCGTCCCTCTACTTTTCAGCTGCCTGCAAAACTTCCAGCTGCAGATCCACTACAAGCTGTGAATGGAGCATACACAGAAACGGGGTGGTTACATTTAATCTCTATGGATTACTGGATCATGTGTTGTTTTGCATCTCAATGTTTGTCATTCTGCCTCAGGTTGACATTGTTTTTGGCTTTTGCTATGCTAACTTTCCAAGAGTTTTAAATGCAGCAGCACATTCTTGCTTTAACCATTTTGGCTAACATCATTTACAGAAATTCTGTCACTAAAGACACTTTGAAGTGATTTTTGAACTGAAAAAAAACTGCCTAACAAAGCTGTGTCAGTAAATCGAGTGAAGGAGCTGATGCATCAACACGCCTCATTACAGTCACTCTACTAAACACAAGGTGTCAATGTTGAGGACACATTGATAGCAAAAACAAAAGCAAATTGTTAACAAGAAGTTAAAAACACACAAGCTTACCTTTGCATATCTAACATCAAATTTGCTGCAGTTTTTAATGATTTTAATGTTATTCAAATAAATACTGTCATGTGATGAGCTACACGTTAGTTTATTATGCAAAAAAAGCGCTTTAGTGCGATTTTTATAAAATTTGAATTGAGCTATTTTTATATCTGTATAAATGAATTAAACAGACATTTTTTCAATATTCTATACATTAATTGCAGTTAGAGAGAAATCCAAATCTGCAACATTTAGAATAAGCAGGTCAGAGCTTTAAAATTGTCCTGGAAAATTAATCACTGTATTTCTAGTTATATTTTTTATAATAGTACATTTGCATTCCTTTAATATTATCTTGTCCTCATTGCTAATAAGTATTAAAATTATGCCATCTGGTTCATAGAGGATTTGTTAGGAAGACAAATCTAATGTGAATTGGCTTTTGTTCAATAATGCACCAGGTCTGGAACTAGATAAAAAATGAATATTAGTGCATACAGTGCCAGTACAGGCACATGAAAGTGGCCTTAGCATAGAGGAGTTATATGATAATCTTTAACAAAGACATTATTATTCAAAAGGGTAGCAACAGGTTATGAGGCTCCAATTCTTGATATTTGCAGTTTATAAATCACCCAAGGGTTACTACTAGTCTGCCTCCTCTACAGTTTAATCCTACCAATTAAATACCAGGCATGAAGGACAGAGGATAAAAGTTGGTATAAGCTTTAGAGAACTTCAAATAAAGAAGCTGAGGATTTCTTGAAACTTCCGATGGTATTTTGCAGTATACGGAGATGTGCGTGGGCTCTGACTTATTCGTCCTGTTCTCTTTTAACCATGAGTCACCGCTAGTCAGAGAATATACACAGGAACCAGTGACTGAGGCTGCTATGGAGTGGAGAACTTCAAAAAGAGGACCATCCAACTACTGGAGTGTGAAAAATGGTTTAAGTGTGTCTCTACAAGCAAAGAGAAAGACATATATATGTAAACATGCACACATACAGCTTACAGCCTTAAATACTGTATGTTAGAGAATCAGAGAGGACATTAAAGGCACAGAAAGTGTCAAAAAGGTGGGTGGATATTTCTAATCGAGGCTGAAGACAAGGTGTAATTGCAATTCGAATAAAATATGGCAAAAAAAAAAGACGATAAGGAACAAAGGACTATGAAGAAAGGAAGTTGTTAGAAGTAGATTTGATAGAACAAATATACAAAAAAAGAAGCAGAAGAACCGAAGCCAGAGCTGGGGCGCAAGACAAAGTGGAAAGAGAGAAACAACAGTCAGAGTCAATGAGGCACGGAGGAGCGAAGAAAAATGTGTTTGCATGGGAATTATATCAACCGGGCTGTCGGCCGCACAGACTAAATGAAAATGTTTTTCTCCGCTGCACATTTCCCATCAGTCCCACTAAGAGGAACAGCAAGCCTGGTTGGTGCAGATGCCCCTGAGGTTAACTGTCCAATCAATCGCTCCACTAACCGTCTCCATGGAGACAGCGTGTGTGTTATCACCAGTACCGAAGGCCGACGGACAATCAAACTGATAGGCAACAACGTCAACAGTGTCCTGAGCTAACCCCCTGAGTGCATACAACACAGTCACAATTACAGAGTTGTTTCTCTTTGTCTGTGCCATTTAATCTTCTCGATTTAGGCTAATCCTCTTTGTGTGGATTTCTCTTTCTTTTTCCCCTCCCTGGAACAACTGATGTTGAGTGGCGAGAAAAACAAAAATGTGAAAACGAAATTAAATGGGGTTAAAAAATTCGATTAGCTTATAATTCCAACATTGATTTATTATAATAGTTACAGTGTCAGGATACAAACCTAGACCTACCTCTGTGTGACACAGGAGTGGCCATTTTAATAACTATGTATGTGTTAAAAGGCAGTTTATAAGAAAAGTAATATTCTCCAAAGAAGCAAATTGGTGTTTATATCAAACAGGAAGTTACCAGAATTAAAAAGTGCAATACTTAGTATCATTGAGCAGTCTGTATTTTTGATACCGTTACAGTACACTATTAATTACACCCTGCTTAGAAAGGCTTGTGATGGTGATTATTGCTGGATGTGATTAAAGACACTTTATTGCTTTCTACCTTTTTTAGATTAGAGATGCAACACAATGTTGTTTCATTTTATCACGGACTAAAGGCTCAAATCTTTCCAGTAAGGTAATGCCTGTCAATGCTATAGGTCATTCATGTTGGAAATGTTCCCTCCATTTAACTGACCCCATGAGGTCGGAGAAATGAACACATAATGCTGCTCCAACACTGATTTAAACTTCTTCACAACTTCCTCCCTGACCTGTCTGATGTGTCCATGATGCTGTGGGTTCTCTAACAAGCCTCTGAATCCTTCACAGAATATTTGGATTTAAACTGAGATTTAAATGACAAAATGTAGCAAACGTTCCTTTCATAAAACAGTAGGTGCTGTTTTTTTAGATATTTTTTCAACACTAGAGGCCTTTATTTTTCAACAGTAGAAAGACAGGAAAGCGGGGGAGACATTTGGCAAAGGTCGCCGGGTCCGGGAATCGAACCTATTGTCTCTATATATGGTCCCGTGCTTAATCCCTACACCACCAGCACCGCACCTTGCAGGTGCTGTTTTAAAGGATTAATCTATCATGATTGCATCAAAGGTGATGTTATCGGTAAATATTGATGAGGATATCAGTTGGGATAAAAGCACGTTTTCCTCACTCCTCTATTTCTAACGTGTGCTTCCACCACTCTTTGTGATGTTTACCATCTTGGACACTGTTACCCGTTTCAGATGTGGTCATCTACTGCTGAGGGAATGAATATGTTATTGTCATCCAAAATTTGTATTCGTGAGACTTGGAGGATATTAGCCAATAGCTATTGCATTAAGAGCAGTCTTAGCGGTAGGTTGCACAAACGGATATTATGATGACGACATACTTGCGATATATCATGTATACTTAAAAAGAATTGAAATGTAAATCAAGGACAGTTTAATCAGTTACTTTGTGGTACTATTTTTAAATGTCCCTTGAGGAAGAGTGGGTAAAAAGTTTGGGTTTTTCAAGGTATCCCAGTTAAAAAGCAACATATGCTGTGTAGACAGTTTGCTCAACTTGAAGAAGTCCAATGGTACTTAAGGCTCCAGTTTAATTTCACCTCACATTTCTACAAAGATAAAAGACACAGACTGATACTTTAAGGATCTTAAGCCATCAGACAAACACACACAAACACACATTCATTAGCTCTTACTCTGGGACTCAGGGACTGTGATCTAACTCCACTGTTATTGACCTCAGCTCTTATCTCATCCTGTCAGTGTAAGATGGTGATTATGTTATCTCTGGGTCTCTATCGTTGGTGGTGTCTGTTACTGTCACATCAGATGCAGTTTACCCCAGCTGTCTCACATTATTCCTAGCTCACTGCCTCCAACAAGTGCTTTTATTCTGTTTGGGTTAGTCGACTCAACCCACTCTACTGGTATAAGTAATATTTGAATATTTCTATATGTTTAGAGCTCTGACGTAGACTTTTCCAGATTTAAGATTCTTGACTCTGAGCTGCAGGGTTGTAACAATACAAACATTCTTAAGTAGATTTTAAACATTGAAACAGCAGCACATATATTTTCTTACAAACACCAAGATTAAAGTTTTATTATTTACTACTGATGTGTTTAAGAAGCTTCACTATAGTTGAAGTGGTACTCTGCTTTGTAGCCACCATTCTGGAGGACAGTTAGCATCAGGGCTTGTTGACATCCTTTGGCTTTTCATCACAGCCAAAATAACTCCAAATAACAATAAATTTCAATAACTTGCACTGTTTTTTGTCTACGAAGGGATCTGAAGGAGTTCTAAGCATCCAGCACTAGATCACTGTTGTAAATCTCAGCCATCTTTGTTCAGGAGAGCCGCTGAAACACAGGGAATGAGCTGAATGTTTGTGTGCCTGCAGGGCTGCTGTGCGCCACTGTCATGTTGTGAAATATGGATTATATCCATTATTTTGATTACTATAGTGGTTAGGTAGTTAGAAACCATGGTTACCGATGCTCTGACAGAGATGGTCCCAGGTTCAAATTCTGATCTGTCTGGAGCCTGAGTGCTGAGTTCCTGTCATTTTCTCCAGGTACTCCGGTTTCTTCCAACGATTCAGTACATGCAAATTAGATAAACTGCACATTCTTAATTGCCATTATTTTGAGTGAGTGTGTAAAAGTTTATTTGTCCTGCAACCTGGAGATGGAGATTTCCAACAAACAGATAAATATGTTGGCTTTCCCATTTGCTACAATTTTTTGAACATGGGTTAAATGTAAACATTTCCTTATGTATTTCACATATAAGTTCTAAAATGTATTTATTATAGAGGCAGTCAACACTCCTAAAGATGTGAAAATACTTCTTGAAATGCTTTATTGGGATTTTATGAAAAAGAACAATAAACAGCATCATGAAGATCAAGCTTCGGACCATATCTCAAATGTCTCACAGAGCTCTGTTTACTCCATCATCTGACACTGCAAAGAGTATCTCCAGACTTACAAGACATGACCGTCCACCTAAACTGATCAGGCATGATCAGAGAAGCAGCCAAGAGCCCCATGGTAACTCTGGAAGAGCTGCATAGATTCAGAGCTTAGGTGGGGCAATCTTTTAACAAGACAAGTAATAGTCAGGTACTCTTCAGATCTGGACTTCAGTAGGACAACAACCCTAAATATACAGTCAGAACTATAATGGAACATTTTAGCTCAAAGCATGTTCATGTGTTAGACTGGCCCAGTCAAAGTCCAGATCTACATTTAATCAAGATTTTGTGGCAAGACCTGAAAGGTTGTTGTTCACAGTTACTCTTTATCCAACCTGACTTGAGTGGGAGCTGTTTTGCAAAGAAGAATGGGCAGAAATCTCCGTCTATAGATGTCAGATTTTTATTTGTAAAAAAAAATACACATGGTTCCCTTCCCCTCCATTTGCAACCAGTAATATGTAGTATTATGTCTTCCTTCTTGGAGGACACAGCTTGTGCGTCCTCTCTATTGCCCAACAAAAGGAGAATCGGGAAATAGAGGTTCAGAGAAAAAGGTGTTTGTTTTTTCCCATTTTTCATCACATCAGACACCCATTTGCTTCCACTTCACCACTGCTGCTCTGGCTGTTTCTTCATTTAACTACTCTCACCCTACAGTGAGTATTGAGTGATGCAGTATTCTGCAGAAGTTGACCAAAGTGGTGCTGACAGCTGGCATTGCTACTGCTGTTTTCTGAGAACACAGCGGTGCACTGGTCTGTGCATGGAGATGGTCAAACTGACTTCAAATACAACAATACAACTGACAGGACAGATTGTGAGAAGAGGAGGGAAAATATGGAGGTGGAGTTTAGAAATAATATAAATATAATATTTTGTTTAAAGCTTTATTGCAGCATATATTAGATATGAGGTCCAAGATAACGAATGGCTCATCTACCAAGCAGATCTGATAGGTAAAGGAGGTCGAATTGCTTTATGAGTAAATAACAGTGATGTATTCATCAGGAATCTCCAGTAATTAATCTTAAGGCAGAATGATTAACAGCACCAAGGGCTTTCAGGGTAGGGTATACTGCTGTACCATCAGTAACATCACCATAATCCAGAACTCAGAGAAAAACTGCTGTTATTTTATTTGTGTGTGAAAATTGAAAAACTGGATATAGTCTAAAAGGAAAATCGAATTTCTTTTTTTTTCGTTTTTTCTTTGTAAAACCCAATTTAACTATGTTTTAGTTTGAAAACAAATGGTCAGTCAGTCAGTCATTTTCTACCGCTCATTCCATAGTGGGTCGCAGGGAAGCTGGTGCCTATCTCCAGCAGTCTACGGGCCAGAGGCAGGGTACACCCGCAATTTACAGAGACCAGTTAACCTAACAGGCATGTCTTTGGACTGTGGGAGGAAGCCGGAGTATCCTGTGAGAACCCACGCATGCACGGGGAGAACATGCAAACTCCATGCAGAAAGACCCCCGGCCAGGAATCAAACCCAGGACCTTCTTGCTGCAAGGCAACAGTGCTACTATATTTTTCAGACGTCTTATCAGAAGTTCTTAGAAGTTAGACATGATGATAACTTTAATAATCACCAACGTGACATCATTTCACATCAGTGACTTGGTATTCCAACATTTAAAATATCACAAACTAGCATTGGGCCAGTATGCTTTTTCTTTATGGATCTGTCAAGCATTGCTGTGGTGTCCAGCCAATGCCATGCTTAAAATTCATCAACAGGTATATTAAAGCATGGCATCAGAATGATAAATTTTCCATGGCTTCATCCACTGCGTTCTGAAAGGCAGGTAGAGGATGTTTGCACAAAAAAAGGAAGTTCTGAGTCATCGAGGAGGGAACATCAAGACTGTCACTGCTGGTCAAAGTGCAGCAGAGATTACATTGTAAATCATCCCCTCTGTGAACTCATTCACATATAAACAGTGTCCTCTTTATCCATTCTGTTGCCCTGTCTATATCTGTTTATCTGCACCACTGCACTGCTCTCTGAATCTCCTCCCTTCCCTTCCCAGCATGAGCCACAGAGAGGAATCTGCTCTGCCTTTCAGCATAATCTTCCCACCCAGCCCTGCAGTTTTCCCAAATGACACTGCTGTCTTCCTTAAATAGAGAGGATGGAAGGCCGAGTTAAGAGTGGAAGCCACAAATGGAAGAAAAGAGAGGCAAGGAGAGGTGGGAGGGGGTAGAGAGGCGGAAAGAATGAGAATAAACACAGGGAAAACCAGATTTTCTCTCCTATTTTTATCCATTGGGTGACAGTAGAGTTAGATGATGAAAACCAGAACATAGAGAGGGCTAAATGACGACTAAAAGAGATTATTAAAAACAAAAAAGAAATCACACCATACAATTAAGGCAACAGCAATTCGTACCTCAGGGAGATTAAGGTTCAAAGTAATCTTTTAATTTTACTAACATGTTTCTCCTCACTGGAAGTCATGCTAATGCGTTAAAGTGGCCCAATCAGCGTTGTGACTTGAATCTGATAAAATATCTCTGAAGGGAACCAAAAATTAGGATGATGTATGATGGCCTTTCGACCTCAAAGACTTGGAACTCATCAAAGATAAATTGTCAAACTAACATTGGAAAAATGCAATTATAATAGGGGTTGCTGTAATGCTAATAAAGAGTTCTTTTCACTGATTACCGGGGACGATGAATAAATCATTTTTGACATCACATTTTCTAGCAAAATGCAAATACAAACATCCATTCATCTTATATACTTGTTTATGCATGGGTCATGGGGGGGCTGGTGCCCATCTCCAGCAATCAATAGGCAAGAGGTAGGGATATACCCTGGACAAGTCAGCACGGAGACACACATTTGTCATGTTACAGCTATGAACTTCATCAACCATAAATTATATGTTAAATTTAAGTTTGGACTTTGACTGGGCCATTGTAACTCATCTAGCTCTGGCTGTATGTTCACTGTCCTGCTGGAGGGGGAACCTCAGCCCCAGTCTCAATCCTTGTTTAACTCCATCATGTTGCCATCAACTCTGACCAGCTTCCCTGTCCCTCCTCAAGAAAAGTATTCCCACAGTATGATGCTGCCACCACTGGCTAACTGTGCTGATGATGTGTTCAGAGTTTATGCCACATAAAATCCCAGTAAAATACATCAAAGATTGTGGTTTAACATGACAACATGTGACAAGTTTGTATTTATAGTATGAATTACTTCAAAGAGATTTAGAATCAGTTTAAAATGTCATGAGATGTCACTAAAAACTGTCGACCGGAAAATGACAGGTTTGGCTTTAATTATGTGTCAGTAATGTGTCAAATATTTTCTCCATCAGATTTTTAATGACCTGGACCAGATATGTTTGCTCTGGATTTCAACACGTTATAAAATCTGAGTGGACATAGCTTTTGTCCATGTGATTGTATATAGAGCAGAACGAACAAGTGTGCAAATCAAGGCATACAGCTGACAAGGCCGCAGGTGCACTCATAAAAACGTTAATGCAACTGAGGCTTTATTTCAACAATGTGAAACACCAGCTGTTGCCTCTTTCTTCCCGGCTCGCAATAATACCTGTAGGGTGCTCACAGCAGCACTGTGTTTTTAGATAAGTGAGAACAAGGAGAGAGGTACAGTAAGGCGGTAACACGGATCCTGCTTCAGGCTTCACAAATCTGATGAAGGCTCCACTTTGCTGGCTGCATACAGAATGGTTCCAGTGCTGAGTCAAAAAGCTTTTGTCTTTGCTGCTCAGTTATTCTGCAGCGATTTATCGCTTCTCTCCTGCAGCAGATGGATACTTTAAGGTAAAAATGGTTGAACTCCAGAAAAATAATAAATTGCACTAGGCTGAAAATATTATTTTGTAACTTAAATAACTTTGTGACAACATATCTTTGTCCCCAAGTGATTTATTAGATGCTTTGTTTAAAGCACATCCATGGACTGCTCAGTTAATGCGGTCGGTGTGTTTTATCTGGACAATTATCACTGCAACTACATTACAGGTCAAACGTTTTAGACACACTTTCTCCTTTAAGGGTTTTGTTAATGTTTATGACTATTTCCATTGTACGTAGATTCTCACTGAAGGCATCAAATCTGTGAATGAACACATGAAATTAGGTAGCAAATGACCCATTAAGTGAGAAACTGTATCTAAAACTTTTGACCGGTAGTGTTTGTGTTTATGTGCTGTGTCATGATTTAATTATTTCCACACAGATTTGTTCTGGTTAGTAAATATGAAATGTCAGTTTTAAATGATGATTTCATGTATTAAGGAAGAAAAGCTATGTTAAAACAACCATATGTAAAAATATTATTGCCCTCCTTGTTAAATTATGAATAAACTGTCATTGACCATTTATTTAGGTTTGTATCACTAGCTACACCTAGGTGTGATTACTCACATACCTATAGAGTCTGGAAATTAATTGACTAGGATCTGTGTGACAGTATGAAGTAGGCTAAGAGATATCAAAAAGCAACACATCATGACCCAATCTGAGACTATTTAAGAACAGATGAGAAACAAACTCACTAACTACTATCACTGTTAAAAAGGGTCACAACACCATTTCAAAGGTTCTGGGGACTCTGTTGAGCAGTGAAAGCCATCATTCACAACAGGAAATAACAAGGAGCAGTGGCAAACCCTCCAAGGAGTGCCCGACCTACCAAATTACTCTCTGAGCACTGTGATGTCAGAGCTCCCTCAGAGTTTTTAGCTTGCAAAAAATGTCCACAGTAAAATTGCACATGTTGGCCTTTTAACATTTTTTTTTATGCGTGGCACTAGTTGCCTTCATTTCACAGTATACAGAGAGGAAATGAGCAAAAAGAAAAGAGGGGGAAGACATGCAGCAAAGGTCCCAGGGTTGAGACAGCTGCATCGAAGACTCATAAATTCTGTATGTGGTTGAACGCTCTACCTCTAAACCACATGCTGCCCCATACTGGCTTACTTTTGTAGTGGCAGCATATAAGGGTCTTGGATAGGTGCATGGTGGTAGTATTAGCAGAGTGTCCTTGACCAGGGTGGGTGGTCATCAAAAATCTAAAGCAGGACAAGCAAGGCTGAGCTTATGCAAAGGCCATGACCTTAAAAAGGATGATGGTATGCTCTCACCATGCTCAGTAACTGATCCTCGTTTTCCCCATCCAATAAAGCTCGTCCTGCGATCTGTAAATTTGTACCCTGGTTTAGCTGTGCTGCTTGCTAAGTAGGGATGGGCAATTATCAGATATCATAACAATAAACTGTGATTGATTAAGTTTGCAAACCTCAAAAACTAACAGTGTTGTTGGGATTGCTACTTATACTATTTTTCCAGTGTTGGTTCCAGGAGCACATCAATAAAAAGCCATAAAAGATTTTATCCAGATGACTGTGAGAACATACTCCTGGCCAGAGCATGGCGATGGCATAGGAGTATGTCTCTGGGACATGGGATGGTAATAAAAGTGGAACAGCTTATAATTCACACCGTGGGTGGTTTTCCAGAATGGTTCAATTCCAATGGGTCAGGCAAGTCGTGGAAGTGGGATGTGTAGGGGGATCCTTAACCAGTGGGAGAAGGCCCTAGAGGAAAACAACAGAGAGCGAGAGAGAGACCATGGGAACGCCAATGAAAACACAATCTACCCATGGTGCTAGTATGATAATTCTATTCTGCTGGTATCACATTTCGCCTGCTAAGGCTGCCATGGCTGGAACAACACAAGGACACAGTAAGGAGGCCAGCACTTGTCCCCCAACATGAAGAGCTGCCTGCCTGTGTTCCTAAATTCTGTTTAAAGGAACATCCTTTATTTAGAAAGTGTAATTTTTCACCTTTTCAGACAGAACAGTTCAGCCACTACATGAACTCTGAACAGCCCCCTTAACCACCAGTGAGAGTAAAGTTGAGTGTCTAGTAGCAGCAATCAAACAGCAGTCAGTTTCCATGAGCATATGTTTCTTAGTGCCTCTGGCAACCGTACAATCATATCTACTACTCCATGTGGTGGCAGTCACAGCAATCACATGGAGGTCTAATTCCCACAGCGAGAGGCTGTGCTTCTGGCAAACATAAAAATGAAATCAATCACAAAAAAAACACCCAAACAGTTCAGTTTCTGCTGAGCTGGGATCCCCTAATACTGAACTAATACTTTAAGCCATAACATTGATTACTTGATTAAACCTCCCTCCACCTTCTAAACTGCTTCTAGCTGCAATAAACTGACAAAAATTTGTTATTCAATTTCCCTTCGCCTATTAGTTATCCAACTACCACAGCCATAGTGAGATCTATAACACCTAATCAATATGTAATGAAAATGTCTTGTTTTAATTACTATGGAAATTATTTCATAGTTCTTTTCTGTATGTTTTGTGCTTGGTTTTTCTGTGTGTTACTGTTGCAACCCATTTTTCACTGTGCACAATTAGACGGAAGGACCCACACAGCTTCATGAAATGAGGAGAGAAACATGCTATCCACCCTAACAAGTAGATGATCTTATTTATCTTCTGCGAAGTTGAAGTATTGATGTTTTTGCACTTGTTAGAAAAAAAAAATCTGCAACACTGATTGAAGGCAGAGTTTGTGTCAACACAGAAGCCTGGGAGTTTTTTTTTACATTTTCTAACATACTGGAAAATTCAAGTAAAATAAATAGAAACAATAGAAAATACTTTTTAAAATTTTCTTTAAAATGTAATAAAAAATGCAAATTCTGATGAGGGATACATTTGCACATCCCCTCTTTTATACCCACTTAAAATGACTCAAATCACAGTAGGGGAACATAATTAGAACCTCATTGCTCAGCATTCTGATGAAGGTTTGTCCTGTTTAAACCTCAGATATTTAGTTTGGTATGCTCCTGGTTGATTCAAACAGCTCTTCAAGGGCTTCAAAAATCTTACTATTAAAAACTGTATTCAAGTGGTAGACTTTAAAAGCAACTGCCAACATACCCAGGTTTGGTCGTTCAAGCAAGTTCACCCTGAAAGCAGATTGTAAGATGCTAAAAGAAGCAAAACCCGCAAAACTAATCACAGGACCTACAGCAGGCTCTTGCTACTGAGAGTACATGTTTGTACAAAAAGAAAGAGACGGCACAGGCATTATTATGTGATGTGTACAAGGAAGAAACCTCTGCATAACCATGGGTTCACTTGAACATGTTCATGCATTACACTAGGAGGCAAACTGAGCTTTAGACTACTATGTAACTGGTCGGGAGAACTAAACACCATTACTGTTTGCTGGGAAAAATATCAACTTTGAAATTTTTGTGAATTTGTTCTATGAGTTCAGTGTCTAAACTTTAATATGGTGCCTTTCCCTTTTATTTTTTTTCTTTAAAATAAGATTAAAGAGGAATTATGCATTAATATGAAAGAAGTGTTTCTTTGATGGCCGTGGCATTTGGAGAACAGTTAATCTTTTAGTCACCAAAATAGACATTTAAAACTGAAATCATTTGACTTTCAAGGTGGCATAAAATGTAATTTGCTCAAATGTAAAGATTCTGTGTACAGCAAAGAAGTTCACATTTTTTCCAGTCCAAGTCTCTGGGGCAAGTCCAAGTCAAGTCCTTAGGGCACAAGTCAAAGTTGAGCCTTAAGTCTTATTTTACCTAATTAAATGCACTGAAGTCAGAGTATTATACTCAACTGCCATAGTGTACAGTAAGCCAGTCACATAATCTGTGGTTCTGTAATGCTACACACATGCTTGTTGTTCTAAACACACCGTTGGTTCCACAGGAATAAAAAAATATTTGTTTTACCTTAATATGAACCTCTCTTTGTCATCCCTACACCCCTGGGATGCAAAAATTACATGTTTCTAAGATCACTGCTGTCCTGCACATCGCTGCAATCATAGTCCCAGCAGCACCGTCAGGTTAGTGTGCTTAATGAGGGAAGCAATGTAAACAGTAAAAGGCAATTAAACAACAAGGCAGTTACTGTCACAAACAGAGGTGTTTGACTGAGCTATGAAAATGTTCTTGAGTGAATCTTAACTGAGCCTTTTTATTAACACAGCGTTATCCTCCCGCTGTGATTTTTATTGATTTGGATGTATGCTCGGTCTAACTGTGATGTGGAAAAAAAATATCGATCTTCATCTTTAAGACAAACACCCGAAGGTTTTTGGGTCAAAACTAGCTGGTATTCTAACCAACTCTGCATCTTTGCAAAAAGCCTAATTCCATGTAAGAACAATAACGGCAGATCATGATGCTGCCACCACCATTTTTCACTGTAGATGTGGTCTTATGGTAACTTTGTGGTGGCAAAATTACCTTTAGAACTGTAACACATTCTCCCACCTGGTTTTAGAAAATTTTAGCCAGGTTTTAATGTTTTCTTGAATGATTTTAGCCAGGCTTTGGTGGTTTTCTTTAAGGAAGGCTTCTGTTATGCATCTCCACTCTTTAATCCAGACATAGGGAGAAAATGGGATATTTTTGACACGTGTGGAACACACCCAGTACTTGGCAGAAATTCCTGCTGCTCTTTGAGTGTTCTTTTGGGGCTCTTTGAGTCAGCCTCTTGGCAGTCTTCCTGACCAGTTTCTGTCTTCTCTTTTCACACATTTTGTTAAAACATCCAGTTTCTATAATGTCCCTGTTGTCGCATATTTTCTCAAATTTTTGGTGACTGTCTTCACAGTATCACTGTATATATAGTATGATGCTGAGGATTTTTTGTGCCCTTCTCCTGATGGATTACCTTTCTGCAGTGAGATCATTTTCATCTCTACGGCTTTAGCTAAAGGATGTAAATGAACAATTTTCAGGAAAATGGATTCACTTTATTTCAGAATCATTGGATTATCTTTAATATGAACCATTGGATTATCCTGAATCGATGTCATGTGTGTACCTAATGAGCCTGAATGCTGAAATTATCAAAAGGTGGTTGGATAGGTATACCAAGTATTGGTATACGGGTGTGCACACTTATGAAACCAAAGGTTTGACGCTTTTCTATCTTTTGTTGTCAGGTTTCAGGCTCTGTGGGGTAAACTGAAAACAACGCAGTGGTGAGATGTGTGTATCTGTTTGCATGTCGCTGCTGCACAAAGCTCTGTTGCAGATTGGTTACAGATCTAAGCTGCCTACAGTGGGTGAAAAAGTTTTTTACTGTATTTGATCAGATTTATGGTGAGTGAGAGAGATGCAGCAATATTAAAACACTCATTTAACCCTCTGAAGTAAAGCTCTGGAGATATTATCAGTAATAGTTCCTTTACCTGGAACATACATGTCAGATCTCAGAGAGTTTATAGAAAAGCATAGAAATCCGGTTTGACAGCTAACTAATAGGCAGAAGGATCACCGTTTCAGGTAAGTATAAGAAATTTAAAACAACTCAAATTGAAAATGTTTATATGTATACCACACATTATTAGTGGATTTTAACACCACATTTTACAAGGGACCCTTGGTAGGTTTGTCTCCATTTTCTCAGCCGAACATCTGTGTTGCTAAGCTAAAGATACGGTGGTTGCGGTTGCTGGCTGTATCAATCCACCTAATCACCTGTGACATATCAGTCCACTCTAAGTTCACTGAGATCAGAGTAAACTTATGGATTTTGCAACAAGCTGTCAGTTGAGCAATTGCATTAAAGATATTTCTATGCTTTTCCAGGTCCCATCAGCAACCTCGATGGATGGGAGAATTGATGCAGCTAGCAGCCTCTGTCAATGACATTATAGTGTAGAAACACTGACGTTGTTCGGCTGAGACAACAGCGACAAATTTAAAAATTGACTCTTCGAAAGCGTAGACAGTTAAGCGTTAAAACCCACACCAAGAAGTGGTCACTCCCTGTTTCCACTGGACATAGCTGCACTGAGAGAAATAAAACATGTCAGACACGTCCTAAAACACAGACTCATTATCTTGTTGCCGGCTTAAACTGCGTAAAAACTGTTTTCCTGTCACGCTCCATCCTGCTTTATTACTTTCACCCACATTTCCTCCTACTCTGACATGTCCCCCAGGATTAGAAGTTCCCATCACTGGCAGGCTGAGTGTCCAAACTGTCTTCTGTAAGTAGTCCTCCTAATCCCCTGATGAGAATATTGGCTAGATTCCACACCTCTCTGTCCGGGTTAATGTCTCTGAAAAGGCTGGGGTCCGTTTTGTGCGTGCTGCAACCACCTTATCTGTCTCACACAAGCGACTCTAATTACAGCTAAAGACATTTTATGCTCACACTCTGTTTCCGTTCTGCAAAGTACTGGAGGTTCATTCTTCATTGGAGACACAGAACACATTAAAGTGCTTCGACCGTCTGTACAAAAAATGGAAATTACTGAGTATAAATAATGACACTGCAAAAAACACTGAGGAATCTGAGCTTTTCCACATCCATCTGCTTGCACTTGAGAAAACTGCAAAGGACAATACATGCATATGGCCAAAACATCTGCCTGAAAGTTCTTGAAGCCATAATTTAGTGATAGCCAAGTAACAGAAATGTACAGAGAGTTGATTACCGTTTGATGTAGCAGTTTAAGAAGTCGAAGATTCACCTAAATCAACTAGCATAAACACTACACAGAGGTACCTCTTTAGCGCTTCTGTAGCAGAGATGGTTACTGGAGTTTCAGACTCGGACCTCAGTTACACTTGCAGGTGTACTCACACTTGCCACTTTTGGTCCACTTTAAACAGACAAGAGTTTGTTTCCCCCATTGGTCCAGACCTTTTGTGCAGGTGTGAATATGCTCAAGCGAACCCTGGAACGGACCAAACCGGGCCGAGAAAAGCGGGAGATTATTCAGTCTAAAAGGAATATTAGGAACAGAAGAGAGATAGGGGGGGAAATCAAGAGTATTATAAATAAACCGCCAGCAGAAGAAGAAGAAGAAGAAGCAGCAGCACTAGCACCAAGATAACGGACCAAGAGCATATATTAACCACATTAAGACATATATAAACTTTTTAACATTACCTGGCTTTGTACCGTAGTTTCTTGGTCCGTCATCTTGGCGCTAGTGCTTCTTCTTCTTCTTCTTCTGCTGTGGTACGCAACAGACTCAGAGGTGCAAACCGCCACCTACTGTACATCATTGTATACCTCCACCCACTATATTCTATGTTTTAGTTTTTGTATTTCATAAAAATAAGAGCAATGCTTTATTTATAATGCTCTTGTAATGCCCCCCCCCCATCTCCCCTTTGTTCCTAATATTCCTCTTAGACTGAATTATCTCCCACTTTTCTTGGTCCGGTTTGGTCCGGTCCAGGGTTCGCTTGAGTTTATTCACACCTCCACAAAAGGTGGGGGAAACGAACCCTGGTCCATTTAAAGTAGTGTCGATAGATGCTCTGTGTGGTGTCTCAATGTCTCCGATCCATGTGCTCCTTCTTCGCTAATGGACACGTTGAAAGGAGAAGGTTAAAAAAAGAATCCTAAAAAGGCTGTGGGAATAGATGGGGAGTAGCACCAGTCCAAACTTTCTAGCTTTCCTGGCTCTTCCTCTGCCATGCCCCTCCACATCAAAACACTGTCCCTTAAACCAGGTCCTGGTTCCACATTCAATCTCTTAAAATGAACCGTTCATCAAGGCATATTATATACAAGACACCTCTGAATGCCTATATAATACCATTACATTTTTGGTATGTTTTAAATTTTTAATATGACACAAGATAAGGGCCGACTGGAAAACCCAGGCCAAATTGGAGCTATTACTGTGATTGGTTGAGTCCTTTGACCTGACAATGCCCTGGGTTTTGATGCAAACAACCTGCAAGGATTGTTTCAGAAGTTAGACAAGCAGGAGGAGATTGAGCATCTGAGAGAGAAGAGTTGAGCAAGCGCAGGAACAGATTCAAGAAGTTTTGCTCACTGACTTGTAGTTGTAGTGCGAAAATTGACTCGGTTTAACAAAATACAAATACTGCTGGTGAAAATTTTATACACAAGTTTGAACTGATTTCACATGTAGAAAAGTTTTTGATATAAGTAAATATTTAGCTGTAGAAGTTCAGAGTTTCTGCTGTGCAGCTTCTCACATCATAAAGCACAGATGTTCACATCCATAATATAAGCTCAGGTATTATGAAACATATTGATCATCTTACTTTCCCCTCAAAGACTGACTCACACTTGGCTAAAATGACTTGTGAAAAATGAAGTAACTGTTGATAAGGAGCTGCTCATACTAATGAAGGTTCAGTCAGTTTCTATAGCAAACCTAATCTACATTTATTTTGTTTTATTAAAAAAGTATGGAATTAATTTTGTGTCTAAAAGATTGTGAAAAACTCTTAGATGATCAAACAAAAAATAAGAATTTGAGAAAAAATATCATTTCAAAAGTCATTTCAAAAGTAAAACATGCTATCTGCGATCTATCTCTTAAAGCAATACTGTAAAGTCTTTGTCTTGTCTTTGTTAGACTGAATATATTTTTGTTATCATTTTCCTCTGTTTCTTTCTCGCTGATCAGAGTTTTGCTCTCGCTGCCAGCTTTGCAATTACACTTCCTCACGCTCTACTTTGCGCTCCCTCACTGTTTCTTTGCACTTCTGGCACAAACCTCTTGGGGGGGGAGGGTCTTCTGAGAAGTCTTTTGCCATTGGACAGAGATTTCTTGAGTGACATATCAGTGACCCGGAAATTGCGTCGCATACGTGGCCACCAGGGCGTTTTTTTTTCTTTAGTAGACAACTACGCTGAGATTCCAACCGTTCTACATGCACAGAGGATCAGAGGTGAGTATTGACCATATATTTAATGTCTTCTCAGGTACTCTGTTTTTTAATCTTTAAGTAAAGCCAATCGATATTTTGTCAGTTAGCTTTAAGCAGATAACTAGCTATCAAAAGCAGCCAGTGCTAACGTACAGGACAGAGGACAGACAGCAAGCTCAATTTGTGGCAGTAGCAGGCAGAATTGGCAGTTCCGACTGCCACAGCCTACTGGAGCTGCCACAGCCTGCCGGAGGGAGCCAGGGGATTCCGCGAGGATGCCAGAAGGTGCCAGACCGACCTTAAAGCCTGCCTCGGCGGTTGCCGCTGTATTTGTGCAAGCTAATGCTGTTAATCGCCAAACGGGTTGTCATTGTTGTTATAGCCTGTTACTTTTAAATAATTATGTCATTATTGATTATTATTTAATAAACAGCTTTAGACCCATAATATAAGGTGATTGTATTTATTTGAGATTTAAAATAAATGGCACTATGTGTGTGCATGACGAAGATTTATTGCACAAACAGCTGGTTTATTATAGAGCATGAGCGGCTATTCTGAATTGTCACTCACAGAAAATTATAAGTAAATGCTTAAAAACACGCTGGAAGTCCCAGGCCATAAGGCTGCCACGAGGGTGCCAGAAGGTGCCAGAGGATGCCAGAAAGTGCCAGGAGATGCCAGAGGGTCACTGTTGTACATTTACTTTGGCTATACTCTTTAGGGTCCACAAAGACTAATTAGTCTTCCTCAAACCTGACATAAATGTTTAGATTTTGTACATCAATAACGTACAGGACAGGGGACAGACAGCAAGCTCAATTTGTGGCAGTGGCAGGCAGAATTGGCAGTTTCAACTGCCACAGCCTACTGGAGCTGCCACAGCCTGCCGGAGCTGCCACCGGAGCTGCCACAGCCTACTGGAGCTGCCACCAGAGCTCCCACAGCCTGCCGGAGCTGCCACTGGAGCTGCCACAGCCTGCCGGAGGGAGCCAGGGGATTCCGCGAGGATGCCAGAAGGTGCCAGACCGACCGTAAAAGCCTGCCTCGGCGGTTGCCGCTGTATTTGTGCAAGCTAATGCTGTTAATCGCCAAACGGGTTGTCATTGTTGTTATAGCCTGTTACTTTTAAATAATTATGTCATTATTGATTATTATTATTTAATAAACAGCGTTAGACCCATAATATAAGGTGATTGTATTTATTTGAGATTTAAAATAAATGGCACTATGTGTGTGCATGACGTGCTGAAAGGATGACGAAGATTTAACAGCTGGTTTATTTTAGAGCATGAGCGGCTATTCTGAATTGTCACTCACAGAAAATTATAAGTAAATGCTTAAAAACACGCTGGAAGTCCCAGGCCATAAGGCTGCCACGAGGGTGCCAGAGAGACAAGACCGATAGGTTGTCATTCTCCATGTATTGTTCGAACCTCTAACCTGTTACTCAGTTGTTAGCTGCAGACAATGATGCAGTTATTGGTTGTTTCTTAACCAACATTCTTAAACCTAAATTTAAAGTCACTTCAATTTTTAATATAAAAAATACTGTCAGACATACTTTTGTGATCTCTTTTGCTTAATAGTCCATAGCTCTGTTTCATTCTGCATAGTTTGTCTTTGGCACTTAAATTGCTTCTTTTCTGTTTGTGTTCATGCTTTATGATTTATTTAAGACCAGTTCGCGAAAAACAATATAACCCCATATTTCATGAAAGGATTAATTAACAGTAAGATACGCACTTATGATAGTATCATTTTCTGTATGTCATTTTTGGTCTAGGCTACAAAGACTTGCTGCAGTTAATAGTGTACTAAGAACACATGATGCACCCTAGACAACGGTGCCCATGCCAGTGTGTAGGGTGTCTGTAAACTAGGATGTGCGAGCACAACTGCAAAACATAGAAACAGCTTAAAAAATGTTTTTTTGACTGACAGAATAAAGTGTAGTTATTTGCCAAATGAGTTTAGGTTTTATTTCTGGATATGTTGGTGGCTGGTTTGACAGGAGACTGGAATGAAAGGGACTTCTTCTGTGGATGCAGTGTACTTTAAGAATTAATTGTTACATGTCAAATACAACTTATGTTAGAAATAATTTTCTGTTTACTTTGATTAAATATTAAAGAAACATATATTTCAACATTAAAGGCACAGAATTTAAGACACAATTAATAATAACTTAAAATGAAAATTTAAATGAAAAAGTAATGGTAGTTTAACTCTGTGGAGATTCAGAAATTTTGGAGTAAGATGAAATCCCTAGCCTTCAACTTTATATCAGCATTTAGCAGATTAAACCAGGTACAGATCTTGGTCAAAGTTGTTTTTTTCTTCTTCAGTGACGAGGTCCTGGAGTCAGTTAAAGCAGAGGATATTCTGACAGATTCAGAAATTAAGGTCATAACATACATTGTTAATTCTCCTTAGTAGCACTCAAAATATTTTCAGGTCATTCAAGTCAAACTACACAATTAATTACATGTATGAATTATTTCAGGACTTGGAAAGAAACCTGCAGTTAGGGAATGTTCTATCCAACCAAATGTATCTGTGGAAACACAGAGGATTAGACCCAGTGCTTCGCAAATATTACAGTGAACATATCACCACATTCAATGACATGATGGTATGTTTTTTTCTTAATTTTTTATGACAATATATTCTTTATTTCCTAATCCGAAAAAATGTTGGCAAAGTTTTTGACGATTATTCAGAAAAAATATTTTTTATATAAAACTTGAAGGATGGCTTGTAAAGTGTTGCAGTTATTGGCACTGTGGTCTCAACATGAAGGCTGCATGCAAACCTGCGGGTCAAATAATATCTTTCTCCTTTGACATTGTGAAGCTTTCTTTTCTTAAATTTTTTTTTTGGTTTGATGATTAGGTTAAATCCTGTGAGCTGTCTGATTTTTCTGTATCCAATGTGTATTCAGCCTCTTCATTGTGTGGTTACAGATACACACTAAGAAACACTTCTGTAAATAGCTAAATTATTATTTAAGTAATTGCTGATGTTACAAAACAGTTAAGTGTTATATTTCTGCAAGTAAGCTGTTAAATATACAGGGGTTGGACAATGAAACTGAAACACCTGTCATTTTAGTGTAGAAAGTTTCATGGCTAAATTGGACCAGCCTGGTAGCCAGTCTTCATTGATTGCACATTGCACCAGTAAGAGCAGAGTGTGAAGGTTCAATTAGCAGGGTAAGAGCACAGTTTTGCTCAAAATATTGAAATGCACACAACATTATGGGTGACATACCAGAGTTCAAAAGAGGACAAATTGTTGGTGCACGTCTTGCTGGTGCATCTGTGACCAAGACAGCAAGTCTTTGTGATGTATCAAGAGCCACGGTATCCAGGGTAATGTCAGCATACCACCAAGAAGGACGAACCACATCCAACAGGATTAACTGTGGACGCAAGAGGAAGCTGTCTGAAAGGGATGTTCGGGTGCTAACCCAGATTGTATCCAAAAAACATAAAACCACGGCTGCCCAAATCGCGGCAGAATTAAATGTGCACCTCAACTCTCCTGTTTCCACCAGAACTGTCTGTCGGGAGCTTCACAGGGTCAATATACACGGCCGGGCTGCTATAGCCAAACCTTTGGTCACTCATGCCAATGCCAAACGTCGGTTTCAATGGTGCAAGGAGCGCAAATCTTGGGCTGTGGACAATGTGAAACATGTATTGTTCTCTGATGAGTCCACCTTTACTGTTTTCCCCACATCCGGGAGAGTTACGGTGTGGAGAAGCCCCAAAGAAGCGTACCACCTAGACTGTTGCATGCCCAGAGTGAAGCATGGGGGTGGATCAGTGATGGTTTGGGCTGCCATATCATGGCATTCCCTTGGCCCAATACTTGTGCTAGATGTGCGCGTCACTGCCAAGGACTACCAAGCCATTCTTGAGGACCATGTGCATCCAATGGTTCAAACATTGTATCCTGAAGGCGGTGCCGTGTATCAGGATGACAATGCATCAATACACAAAACAAGACTGGTGAAAGATTGGTTTGATGAACATGAAAGTGAAGTTGAACATCTCCCATGGCCTGCACAGTCACCAGATCTAAATACTATTGAGCCACTTTGGGGTGTTTTGGAGGAGCGAGTCAGGAAACGTTTTCCTCCACCAGTATCACGTAGTGACCTGGCCACTATCCTGCAAGAAGAATGGCTTAAAATCCCTCTGACCACTGTGCAGGACTTGTATATGTCATTCCCAAGACGAATTGACGCTGTATTGGCTGCAAAAGGAGGCCCTTCACCATACTAATAAATTATTGTGGTCTAAAACCAGGTGTTTCAGTTTCATTGTCCAACCCCTGTATAAGCTACCCTCAACTAAAATAAAATGTTTTGCCTGAAATGTAGATTTGTTACGTAAATAATTTCAGTTAACTGTTAAATTTGATCATATATCTGCATACCTTTTTATTCCAGACAGAAGCAATCATCCAACGACTTAAAAGTATTCTGTCAGTTCCTGGAAACGGATTTGAAATTCAACAGTTTATCCTCGAGGTTCTTCTGCCAGAGGCGAGCTGAATTATGTGCCAAAATTAACATTTAGACAGAAATGACCATAGGTGTCTAAGTAGCAATGGACTTGAGCATACAAGTACTTTCTAATTTGGTAAATTACTGTGTATTTTACTTCAAATTAAAATAATTGAATATAAAAATGCTGTTGAACCTTTAATTTTAATATAGCTGTTGTTAAAATGTGTTTTTGTAGGTTGTGATACAGTGGTTGTAAAGAAGCAACAACATGTGCCGATATCAAGCAGAAACTGTGCTTATGAAGACCAAGTCTGTCAAGGAAAATGACGGGTGACTAACATTTGAGGATGAAGACCTATCTATACACAAGTCAGGATAGAGTGCAGTACTGGCTCATTTACTGATTGTTGTTTTGCTTTCAGAGATGAGAAAATGACAACGGAAGCCAAGGAAATGACAAAGCCAGTCAAAGGCACAGAAAAGGTAAAACATTTTTTCAACAGCATCCACTTGATGGAACCACCTACTGTTTCTTTAGTAACTCATAGGCATTTGTGTACATAGTTTCACTAAAGTTTTGACAGTTATTAAATGGCACAGGTATCCAATAATATGGGATTGATAGAGCTTTGATTATGTAAAGCAGATATGATAGTATAAAAATATAGGCTAATTTGCAATACTCTTAACAATTTTAACAGGTAACAGCATCCACATACTCAATACCCTCAACAAACTGTCTTTTTTCGCAGGGAACCAACATGGTGACTAACAGCCAGACTGCAGCTGATTGGTACCAAAAAACAACATTTGAGGGGAGAGTCACACTTCCAAAAGTACTGGAAATGGACGACACTGAACAAACTGAAAACCCTCGAGGTCAAAAAGAACTGGGAGGATGAATACAATGACAGCTCTCCAGCTGAACTTTTAACTTTTGTTTTTGAAAAAAAGGACTACGAAAAATTCTGCTCAGAAATTATTGATGTACAAAATCTAAACATTTATGCCAGATTTGAGGATGACTAATTAGTCTTTGTGGACCCTAAAGAGTATAGCCAAAGTAAATGTACAACAGTGACCCTCTGGCATCTCCTGGCACTTTCTGGCATCCTCTGGCACCCTCGTGGCAGCCCCTTTTTTTTTGCCTGGGACTTCCCCCGTTGTTTTTAAGCTTTACCTTATATTTTCTGTCAGTGACAATTTTCGAATAGCCGCTTCTGCTCCTATAATAAACCGGCTGTTTTTTTGAATAAATCTTCGTTATCCCTTTCAGCACGTCATGACACCCCCATAGTGTCCATTTTATTTTAAATCTCAAATAAATACATCACCTTTATTTTTTTGGGCCCTAAAGCTGTTTATTAAATAATAATCAATAATGACGTAATTATTTAAAAGTAACAGGCTGTAACAACAATGCCGATTAACAGCATTAGCTTGCACAAATACAGCGGCAACCGCCGAGGCAGGCTTTTACGGTCGGTCTGGCACCTTCTGGCATCCTCGCGGAATCTCCTGGCTCCCTCCGGCAGGCTGTGGCAGCTCCAGTAGGCTGTGGCAGCACCGGCAGGCTGTGGCAGCTCCAGTAGGCTGTGGCAGTCGGAACTGCCAATTCTGCCTGCCACTGCCACAAATTGAGCTTGCTGTCTGTCCTCTGTCCTGTACGTTAGCACTGGCTGCTTTTGATAGCTAGTTATCTGCTTAAAGTTAACTGACAAAATATCGATTGGCTTTACTTAAACATTAAAAAACAGAGTGCCTGAGAAGACATTAAATATATGGTCAATACTCACCTCTGATCCTCTGTGCATGTAGAACGGTTGGAATCTCAGCGTAGTTGTCTACTAAAGAAAAAAAAACGCCCTGGTGGCCACGTACGCTACGCAATTTCCGGGTCACTGATATGTCACTCAAGAAATCTCTGTCCAATGGCAAAAGACTTCTCAGAAGACCCTCCCCCCCCAAGAGGTTTGTGCCAGAAGTGCAAAGAAACAGTGAGGGAGCGCAAAGTAGAGCGTGAGGAAGTGTAATTGCAAAGCTGGCAGCGAGAGCAAAACTCTGATCAGCGAGAAAGAAACAGAGGAAAATGATAACAAAAATATATTCAGTCTAACAAAGACAAGACAAAGACTTTACAGTATTGCTTTAAGAGATAGATCGCAGATAGCATGTTTTACTTTTGAAATGACTTTTGAAATGATATTTTTTTCTGAAATTCTTATTTTTTGTTTGATCATCTAAGAGTTTTTCACAATCTTTTAGGTACGAAACTAATTCCATACAAAAGCTTCACAGTAAAATGCTGCATTGGGATCTGGGATCCTTCAACTTCACAATAATTTCAAGTTTGAATAAAAATAGCTTGAAAGTGATATAGATGAACTGTGCTTTTATATTAGTGAAAAAAGCTCACATAGAAAATAGGTGTGTTGTATGTAAGGAATACCAGAACACAGAAAGTTTGCTGTCAAAAGAGTAAACAACTTTGTCAAGTAAATGTGCTCGCATATATACTGCACACAGATTTGCTCTGTTTTATCCTGTTTGTTATGGAACATAATGGATTTGGAAATCCCACGGTTTAGGTAACAATGTCAACTCTGTTATCTTTTTGTCTGTTTATATAATAGTAAAACACTGTTTTACTGCAACTACTTTCTCAGACACATTGTGTTGCATCACCCCTGCTCCTGACAATATGTAAATACTTAACTACTGCCCAAAGCATTAAGGCTAGAACTAAATATTTTGTTGTTTATAATAGTTTCCAAAGACAGGTCAAAGCTATACAAACCAGAGATCGGCTTTCAGGCACAAAACTCTGTGAATAGTGAATTTCAAATAGTTTTGGAATAATACTTATAATAATTGTCCACATAAACCGTGCAAAGACTGGCAGTTGCATCAGTGCCAGAGTACGGTTCTCTGGTCCGTTTTTCGGTCCGGAATGGGTTCACACCAGCAAGATCCACTCCAGAAACCGAACTCTGGAAAACTAAAAAGCGTTCCAAATACCATGCAGCAGTAGGGTCTTGCGGTGTGGGACAATGGACCTTGTGAACATAGGAGGAGGACCATGCAGTGTCCCCCTCTACTATATTTTGGCCCCGTCCTAACCGTTCGAACCTCGATAAGACAGACTCCTTTGTGCTTTTTTTCTTCTCAATCAGCTTAATGTATCACGCTGATGAGAAGAAAAAAAGCACAAGCCCCCCCATTACTGCCCACCAAACAATCTGTTCTATCAGTATGACGTTTGGTCAAGTCTAAAAATCTCTGTGTGATAGCAAACCACCAACGGAAGGTGTGAATTTGAAATGTATTTATAATAAGAAAAAACAGAGCGATTCTACATTTGTCAGACTACAGGAAGTGATTTAGTTTTTTAGAGCCAAAACATAGATTTGCTTCCCCACTTTTCCACTTGGTAAAGTTGCTGAACGCTGGACTTCTTAACCCTGAGGCAGTCATTTCCAATGAGTGTCACATTTTATGTGTAGTTTTCAGGAAAAATGCTGACATCCATCATTGATGGATTAGCTTTAAAAAGTTTATAACAATTCTTTACCTAATTTGCTTTAAGTAGATTTTAAACTATGGTTGAAATTGAAGTGATTCATTTCAGTGCCTTTTATCTGTTAAACCTACAACTTTTCTGCTCTGTTCTATTGATTGAACTCAACTCACATAAAATGAATGCATAGTTAACCAATGTTTTTGGATACATTCAGTTTTTTTCATCAGTGTATATGAAACATGAGACTAATTTTACACACTGTCAATACACTCACACATTTTCTTACTAATCAAAACACAATAACACCAATTTAACAATGGTTGATATTTCTATGTAGTCATAACTTAAAAAGTGGTGCTCAAGGTGGCTACAAAGTGGAGTAGCACTACCAACCAGGGAAAACATTTTAAACACCAACATTTTTTTGTTTATGAAGAATTTTAAAAGCTCAGTAAGGCTGAATATTCTACAACAGTAAACATCCTCGACGGCCAACGTTAACATTATCTGTTCAGATAGTAATACACACGTGGACAAAATTGTTGGTACCCCTCAGTTAATGAAAGAAAAACCCACAATGGTCACAGAAATAACTTGAATCTGCCAAAGATAATAATGAATAAAAATTCTATAAAAATTAACAAATGAAAATCTGACATAGCTTTTCAAACATGCTTCAACAGAATTATTTAAAAAAAGAAACTCATGAAACAGGCCTGGACAAAAATGATGGTACCCCTAAAAATAATGTGACCAAAGGGACGTGTTAAATCAAGGTGTGTCCATTAATTAGCATCACAGGTGTCTACATTCTTGTAATCAGTCAGTGGGCCTATATATAGAACTACAGGTAGTCACTGTGCTGTTTGGTGACATGGTGTGTACCACACTCAACATGGACCAGAGGAAGCGAAGGAAAGAGTTGTCTCAGGATATTAGAAAGAAAATTATAGACAAGCATGTTAAAGGTAAAGGTTAAAAGACCATCTCCAAGCAGCTTCATGTTCCTCTGACTACAGTTGCACATATTATTCAGAAATTTAAAATCCAGGGGACTGTATCCAACCTCCCTGGACGTGGCCGCAGGAGGAAAGTTGATGACAAAACAAAGAGACAGATTAAAAACAAATGGTAAAAAACAGGCGGAAAAATGAAACACATGAAGAAAAGAACACTGTCCCTACTATGAAACATAGAGGAGGCTCTGTTATGTTCTGGGGCTGCTTTGCTGCATCTGACACAGGGTGTCTTGAATCTGTGCAAGGTATAATGAAATCTCAAGACTATCAAGGGATTCTAAAGAGAAATGTGCTGCCCAGTGTCAGAAAGCTTGGTCTCAGTCGCAGGTCATGCGTCTTGCAACAGGATAATGACCCAAAACACACAGCTAAAAACACCCAAGCATGGCTAAGAGGAAAACATTGGACTATTCTGAAGTGGCCTTCTATGAGCCCTGACCTAAATCCTATTGAGTGGCTTTGGAAGGAGCTGAAACATGATGTCTGGAAAAGGCACGCTTCAAACCTGAGACAACTGGAGCAGTTTGCTGATGAGGAGTGGGCCAGAATACCTGCTGAGAGGTGCAGAAGTCTCATTGACAGTTATAGGAATCGTTTGATTGCAGTGATTGCCTCAAAAGGTTGTGCAACAAAATATTAAGTTAAGGGTACCATCATTTTTGTTCATGAGTTTATTTTTCTAAAATAATTCAGTTGAAGCATGTTTGAAAAGCAATGTCTGACTTTCATTTGTTCATTTTCATAGAATTTTCATTATTACCTTTGTCATATTCAAGTTATTTCTGTGACCATTGTGGGTTTTTCTTTCATTAACCAAGGGGTACCAACAATTTTGTCCACGTGTGTAGCTCTGTCACCCTGTGGGTTTAAACTGATTCATGACAAGATGAAACATCCAGCGGCAGTCGGCGAAATTTTGGACTTGAAAAAGTTGGGTATGACAAGCCCAAAACCACAAAATACCAAGGGTTAAGGGGCAAAATTATTCCTCTGTTCAGTAGTGCTGGAAATATGGCTCTAATAATAAAAAAACAAATGAAAGAACATGTTACTGCTCCACATGCTAATGTTAACAAATAGTTTTGATTAAAGAAGTTAAGAATCTTCTGTCTCATGGTAGTTTTCTTTTGTTTTGTTTTTTTAAAGACCTAGACTGGAGCTGACAGAAGTTGACCAGAAACTAGTTAGATTTCAGCAGACTCTAGTTGATTACCAGAGAAAATGTGATGCAAAATTATCAGAAACACAGGAAGGGGTCAGATAAATTTGAGTGGACCAGATCCTTGGGTAAAGTGTTAACTACCCGTTCAACTGAATCCAAAGTTCTTACTTTGATTAAAGATATTAACGCTTCTAGCAAGTGCTATATTGTTTTGCTGTACAGGAAAGAAACACTATTGAGCAGCGGCGGCTTGTTAATAGGGGGCAATGAGGCGCCGCCCCTATCAAAATTACAGGAAAAAAGAATAGACACAGTAAACATAAATGATGAAATTAAAAGTAATTATTACTCATAAAATGTGTCTGACTTGATTTTCCAGCATTCCCATTCTATTTTGGGTTTATTTAGGGCTACCTTTTAGTGTAGACCTAAGTATGTTTCAATGGCGATACGTGCTGGCCAAATGAGTTTGATGTACAGTACTGTTCAAATGTTTTAGGCAGGTGTGAAAAATTGATGTAAACAGAATTCTTTCAGAGATATAAATGATGATTGTTTATTTTTATCAATTTACAAAATCCTAAGTAAGGGAACCCAAACTTACACTGGGATTACATGAAGAGACAGAAGGATGTGAGAAAGCTTACATCCACAGAAGATCTGTGGTTAGTTCTCCAAGATGTTTTAAACAACCTACCAGCCGAGTTCCTTCAAAAACTGTGTGCAACACTGTGTGTACCTAGAAGAATTGATGCTGTTTTGAAGGCAAAGGGTGGTCACACCAAATATTGATTTGATTTAGATTATTCATTTGTTCATCCCCCCCAATGTTTCATCACCAGTCGTCACTGCTTTTATAAATGACTGCTGACTTGCCTAACTCTTATTGATTTAGCACTAATTAAGGCAATAATAATATTGCAATACAGGCAACTCTAAAAAATTAGATCATTGTGTAAAAGTGCAATGTGTTTTGCCAGTCATCTCAGAGAGTGAGACTCATATATTCTACAGATGCATTACAGTAAGAGTGATATATTCTTTGTGTCTTGTAATTTTGATGATTATGGTTTACAGCTAAAGAAAACCCAAAATATAGTGTCTTAGAAAATTAGAATACTGTAAAAAAGTTTATTAGACACTTATGGTGTCACACCCTAATCTGCTAATTAACTCAATACACCTGCAAAGGTTTCCTGAACCCTCAAAACGGTCTCTCACTCTGGGCCTGTAGGCTACACTATCATGAGGAAATTGTGATTTGACAGATGTCGCCCTTCACAAGGAGAGTAAGACACAAAAGGTCATTGCTGAAGAAGCTGGTTGTTCATAGTGCTGGTTGTTCATAGTGCTGTCTCCAAGCATATTAACAGAAAATTGAGTGGAAGGAACAAGTGTGGTAGGAAAAGGCACACCAGCAACAGGGAGAACCGCAGTCTTGAGATGATTGTCTAGCGAAATCCATTCAAGAATTTGGGGGAGCTTCACAAGGAGTGGACTGAAGCTGGAGTCGGTGCATCAAGAGCCACCACCACATACTAGACAAATACGCGACATGGGCCACTACTGAACCAGAGCCAACATCGGAAGTGTCTTACCTGGGCTAAGAAGAAAAAGAACTGGACTGTTGCTCAAGGATTCAAAGTCCTGTTTTATGATGAAAGTAAATTCTGCATTTCAGTTGGAAATCAAGGTCCCAGAGTCTGGAGGAAGAGTGGAGAGGCACGGAATCCATGTTGCTTGAAGTCCATAGTGACGTTTTCACAGTCAGTGATGGTTTGGGGTGCCATGTCATCTGCTGGTGTTGGTCCACTGTGTTTTCTGAAGTCCACAGTCAATGTAGCCATGAACCAGGCAATTCTGGAGGACTTCATGCTTCCCTCTGCTGAAAAGCTCTATGGAGATGCTGATTTTATTTTCCAGCAGGACTTGGCACCAGCCCACACTGCCAAAGGTACCAAAATCTGGTTCAATGACCATAGTGTTCCTGTTCTTGATTGGCCAGCAAACTCCCCTGACCTGAACCCCATAGAAAATCTATGGGCTGTTGTCAAGAGGAAGATGACAGACACCAGACCCAACAAGACAGATGACCTGAAGGCACTATCAAAGCAACCTGGGCTTCCATTACACCTCAGCACAACAACAGGTTGATCTCCTTTATGCCCTGGCACATTGATGCAGTGATTCATGCAAGAGGAGGCCAAACCAAGTATTGAGTGCATAGAAATGGACATACTTTTCAGAAGCCTGGCATTTGTGCTTCAGTCATCCTTTTTTGATTGGTCTGATGTGATATTCTAATTTTATGACACTGAATTTTGGGTTTTATAAAAAATAAAATACAAATAAAAGCTTGAAATATTTTACTCTATGTGGAATGACTCTTTATAAAATAACCATTTCGCTTTCTGAAATGGCTGGCAGAAATATTGCACTTTTTGAGATGTAACTGTCCTGTTATTAATTAAAGTTCCCCAATATTTATTAGAAAGAACCTAAACCTTTAACAACCTGTTAAAAATGTTATCAAGGACTGAGTACTTTTCTTAGTATCGCTGCTGAGTTTAAAAATATGGCATCATGACAACTCTACGGTAAATAAATTCTATAGATCAGATTATCATGACTGTAATAATTATTGTTATTTTGTTCAGGCAGCAGAAGGAATATTTGTTAATTCTCTGTTTTTAATAATAGCAATAAGATCATGTTGTACATTTTTTTTATCTTTGGGTAAACACTGTGATACTGTGTTTTGTTTTTTTTACTCAGGGTAATCTTACAGTGAGAACCTATACCTATAATACCTATAATATACCTATATCAAATAATTACCATGAGAGAGCAGCGGTGTTCAAACATTATGCGACACTTCAAAAAATGAAGTTAGAAATAATTTTTTATTTTTACCTGCACAACAATAAACTCAACACATAAAACTAACAGATATGTTAAAAAGGCAATTTTCACAGTTTTTAGGTTTTCTGTTTTCTTGGTGTAGAAATAATTTTCAGCAATGAGAGCAGGATATGGGTCACTCTTTCTTTGAAAACCCTTGCTGTATTTCTTGAAGTTTAATGAATTGGGGCATTCAAGTATACATTTGGGAAAAGGTTTGTGGTGATATAACAAAACAAGTGACATCTAATATCCCAATTTATGAAGATATAACATTTTTACAATCTTGTTTAAAAGGTGTCTTATCAGTAAAAATCTTATTCTAAAAGGGTGTAAATCTGCATCAGTGTCCCATGCTGACAGGCCAAATTTGTAACATTCTTGTACCATGTTGTGGATCACTCAAAATCATTCTGTTGGCCGTTTGGAACACACTTTGAACATATCTGCCATAGAGAGACACAGACAAACACAAAACCAAGCCAAAACTTAAGAATTACTCAGCACTCCTTCAAACATTTGTACCTTAAGATTAGATAGTGGACATTTGCACAGGCATTGTTTAATTACAAAAGCTGTTCACACAGGCACAGTACGGCTCATAAACGATGCTGCAGGTTGCCCATTACAACGCCCATAGGATGCTTTTACAAATCACAGCAAGGTCAACAGGAGAACAGGCATCAAATCCTTATACCCAAACAGGAAGGGGAACAATTAATCTGTAATATTACGATAAACTTACATGACATTGACATGAAAGACAATCATTCAAAAGGCTAAGACAGCAGATGCAGAGTCAAGTTATCCCCTGTTGGGAAGGGCCTCATCACACATGTGCCTCTTTTCCATTAGTACCAACTCTACGAGACTCATCCCGGGTCAGGGTTAGTTTTCCATTACAGTAGAGTACCACCTCAGTGTGGGCGGGATCAGCTATAGCAAGGTGGCCCCACAGTCTGAAAAAGTAGTTATGTGATTTATATGTGACACAAGCACAACATCAGCCTTGACTGCTTCAGCCTACGGCTGCTGTCAGACTCAGAGTGGCTGTCAGACTCAGAGTGGCTGTCGGCAGTAAGACAAAACACTCTGGATCAGTGCAGGAGAGAGAGAGAAGCCATGAAGTGGGTCTCAACTGAAGGGTACGAGCTGCAGGACGTGTAAGGGTAAGCTAATGCTACCTAATGCTAGCTCTACCTAATGCTAGCTTACTACAGTGGTCATATACATAATAAACCCACAGTACAACGATTTAACAGTTGAAGATATTAGTTAATAAAATATCGTGTGACTAGTGATGCCGCCCCCTAACCAATCAGGGACCGACAGTCTTCTGACGTCACGTTTTCAGCACGACTCTGCACAGTTAGAACCGCATCCTACCAGTAACTAAAAAAGTAACGGTTCCACGTAATCGTTAACGGAAAAGCCTAAAAAGCGAGTGAAGCCATGCGGGACTGCGCAGAGTAGGGACTAGTGGACAAGGACCAGTACATTCCTATTTCCATCTTAAGGAGAATTGTAGCTTTAGGAATGTGTCCTCCTGTGGGCTCTCACCTGTGGATTGAACTCAGGATGAATTTAGCAGATAGGTGGGCGACTGTGTTTATTCAGCACAAATCGAATAAAATACTTAAAGATAAACAAAAACTAAAAAACAAATATGTTTCATCCTCCTGAGAGAACCAAGACCTCTACATTAATATGCAGAGTAAATCATTTTAATTTATGCATTTTTATCAAACAAATCTAAGCCCATCTGCAAACTCAGTAACTCATTTGTTCCCTTAATAACTTTACACTCTTGACAACCAATTTGTCCCCTGTCCCTCACTTATTTTGCATCAATAAATTGGAGGCAGATCGGAATGCAGCCGGTAGCCTGCCGAGTCCAGCATGCTGCTGGCCCACAGCACCACAACATGTCCCCACTGGATCCAAGGAGACAGACGCAGACGCTGCATGTCAGCTGTAATCCTCATAATGCAAATGAACTCACAGCACCTCAGAAGCCATCATCAGGGGTCAGATGGGAAAAGCAAAGAGAGAGAGAGAGATAAGCAGTAATTCAGGGAATAAATAAAAAGAAACAGTGTGTTTGGGAGAGTAGGCAGAAGGGAGGATGGAGGAGGAGGAGAAAGAAGAGGAATTCTCACAATCCAAATTCACGGTAAGGACAGAATAAACTCCGGTAACTGTCATGCACATCCAGATGTTGGCCAGCAGATTAAGTATTTTCTAGAAAAGATCCACGGTATTAAACATCTGGATGGATTTTCTCTAAATATGATAAAAAGCTTTTCACTCAATTAGGAAGCAAAACCAGGAAGAAGGCTTTTACAAATCCCTGAGGCAAAGAGCATGCTGCTACCGCAAACCACACTACAGAGCTGATGACTGACAAATCAGAGGTCACAGATTTAGTTGGAGATTGTGTCCCAACGAATCCTTTTCCACCCTTTTATTCCTATTTGCACAGGTAAATGTAGATTTTCTAAAACTTAATCCCATTTCTAAGGGGTAGGGTCATCTGGTTGTTTTTGAGGAGTTCATTTCTGGAGTGTGGGATTTTTGTACTGCTTAAAACTGAGATTTTTCAGGGGCAGATTTGAAAGTGAGTGGTGGAGAAACAATTTCCCCCTTAAAGATTTCTTCTGTTTTTATTTTAGTTTTTAAACTTAAATGTTTTAGATTATTATCACATAAAGATAACCTGAGTAAATACAAAGTATGGTTTGTAAATGATGATTGAATTTACTGAAAGAAAAAATCTATTCAAAGCAACCAGGGCCTGTAAAATAATTACACCTTAATTCTAATTAACTGGCAACGACATTTTTACATTACTGTAGAGGGCTCTTCTTTTTTAATTCAGCTACACTGGACGGTTTTACAGCATGAATGGCCTGTTTAAAGCCAAGCCATAGCTTCTCGGTTGGATTTAAGCCCAGAGGCCAGCCCAAAACTATCCTGTTGTTTCTTGTGTAATTCAGAGGTTGACTTGCTAGTGTACTTTGGATCATTAACATACTCATACCCCACATGTGCTTGAGCTTAAGATCCCAAACTGATAGCCTGATATTCTCCTTCAGGATTTTCTGCTAGCGAACAGAATTCCTGATTTCATCAATTAATTCCAGTCCTGCAGGTTCTGAGCAGCAGGCCAAGACCATCACACTACCACCACCATGTCTGATTGTCTATATGATGATATGATGATGGTATGATGTGAGGCAGGCCTTTGTTTTCTTTTGGGTCACCAGGGGTTTTGGCCTATGAACTGATGTCATTAGTGGATGCCCAGTCTATTTTTTATCGTTCAAATTATTCAGCCACTCCTGGTAAAATTCACCACTGTTCCCTGTTTTCACTGTGGTTTCCTAATAGATGTGACATCAGTGACTGTTTTTTTCATCTGTTCTTAAATTTCTTGAGATCAGGCATGATGTGTTGCTTTCTGATATCATTTTCTCTACTCTATGTTGTCAGACAGGCTCTATTTAAGTGATGTTTTGAATCTACAGGTCTGGCAGAAATCAGGACTGGACATTACTGGTAAAATGTAACTGTGCATTGCAGACCATTTGGTCAATCACAGCTAATTCACAATTTAACAAGGGGGTCAAGTACGTATTCAAATATGGAAAGGTAGGTTTGTACAGCCTTTTTCCATTATTAAATGAAGTTTTCGTTTCAAAACAGCATTTTGCATTCAGGTTATCTTTGTCTGATAGTAGAATTGATGATCTAAAAACACCTAATTGTGACAAATAAAAGCAAAAACAGAAGGCAAACAGTTTCAAGGCATGGTAAATATTTTTTCTGTCAAATCTTTTTATGGATCAAAGACCACTTTATGTCTAATTTTAGCTTTTTGGCAATGGTATGTTTACAATCACTGGCAAATATTGGTAAACAGTGTAAAACATAACAAAGATCGAATATTTTACTGTGACAACCACCATTCAAATGTGTACTTTGATGTTTAGGTTCATGTACATTGTTAATTTAACCACCACCCATAATGCTTTGCATGCAGGCCAGAAAGTTCAATGTTTGACTCATCTGAAGTGAGCACCTTGCTGTACATAGTTTCAGTGAAAACTTGCAACATGGTTTGTCGCTAATATTAAATTGTACTTCTCAAGATTTTGTCATTATCACTTTTTCATAAGGACCAGATTTGTTTATTGCACAACTAACTTGCTTTAAAGCAAACTAGACAAAAACTAAATAAAATTTACTGACATTTTTCTCAACTATAAAAAAATGAGACAACACTGTCGGAGAGAAACAAAATCCAAACCTGTCTAATTTTAGTCTCATCAAAAGCGAAAACGAGTTGGACAGAGGAAGTGAATGACTGGAGGTAGACGTCACAAGTTTCTGGTGGAGTCTCTTCTGATGCAGCTTAAAGCTCTTGGACCAATGTGAAAAACGTCAAAAATTGAAGTTGAGGCCCTAAAAAAAGGATTCCTTCAGACGAATAATTTTACTTTGAATTTTGTTGAACAAAAAGACTAAAACTAAAAGATCATTAACATAAAATAACATTTTAGCTAAAAGACTATAGGTAAAACTAAATTAAATTGTTCTGTCAGAACCTGTTGTTTACTAATGTCCTCAAGCAAACCTCTGAGGCCTTCACAGAACATGAATTTGATTAAATTCATGTGGTGGGGTTCGGTGGGAGGGGCGAGTACAAATGCACACCACACTTTTCAGATTTTTTTTGTTGAAACTCAGGATGAAACGATGAAGGTGTCAGCTTCCTGAAGGAGTGTTCCTTTTCTCATTGCAATATTGTATTCATTATATAAACAAAGTGTCAAATGATAGGGAAAGTGGGATAACCCCAGAATGGGATTCAGGCTTGGTGATTGTCCTGTTTGTTCATTTGGAACAAACAGGGACGCGATCATCACCCCTGGCAGCTTTGGTGCGCCAAGCTAAAGCGCATAACTGACCCATTCCCCAAGTCCAGACTTCCAGCAAATTAAACCCCATCCAAGTCCCAAAAACACCTGCACTCCGTTTAGATCCAGGAAATAGCCGGGGATGCTTTGAAAGTTCAGAGTAAAGCATCTCTTACCTGTTTCAGGCGCCAGTGGTGCGTCGGAGATCACCGGAGAAGCTCCGAGAAACAGTTTGAAAGCAGATCGTTTCCAGCAGGAGACAGGCGTGGAAATCCCGCTCCTGTTCACTCACACAATCCGAAAAAAAACAACAGTTGCTCTCCTCTTCCTCATGAAGATCCGCTTTCCGTCGGCTTTGCCCGTCCCTCCTCCCCTCTCCTCCCTCTCCAGCGCGCATTTATGCAGGCACGACAACTCCCGCGTCCACGTTGTGCGCCAGCTGTTCCCACGCTGACCTCTGACTAAAACAGACGATGCTTCTCTGCTTGAAACCGAGCTTTTATTCCTCCTCGCGTCGGTGCGCAAAGATTTCGAGCTTTAGAGGCTTCCTGGGACTCAAGCAGCAGCACCAGGTAACTCCAGACTCACCTGAAGGGAAAGATGCTACCGCTGAAGGTGAGAGCTGCTCCAAACACCGCAATGCTGCCCCCATGTGGTCAGAAGAAACTCCGTTTCCACTTTAAATCACGAAGCACATTTATTAGTCAGCATTCATTTTTTAAAAGGTTATTCTAAGATGTTTATTGCTAATCCATCAGTGCATGAAAAAGATTATCTCTGACTTGAAAGCAAACCCACTGCAATTAACTATGTAATTAATTAAAATAATTAATAAATCATCCAAGTCAACCCCACGTCCCCACACAGCCAAAAAACACTCACCAAATTCTACAAAAACAGCAACCTTTTATCATGCAATGAGTAACAACCATTAGAAACCTAGAAATAATACTTTTTCCAATGTTGGGTCAGTTAGCATGTTAAATGTTCAAATTTGTGACAAAACCAGGACCACCTCTCTCTAAAAGGAAATGACAGCAAATACCCAATAGCACATATCTAGCATGGTGGTGAAGGGATGAGGATCTGGGCACCTTGCATTCATTGGAGCCTTTTAGATTATCCACCCAAAATAAATACAACACTACAAACGTCCCTTTACGGATCATTTTGTAATTTGCTTCATACAAGCTGACCTAGTGAGATCACAGACTGTGTGCTTTCAGAGCATGAAGCTGTGGCATGGAAGCAAAGGGGCATGACTTACAACTAGGGAGCATTCGCCTGAACATTATGCATAAGATGTGCATCTGAAATGTCCTGTCTCTGGCAGAGCCCCTCGTAGTGGTCTTAATGCAGGCTCTCCAAATGCACTCAGTGCTTTAAATACAACCAAAGTGACTGTTCCCCGCCCTCTACTTGTTATCCACATCTGCGACGTATTTCTCAGATCAGACGAAAAGATGAGGATCCTCCATTGGCTTTGTTCTGCCTGCACCTGTAGACTGTGCAGCCTCTGCTTTGTATTTGCTTTGAATTATATCTTTACTCAGAGTCATTATATTAGTGGGTCAGAATGAAGGGTTGAGCCCTTCATTCTGTGTCAGGACTTTCAGCAAAACCCAAAACTAATGGGACATGTCTGTTTAAGTTAAGATAAGATTTTGTTCTCCACCGGGGTGGAACTTTTAGCTAAAAATGGTTATTGCACTAGGTATGAATGACTTCTTATAAATGTTTCTGTTTTCATAGGGACCCTATAATGCTTTCCTGAGGTCAGGTTCAAACTGGCAAAAACAGAGGATGGCAGCTGTCATAAAATATGCTTCCCATTTCTTTCAACAAAAAGTTGAGACAGATCTTTTTGTGGTTTGCCCACAATTTTACCTGCCATTGAAACTGTTCTCAGAAGTTTGTTTTTTAGTCTGCAGCTTAAATGGCCATACCATGCACACAGATGAAAAGTTAAAACACTCTCAACAATCGCTTTGTACTCAAGCTCTAAAGATTGCTGGCTTATCCCTAGACCATTCAGTTTTCTTAAAAGACAGAGTCTCTGTGAGTATTTCTTAAAAATATTTTCAGTATCTTCAGCAAAGCTGAGCTTTGAACTTTGAACTCCTCAACATATCAAAGTTTTCAGGAGTCAAATGTGAGTATGACAGCAGGAACTTGGGTCAGATTGGGTCATGAAACTGGACAATGATTTTAAACACAGCAACAGAATGGCTGAAAAAGAAAAGAATCAAGGTGTTGCAATGACCAAGTCAAAGTCCAATGTGATTGAAATGCTGTGGTTTGACCTTCAGAGAATTGTCCAGATATTAATGTATGGAAAAAAAATTAACTGAAGCAACACTGAGAAGAAGAGTGGGCCAAAAGTCCTCCATGACAAAAAGGGCTTCTGCTAAATAAATCTCTTATGCTGTCATTGAATGATTAAAGACTGAGGTGACTTTGAATATTAATGGCCTGAGAAGAATATTCCATGTCACTGTGTCCCTTTTCAACTGGGGATCCTCCCATGACCATACATAGGCAAGTAAAATTTTCTTTATTAGCTCTCACACTAAGACTGGGTCCTGGCTGGGATCCAATAGTCATTCCATCCAAACATCCAAGGACAGACAACTGTCTTCTTCCTCAGAGACAACCCTAGGCCAGTCATGGAGACAACGACCGAGACCACTTTAGCAGAGAGAGAGAGAGAGGGGAGAATGGACACCTATAGGTGCTACACCTGGGGCCTGTAAGGGCAGAGCTGAAGTTCCCATGGACCTGAGGTGGGAATATTCTGCGTTACTTTGCTGATTTGGAGCTGGATGAGAACGGATGTTGAAGAGAAAGAGCTTCAAATCCTTTCCCTTTCCATTTCACTTAGAGATCTTAGAAATTAGCAAAGCAGAGGTACTTGCATATAAGGTTTTACGAAAATCTTACAAAAATCTGATAAATAACCATTTGAGCTTACTAAGTAATTCAGATAAGACTGCTGTGAATGTTCCCTCAATACTCCAGATCATTTGACTCTTATAAGAAGTAGTTTATATAGTCTATTTTGTTTGTCTTGGGATTTGTCTTGGTTCACTTTATGAAGTTTATTTTGAATAAATACATTTATGTAAATGTAAATATTGGTTGAATAATAATAAGGGTATACTTTGAATGAATGGGCGGCACATTGTGATTCTACCTTTATCTTTGAATGGCGTCTTCTAAAAATAAGTCATAGAGCTGAGAAACAGATGGATTCCTGGGCTTTTTGTGTATAATTGATTGGAAAGGAAAAGAATTTGTGTCAAAATGATGTTAGGAGATGGTTAAAACAAGGGTGAAATATATGAGACTTCCTTACGTACTGGGGGGGCTGTGGCTTAGGTGACAGTAGTTTGTCCCGTAACCGGTGGGTCGTGGTTTGAACCTCAGCTCTGTCCATCCCAGTCGTGTCCTTGAGCAAGACACTTCATCCGCCTTACCTGTTATTGGTGGTCAGAGGGCCCAGTGGCACCGATTGTAGGGCAGCCTCGCTTCTGTCAGTCTGCCCCAGGGCAGCTGTAACTACAATGTAGCTCACCACTGTCCGTGTGTGAATGTGTGGATGACTGATTGTACTGTAAAGTGCTTTGGGGTCTCTGGGTACTGGATAAAGCACTATACAAATGCATGCCATTTACCATTTACTTATAAATTATACAGTAGTATATTTTCATGTAGCACTAATATATCCTACATACCAAAAGCAGTTTTCAAACCAGGAAACAAAGAACCTACCTGTTACTATGTCAAGTAATCACCCCCTTGTTCAATCATGTAATGCTGGTGATTAACCACATTTCACTACCCTCATCTAGGCGTAATTACTGATTTACTTATAAAAACAAGAAATCACCTAAACAGACCCTTTATGACAACTCGAAGTAGGCTAAAAGATCTAAAAAAAAAGCAGCACATTATTCCTTGATGTAAAGAAACTAAAAAACAGACGCCAAACTAAGTCACTGTCATGTATCAGTCTGGAAAGTGTTACAAAGCCATTTCTGAGGCTTTGTGGCGTCCAGCAAAGTACAATGAGAGCCATTACCCACAAACGGAGAACACATGGAACAGTGGTGAATCGTCCCAGAGATGGCTGGCCAACCAAAACTATTTGAAGAGCTCATCAAGATCTCATCCAGGAGGTCGCAAAAGAACCCAAAACAACATCTAAAGCACTGCAGACCTCACTTATTTCAGTTAGTCAGTGTTTATGAGTCAACAAAAACATTTTCATGTTTTTTTAAATATACCGATGCCCGTATTAAAGACCAACTGCCATTTTTTGCAAATGTTTGAAGAAGTATTTAGGTTTAGAAGGGAATTACTTTTCCCAGAGGGCCAGGTTGGTTTGGATAGTATGATTTCGTAGTAAATGAAACATCAAAACACTGCTTTTGTATTTACCCAGGTTATCTTAACTTGATCAGACACATTTAAGTGTGACTGAAAAGCAAAAAAAGCAGACGTCTGTAAGAGGGCAAATGCATTTTCACATGCACGGCACCTGTTCTAAACTGTTTTAGTTCATATAAGCGTTCTGTTGTGCCTTTCAGAGTCAGGAGTCAATACCAGCGGAGCCGAGAAAAGAACTTCTCCAGCAGAATGCTTAATCTTGTTCTTTCAAAAAAATAATCCAGAACATTTTGGAGGCAGTCAACAATTCATCCTGATGTTAATAAAGCTTAAAATGTTTTTTTTTCTTTACTATTACAGTTAAACTGCGGTAATATTGTTGTGTAGAAAGGTGAAAAACAGCAAGATTACTTCTCAAAAATTTCTCTAAATGTTGCTAATCATTTTACTGAGAAAAGGTCTAACTACACTGATTCAGATATAACCTATTAAATGTAAATGATCAAAAGTTTATATGATTACCGCTTACGTATCAGTCTTTATAAACCTGACTTGCGTGCCGATAGATAGTTTTGGGCCCCCTGCTGATTCAGAGGTCCTAAGCAGCTGATTGGTTTGGTTCTGGTTCTCAGGTTTTAATACAAAATACAAAATCACTCAGGAAAAAAAAAACTTCAATTATTTATTTACCTGAAAATTCATGTTTTACATCAGAAAAATAAACAGCTGAAAACATAATTTTTTTCTTAGAGCTACTTTGGCTTGGTTTTCACTTAAAAACACATGAGTTAGTTGTTCCAGGGATAAACCATTTACCTAAATACCTCATTCAACACAATTTCTAATTTTCTGAGGAATAAAGTAATATTTTCTTCCACATGTCCACCCATTTGATTGTATGACCATCTCAGAAACCAGAACTGAAAAACAAAACCCAACACGCCTCATGTTAAAACATGTTTAGTCAATAATAATGGTCACGTAACTCCAGGATCTAGAGAGCCTTTATTTTATTACAAAGTTTGTATATGGCGCCCTCTACTTCTGAAAGGATGTGATGGCATCTTACAGAACCAAGCAACATTACATATTTAGCAATACTTTAGATTTAAATTTTTTCAGATTTTCACAAAAGTAAAAAAAAATAAAATTGCACGAATATGGCAGGAACGTTCTATATAATTCAGATATGTTTAGCAGGGTGGCACAACATGCTGGGATTGGCAGCAACCATGTGACTTAAATAAGAATTAACACGTTGACCAGATAATGTCATGATTGTTGCATAGTGTCAGCCACATATATTGGCCCTGTTGGTAAACAGGTAGAAAAGGCCCAAATTCATCTTTTATTGCAGCAGTATAATCTACCACTGAAACTGTCAGAAAAATCCAACCTTTCATTCAGGGACATTTTGTCGCTAAAAAAACATCACAATCATAAACGTGCCGTTCACTAAACACTACTGGGACATTAGCTGAAACCGTGTCCTTTGGTCATTTAAGATGAAGAATGGGCTTTTCAGCAACAAACACATTTCAGGTAGGTTTGGTATGAAACAAAGGATTAATATGTGGAAAAGCACATTATGCCAACTGTTGAGTACAGTGAAGGATCTGTGAGTCTTTGGGCCAGTTTCTCTTCCAAAGGCCCTGGGAATACTTTTAGAGTGCACAGGACCAGTAACTCTTTAAAATACCAGGACAGTTTAAATACAAATCTGGTGGACTCTTGACACTGTGGGTTGTCACTGGGTCTTAGTAGGATCCAGAACATTTGGCTAAATAAGTAAAGTAATCGTTCACCCAACAAATAAATGTTCCTTCCTCTAGGCCCATCGCAGTCTCCAGATGATCCTATGGAAAAACCAGCGGGCTGAGCTGATCAAAAGAGCTAACAGGAACGCAAGTAAAACAGGGTTTTACAGCAAAGGTGCTAAAAACTCTGCAATCTGTGCCGTTGTCGAAACAGATTATATAACCTGTTCATGTTTCCACTTATGAAATGTACTGAAAAAATAAAAGTTGGATTTTCAGACAGAGATAATGCTGCTACAGTAAAAGATCTTTACCAGAGGTGTAAATAAATATGCTTAACGTTGTAAATGTCAGTGATGTCTGGGTGGTGAATCTTTGATCTGAATTATCCCGGTTGCTCACCATAATAACACTCAAATACTCCTTTTACTCAAAATACATAAAACAATCAGCAACAACAGCTAAACTCCATCTATTATTATGCTACAACCTTTCTAGATGATGAACTAGACATACCTACTCTCAGCCACAATACTTGTGTAAATAACGTCTTTGATAAATAGGTTTTGTTGCCTTTCTCAAATGTATTTCTAGTTTTACATTTAATTTAAAAAAACAAACATATTGCTCCTTATTTTTTGCAGTGTAATCCTTGTAAAGAAGTCTTCGGTTTGTGGTTTTAGATTGGTGAAACAATCAAACTGCAATAAAACCTGCTGTAAATGAAACACTGCAGTTATCTGCCCTCGCATGTCAAATGCTTATCATTCATCCCTAAATAATCCATTTCTGCCATCACTAAATAAAGTGCTTTCAGGTGTTTTCTGGCAGATTAGTGGTTAATCTGAGTTCCTTTAGCTCTTTATAAACTGACCTCTCTAAAAGCAAATATCAAAAAATATTTTCTAAAACCTCTAAGGCTAAGTAAACTTCAAAATACTTCACACAAGGTGCTTTAAAAGCGTAGAACCTGCAGAGAATAACTCACATGACACCCTAACATCACACCAGTAGATTGTTTCAGATTATCAATCTGCTCTGAAAAGTGCTTCCTTAAACCCTGCCCCTCAGCCTGATTCACACTGTGTGATCATTAGAAACTGATTTCCATTGTGAAGGATGTGAAACACTGACAACCAACTTGCCGCGCTCACACCCAAAGATGGACAATCTCAAGCCGTGTCAGAAATGTTCTGCATCAAGCGGCGTCTGATTTTGTCCCCTTTGTGCCGGCCGTCATAGCTTCCACAGCCGTCTCATTTTCTCCTTCCTACTCTCCCTCTTTTCAGCACCTGAGTCTAATCATAATAGAACGAATACCCATAACTTTGTGTCCATTAACTGTTAAAGCTTTCTGATGTGATTCTACTGCAGAAAGAAATCATACTATCTTCATCAAGAACTATTCAAGTATTACCACTGGTATCCAACTGCTCTGACATGACAATTAATAAGGAGTTGAGGTAAAAACCCAGCAGCTGAAGTGGTTTTGTTATGTTTCTGAAAACACTTAGCTAGGTTTCATGTGAAGACAAAAGACTAAAACACAGAACTGAGTTTTACTAAAAGTCAGAGATGTTCACAGAGCTCTTTTCTCGAGTCCAAGTCAAGTCTCTAATAACAGAAATAAACATTTTCTAATCAAATGCATGCCACCCAGTCTGCCTGAGCGCTGCTTTGCTGTAGGTTCAGAATTCATTTTCTAGTTGAACTCAGGCCTAATTTAATACATTATCTTTCAATCTTTCTACAGGTTATTAAATATGCAAACTCTGTTATGAGCTGCTTCAAACTCTAACGGATTAAGCGGATGTTTTACCTCATAAGAACTATCCATTTATAACTACAATAAACATAACTCAAAGAAAAATCATATAGGGGCACGGCAGTTGTGCAGGAGTTAAGCGCGTGACCAAGGTACGGAGGCCTTGGTCCTCAACGCAGCTCTCACGGGATTGAGTCCCGGCCCATTGACCCCGGGAATCAAATCTAAATAGTAACTATGTTTCGAGATCTACGGTCTGTAGCTCTGAAAGGTAACAGTATCGGGATGTTTTCACTCCTGAAAAATAAACATAAAACTGTTAAGGAGACTCAAGTCACAGAGAACAAGTCAAGTCCCAAGTCTTTAGAGCTCAAGTATAAGTCAACTCTTTGTGTTTGTAATTAAAGCACAACTTGAGTCCTAGTCTGAAAGTCAAGTCACCATCTCTGCTGTGACTATTTATACGTCTGGCAGCTTTAGGTTTAATCTTTTAAATTACCAACAAGTTTGTTCTGGCTGGAAGTGATGTTAAACGTTTTCCATATTTAGTTATGTTCCAGCGTTATTCCAAATGGTATCAAACTAACCTCTTTCCTCAAAATTCAACAACCAATGCCCCATTATGATGATGTGAAAGAAGGTTTTTGAGATTGCTGCTAATTTTTTTTACAAATAGAAAACTAAGAATTTATTTCCATAAGTATTCACAGCCTTCACTTAATACTTTGTTGATCCACCTTTGGCTGCAATTACAGTCTCAAGTCTTTTTGAATATGATGCCACAAGTTGCCAGTTTCTGCTGCTGAAAAACATCCCCAAAGCATGATGCTGCCACCACCATGCTTCAGTGCAGGGATGGTATTGGTCTGGTGAGGAGCGGTGCCTGGTTTCCTCCAACGTGACACCTGGCATTCACACCAAAGAGTTCAATCTTTGTCTCATCAGACCAGAGAATTTAGTTTCTCCTGGTCTGAGAGTCCTTCAGGTGCTTTTTGGAAAGCTCCAGACTGGCTGCCATGTGCCATTTATTAAGGAGTGGTTTTCGTCTGGACACTCTGCCATACAGGCGTGACTGGATTGCTGCAGAGGTGGTTGTTCTTCAGGAAGGTTCTCCCCTCTCCACAGAGGAACGTTGGAGCTCTAACAGAGTGACCGATTTCTAAGTTTAGATGGCCGGCCAGCTCAAGGAAGAGTCATGGTGGTTCCAAACTTCTTTCATTTTTACAAGTGATGGAGGCCAGTGTGCTCATTGGGACCTTCAAAGCAGCAGAAAGCTTCAAGACAATCCTGTCTCGGAGGTGTACAGACGATTCTTTTGACTACAAGCTTGGTGTTTGCGCTGTAACATACAGTGTCAACTGTGGCGCTTTATACAGACAGGTGTGTCCTTTCCTAATCATGTCGAATTAACTGGACTTACCACAGGTGAATATCTCAGCTCAATTTTAAGCTTCACGGCACAGGCTGTGAATACTTACATAAATGTGATTTCTTAGTTTTCTATTTGAAATACATTTGGAACAATCTCAAACAAACTTCTTTTACATTGTCATATTGTGTGTAGAATGTAGAGGAAAGATTAATTTTCATATCATTTGGAATAAGGTTGGAACATAACTAAATGTGGAAAAAGTGCAGCGATGTGAATCTTTTGTGGATTAACTGTAATAGTTTTTTTTTTCACAAGTTATATTGTTATTGTGACTATGAACCCCTACTGCGGAGGAAGCCAAATATTAGGGTGATGGCAAAGAGGCCTTACAACGTCAAAGACCCAGAGCTCATCACCAAAAATAAATCGCCATCTAGAAACGTAAAAAGCTGCTCAGCCTTTATAAGAAGGGTTTGATGGCTGTAATGCTAATAAAGATTTTGCCATTAATTATTGAGGGCATATAAATCATGTTTGACATGCCTTTCTCATTGTTTTTATCTTTGAGATGCCCGATTATTTTCATATCAGAAACAAACCTCTTGAAGCTAAATGAAAATAATGTTAAATCTAAATCTGCCAGGTGTATTAATAATATAAGGCTTAACTGTAAGGGCTCTTTCTATGAACTGGCAATCTTTTGTAAATCAAGTATTTTATAAATAAGTTAATAATTGTTGCAATTTAAATAACCTCAGTGCCACACTTTTAGTGAGTCCATGTAATGCCTATGAAATAAGGTCATGTGACCTTCCATCTTAGTAAGGTCTTTACATTGGACCTAAATGGTCCTACACAACACTTTGTCTGTTATGACCCCTTACCGAGTTGGGATGGAAGTGGTTTTTTTTTTTGTTTTTTTTTGCTAAAAACAGCCTAAACTGCGAATCATCATATGGACAAATTGCACATAGAGATTGGAGGAGCCTGGAGTGGCTTCTATACTGTCCCATTCTGGAGATTACTCTCATAGTTTTCCAGACAGATCTGAACACGCTGAGTGAAGTAGCTGTGGTCCGAAATGGCCCGTAAGAGGTCAGTCTGGACCAAGGAAATGTCGTACAGCTCAGAGGTGCATGCCGTACGAGTGTCGGCGCTGCCTGGCTCCAGGAAGACCTGAAAAATGTAAAGACAATGAGGAGGAACATGAGTGTGGACAGGGAAGCCAGGATGAAACATTTTAATGCCTTTACATGTCACCGTTCATTTGCAAATGTTCTGACAGTATTTAACAATCCTTAATAATACTGTCAACAGGAGTCTGGATAATTTTCCAGGCATCCTTGATTTTTTATAATTACCTTCCAAGCAGCCAAAGCAGGATGGCTCCATGTTTTCATGTTTTTACAGCAGATAAGATTAGTGCATCAGTTGAGATTTAAAAAATTGTACTAGGCAACATTTCTTTTGATCAATACTGACTAATTTCAGCATTTTCCTGTTCTAAGCTCACAGGAGAGGTACATGGTTTAATCTTCTGCTCCTGTAGCCCATCTGCTTCGAGGTTCGACATGTTGTGCACTCAAGAGATAGTACTCTGCATACCTTGTTTGTAACGAGTGGTTAGTTGAGCTACTGTTGGCTTTCTATGATCTCAAACCAGTCTGCCCATTTTCTTCTGACCTTCGACATCAATGGGGCATTTTTTAACAGACTCCTACTAACGGGATATTTCCTTTTTTTAGACCATTCCCTGTAAACCCTAAAGATGGTTGTGTGTGAAAATCTCAGCTGATCAGCAGCTTCTGAGATAATCAGACCATCCAACAAACATCTCCCATTCTTCAGCAAGTCACTTAAGCCATGTCTAGACACCTAAATTCATTCAGCTGGTTGATACATAAGTTAGTTTATAAATTTATCTGTTAAGGAGAAAAACTAAACTTAAGTATTTGTACTGAAGAATATAGAAACAGAAAGACTGAGCCATACATTCTCTATGCAATGGCAGATGGTACATTTTGTTTGATGACAGACTGATTAATTGGTCCATAAATGTACCAATGGGTTCGTTTGTTAACTAGCTGACCAGCTTACTGGCTGATTCAGCTAGTTGACTCTTTGGACAGACGGACAGACTAATTAATTGGGAGTCAGACTGAGTGATTGGTTGATTCAAGGAATGATTAAATGAATTGTTGATTCACTGATTGGTAGAAAGTGGATCGCCTGAAGAGTTTTGGTTAACAGATTGATTTGGTGGTAACTTAATTGACTGAGTAACTGATATTAGTTTATTGGTAAATTGACTGACTTATTTGCCTCAACGTCATGAATGGAAGGATATATGAATCATGATGTTAAAAATTCCAGATCCTCTTTAGTAAGTGTTTTATATTGTGTAATACTTCATGCTACTTTCATAAAATATTAACACACACAATCATAACCAATCTGATGGAAGTTAGACTTTGTTTTTTATTTATTATGCCTTTAAAAGAGGTTATTTTACCTTTGGACTAACAATGGTATCCTCATCATTCTGTCGGATATTGTCATCTATAAAGATGTGCTGAACATGCTGGTCAAAGGGGTCTATCCATAAGGGTTTCCCTCCTCGGATGGAGAAGCTGTTGGTAGCCCACCTGGATACAGAGATCCGATACATAATTATTTGAAAAAAAGAGAAAAGTTTTGCTGTTTGTGCTGCAGGATCTATTTGTGTACCAGTCAAAGTGGTCCTGGAAACCACCCAGACCCTGCACTGAGCTCAAGTACTGGTAGAGTCCTCTCTCCCCATCACAGGTAGACAAGCGGTCTTTAGCCCGGCTCAGGACAACCCCTCTCTTGCTACAGCGGATCTTGCCTGGAGTCATATCCACACTGAGCTGAACCAAAGCAAAACAAAGAGTGAGGGCAGAGTTAGAAAAGGACCGAGTAAGACAACAGTAGAAAATGATCCAGAGGCTCTGGAAGCATGTCTGTGTTAAGATTCACAAGCTTATCAGATTGATTTTCTCAGAAAGATTCTTTATTGAGTGAAGAACATTACAGACAACCCTGACTATCTTTTTCATGAAACAACAGAGTGTCTTCAGTCAGAGGTTTCTTCAGATCTGCTGTAAGACAGACATACAGGAGATCCTTCCTGCCCACAGCCATCAGCATCTACAACGGCTCTTTGAAGAAACCCGAATATTATGAGCTACAACAGCACTGAGTTTCCCTATGGGATTATTTAAGTATTTTTGAACTGAATTACATCTGAAAAGAATTTGAATAAGTATTTTAGTTTCATGGGTGTTTAATTTTTAAGACCATGCCACTTAGATGGAAAATCTTAATGATACAAATAAGCAGATGCCTGATTAAAGTGTCTCTAAAGGTACTAAATAACACAAAATAGCATAATGATTGTTAGAGAGAAAATACTGGCTGCATACACTGAGTTTAAAGACAAAAGGAACAGTCCATCCACTCACACAGAGTCTCCATCCAACACTAAAATACTGACTGAGGATTTAAATGGATTCTTCTTTTAGCCATTATTTAAGTATGATGTCAGAGAGGAAACACTGCCTGAGGAAGATAACGCTGCACCACAGCTGACCACCTATAGACAGACACCTACACTAAAAATATATAATTCAAGCGGAGAAAGATTAGGTTCACTGTTCAGTGTTTTTAAGTTTGTTGTTTAGATCAAAGCCAAAATGGAGCTGCTGCACTAAAAAAAGTCACCAGAGATGAAAAACCAACTCTAGTTTAAAAACAGTTTGATCAAATGATGTCCTGTGATTTATTTTCACCCTCGGTTCTGTCCTCTCAGCACATACAGTAGAAACCAGATGTTTACATACGCTGTGACGGCCACTCCAAAACATTGGCTTCATTATCCTTCAGCCACCTTATAACTACCGTGGCTGTTTGTTAAAGGTCATTTCCTATTTGGAAGACCCATCCGCACCCAAGCTTTAACTTCCTGGCCGACGTGTTGGGATGTTTCTTCAACATTTTCAAGATTTTTCCTCATGATGTCTTGCAGTAAAATGCCCACTCAGTGTGTTTAAGGTGTTGAACACTAAATAATAAGAAGCTTACAAAGCCATGACATCATGTGGGCTTTCCTAAATTGTTTAAAGGTGTAGTAATCCGAGTTTATGCAAACTTCTGAATTTGAAAAAGTAATAAAAAGATCTGTCTTATTATTCTGGATATAGCAGATAGAAATAAGGTAAGCTTCCTTTCCTTACAATCTTTTTCCAAACATTAGACTAAGATGAAATCTGTCTGAGAAGTCATGTTAGTACACAAACAAATCTGACGGTTTTAAATTTAAAATCAGATGGAAAGCAAGAGCTATTCTTCCACAGAATCTTCCGGATAACACAGTGGATCTCAGGAGCATACGCACGCCTGCCACACTGCCCAGGTTTTTGTGATGTAAAAATTAGATCTCCCGTAATGTGAACTGAAAAATAAATCTGTTATCAAGAAAATATATAAAAAAAGAGAAATAAAAAGCTGCAATAACCTGGTTGCATAAGTGATCACATCTTCAGACACTTTTTCATCCAGTTTTAACATTCAATTTTCCTGGGCATCAGGCCCAATAAGCTGGATGAACATGAAATAAAGTTCAGATCATCTATCCAAGAGGGATTTACAGGAAAGTCGCTTGTTTGCATCCTGTAGCTAAAGCCACAGTTTGCAGACAGGTTACAAAAGGATCTAAGGATACAAAGGTATCAGTCTGGAAAAACCAGAGTCCAGAACTAAATCTGACAGAACTCTGTGCGCCCCCGTGAAGAGGCTTGTGTACAAGAGAAAATCTGATAAATCTTCCAAGGCGGAGCGGGAAAATATTCCTAAATCCGAATGTGGGATGATGACAGACTGCTACAAAAGAGAACTGAACGCTGTTTTTTAAAACCAAATCCTGTTTGAACAAGTATGAGTTCATTGGTGTGAAAACAGGTTATAGCAGCGTTCATGTTTTATGTTTTTCTTCCACTATTAATGCATTTGTTTTTCAGTTGAATTGCTGCAGATAAATGTCACAATTTTTACATCAAAACAACCTGACATTTTAATAGCATAATTCTGAAAATTCTGATTGATTTAAAGTTTGATATGAAGAATATCTGAATGTATTTAAAGTTTAATTCTAAGTTGACACCTGACACCAAAGCCTGACTTAAAGCTCATTCAGCTTTAATTTAAAACTGACTGCATACTATTATTCATGGTTTTTTTTTCCTGAATACAGTGTTCTGCAACGCAACACTGAGGATGTCATGTTAGCTTATGTTTTGGAGTGATCCTGCCTCACCTTCAGCTCAGGCAGATCAGGGAACAGTGGATGAGCTCCCTCTTTTACTGCTCGAGACACGGCTCTCAGAACGCGAGGCAGGTCTGTTCCAAATGTGCGAAAAACGATGGCAAACTCCCGTCCTTCCTGTGCCAGGTCTCTGATCAGCTGGAAGAAGGAGGGGAGGATCCAGTGGTAAAGTCGTCCATCCTCTCCTTTAACAGACAGTTGTCTGTCTTCCTGTGGGAAACACAGAGACAGGACACAGTGAATAATGCACGATTGGACCAGTCGAAAGCTATCACATATCTGTCTGCACGGTATGACTACTTAATGTTGTGTTAAGTATGATGTGGGTTAACTGCCAGGAAGTCAACCGCACCTACACAGATCTAACACTTCTAACTGAGCTTGAAGAGTGAGTCCTTTGAACAATGAAGATAGCATCCCACTTTGACATAAGGGTGAAAACATTACAAGTAATTTAAAACCAACATGCCCCCTGTCATTCCTGCCAGAGAGCCTATAATAAAACCTGGTGTACAAAGTGCCAGTGATCAGAGAGAGCCATCTTCCTCTAACAGCATCAGGCAGGTTTCTAGGATCTCTCGCTTGCCTTGATGCCCTGAGGCCAGCGGAGCAGCTCCAGATGTTCTTCCAAAAGTCCTCTGAAGCGTCGCCCGGCCACAGAGGTGAAGGCTGGTGAGCGTCCAAACTGAGAGTAGTAGCTGGAAGCGTCACTGCAGGGTGGGAATAGGGAGGCGGAATCACTCAGCCATTCCCATTTTCCTGCAGAAAATAAAGAGTTTTAAAGATAAAAGTGATGATTTCTAATTAAAAAAAATTACTTAACATTTTATGACTATTTGTAAATGTGAGTAAACACAAGGAAGATTTTAAGGGAGATTAAAGTAAACATGTAGATTTAGAAACTTCCCAAATTTACGGAGCACTTTTATAGCAGGCCACACAAATCGGACTAAATCAAAAAGCTGTCAAAAGGTTGTTGGTAGAAAAAGTGGTTAGTGGTGTTTTTGGTTTGCAAAAAAATGCACAGAAGCTTGATTCGTTGAGGACGAGAGGCCTGTAAACTCATGCATCTCAATTGTTAAGCACAGAGGTGGATTGGTCATGATATGGGCTTAGCTTGCCCGTTTAGTCAAATATAAAACAGGTTTTGGCTGGCAGAATAACTAAAATACTTTAAACACAACACTTCAATTAAATCAGACGACTTCTACAACAAATGATTTGATCTCACACCACAGTGACCTACGTAATATACTTTCTGCAACGCATTCCCACCCTTTTGTTTCCACATCTGTGTTCTAGAAACAGGAATAATACGTAAGCTCCTGTGTCGGCTGAAAGCAGCCTTTCTGCCCCTGTTTGCCTGCTTTTTACCGTGTTTGCTCATCTTCCCCCAGGTGACGGTGGTGAGGAAGTAATCCAGAGCAGCAACACTCCCCTGTCCGGTCACCGTGTCCGACACTAGGATGGTGTTGTTTAGGTCCATGTGTAGAATTAACTTTTTCCTCGGTGCGTGGTTTGCGGAGCCGAGTCCCCGAGGTACTGACACCGCAGGGCCATCCGCTTTCCGCCGCACCGGCTCAACGACCCCTCCGCTCTGCGTCCCTTCGTGTTCCTCCGCCATGACAGCGCTGCGGTTAAACAGAACATAACAGGGTAACGTTCTGTCTCTTTGCTTCAGCCATGAGCTTGTTTCCAAACTCCCTGATATCCACCATAGAGGCACTTACCGGTACACACTTCCTGATTCCCCGGTACCCATCTTCTTCTCTCTCAACCTCAGCGAGTTGGAGACGAACACTACGAAACACCGCAAAACAGCGCCATCTTCCTGTGAAAACGTCACGATCGTTTTTCAAAGGCATATTTTATTTTATTTCTTTTTGATTTATTTATTTATTTGTTGTGGTTAAATTAGAATAAATTATTTTTCATAGGCTGATACCCTGGACATCATTCAGAGATCCTACACAGTCTGGAAAAATATGGAATTTGATTAATGTATTTTCCAGGTCTAGACAAGAGTGTGTATAATATATATTTACAGAGTTTTGTCTCTATCCTATTGTCTAAATGTTCCATCCATCCATCAATCCATCCATCTTTCCTTAACTACTAAATCTGAGTATGGAAAATCTGGAAGTTAGGTATACAGGACCAAATGGACCTAATAATTCTTTTAAATAAAAATAAATTAAAAAATCAGTTATGTACAATAAAAATGTTTGCGTGAAATCAGTTAAAAGGCAAGGCAAGTTTACTTTACATCATGAAAACATAAGAAAAGAAAGCACATATATAGGATGTACATTGTAGCGGCATAACAATGGCAAGTAAAGAAAAGTTGGACTACAGAATAAAATTAATTATGTTTTAGTTGATAAATAGAACAGTCAATGGAAAAACAAATGGGGGTTTAACCTTGATTTAAAAGAACTCAGCAGTTCAGCAATTTTCAGTTTTCTGGAAGTTTGTTCCAGGTTAATGAAGCATAAGAGCATAATGCTTCTTCTCCATGTTTGGTTCTTATTAGAAATATACTGTAAAGGAGATATTCTGAAAAACTAGTCCTTGCATTTGTTACTTCAAGGCTGGACTATTGTAATTCGTTACTGTCAGGATATCCATAAAATGCAGTTAAAGGCCTTCAGCTGATCCAAAATGCTGCAGCAAGAGTTCTGATGAAAATTAAAAAGAGAGATCATATTTCCCCTACTTTAGCTTCCCTTCATTGGCTCCCTGTTAAATCCAGAATAGAATTTAAAATTCTCCTCACATATAAAGCCCTTAATGATTTAGCTCCATCATACATCAGAGATCTGATTGTTCCATACGTTCCTAACAGAGCACTTCGTTCTCAGACTGCAGGTTTACTGGTGGTTCCTAGAGTCTCTAGAAGTACAATGGGAGGCAGATCCTTTAGTTATCAGGCTCCTCTCCTGTGGAACCAGCTCCCAGTTTTAGTCCGTGAGGCGGACACCCTGTCTACTTTTAAGGCTAGGCTTAAAACTTTCCTTTTTGATAAAGCTAATAGTTAGAGTGGCTTAGGTTATCCTGAACTATCTCTGTAGTCATGCTGCTATAAGATTAGACTGCTGGAGAACATAATGACCACTTTCAGTCTCTCTGCTACATTTTCTTACTGCTTTTCAATTTTGCGTTATTTTCAGTTTTTTTTAGTTTATGTTCTCTCTCTGTTTTTTCTCTTCATAGAAGCTACACCTGGCCTCGCTCTTTGCTCAGCTGTCACGTCGTCCTGAAAGGGGGACTGGCTGAGCTGCTGCTCCCAACAACTTCATGTTCTCCTTTGTTAGGAATAACCTTTATTAATATGCTGTTTTTCCCATTTATACTATAGTGAAATAAAATATAAGTTCTAATGTTTTCCTTTGTTACAATAGGATAAGAATGCTCATAAACATACAGTACAAGGATAAATGGCCCAAGGGTTGTAATAAATGACCTGAAGCTGGGGCACTGGGTTTGATAGTGGAGCACCCCGTATAACTGGGTTGATTAGAAACCTACAGCACACTTAGATTAAGTATGGACACCCGCTACTACACAATCTAACAGATAGACACCACAATGGTGACACATAGTCTACTGATAATCACTGAGGGAGGGCACATCCATTGCATTAGTATGCCAGATATAAAAACTATATGTGACCTTTTATCGAGGCTCTTCGTCATCCTTAGACAGACGGCAACGGTCCGAGACGGGAGCCTTAGCGCTGATCTCTGTAATCATTCCTCTGTCTTAATTTAGATTAAAGGAGCTAAAAGATAGAAACTGGTTGAGAGTCGTTCCTTTAAGAGTCTTTAGATAGAGTAACTGTTTCCGGGGTTCCAAAGGACCGGTAGGGCTCCGAGGCGTCTGACCGCCAACAGGGTGCGGTAATCCATACAAATTGGTGTTTCCGCCTGCGCCCCGGAAGCGGAAACCACTTTTGGATAGGATAGGGTTGCCACGGAAGGACAACACACCACAGCAGCGGTGGTGCCGCAAAAAGGTAAGGAGATTCCTATTAAAAATCTCCAGTGTTTTTCCTGTAAAAACACTCTGGCTGTGTTGTTAGTTCTGAGTGAGCTGTTTTTGTAAACCTTGGAGGCAGAGGAATGGTTCAGAATAATTGTTGAGAACGTGTGAAACCGTAAGGCGTGTAGATAAGCGGTGCGATTTTAATGGTGTCAGCCTGGGAAGAACGGTACAATCTTCTAAAAAAAGCTAAAATCTAGGGGTGTAGGTTTCGAGTTCCTTTATTGTATGCAAGGGAAGATCGGTTTCCCTCGCACACAATATAAAAGCCACCTCCCTGAATGAAGCACGCTAATACTCGGTTAGGGGTTTGTCGGGTCCTGACCATCCCATAAGGAGGGTCAAAAAAATACTGCCGGGGGGGTGATACGAGTTTAAAAGGCCTCTCTAACCTTGTTAAAGAAAAAGGTTTAAAAGCCGCCCGCTCCTTTTTATTATTTTGAGTAAACAGCTGTATAAATATAAAAGTGTAACATCAATTGGCCGGTGTGGATGTGCGAGAGTCGATAACAGTGAGATGACTGAAGTGACGGGGGACACATGAAGACTGACGGACTTTGACTGCTACATGCTACATGCTAAGCTAACATGCTAAGCTACCAGGCTAAGCCAACAGACCCTAGCTCACTGAATAAACTCTATTGTGAATAAACTTTGGTGTCTGAGCGATAACGGAATAAGCTCTCATGTGGACCAGGAAACGGTGCTGTACCGCCTGGTTGGCCAGAGTGTGTGAACGTGTGTGTGAGGTGAGAGAATGACTGAGACGTCACTAGAAAATGAGCTCCCTGCTTGTTCTGGAGGAGCAATGCTTGGAGACAGAGAGGAGAAATATTAGCAAGTTTCACCCACAAAGATGCTTTAACAAGTTTAAACAACAGTTTGATGGAGCTTTTTTGGGTCCCGGAAATAACTGTCACCAGAAAAGGGTAAGAAATAATTTTTAACCATTAAGTGACACAAAGTGGTTCAACTCTAAAAATGCTGTATTTACAGGGTAATCAAACTTTATGTGGCCAATGTTCGCCCATTTTGTCTGTCTGTTTTTGTGAAATGAATGTCTGTTTCATGTTATGTAAAAATTAGGGTATATGTGGCAGGATACATTTGATTTAAATTATTTTCTGATATGAAACTAATTGAAAGTTTGAGTTTTTAGGTCTAGAGAAGCAGTCCTGACCATGGACCGCCTGCTTGAAAGGTAAAAACATTTTAAACTATCTGACGCTCTGATCCTCAGCAGTACCATAATAATATTAGGTCAGTTCTTTATGATAACACGAAAGGAAGTCCCAGAAAGGGACAATCTCTCCCCTCAAAACATGATTTTAACAGATGGTTTGACTTTTTCCAGTCAGATTCAGAATGATCTAATTAAATTCAAATTTAACACAAGATCAAATGCACCTTAACAAAATTACTGGACTGGACTAAATGGAGAAAACTTGAGTTAACTGAAACAAACTTTAGTTACTTGAAATAAATACAAAGTGTAATTTATAGCTGACTGAAACTGTACAGTGTGTTTATAAAACTGGGTAAGACAAACTAAGAGTATAAGACATAACATGCCCTTCATTTTGTGTTCATCAATTTCGTTAAGCCTTCTAAACGGATGAGAAGTGAGTTTTTCCACAGGACTCAGTTACAGTTAAATGTAATTGAACCAGATTTTAAAAAATGGTATCTATGGTTCAGATTTAATACTTACATTCACAAATTAATGAACACAATACTCTGATCCTTTTTAAATCCTACACTACACATAAAAAGAGACCAATCGAGGTATGGAAAGAGATTAAAATAAGCACTAGAACTAATGAAATTGGCACTTCATATTATTAGAACAATAGCAACTAATAAAACTAGTGACCCCATTCTTAAATATAATAAGGACTTACTGCATTAGAAAATATAGATAGATCTAAATAAAGCTAGATTAGAATAGAACATTCAGAGCCGTTATAATCTTGCTGATGAAAACCACAAAAAATAGTCATGGAACCAGATGATTAAAAGAGAGCAGCTTTATCAGGGCCAAACAGAAACATTTGCAGGGCAGATCCAATGTCCTTCAACCTGATAAACAAACAATATTACATTTAGGATTTTAACTCAACCAGTTACACTCAGATTTTATCTGACTCCAAAGGATGATTTGTTGAAAACTTTACAACAATTAATTGCAGTGATTAAACATGGAAAAACTTTGACTCATTTAAGACTTACAACAGAACACTGGACACCTTCATGGTAAATGATATAAATACTTTGTTCTGGGGATGATTTCAAAAATTCTTATGGAAAATAACGGTTTGAACAAATCTAACTTTGTCTACTAGTTAACGGACAATAAAGTAGCAACTAACTGGGTTACAATAAAAATATGATTTTTGGTTAAAGGTGAGAAGATGACTCTGTTATATTATCTACATATAAGATTCTCATGAAAACAGGTATTGGAGCATTTTCCTGTTCACAACAAGCCCTAAAGGAAACTGTTATTGATTTTATGGGTTCTGACAACAGAGTGAAAAGATGTAGAGATGTGCTTGGCACTTTCACCAGGTCGGCTGAGAGAGCTGATCACACAATCAAAAAACGATTGGCTGAAGTTTGTGCTGAAAAAAAAAAAAAAAAAAATGAAGTGGCTGGATGCGCTGCCCTTGGTGATTTTTTACATCAGATCATCACCCACTGAGCTCATGGGTTTAACTCCCCATCAGCTGCTGACAGGAAGAACCATGTCACGTCCTTTTACCTTCTCTTGGTCGGGGTGTACACCCTGTCTGGATACACAGAGAGAGGAATTAACACACTATGTTCAGCAATTGCAATCTGCTGTGAAGTTTTTGTCTCATAACACACAGGTTGCTCTAACCAAAGAACCAACCGGAGAAACAAATGGAACTCTGGATGAGAGCAAAACTAAGGTAAGCAGATAATATTGCAGGAAGGTAGTATAATAGAATTTTTCTTATCAAACTGGGAGAGAAATTAACTCACAATAAGAGAAAATCCGGACTTTGTCTTTCTAAGTTTTATTCAAAGGGGATTTCTGCGTTTGAAGACCCTGTGCTGACGTGTCAGTGAAACAGAGGCCCAGAACACAGGTTTACAGACAGTATTTAAACAGTATGTGGGTGTTAACCTCAGCTTCAAAGAGTTTAACGTTATGGCCCCTAAACCTCCCCAGGACAGAGGTAAGACAATCATGAATGAAGACCCCATCTGCCCCCCTTTTTAGGGGAGTGTGGGACCATCATTCATCAAAAAAATGGCTAGGGGCCATCTGCTCTAAAAAGACAAAAAAACTATTCAAAACATAGGTCAGAGGAGAGAGGTTAATGAAAGTTCCAACAATTTTCTTTACATTTTAAAAAAATTTCCATAACAGTAACCCTCCCTCCGAAGGAAACCTCAAAAAACAGAAAGCACCCGAGGAAAATGAATAGGTTCGATTGTATTTTTTGACTTAACATTTCATTTCCAGCTAACACTAAAAAAATGTGTTTGGGGGAATTTAAATAAATTTATCAGAACCATAACGTAAAAGGGTAAGTTAATCATTTTTTTTTTAACAACAAAAGGGGCAATTATGGGGAACCTGTTTCAACATTTCTGAGTGGGCTGGGTTACTTCAAAGAGGGAAACTGATAAAGAAAATAAAAAAAAAATTTATTTTTTGTGTTAAAGCTTAAAGGAGTATTTGGAAATTTCACAAAATAAAAAAGGGGAGGGTTTTTCTAAAGTAAAATGTATGAATAATGAAAAACAAATTTTTTCTTCTGAAGGGGGAAAATTGTGGAATAATTTGCGAAGGTTTAAATGAGTGAAAACTTTTTAACAATTCAAATTTAACTTCATAAGGGGGGGAAAAAAATTTTAATTGAGTTTTTATTTATAATGTGTTGTTTGCAACTTAGATTGTAAAAAAAATTTGATACAAGACCTTTTACTTGCTGCTGAACAGAACTGATTTATGGGGAAAATAATTGCTTTGGGGGGGGGACTACCTATTGACTGGACAGGAAAAGATGTTCCCTGGTTACCCTCTCCCCCAGTGCCCTGACACCGATTGGCCCTCTTCGTCAGGGGGAACCTTTTCAGAAAATGTGTTTTTGAATTTGATATGTCTGCTAGAATACAAACTGCTTCCTGTTAGAACCGATTCTAATCTTTTAAATGACACCAAGGCAAAACAGGAGTGACAGCTGAAGGCTGTGTAAACAGGATGTTGAAATTATTTCTTGTCAAAATAGAATAGCTTTGGATATGATCCTTATATAAAAAAAATGGTAGTGTGATGTTTTTGGAGAGGCTTGTTCTTTTATTCCCAACAGAACCAGCAGAACCAGGTTCAGCGTGAGCAGCCATCTGCCACGACCGACTGGGGGTTTGAGAGAACAGAGCAGAGACACAAAAACAAAACACAGAAGTACTGATCCTGAAGTAATTTCTATCTAAAAGAAAATGTTGATAGCAGCTCCTTTAGTGAAGTTTCCTGTCTTTGTGTGGTTAACCGTGTCTCTCTCCTAGAAATAGATGGTGGAGCTTTTACTTTGACTAACTGTATGCATTCTCTTTCATCCTCTAGTCTTGAAAACGGATCTTATCTGCTTAGCTGTCTTTCTCTGCTAGATGAAGCTTCACTAAAGGAGCTGCTATCAACATTTTCTTTTAGATAGAAAGTACTTCTGGATCAGTGCTTCTGTGTTTTGTTTTTGTGTCTCTGCTCTGTTCTCTCAAACCCCCAGTCGGTCGTGGCAGATGGCTGCTCACGCTGAACCTGGTTCTGCTGGAGGTTTCTTCCTGTTAAAGGGAGTTTTCCTTTCCACTGTTGCTACATGCATGCTCAGTATAAGGGATTACTGCAAAGTCAATGTCAACTGAATCTGACTGCACTGTTTGATAACTAGGATACATTGAAATGTACGGTTGACTTGACATCTGTATGATTTGGCTGAATTCACTTTTTAAGTGTTGTGAATTATCACTATGTAAATAAACAGATAGACAAATGCACAGTGGCGGAGTTTGTAGCACTGTTGCCTTGCAGCAACAAGGTTCTGGGTTCGATGCCCGGCTGGGGGTCTCCCCATTCATGCGTGGGTTCTCTCCGGGTAGTCTGGCTTCCTCCCACAATCCAAAAATGATTGTTAGGTTAATTGGTCTCTCTAAATTGCCCTTAGATGTGAATGAGTGGGTGCATGATTGTTTGTCCTGTGTGTCTCTATGTTGCCCTGCGATAGACTGGCGACCTGTACAGGGTGTACCCTGCCTCTCGCCCGTAGACTGCTGGAGATAGGCACCAGCTCCCCCGAGAACCACTATGGAAGAAGCGGTATAGAAGATGAATGAATGAGCTAAAATGCTATGTCAGTATAAATGCCAACATTGGAGTGTTCCCAGACAGTACAGGATGGAGGTGTGTAGAATGTCTGATGGGGAGGAAGATGAGAAGGACAGTGAGATGAGAAGGGAATGCATAGGACCAAGTGGTGGAAACTAAAAAAGGAATAAAGTTGTGTGGTTTTTAGGTCAGACTTGAGACAGGCTCTGGGTGGCCAGGAGGTGCTTCCAGATGACTGGACAACTACAGCTAATGCTATCAGGAATACAAGTAGGAGAGTACTTGGTATATCTTCTGGAAGTAAAGTTGATAAGGAGACTTGGTGGTGGAACGAGAAGGTGCAGAAGTGTGTACAGAGAGAGGTCAGTTTAGAAGTGGGACACTGTGAGCACTGAAAAATATACTTTTTTACTTCACGTGAGTATTTTGTTTGGATGACTACTTTTTACTTCTTTGGCAAAATATATTGAAGTAGTGCCACTCTTACTTAAGTAAAATGTTTGGCTACCTTACCCACCTCTGATCAGAGGCATTCAGGGTTCTTACAGACAGGACCACCATCTTGTAGTACTTGTCAGTGAGGTTGGACTGAAAGTGGTCAGTCTTGAAGGGGAGTGATGCAGCAGAGGATCACACTGATGTCTTCAGATGAAGGTGGCTATCAACCAAAAGCTCCTCCGGTTCAATCTGGCATAAGCTGTAAGCTTCTTTCAATCCAGCAGAGAATTTTCCTCTATGGGGTGTTTCTCTCTGTAAGGCTAGTCTATCCACATCACTACAATTTCCAGGAGATTCAGCAAAATATGCATATGCTGTCCAGTCTTCCTAGCCTTTGGTAGCTTTTTCCTATCAAACCAAGATTTTACAACCTTTGTCTGAACGGCTGGCTGAGCAATGCTCAGCCTTGCAACTGCAAGTTTGCAGGGGTCTCCTGCGGTGGCAGCAGGCTTTGTAGCCTTGGGGCAGTTAACATGGATGCTAGACTATTCCTCCTCATCATCCACCAGCATGACCTCCAAGTCCTCTGACTCTGCCCCATCTTTGTCCCCCCCTCCTTCCACAATTAACTGAGAAACAGCAAAGCCATTTAATACTTCGTCTGTCTAGAGTAATGGGAATGTTGGGGCCATTACCTGTGGGCCTGTATTTGCCCAGCTCAGACAAGTTGTAGCAAGTGGTCCCTCCTTGGCCTCAACCTGAAGTGTGGCTGTCTGACACATAACTGGGTGTCTGCCGGACAAGCTAACATGCATCAAGCGTGCGATGAAGCAGTTTACACGGGAAAGCCACATTCGAGGTAAAGGCTCCCTGAGCATGGGTCACACCCAGGCTTATGGCACACACAGGTTGAGAAACTGTTGCGAAGATTTTGTTACCACAGGAGCATAGTTAAGGACTTTCCCCGTCCACGTCTGTGCAGCCATGGTTAACTATCAGGGCCATTACTTTAGCCTCAGGGCTACAAGGTATTGCTAGTGGTCAGGTATTACTACCCCTATTTTGAAATATTACTAGTTGCTAAGCAAGCATTCAACTATTGTGACTTGGCACCAGTACTATTCAAGGAAATGACTGGGGACAAGTGACTGGGTGGTGCCCTCAGTCTGTGAACAGTTTAGCTTAGCATTCTGTTGTACAGTCGTCATCAGGCTTCGAGAGAAGTGAGAAGAGGTTTCTGAATGACAACTGACGCTATGTTAGCCCTGTTTATAAGGTTAGGGTCAGGGCCCCTCCTAACATAGACGTCACAGGTGCCAGCCATTGAGGGCTGCCCTGATGACATTTGGCAAGGTCACGCAGAAGGCGTTCCCCATAGTGAGACAGGAAACAAATGCTATGAAATGGTTGACAGAAAGAACAAGACTAAAAGGATAAGAGACAGTAATAACCAATCAAACTTAAAAGCCATAAACTGTCAGGTACAACCAGACACAGAGTTAATATCAGCCACTGAGTCATATAAACTGGCTTTATTTAGCATTAGATCTCTGTCAGGAAAATCAATTTTAATCAGTGACTTCATTACTGACCACGATCTTGATGTTATATTTTTAACAGAAACATGGTTACATGAATTTAATGAAGCTCCCATTCTGATAGAGTCGACGCCTCCGAACTACAATTTTCTTTGTGAGAGCAGACAGCAAAGAAAAGGTGGAGGGGTGGCCACTTTGTTTAAAGATTCACTAAAGTGTAAAAAGGCATTTCTGGGCAAATTTGACTCTTTCGAATATTTGGCTCTCCAGGTAAAGAGCCCGGTCCGAACCATGTTCTAAAAACAGCAATTATCAAACCTCTATTGAAAAAGAGCAACTTGGACAAGCTGCTACTACAGAACTACAGGCCTATCTCAAACCTCCCCTTCATCAGTAAGATTACTTGAAAAAGCTGTGTTTCAATAGTTAAACAACTTCCTAACAATGACCAACCTCTTTGATGTCTTCCAGTCAGGCTTCCTGCTCACCACAGTACAGAGACTGTTCTTGTCAAGGTGTTCAATGACCTCCGTATAAATGTAGACTGTGGAAGAACCACAGTGCTGGTATTATTGGACTTTAGTGCAGCGTTCGATACTGTTGACCACTCCATTTTATTAGACCGCCTGGAAAACTGGGTCAGCCTTACTGGTACAGCACTCAATTGGTTTAAATCCTACTTGAAGGACAGGGACTTTTTGTGTCAGTAGGTAACTTTACATCAGAGACCACAAAAATCACATGTGGCGTTCCCCAAGGATCCATCTTAGGGCCCCTCCTATTCAATATCTACATGCTCTCCCTAACTCAGATTTTAATAAACAACAACATAAGTTATCAAAACTATGCAGACGACACACAGCTATATGTTACGATGTCACCAGGTGACTATGAACCCATTCAAGTGCTGGGTAAATGCTTAGAAGAAATCAATGCATGCATGAGCCAAGCTTTTCTTTAGCTGAATCAAAACAAAACTGAAGTAATCATTTTTGGAACAAAGGAAGAGCGTTTAAAAGTTAGCACACAGCTTCAGTTATTACAGCTAGAAACTACCAGTCAGGCTCGAAACCTGGGTGTAGTGATGGACTCAGACCTGAACCTTCAGAGGCACATAAAGACGGTAACAAGGTCAGCCTTCTATCACCTAAAGAACATCTCCAGGATTAAAGGACTAATGTCTCAGCAGGACCTTGAAAAACTAATCCATGTGTTCATCTTTAGTAGAATTGTTTACTGCGACAGTGTCTTCACAGGTCTGCCTAAAAAGTCGATCAGACAGCTGCAGTTGATCCAGAACGCTGCTGCCCGCGTCCTCACAAGAACTAAGAAATCGTAGCACATCACCCTGGTTCTAAAGTCCCTACACTGGCTTCCTGTAGTTCAGAGAATAGACTTTAAAATACTTCTGTTAGTCTATAAATCACTGAATGTCTTAGCACCAAAATACATTACAGACTTGTTGTCAGTGTATCAACCACCCAGACCTCTCTGGTCTTCTGGCTCAAATCTACTCTGCATACTTAGAACCAGAACCAAACATGGAGAGGCAGCTTTCAGTTCTTATGCTCCACTAATCTGGAATAAACTCCCAGTGAACTGTAAAAGCACTAAAACCCTAAATTGCTTCAAATCAAGATTAAAAACGTTTTTGTTTAGAGTGGCCTTTGACTGGGCCCATCTAAACATTATTAGTTAAGTTTTCAGTCCAGCTTTCCTTTCATTTTCTTATCCATCATTCTATTCTCTTTATTTTTAATTACCTTTATGTCACTGTAATGTACTTTGCCTATTATGTATTTTTTTTTCTTCCTTCAGGAGAAGCACTTTGAATTGTCTTGCTACTGAAATGTGCTATATAAATAAACTTGCCCTGCCTTGCCTTGCCTTGCCTTATGTGCACATTTTGCCATGATCAGGTTTGTGCTCGTTCAGCAGATGACCACTGACGTCGATGTTATGCTGGAATGATGTTGAATGAAGTGTTGCAAGGAGTTTTACCACTGGCAAGGGCGTAATTTGCGGAGGTTAGGGGGATTATGACAACCTCAAAAATCTAAGACACTCACTATAACCCACCCAATAAAATAACATAATTTCGATTTACAAATAAATCCTGCATGAATAACTTCTTGATTTTCTTTTATTATCATTTACCAGCAAAATCAAGTAGGGGTCTCTGCAGACGAAGTGGGCGTTTCTCAATCAGGGCGTTTCTCAACCACCAATCCTGATTGGACGAACGAAATCAAGCGCAAATCAAGCGGAGCACAAGATTTGTCGAGCACATGACTATGGGCGTAACTCAACCGCAAGATATGATTGGACGAGCCGTCGTGGGCGTAACTCAACCACAACATATGATTGGACGATAACAGGAAGTGATTTTTTTTTTAATTGATGTTTGGCATTGTAGTTTTTTTTCTACTTATAATCTTCGATGAACCCCTTTTTTACATCGAATCTGTTCGAATAAAATAAAATAATAAAATAAACAAAAAGGTCTCTCTACGGACTTGTTCTATTTTTTCCTAATTGCAGAAGTTTATTCCCTGGCATCGGACTTTTATTTATTTGTTTATTTTCATAAAGTTGATCTTTTAATAATCAACGGTATTGATTTTTCAGAGATATTGTGAGGGCTAAAAGTACATATTGGGACAAAATGATTGATACCCTGCTATTATTTTCTAAAAGAATATCCGTTTTGGGTATGAGAATAATGTGAAACTCAGAAAAGTAGTTTGAAACAAATCATAATGAAGACATAAAAACGTATTTAAAAAATAATAATTGTAATGAGAGTAGCTTGGAGACAAAGGATGGTACCCATGACTTCATATTTTCTTGTTCAACCTTTTGAAGCAGTCACCTCTGATAAGTGATTACTGTCATTTTCAATGTAAATTCAATTAAAATTCAAAAATACTTTATTAATCCCAAAGGGTAATTAAATATTGTTGTAGCTCATATGATGCAGGTTCCTTCAAAGAGCCGTTGTAGATGCTGATGGCTGTGGGCAGGAAGGATCTCCTGTAGGTCTGTCTTACAGCAGATCTGAAGAAGCCTGACTGAAGACACTGTTGTTGTAGGACAGTCTCATGAAGAGGATGCTCAGGGTTCTTCATAATGTTCATTTTATGAAGAATCCTTCTTTGCACAATGATCTCCAGAGGTTCTAGAGGAGTCCCCAGAACAGAGACAGCCTTCTTTATTAGCTTGTTGAGCTTTTTTAAGTCCCTGGCTCTGATGCGGCTTCCCCAGCAGATGGCAAAACAGATCAAACTCTCCACAACAGACTTACAGAAGATATGCAGCATGTTGAAACATGAGATTTCAGCAGCTGGAGCAGGTATTTTGGCTCACATCTCATTAGTAAACTGCTCTGGCTTTCTCAGGTTTGAAAGGTCACTTCTTCCCACTCCATGTTTCAGCTAAAACACGAGAGTAAGGTTAGTTTTAGCTTTTTGTTCTGGGCCATTATCTTATGGAGGACCTATGACCTTTGACTGAGACCAGGCAGCACACTTCGCTTTATATGCCATGATCTTTTATAGCACCCTTCACAGATTTAAGTCAACTTGTGCCAGATACATCCTACAACCCTATAACAGAAGTGAATCGTCTCATGTTCAACAACATGTCAGTTCTTTCTTGAAAAGCTTCATTTGATCAAAGAGCTGGTCAGAAGATCCAGTGTTGTCTCATTTGTCCATACGATGATGTCTCAGCTCAGGAACCACACCATCAGCATGAATATGAATGAAAAACCCTCCCCACCTAACTACACACAAAACTCTGATTTTAACATTATTCTACGATCTAATGCAAACAGGATGTGAATCAGTCTACATGTCTAGATTAGTGTGTAGTTGTCAAATATAAATATATATATTTATAAACAATCTGCATTTTCTTTAAATGCTGTAAATCATGCTGTTTTGTTTTCATTGGTTGCTCACAATGTTTTTTTGCTGTCAGTCCTATTATTCTTTCATTAACATAAAACTATTTACTGCAGAAAAATGCATTCCTATAAACCTCTTGTAGATTTTGATAACTGCATAAACTATTGTGAATCTGTTTTGTTCATTAATAAAAAATGTTTTTCACACGCATGCACTTACTTCATAATGTACTTAGCTTTATGTCAGGGTAAAGGCAGATTATCTTTCAGATATATCTTCTAACAGTAAAAATGACCATGCAGAACTGCCTCTTAATGTGCCAAAAATAAACGTAGTGATAAAGCTATTTGCTCTACACTGAAAAACTGTACTATATTATACACAAAGTCTAGAAATCATCACATTTCGACTCACTGACAGCAGCAACAAAAGCAGCAATAAGACACAATATGAGGTTAAAGATGTTCTTAATTTTACATAAAAAAATGTGCAGGCATCATCATTGGTGGTGGTGTACTTCTGAAGTATTTAACTTTTGAAGACATCTTAAAACTCTTCATAGCATCTATTATAAAATAAAAAAAAACGATAACAACATGGTATCATTAGGGTGTTACTTCATGTGATGGAGGAAATTACAGTAGGAATCTGGGAAACTAACCCTGCATCCATGGCGCAGAAGTGGCTGCAGTACCCTGGAGTACTGGGTTCTGAATAAAAGCCTTTCAGCTGTCCTCTTTTCCCATTGCCCCAGTAACCTGCACCACAATCTTTAAATGTGGTTCCACAACTTAAGCAGGATGATATGAGGTACGGCTTCCGGTACTCAGCCTGAAATTATTTACAGAATTTCTTCCAGCCAACGACACCTTCAATTGTAAAAAGAAATTATTAAAATCACCAAACAACATTTTACAAAGTAGCACTTGCATAAAGACAAGGCCTTTCCCTTTCCCGATGTATTCAAGATGCAGTGCGAAAGTCCTTGGTGACAGAAAATATCAATTAACGCCTGATGTTTAAAATGTAACTATGTAACTAAAAATGTAACTATAAATGAAGTAATTTGTGGATCCATGTGAAACAGTTGCACTTTTTAATGTTGTGCAGCTAAGGCCAATGACTCATTTATTGTTTTACTATGTCTGCAAAACCTCTGAAGTTATTAAAATTCAATGAAAACACAAGTCTTGGTGAAGACAAACCTAACATTATAGGAAACGAAGATGATATTTGTTAGGGTCCTAATATGGAAAAAATCCAAAAAAGGTTGTCTTTTCTGTCTGCATGGAAGCACTGTGTCTTTAATGTTCGTTCAAACTACTGTGTTATGCCAGAATAACACAGACATGCTACAATCCATACATTACATGTTATTAGTGCAGGAGCAACATGTGAAAAATAACGCTGAACTTTCTGATTACGTACTGTCCAACCACAGGAAATGTGCCTTGTTGCAGAATGATGTCTGAGACACAACGTCCAGAAACCGCTTGCATGTGAGTGATAATTTTCCCATCGCTGCGTCTCCTTCCTCCAGCACAACAAATTTGTACATGTAGGCTTCATAATACACACTGACAACATTAAAAATATAATTTCGAAAATTAATTAATGACTGATAATTGCGTTACCTTCATTCTGCGCTTCTCGTGAAACTTCATACAGGTTAGCTCTGGTTAGCTCTGTATATACCTGTGAAAAACAGAGGACATAAAGCCCACCAATCACTGTTCGTGATCACGGAACGCCTACAGGTTGAGAAACCCCCACTTCGGTTAAGAAACGCCCACTTTTAGTCTGCAGATACCCCGGTCTCAGCAAAATACTAACATCACCTGTTAATGTATCCCCCCTCCTCCTCCCAAAAACTTGGTATCACCCGACCCGCTTTCTCCGCCAAAAATTCACTGTTTGCTGCACTTTTTATTCAGCCGTCGGTGAGAGTGGTTGTACTCTCAAAACAGCAGGCAGACAACGATTTTTCACTGATGGTTGACAACAACACCTTGTAAAAAGAGCGAAAATCAAATTGAGGTAAAAAATGTTTGTAGAGTTAAGTTAGCTGATGATTTTTTTTCTATGCCACTCGCAGACGCCTGTACATGGTGGTGCATGTGGACTAGCTCCTAAATACAGGGGTACCCAGGTGCTTTGTTAGACCTGCCACCTGGACCTCTGGTGCTGAAGCTCCAGATGTTTTCAGAACAGGCCCGAATCTCACGAAAGAAGACATTTAGGAGTTCATGTCCGATCAAAAGATGCATTAAGTCCCAAAATGACAGACCTTAAAACAATCAGATTTGTTTCTATTATGTACCATATAATCACTGCCCGCTCTACCTAACCTGACAATGAGTCTAACGGAGTCCAGAACGGCTGTTCAGTCCAGGAGTGTTGGTCTGCCTCATCAATCACCAAAAAAGTTACACTGAGCGCATCAAACAGGGCTACAATAGGGGAGACAGCTCATTTTAGAGCAGCTGTGGAGCCAACCAGAGAGTGGGAGCCTGGTGGGTGTGTTTGCCTAGGAACAGGTGGAGGCAGAGCGGCTTAACCCAGACTGAAGTTAGCGTTAAACCTGAGAGCTGGCCCCAGAAGGGGCAATTGTAACCCTAGCACTAATCCTTTTTTCAGCCAGCAAGATATGAGGTGGAGGTTCCAAATGAGCATCATCAGGGTCATGGAGGGAGGGCCCTTTCCCTATGCTACGGGGGTAGAGTTAAATGGGGCCCGGGTTAGTAGAAAAAACAGTAAAACCCTCTCTGTGAGCTTCTAGCTGGGTTTGGGGGTTAGATCTCAGTGCTGCATTTGATACAGTCGATCAAAATTCTCTTAGAAAGGCTGGAATATGCTGTAGGGTTTCAGGGAAAAGGGGGGGGGGCAAAAAAAGGGGGCTGGTTTAAATTTTATTTGTTTTTAAAAGATTCCAGTTTGTTCATGTAAATGATAAAATTCATCTTTAACTCTAGGGGTTTAATTGTGGAGTACCACAGGGTTCAGTACTTGGGCCATTCTCTTTACTAAATTTTGCTTCCAAGAGGTCAAATTATCAGGAAACCAAGAAAAAATTTTTTCACTGTTACGCTGATGATACTCATTTTACTTATCCATAAATCCTGATGAGCCCCAACCATTTGATAGACTAAAAGCATGTCCTTAAGACAAAAAAATTTTGGATGACTTTTAATTTTCTGCTTCTAAATTCAGACAAGACAGAATTTGGGTCTTTGGACCGGAGTTTTTAAAAAAGAAACTGCTTAGTCCAACCCTTAACCTGGAGGCATTAAATTGAACCTCCGATTAAAAAAGTAAAAAACCTTGGTGTTTTTTTAACCAGGAAATGTCATTTAAATCCCATATTAAAACAGGTTTCTAGGATTTTCCTTTTTTAAATCTCCGAAAATTTACAAAAATTAGAAAATCCCCTGTCCAGGAGTGACGCTGAAAAACAGCCCTGCATTTTTTTTACTTCAAGGGCTGGACTATTGTAATTCTTTATTATCAGGATGTCCCAAAATGCAGTTAAAAGCCTTCAGCTTTTCAAAATCGCGGCAAAAATTTTTGATGAAAATTAAAAAAGAGTTTCATTTTCCCCTACTTAGCTTCCCTTCTTGGCTCCCTGTTAAATCCAGAATAGAATTTTTAAAATTCTCCTCCTCACATATAAAGCCCTTAATGATTTAGCCCCATAAATCACCCAGAGATCTGATTGGGTTTCCATACGTTTTCCTAACAGAGCACTTCGTTCTCAGGGGACTGCAGGTTTTACTGGTGGTTCCTAGAGTCTCTAGAAGTAGAATGGGAGGCAGATTCTTTAGTTATCAGGCGGCTCTCCTGGGGAACCAGCTCCCAGTTTTAGTCCCTGAGGCAGGACACCCTGTCTACTTTTAAGGGAAAGGCTTAAAACTTTCCTTTTTGATAAAGCTTATAGTTAGAGTGGCTTAGGTTTCCTGAGCTATCTTCCCTTTATTTTACTCCGTCTTTTCTCCCCCCTTTTTGGATGGAGTAAGGGGAGTCAGGTTTTTAGCCTAAAACCGGCTCAGTTTTGGGTTGAGGTGCAAACACACCCCCCATTTTTTTGAAACCTTTATGACCCCCCCTTCTTTTCCAATGGTTATGGTCCAATCTGACAGAGAGGGTATACCCCCAATCGTTGTGGTTTTTTAGTAAGAACAATGGCCCCAGTGGGGCCTCTAGAAGGGAACAAGCTGTCTACAATTTTTTAAAAACCTTTTTTAAAACAGGGAAAAAGGGAAGTTAGGGGGAAATAGGCCCCGACTACCCGGGGATTTAGGGATAGGGAGGGAGGACAAAAATTAAAATATTCACCCCCTTGGTTTTTTAAAAAAGGGAAAAATAAAAATGGGGAATGGGGATGTAAAAGGGGGTTTAAATTTTGTGGCCCTTTTTCCCTAGAAGAAAAAAGGGGGAAGCGGGGCCAAAAAACCCCGGGTTGGGAAGGGGAAAATCCCCCAAGCTTCTGCTGAAACAATTAATGCTCCCCTCTACAGATGATCCACCCCCCCTTTTCTTTCAGTGTTTAAACCCCTTTCTTCATTGACATAGCTACTTGACTGAGCTTTAACTGTGGGAAAATCTCGGTGCTCTCTTCAGACTCTAAACTTGAAAAACGGGATAGGGTGATCTGGTTTTCTTTCTAGTTGAAACGACTAAAGGAGCTACATCCAATAACATTTTTACTTTTCCTTCCCATAGAAAGTACCCCTGGCTCAGTGCTTTTTTGTTCTTTTTTTTCCTCTCCCTTGTTTCTCTCTAACCCCCAGTTCCGGTCCGGGGCAGATGGGCCGGGCTCACACTGAGCCTGGTTTCTGCTGGAGGTTTCTTCCTGTTAAAAAGGGGATTTTTTTCCTCTCCAAATTCTCGCTACATGCTTTCCCGTATGAGGGATTTCTGCAAAGTCAACGCCAGGGGACTGTCCACTGTCTCTACATGCCTCATCGGAGGAGGGGGTTTTTCCCCTGCAAGTCACTGACTGGGGTGCAAAAAATTGCTGGGGTTTCCTTAGATAGAAAAACTTTTTATCCAATTTTTGAAAATAAAACAGAATCTGGGGCTGGAAACTGTTCAATGATTAAAAATTTAATTGGGAGGTATGTACCTGACTTTTGTGAAGTGCCTTTGAGACGACATGTTTTGTGTAAATTGCCGCCCATTATAGAAAAATTTAAATTTTAATTGAATTGAATCTACATTATGATTTGAAAAATATCTGATCCTTTACCTTAGTCAAAATCAAAGCATTTAATCCTAAAGTTACTAACACATTAAAAGATCCTTCAGATCACCACATTACATCTCATGACTGCAGCCGGTCCTATATTCCAGTTCTACGTGTAGACAGAAACAGGTGTTGCTCAATAAACCAGGAAAATATGTCCTGGTGCCACAAGACATAGTAGAAAGAGCAACAGTAAGCCTCCCTCTTCTATTTCATTTCTTCTGATCCTAAACATACAGCTCTGGGTTGTTTAAATGTGCAGAATTTATAGAAATAAATCATAGCAATTAATCACAGATGGATCATTAATTAGTTAACTGTTTTATTTTTCTGAATAATACATGTAATATGTAATATTATATAAACTAAACTCGTTAAACAAGGATACCATTTTACGTAAGGTAATACATACACACCACTTTATGTATTCATTTCTTAATCACTGTAATATTAGTATTGTTAACAGGACAAAATATGAGAGTCCAAGAAAGGTCCAGGATGAGGCTCCATTTTCTATTTTAAACGACTGTTTCTCTACAGAAGACTGAACCCTTGGCTCAGTGGAGAACAACAGACTAAGTGAATGAAGGGCTGGAAAGACGGCAGTAAACACAACAGGTTCATAAAAGAAGGAAGATATTTTAAATAAAAGGTTGGGGGATGGCTCACAGCATAATGAAAAAAAAATAAATGTTTTTTTTGGGGGCTTACCATTTCCATTAAAAATCTTAAAAAATCATTTTATCCAAAGTTTTTTTTTTAAAAAATGTAAGAAATTATGACATTGGGGCCTCAGGGGGGGGGGGGAGATTTGAAATTTTAAAAAGTAGTTTACATAATAGAAAAAAGAAACTTTATTTTGAGCCACAGCAAACATTTTTTCTCAATTTTTTAAGAAAAACCCTTTATTCAGAGGGGACTGGGGCGAAAGTTTTTCAGAAATTCTCAAAAGGGGGTCATTTTTTCCTGCGTCGGGCCAAATTTTTTTTTCATCATTGGTAAACCCGTTTAATCTTCACCCTTTCATTTAACTACTAAAAAAAAATTTAAAACCCAAAGTCAAATTATCGTGAAGCTTTTGAAACACCACAATGCAGTTTTCATGAATATGAAGGTGATCTAAAAATGCTAAATATTTGGTTCTGTGTTGGAAAAAATTAAGTAAGCCCTTTATTAATTGCTGAACTGATGTGGAACAGAAAAACTGCAGAGTAAATAAAAAAAAAGGGATTTTTGGGTCAATCCCACTAAAAATTTTTTGAATTTTTTCTAAAAAAAAGAAAATTAGCCTTATACGGACCCTGTCCTTTAGAGGCTTTGCAGTCTGTTTTTTTTTATACAGATTCAGGTGTGGGAGCACACTGAGCTGATTGGTTACCCAGTGGCTGCAGAGAGACAACTCCATTGGACCAGCAGGAGACTAAGCCAATCAGTGGATCATGAGGCCCACCTGCGCCCTCTAAAAGTGCTCCTAGAATCATTCTTCCAGTGGGGCAGCTTTTGGAAGAGGCTTTGTGCAGCTGACCCCCACTTTGCGTTGCTTAAAGACTTTTGAAGATTGTTTGGGTAGCTTTGAAGTATTTAATTGTGGAGGCTGGGTTTGTCCCCCTCTAGTTTGTTTATGTTGGCCCAAGTAAGTTTGATTGCTAACTGGTTAAAGCATTTGCTGTTTTGTATGAAGCAGCAGATGTTTTATGTTACCACCCTCTGATCCCCTAGTCCTGGGGTCGTAACATTGCTTAACCCCCCCAATGGTAGACCCAAAGTTACGCCCTTGACAATAGGAGAAATATCATGGCTTTTTTTTGTGATTGACTCCAAATCAGAGCTTAGATAATCCTATATAGAATCCTCTATTCTTATCTATTTTTAATATTTTTCTTTTTGACATCCCGAATCTGTTGGCAACATGTACAGAAGATTCTCTCTCCCTGTCATCTGTGATTCTATCTATGCCTCCTTCAGGCCAAAGTGACAGCAGGCGTTTTTGTATCTGAATTAGCACCTGTATTTCAAACGTGCTAAATTCACACGCAAAAATTGCGCCTGCAAACCGTTTCAGGCTTTGAAAATCGCATTGCGGGAGGTAAGGGATGATATTTGCATATCATATGTTTTGCATATTCATGAAGGCAGACACGCTAAAAAGTTTGCACACGCATCCGATTACCACCTCGTTTGTATATCAGCTTTGTTGACGCAAACAGGTTTGCGTGCGGTTTTGTACACGCAAATCTTTTGAAGATCAGCCCCTATATGTCCAAGGAGTATACTGAATAGGTCATTACTTTGTGAAGTTTTCTGCTCTATTGATTGATGGTGAGTGAGAGCGATGCAGCTCTGTTCCAAGACATTAAAGGCAATTTCAGATTCATTAGGTTTCCTCTCCTTTGCTGTCTGACTAGACAGATCATCTTGAAATGAAGCAACTTTTATTTCCAAATCTGACCGCAGTGCATGGAGTGAGTTGAACTAAATCAAAACACAAAGTATGTTTGCTCTCAAACTTTTAAAAATGGAGGTGTCGTTGCTCCATATGCTCCATTTACAGGCGCTTATGGGAAACAATGTAAAGTTTTATTCGCCTCATAAATCTGATTTAAAACATAAGTCCAAGAAAGAAAACAAAGGAATGTCTCTTCCTAACTTAGGATCCTATTTCATTACCTTACATTTTTTAAATACCTTTGTTTTTATGGAAGACCAATCCTGCCATAATTAAACATAGAGAAGTAAATAAATTACTGGGCCAAAATGTAGCTAGACATATAAATTAAATGTGAGTGGCATTGAATGCATCAAAATACTAATAAAAAACAGATTTATTCAATAATTTATCAGTTAGTTAGATATACATCTACTGTATATACACTGCCTGGCCAAAAAAAAGTCGTCACCTGGATTTCACAAAGCAAAATCACTAAGCCTCCCATTGGATAATTACTGCATGGCCGATTATGTTTCAGCTGGCAGCAAGTTATTTAACCCCAACTGGTGCAATGAGTTGCTTCTCATTTCTTAAACAATCATGTCTAAAGACACATCCTGTGGTCGTGGAAAAGATGTCAGTCTGTTTCAGAAGGGTCAAATCATTGGCATGCATCAAGCAGAGAAAACATCTAAGGAGAATGCAGAAACTACCAAGATTGGGTTAAGAACTGTCCAACACATTATTAAAAACTGGAAGGATAGTGGGGATCTATCGTCTTCGAGGAAGAAATGTGGCCGGAAAAAATCCTAAATGATCGTGTTTCGGCGATCACATTTGGTGAAATCAAATCGAAGATAAACAACAAGTAGAAACTCTTGGGTATGTTTAAAATGAAAGTAAGAGCATTTTTCGAAGGGAACTCAAGGGATTGGGACTGAACAGCTGTGTAGCCTTAAGGAAACCCCTAATCAGTGAGGCTAACTGGAAAAAGGGTTCAGTTTGCTAGGGAGCATAAAGATTGGACTCTGCAGCAATGAAAGAAGGTCATAAGTCTGATGAGTCCAGATCTACCCGTTCCAGAGTGATCGTCGCAAGAAAAAGAGGCAGGTGAAGGTGATGCACCCATCATGCCTAGTGCCTAGTGTACAAGCCTGTGGGGGGGCAGTGGCTATGATCTGGGGTTGCTGCGGTGGTCAGGTCTGATTCAGCAAAAGTATGTGGTCAAAGAATGGAAAGTCAGCTGACTACCTGAATATACTGAATGACCAGGTTATTTCATCAATGGATTTTTTTTCCCTGATGGCACGGGCATATTCCAAGATGACAACGCAAGGATTCATTGGCCGAATTGTGAAAGAGTGGTTTCAGGGAGCATGAGACATCATTCTCACACAGGGTTTGGGCCCAACCACAGAGTCCAAGACCTTAACCCCATTGAAAATCTTTGGGATGTGCTGGAGAAGGCTTTGTGCAGCGGTCAGACTCTACCATCATCAATGCAAGATCTTGGTGAAAATGAATGCAACACTGGGTGGAAATAAATCTTGTGCATCTGTTAACACCTGAATCAAAACACCTGTGGGTGTATGTGTGACCGAGTTTGTCAAGACACATCCATACAGCGCAAGAAAGTGATATTTCCTTAAATATTATTTTACTAAATAAGGATGGCTAATTAAACAACACTGAAAATGAATTACACTGAAGGTTGTTCTTATTCAGTAAATCATTCTTTAAAATATTTTATTAAAGTAATGTTTTATCTACCCTTCTGATTTTGGAGTGTGATTGGTTGTTTGAATGTACACCAATTACTGTTCTTTGTTAGTTCTAAGACTAACTTGACCTCATTTCCAGGTTCCTCAAGATAAACCTTTGTTTTCAAACAAATTACACTGAATGGTAATACTGCATTAATTTATTGGTCATGTTTTGTTTTTTTTCAAGATATTTTTTCGGCACTAGTGGCCTTTATTTTTTATTTTTGACAATAGGTAGACAGGAAAGAGGGGTAGAGAGAGGCGGAGACATTCGTTAAATTTCGCCAGGTCCGGGACTCAAACCTGGGACAGCCGCTTCGAGGACTTTAGCCTCTGTATATGGTCGCGTGCTTAACCCCTACACCATCAGCGCCGCGCCTTGGTTATTGTTTGTGACAATTTTTATAACTTCCTTTTCATAACTTCAGAGAGGACTTACTATGATAACCCTAAAGTATCCCCTTTCCCTACACAGTTTATGTAGGCATACAGAGGATCTTCAAAAGTGGCCCAATTGTATATTTCTAGATTTTTATGTTAACTTCTTTTTACTGCATTCTGCCTTTAATTTATTCATTCATTCATTGTGAGATAATGCCATTAGCTCTTATTCCATCAAAAGCCCAAGGATTTAAAGCCCTAGGATTTATTTAATAGGAATCACAGGGAATTCTGTACTTTCTTTTTTCATTGCCAAGGACCATTTCTTTAAATCAGCCTAATGACGTACAGGAAAGTTGTGAATAAAACTGCATTACACCTTCATTCCAGCAGATGGGATTACTCCTTTACTTTGTTTATAAGACTATTAGCCAATATATACATTTTTTGTTTTAACTGATAAATATTATATGATGATGAGCAGCTGTAGAATTATACAGTTCATTAATTCATTTCATTATTCTTTAAGTTGCACTGGATCCATAAACAGTTAATAATTTAATCCTACAATAAATAAAAATGTCAAAAATTTTCGGTGTAAATATTTCGTTTTATTTTCTGTTACTTGCAGTTATTAACCACATACCTACTAAACGCATTGTATTCACTTTTAGGCACCACATACACAGAACGGGTAGTGGGAAATCTTAGAGTGCCAGGCCAAGATCAGACAGCGGTTATTGGGGAAATCCCCGCCCAGTTCGCAGCCAGACCAGCCTGTAATCGGAGCTCTACTGCTCCAAACACTCAGAAAAAAACATTTTAAAGTAGTCTCATTATTGATGAACTGACTGCACAGATGACGTTTTGAGGTCTACTTTCTCACTTAAAAACATCTTAAAACTACATTTTATGACAAATAATGGTACAAAAACGATTAATTGTATAGAAACCTGTGCCATTACTGAAGCTGCTGGTGCCAAGCCTTGCTGCACACAGCCCCGCCCCTTTAACAAATCCCAGGAAAAGCTGAAAAGACCTATTCCAGACCAGAACCATTTACCCGTGAAAGTAAAGCCCCGGGTTAATTCGTTATGAAACGTAACCTGGGCTTTCTAAAGCCTGGGGCTTTTCAAAAGCAATGAAAAGGGGCTTTTGAAATTGTTTGCAAATCTTTAAGCATCATAGGATTAAGTCTCTGAAACTGAAGACTCAACAGCGGTCTTAGCAACCTTGACAACCCTTCGTTTTTTTCTTCATATTTTGCAATATGAAGAAATCGTTTGATTACTATGTTGCATGCTTAATATTGAAACGTTAAATAAATAATTAATTAAATAGAGAAACAAAATATTGTATAGATACATTACATTATTTTGAATTTCAGCAAATTGGACTGTAGGAGAGCCGGAGAGTACCCGGAGAGAACCCACACATGCATTGGCAAATATATCCAAACTGCATGTTCAGCTTTTCTGAAAATAATATATTGAAGATAATCTAAACCTTAACACAAATTGGCCGTAGTGTCTGCTGTTGTGAATCAATTAGATGTCTATGGCAGTTTCGTCACATATTCTATTACACAAGACTTGAAAATGTTTACTATTGTGAAAATGTTTAATTGTTTGTCCGTGTACTCTTGGGTCAGACATTCATTTTGCTTATCAGGTTTTTAAGAAATGTCTGTATGGCCATTTTCATTCCATGCCCTCTTCCAGCTCTTACGCCGTTTCTCACTGCTTTTGGCAGATCCAGGACAGGATGTAGGTTTTTCGACAGTTGTGGTGTCTGGGAAGTGTGGGGGCTCTCTTGATGGTGTGGAACTCATAATTTGAGCTTCTTCACTGCTCTCCTGGAGAAACCCCACTTTGTTAACATGAGTATCCCCTGGTTCCACCATGGATGCCTTCTGAGTGTATGAATCTTGGTCACAAGAACTTTGAGGCTGTTTGCCCCACGCATTATTCATTTTGTCGTACATGTCATACATGAAGTTAAAAAATCTTTCACGATTGCCAACTTTCTTTAACTGGTTTTTCTTTAAAATGGCCAGATATACTTCTTCAAGCTCTGGGGCTCTCATGACAAATAAAGACAGGGCTCTTTTCTTTTTACAGAAGATTTCTTCACAAATCTTTGAAAAGATGCTGTTGACAAATCTATCAAGGTGTTCTGAGCGAATTATTATAGTTTGCCCCTTAACCTCAGTCCAGACCTTCTCAAAAATATACTCGTAGAGATCATCAAAGACTTTACAAGAGCATGACAAATATGATACTTCAAGTGCCTGCACCAAAAGCATCTCAATAATCATGCCAACATATTCTTTTCCGTGTTCTTCCTCTAAACTGGGATTCTGTGAACTGTTCTTAGCTGTTGGAGACTCTGATAGATCACACGCCTGAAAATTCCCACTCTCAACAACTTTGGGTTCCAGGGGAGAGCTAGCTTTTAAGCCTTTGAATTCTTCCCTGGATGGCTGTTTTTCAACATCAGAGTGAATTAGGGAATGAACTTTTTTATTGTTATCAAGTGATGGCTTTGATGATCGCTCATTGTGGATGGTGGGTTTATGGTTAACCTCAAGAGGAGGAGACTCTGGTTTTAAGATGTTACACACCTTGGCAGATTGTTGTGTTTCCAAATCATGGATATTTACCTCATTGTAAGTCTGGATGGTATATCCAAAATGGTCGATTTCAGCCAACATTTCCTCCATCTGAGTGGCTTCAGGGATGGTTGGTAACTTGGGCACTCCCTCTTTTAACCATTGTTTCCCCCCACGGTATTTATTATAAATCGTATGTGCACCCTTTGCTTTTCTTTTTGGTGCCCTCAAAGTGTGTGGAGCAGCATTGGTAGAGGGAACATTCTCCTGTTTATGAATCTTTGCTTTTGTGCCATTATCTACAGCTGTTTGATGTCCCTGCAGCCTAATTTGATGCACGGCGCGGAATAGTTTATCCATGCTTCTTCTGACCAGAGACTTTTTCTTCATACTGTCCTGATTGGTGGAAGATTGGATCTTGCTTGTCACTTCTCTGATAACTAATTTGTTAAACTTTTTAATGGATTCTAAATCAAAAATCTCTGTACTTCCCAGGACCTTCGCAAGAGCTTCTGGTAGTCGGCTACCCACAATGGCTTTGACATCCTTTTCTGTGACAGGCAGGCTCTGGACTTTGGACAAAACCAGAGCAGAAAAGAAATCGGTACTGTCCAAAAGCAGGTGTTCCTTCAACCATATTTTCTGTATCTTAGCACTACCAGCAATAAAGTCATCCCACTTGTCTTTTGGGATACTGTAGAGCAGTTTCTCCATTTAGAGATGCAGTTTTCTCTGAAAAACGATGCAAATATGGATTCCTTCTGGCTGTGTAACTATTATTGTGATGCCTGTGTAGGTCTTTGTCTAGATATCACATTAATACAAACTGTGTTTACAGAAAAAAGTTGAAAAAAAAGGTTAAATTTTCTCAAATCTTTGTGTAATCAGCAGGACTCCGAACGCTTGTTAAAGTGTTCTGAGCAGAACTCACAAGGTAACTGTTTTGGGCTTCAAACGTGTTTGTTACATCATCGACATCAAAGGAGTTCCGTCACAGAGCGAGTGCGGCATGGAAACCATGGTGATGCGTTTGGATTCACGTGACATGAAGTCTGTTCGTAATCCAATCAACCAGCGTCGTTGTAAAATTTTCTTACACATTGCGATGTTCTTATTTGGATTTCTTTCGAATTTACCATCCGATAAAATAATCTGTTCTTTATTTATAACTAACAAGTGATGGTGCATTCCATTACTAGCATAAGTGTATTTTCTAAATAAAACATATTAAGAGTCATTGTATCAGATGTTCATTACATGTTTGTCCATATGTTTTTATATTTTAAATATGTTTTTTATGAAATCATTTAAACTTTTTCAAGATTTTAACTGAGCGAGGCTAATACTGCTTTAATTGAAGGTGATTGGTCCGAAGTTAAGCTGCGGTGTCAGTTGAGCTGAAATATTAGCTTAAATTATCACATTGAGCATAACATAATTTAACATAATTGTATATTTATAGTTAATGTTTGACCCAATTGAAATAATTATAGATGAATTTAAATTTAACATATCCATTTTTAATGTTAACACATATAGGAAAATATGTTATATAAACCAATTTATGTAACATATTTATTGGATTGTCACACTTGTGTCCCTAGACAGTTTTGTACCCGTAAGAAAATCATAGCAATGATTTGTTAAGGGTGAAAAGCCAACCAAACCAAACTGACTCTATATGAACGACTTGCCAACTGTGGAAATCATTTTGTGAAAAGTTAAGTTTAGTTTATAGATGGAATTCAATTACCGTAATTCAATCTGATTTACTTGTTCTGCACAGCAATGAGTGAGAGAGAAAAAATTAATCGAAAGTTTTTCATCTGCTGATTGTGACGATATTGATTTGTTGGTTCTATAAAAAGGTAATTGAGGGAACTTCTCAACTATTTACATATAACTGCAACGTATCTTTTCAAAGTGGCACATTTTCAAACCAAAAGTGAACGTAGCAAAAGTTACACCGCTGTATAAAACTGGGAACAGACCGGTCTCATTACTACCTCAGTTCTCCAAAATTCTGGAAAAACAAATAATCAGCTGGACAAACACAAATTATGATAATAAATAATTGTCTTGCTTCATGGAAAACATAAGCTCCCTGCAGTTCGCTAAATTTGTTGAGAATAAAAAGAAATGGGAGACAAAGTCAAACATGAATTTACCATCTTTACTAGTTTTATTAACAGATGATGCACTTTTCCAAGATACTTCTGAATTGACAGGGGTTGAGACAAGTGAAAACATTGCAGGGTTTTCCATCAGCAGTTTACACAATTTTATTAATCATTTAAAGTGTCCACTGCAGCGTTAAGAATCTTTCTTGCTTTATATCTGCAGTTTTTGACAAACAAGCAGGAGGGTTACGCTGGACAACTCAAAACGAACCTGCAACAATGAAATGCAGCAACATGGAGCTGGGAGGGTATCTTACAGAGGGCAGGAGGTTACGATGTGTATGAAAATGAAGTCATGCATATTTCAGTTTATACCGAAGGCTTCTGACATTTGCATCCACAGGATCAAATATTACAAGAATGGGGGAAGAAAAAAAGAAAGGCAAGTTATTTTTAGCAAACAATCACACAAACATCATGAGCCCTCTGCAGGAAGAAACAAAGCATTAACGGGTCAACCCCCTCTTTGTCCACCTCTCTTGATTGAACTTACTGAAGATGCCGCCGCAAACAACTCCTAGATAATTTACACACATTTAAACAAGCATCACTCAAACTCTACAGATTTAGCCTAAAAGTCCAAAGCGCCAGCCAGGGAAAGAAGTTCTGGTCCGATCCAGGCTTTTAGCTTCAGACCCGAAATGAAGGCTGTTGAGGTCGGCTGTTCCTCTGAGCTCTGAAATGCGGCTGCAGATGGGCGCCTCCAATAGCAGATCTGCTAACCGGACCTCTGCCATGATACAGGTGTGGAAACTGTTCGCACTGGATGAATAAAATGATATATGTAGCTTATTAGACCTTAAGTAGTTACATTTAGGAAGTCATTACTTTACTACTTTGTGGATGTGAGGGTCAAAGTGAGAATAGGGAGCGAAAACAGTCGAAACCCTGAAGACCACATCCAGAATTGAGCTTTGAAGTTTGTGTATTTTCTTTTTTAAACCCTCTTTTGGACACTGGTGCTAATGATGTGCCCAGATAAGTCCTCAGCTTCCACTTGGGGTTGCTGCCATCACCTTAGCACCGGTTCTTCACAGGGACTAATCCACCTCCTCCATGTTACTGTAGGATGGAGCTGTGCACTCTGCGGAGTGAGCGAAAAGGTCAGATGGCACCTCCGGGGTGAGGGTAGGGGGTCCTTCAGGATCCAGGTCTGTCCCAAACATTGACTGGCTAGAGGCCTGGAAAATAAGTCAGTGTTAAACGTGAATCAGGCTGGAGCAGTATTCTCAAACATTCACACTGTGTGCAGGAAACAGGAAATAACACTTTAAATCAAAGGTAAGAAAGTGAATTTATTTAGAAAGCAGTATTTAGGTGAGTAGAGATACATTATTGCAAGGAAATTAAAAAGATATTACTCCTTAAACACAGTACTTTGATTTCTATGACAACTATTTGACAGATAGTTTAAAACTAAGTGAGCATATTAAAACTTATTTGTCCTTCACTCGTTTTCAAATCTCTGTAGCGTCCTAATTAACAGTAGTGAATGTGTTCCCTACATTAGGATATTGCAGCCTTCTTCGCGGCTTTTCATATCAAGCTCCAAATCATTTAACACAAGCTCTAAAGCGCATTAAAACGTGACATACGTCAGCATTGCATATATCATATTCAAGCATATAGTCCGACAGGACCCTAGTTTATAAGGCCAACACAGATCACCAGATGCTGCCTTAGTACCACTACAGCTTCCCTGAGACTCAAAAATGAACTAAAAAAATTATTTCAAAAAAGCCTCAGCATGAAGTAAGAATTCGGAAATGTGATTCAGCTGGAGATATTATAAATTAAATTAGAATTTCAATACAATAAAAATATATACTTTCAGTAACGAAGGTAACTTTCTTGAAAATATATAGGTGCAATTTCTTAGTGCTTAGCAGTACTACAAAAAAATATAGTCAGAAGGAAACAACTCTAGATTTTGAGGCTATGAACATGTCTTCAGTCTGTAGCTTAGTGTCTACTACAAAATATTGTTCATTACACTTCACCTGAAAATCTTAAATCTGCTCGTGGCTTTAAAGATATTATGCAAGACATAATACGCTTTTACAAGGCATGGGCTGGTTTCTGGTATCAATGTATACAGAGGATTAAAAACGCCGTGAGATGCCTGAGAAATTGCTGAAGCAATATACCCAACCCACTACTACAGGCTGTAACAGCACTGCTCCTCCCCTACATATTGCTAAACACTGCCCATCAGCTAGCTGAAACAAAGCTATTACTACCACTTTCCCCAGCTGAAGGAGTGAGCATTTCATACCAGCCCATGCCTAGAGATCACATAAAAAAATGAAGAGTACAGAACACAACACAAAACATACAGGAACTCTGTAAAAATGACAGGAAATGGACAAAACATGACACTTCCAAACCAAATCCACTGAGTGAATTACTTAAAAACAAGGCTGCCTGTGGTTCATGATAATTATTGTTGAATTAGCATCATTGTGGAACTGTTCTCTCTGATAAAAGCCCCTTTAGCTTGTAGTATTACTGCAGGAGCATTGTGCTTAAAAAAGGTTTCCTTCAGCAGCAGCAGCAAGAGCTTCAGACTGGCTTCATGTTTGAAAAGAGAACCGTGTCAGTCCTTCAGTGTTGTCAAACCACTGTTTCTCGGGGAAGAATAACCACTATGGATCAACTATAAAGTTCCACAGCTTTCAGCTCATCAAGTCTGCTCCAGGTAATAATTAATTACTGACCCCCAGAAAAAATCAAATAAAATAAGCTGATCTCAAGTCAAAACAACAGGGGTGATGTTGTAAAGAGTTCAACACGTTATGCAGTCTACTGCAGCCTGAACTCCAACCCTTTACTTCCCCTTTAACACAGACATCAATCATAGACCCATAGAATCATTACAGAAGGGATGTAGTGCCATCTGGATTTCAGTTATTATACGGATCAGTGCTGCTGTGCAGTGCAGAGTTAAGCATCATGTCACTTGCTCAAACTTATTTTTGTTGCCATTTATCCTGTTTAATAAGCGAGCCTGATTATTCTACGGCTTCTACTCCTCTTACATGAAAAGCCTGATCCTGAAAATACATTTCTGACCCAGGGAACACAGCTGCTCTCTGCTCAGGTCCATCTGATTTTGTAAAGAAAGGGATAAACTAGGTTAACAAAGAGAGCAATCACTGCGGCAAGTGATCCCAGAACCAAATATCGCACACAGTCTTCGTCAGGATAGTCCGACATCTTCTGCCTGCAGTGGCGTCGCACCGAGCGGTCCGGTCGGTCTTCCTCTGCTTTGTTCCCCTGTGATTGTCGCCTTCGGAGTGCAGAACGGAACAGTCCGCGAGGCCCTTCATCAAGCCCCTCGTCTTCCTCCTCCAATTCCCGCCATATTAGAGAGGCCTGCGATTGGCGGAAACCGGTGTCAACGTCTGGGAAAAGGCGAGTTCTAACAAACACTAGGATTACACTTTGTAACTCCATAATGCCCTGCCTGCTGAGCTGTAGTACTGACAGGCAGGAAACGCAGGCCTTAGCTCTTTAGGGAACATACAGCGCCTTGCTAAAGTATTCACAGTCCTGAGACAATTAAAGCTTTATAGGATTATAACCATAAACTTTAGTGTAATCTATGGGTGATATACACTCCTCTGTGTTGCTCTAACTGAATTGGGAGGAGAAGGAGTCATGGTTTTCAAAAACCTCACAGATAGAAAACCTGAAAAGTGTGGTGTGCATTTGTATCCTGCCCCCTGACCCTGATACCTCGAAATAAAATCCAGTGCAACAAGTTGCCTTCTGAAGTCGTCTAAATATTGAACAGAATCTACCTCTATATATAATTTCATGTCGGTGTAAATGCAGCTGTTCTTAGAGAGCATTAGTGAACTAACAGTCCACCTAAACTGACAGGCTGAGCAAGAAGAGCATTAACCATAGAAGCAGCCCTTGATAACTCTGTAGGAGCTATGGAGATCCAAAGCTCAGGTGGGAGCATGTTTAGACAGAGCAACCATTTGTTGTACACTCCAGAACATTGTCCTTATGGAAGACTGCTAAGAAGACAGCTATTGTTTGAAGAAAGTTGTAAGAAGCCTCCTCTGGACTTGCCTGCGACTTAGCTGCCGGTATACCTGAATTTCCCCACTGATGGACAATAAAGGTTATTTCTATTCTATCACTTTATTCTATTTTCCACAAGCCATGTCAGGAACACAGCAAACATGTGGAGGAAGCTGCTCTGGTCAGAACAGAAGAGAACTTAACTATTTGGACAATATGCAAAAACCTTTGTGTGAATGAGAATTAAGCCTGCAGATCACCAATGATGATTTAAATAGCCTGAAATATGCAGCTAAAAAGATGGAGCAAATATGTGTCTTTTCATGTAAATGCAGAAAAAAGGTGCATCTGTAAATTATTTGCCCTTCTTGACACACAACAAGTTTTATATTCGTAAAAGTCTTGAAAACCAAGTATCGTTTCCTTGTTCTTGAGTATTATGTGCTACTTTATGTTGGCCTATCACATAAAACAACAATTGTGTTCATAGGTACATTGAAGTTTGCGGTTGTAATATGGCAAACTGTGAAAGCTCTCTCTCTCTCTCACCATCAAAACCATGAATAAATACATGCAATTATGTAGCAAACAAAAAATTGTAAAAGAACTTTAAATATGCTTTATATTTTAGATTCCTTAACGTAGTTGCCCTTTGCTGTGACTGCAATATTTAAGTTTGACCGTCTCTCAATGAACCTCTGGGAAGTTCTTTTAGGACTCGTTGGAAAACCATTCCAGGTGACCTCCTCATGAAGCTCAGGGAGAGAACAAAGCAGTCATCAAAGCAAAGGGTGGCTATTTTGTATAAATCTAAAATTTAGAGTTATTTCACACTTTTTGTTTACTACATAATTCCATGTGTGTTTATTCATAGTTTTGTTGCCTTTGGTGAGAATCTACAATTTAAATAGTGATGAACATAAAGAGATCCATTAAGTGAGAAAGTGGATCTAAAACCTTTGACCGGTAGTGTACATCTCATGCAAGTTGGAAAAAAAACAAAAACCAATTAGTCCCTCTATCCCAGAAAAGAGAGAGTCTTTACATGAGACGCAAAAGTCGAAATAAAATAAAATAAAACTAAAAATAAAAGTTCTCTCAGTAGGTGTGATGTTCCCCTTTCTCATCAGTCACTCTGTTTCTGCTTGGTATCTGTTTGCAGTATTGAACATGCTTGTGGGTTACAAATACACAGTTGTCATAAAAATCATTTTTAATTGGTAACATAACTTCAGAGGTAGCCTTTATGCGTCAGACATCATAAAAATGAGGTGATTACTGGTTTTACATAGCTGAGACAAACAGAGGACCTCAGTGATGGATGAATCCACAGAGAACCCACTAAGCTGGGTTATAATGTCTCAGATCCTTTCAGATGAATTCAACAGAAAAGGGGGGAATTGTTTCCCAAAAACATTCAACAAACATGCTGATCTTTTATGACCAAACAAACGCTGCTTTGTCCCATTACACAGAACATTTAAAGTGTGGATCTGAACACCTGACATGTGTAATCGGTTCCAAACGTATCAGGTCCAGCTGATAATAGGTTAGGTGAAGTTAACATTTTCACACCACTTCCTCCATTTACAGCTGGGTTTATCCTACGGTTACCAGTATTACTGATGAACAACACACGTTAATTGCAACGCTACAATACTGACTATGACCAGGCAGTGAATACACGGCACTATTTAACATAGGCGCCTTTATTTTGCGTTACTTGCTGAGCAGGTAAACAAAGGAATTATAAAGTTTCCATTTAAGGTACAACCCAGGACCCACAGGTAAAGCCACTAGGATTATGGCTTCCTCACCTGGCTGGCAGAGGCTCCTGCAGCGGTGGGCGACTCTGCTCCGACATGGGAGGGGAAGCGCGGCAGCCTCTCCACGGGGGAATTCCTGCGCCGGTAGAACAGGACGTAGGCATAACGCGTCACCACCTGACTCTCCTCCACCATCGTCACGGTGCTGTCATCGAATAAACGCCACCCTTTAGCCAGTGACAGAGGAAAAGAAACTGAGACTATAACATGCTTAAAAAAAAAAAAAAAAAAAAGAACAATAAGGATAAAATTTGTTGCAGAAAGTAACCAGTGATGTTCTGACCCAGTTCCAGGCGTCAAGTCGGAGTCCCAATCAAAGTAACATTAGTATCAGAAACCCTGACAAAGACTAAACCACTGATACATGTTGATCTGATATTTGGGAGTTTAAATCCGCCACACACCCAATGAGCCATGCAGCCACACAGTCAATCACAGGGACTCATTATTTGGTTGAACTGAAGAATCTGGGGGTTCTCCTTATAAACTAGGTGGTATTTTACACTCTATATTGACATTTACACAGAAAAACACTGTCACAAGGTGGCGCTATACACTGACAATGTGTTACTATATAGCAGTGAACCAAACACATCACTTCCTAAATAATTTCAGAGTTTAAACAGCATTGGTGACTTCACAGGATATAAATTGAATGTGAATAAAACACAGAGACTGATCATTATGTGCCAAAATAAATGGGACTGGACCATACTGAAAAAACAAGGTCCTAATCCCAAAAGACTATAGCAAAGTGGGATTCTGATGATCTTCTGACTAAAATGAAACGAGACATACGGAGATGGATTGTCAACCCTTTCAGGAGCTTAATCTAGAGAATAGAAGCTGTGAAAATGAACCCGTTACCAAGATTTCTCTTCTTGTTCCAAGCTCTCCCAGTAGAAATTACTAAACAACAATTTACAGAGTGGGATAAAATGATTTCTAGATTTATATGGATAGGAAAAAAGCAGAGAATTGGATTTAAGACATTACAACTATCCAAAGAAAAAGGGGGTCTGGCGGAACCACGCTTACTTACAGAACTATTTTTGCTCCTGCACAAATCAAACCCGACACAAACCTCATGAAAGCTTGAGGATTATAAGATGGTGCGCCTATGACCCTGATTTTAAGTCCAACCAAACCGATGCAAGATTCTATAAATTGGTGTCCAAAGGTATAACAACATATTTCTCAATAATGGATAAAGGTGAAAAAAAAAACATTTCCAAATAAGTTACAAATTAGAGAAAAAGGATTTTTACAGAGCGAGAACCAGTGCTTAGTGAAATAATAATGGCGTATCAAGCAAATTATTATCAACAAGTTGTTTGTCTGCCTTCAGACCAAGTATGTATCGGCAATGCCTCTTTATTTTTTTTGTTATGATTTTAGTAATACACCCTGTTTCTGTTCCATGTTTTATGTGCTTTTTTTCCCTTTTTTCACAAAAATGGGAGTGTCGACGGTGGAGGAATTGGACATTGGTCACAGACTGGAACTGTCACTATAACATGATGTAAATTCTGCTTTTGTAATGACCTTAAAGTTTCAAAAATAAAAAATGGAAAAAAAAGAAAACCACTTTACTGGCACAGACTTTGCTGCTGTTGTCATCTGACCTGATGTGCTCAGATATCCCCAGCTGCCTGTGAGACAGCAGCTGAAACACTGCTCATTACAATTTTAATTCAAGCAAAGTGATAAAATAATGGAGAATAGTGCTTTTCCTGCACATTTTGACCCTCATAACTCACAGTACCCTTACCAACATCACTGCGCTGACTGTTCTTGTCACTTGGCAGGCGAGCGTAAGCTGTATAGTGCCCTCCTATCATTCCTCCATAGTGGTTGATGACTGCATAGAGGTCATAGACGGGAGGCTGTTGCATTTCGTCCTTCTGGCCAATGCAGAACTTACTCAGATCTAAATTCCTGGAAGACAACGTTGTTTCAGAGGCTAATGTCACGGAAGCAAAAAATTCATCCCAAGTCAAAAGAAGTTTCACTCGTGCCGTATATTTCTGCTTTTACAAACAAAAGCTAGTCGATAACATGATCTCTAATATTTGCAGCCATAATTACCTGACAGGAAAGTCGACCATGTCGTTGATCTTGTCTCTCCAAATGAAGCTTCTGAAGGAGAAACGTTTGAGCTGGATGATCAGGACATTTGGCAGACGCCATAGCAGAAGCTGCTTTGAGGCCTCTCGGTGCTGCTGGCACTTTGGACAGTACCTGGAAACGGATGGAAAAATGGTAAGGAAAGAGGAACAGCAAGACAAGCAGAACTGCAGGTTCAACTACACCACTGAGAAGTCATTACCCATAAACAGATGATAGCTAACTAACCAACCAGCATTATGGTGGAGGAGAAAAAAGTGATGATCCTTCTCCAATATATCAATGCTTATTGTTTCTTCTAGAGAATCTGGTATCTGAAGCATTTATTAAGGATTCAGGTGAGTAGCGTGCGACCCTACCAGGCCTCTTCTGGTGCCAGCACCTCTGGCTTGGTGAAGAGATTCAGGCACTGCTCCAGGGTGAAATGTCCAGCTCTGGCTGTCTCACTCAGAGAGCTGGGGTCCTCCTCATACTCCAGTTCCTTAGAGCTGACCAGCACATATTCCTTTAGACGCTCGTTGTTTTTCCACACCAGCTCTAAGGTTGCATCGTCCCGAAGGTCTTCTAGAGCGTCCTCTGCAGAAAACATAACGCAAATTAAAGCCAAGAGTCCCAATAAGTTTTAACTAAGTAAGAAGATGCATTCTAACTAAAATGTGTAATTTACAAAATCCAAATAGTTGTGACCCAAGGAAAGATCAGAACTGAGGATCATTCTTCTGGTACCTTTCTCATCCAGCCTTTGCTCCTTGTTGTTAGAGTCCAGCAGACCTATATAGAACTGGCTAGCATGACCTGATGCTGCCTCACTTGGTTGTTGATATCCAGTTACTGCAGCTGCAGAAGGAAACCAAGAAAGAACCTTTATTATGTATCTAAAATGTAAAGAAAGACAGCAGCATTTTTTCTTCTTTGTTTTTAACCTTCTGGTCGCACTGCTTTCTCACAGGACGTCTCTTTTTCAGTTTGAGGGTCCAGAGAGCAGCAGGAAGTGGAGGAGATTGACTCGGAGAACCCTGAATCTTTAGTCCGTGTGGTAGAGAGGGATGTTTGGGAGGATAAGAGGGAATCCGACGCCTCGGAGTGGATCGCTGACGCCTGAGCATGTTCTCCCTGGAGTTCAGGCGGAAGAGAGGGGCTCTCCATGTCTACATCGCCTGCTTCTACAGTACTGCTGCCCCCTATGGCCTCATCGCCAGATCCCAGACCGTCAGGAGGGCCGACCGCTGTTGTTGGCACATCTAACCGAGACTGGGATGTTTCAGGAGAGGTTCTGCCTGACTGGAAAGGGGGTTGGAACACATTTACAGAAAACCTGCAGGGAAGAAGAAATGTTAGAACTCGATTAGTTTTATTAGAACTGGGAGAATTTAGAACTACTTCTTCTTTTAAACATCTAAACATAACAGAGAGAATGATTTTGTTGATGTGCTTGTACATATTTTGACTTCTGCTGTAAATTTAAATCAAGACATCTACAGGCTGGTTTTCACCAAGGATTTTTCTCTGGAACCCAACTTCCTAGAACCTTTATCCACTTAATGTGGATGTTTTCTGTGTGCGTTTCCACTAAGGGGTCTGAAAGCCGGGCTGTTTATTTAGATCTCCACCACAACAGCAGACTGTGATTAAAAGCATAAAATCAGAACAGCAATAATCTCATATTGTTTCATAGCTGTTCTGCTTTAAAAGCATTGGATGCTACTCTAAACTGAGTGAAAACCTGTAGGGAGAGTGAATTTCAAAATACCAACTACAGGAAAGAGAGGAAAACATGAGAGCTCAGATTAGGATTAGCATCAGCTATCTAAAGACATCCATGACAATCTCACAGTGCTTATTAATTGATGCTGAATTAAAATCCCTTCAACTCGGAGGGAGTTTGTAATAATCGTCTGCGAGATGTGGCTTGCTGGGTCACATATCAGTAAACGATCCACAATCCTGGGTGACTGCTTTAATCTGCATCTCAGAACAAATGAAAAACATTTTAACTTTACCAGTTAAAATCTCTCCTAAAGACTCAGAAGGGTGCATTTCTCTCTTCATAGTCAGTCAGTTGGTAGATTTTATCAATGTATTAGAATGAAAACACTTTAAGGTTATGCACACGCTGCAGGTCTTAATGCTCACACCCGATTTTATCAGAAATCGGATTTTTTTGTGTGGTCGTTCACATTACTTTGTTCTTATGCGCATGCGGGTCAGTTTGGAGCCGCAAAATTTTCAAAGTGTGTCGTCAAGCGCAGCACAACATTAAACACGGAGAAATAGGTGTTATGGTTTAAGTGCACAACAGAAGCCATTTATGGTGTCAGCGGGTGCTGTGTGGCAAATACATGAATGAAAGGAGAGGGAAACTCTTTATTGCTCCGTTTTACGGAGATCTGACCACTGATTCAGCACAACAAACTGTTTGGATGCGGAGACACAGGCAGCAATGGTGGAGCAGGGATGTTAACTTTACAGAGACCGAGTTAATTCAGAACTTCATCATTATTATATCATTATTGTTGAAGGCAACTTTTAATCAAATATGTCAGCACCTCTCCTCTCAACTCCACAGGCAGAAGACTTGATCAAATCCAATGTATCAGACTGCAGCAGGGGCAGATCATCACATGCTTGGTAACCTCGATATACAAACTACGTCCCACATCCAGACGGTTCCTATGAGCCTTTCATTTTGGCTTGAATAAAGTTTTCTCTCTGTTTATTAACAAGCTTTAACGTCTCGCTGTCTCTCCACTGTGCAGTTCTACTCTAGCCCCCCTGTCTGTTTTGCTAACCGCTACTGTTTCCTGCTGGGCGGCGCAAAGTGCGCCGAATGTGATGGAAAGTGACGTCAAAGTCACATCTAATGCGCCTGGTCGTTCCAACTGGAGCCACATCCCAAAAGATCAGATACGTGTCGGATTCAGGACCACATATCAATGTGGCTCAAATGTGACTTGAAAAAGTCAGATATGGGCCAGATATGAGCCAGATATGAGCCAGATATGAGCCAGATATGAGCCAGATATGAGCGTTCACACTTGCTTTAAACAGCCTGACCGGATCACTTGACCCCAAAAATAACATCAGATTTGGGCCACATTTGCCTGCCGTGTGAACGTGGCCTCAAAAAACTCGAATATTCTCCATGGGAGGCTGGGTTTAAGTGTTTTGTTTGCAATGAAAAACACATAACTCCTGTCATGTAATTTAATGTTTAATATAAAATATGAGCAGCAGAGGAGGGGATAAAATAGTCCAACCATCCCAGCAGGGATGTTTCCTGGGTAGATTGCTCCTGGTTCCTGTAGTGTAAACACAGGGGGGAGTAAAACTGCCCCAGAAAACTACCACAGATCTTTAAAAGGCTCCCTCTGTGGAAATGTACTTGAAGTTCAACATGCTGCATGGCTGAAAGGGCCAAAATTCAGACGTTTCACAGAAAATGTCTGCCTAGCCTGAAATAAAATAGTTGAGCACCTAAGGTGTGGTTACCTTGAGTAACCCTCCAGCAGCTGGGAGAGGCGGGCATAGGAGAGTCGAGACTCTGGCACACTAACAAGGAAGGGCAGGCCTACATTCTCCGAGTTGGGGCGACACAGACTCTTGTGATTGGGCCAGTGTGTCCTTTGACAATGTCTGGAAGGGGAGGAACAGAACAGTGAAGATGCAGTCAACTCTGGAGACATTTTCGGCACAGTGCGCCAACATTCCCAGTGACACTTACTGATTGCAGTATCCCACTCGATAGCAGCGAGTACACCGCTTCAGCTTGTCTTCCTCAGACACTGGTGGTTTAAGGCAGGCAGCGCATTTTGAGATGGGGATGTTTGGAACCTGGAGTTTCTGTGCGGCACACAGAGCCCTTCAGATTGGTTCATACCGCCACGTTTAACATACAGGACATAAAAAGGGGTTGTCTTTTACCTGCTGCACCCTGAGCAATAGAACTCTTTCTTTGGCCAGATCTTTGGAAAGCACCTCGAAGCAGAACAGCATATCAGACGGCGACACTTTGTCTAGGGAATGGGATGGCAGGAATATGCGCTGAAAGCGATTTTTCGCCACCTGTCAGAGGAAAAGAAACGGAAATAAAAATCCCATGAGTTTGTTAGTATTCGCTAAAGTATTCATATCGCTTTGAATTCTTCCCCGTGTTATTATGTTACAAGCACAAATTTCACATGTCCACCCATTGGCACCCCCATGGGAGAGGTCAATGAGCGAGATGGGCTGTTTTTGTTGGAACCTAATTGTGTTGACCTGTTTCCTGCATTTACATGATAAGTAAAGGAAACATTTGTCAGAGTAGGAAATACAGAGCCTTAAAAAGAAAAACTAACCTCCGCCAGCCTGAGGTTCTCAGATTTGACCCTCACACTCCTGGAGATGGATTCAAGAACCTCAGAAGTGCTGGAGTTCTCCTTGCTCACGCTAACCAAAATCTAAAACACATGGGAAAACTATGTTGCAGCATGGGTCACATAGAGAGCAGTATATGATTCTAATTTAGCTTACTGCAACTGGTCATGTTAGTAAACCAGCAGCAGAAGCAGAGAGTGCAAATGATCATTTTACCTTGATCGGTTTTTTATGAGGTTCCTTTGCAAAGTAGAAAACAGAGAGCACTTTCTGTTTCTGTGGCAATGGGACAGGCAGGTAGAGGAAGGGGTCAAAGGTGATGGAGACCTGAAAAAAAGCAGGGGAACTTGAGACAGGGTAAAGGCAGGATGTCATCACATGATGTGTTTCTAGAACAGCGTGTTACCTTTGAACATGTGGGGCACACAAGCTTGGATTTAAATTGACCTTGGAAAAGGTCCACGATAAAGGAGTCATTTCTCATCTTGTGCCTCTGCCATGCCTCCTCTGCCACCACCTGCACCAACATAAAAAACCTGAGAAGTGATCATCCAAAAAAAACAAACAAAAAAAAACAAAACAAAAGGTAACCCCACCTACCTCATCAAGCCGTCCATCAGAGTCAACGGTCTCTGTGTAGGGTTTATTCTGGATCCGGTTCAGGTCCTCATGGAGTCCGTCCAAAAGGAATGCCATGAACTCTTGTGCATCATGCTGAGCGTAACCTGTGAACTGACTGGCTTTACTGGCCACAATCGCCTGCAAGATTAAAAGTGAATGCAAACATTTAGATAAGACTTGTGAGAAGTCAGAGAGAAGAACAGAGAATCAATTAAAGCAAGTGTGGAAAATCCTGCCTAAAATACCTTTAATTTTGATGGTTGGAAGGCATGATGAGTCCCTTTCCAAAGAGCCCTGAGCAGAACAGCAAAGCCGATGGCCAGTCTGCCTCCTGTTCCTAGTGGGTTACTGCAGTTGATTTCTGCTTCAAATGCTCGGTCTGTTAGGAAGCAGAAAACACAGCCGTCAGAAAAGAAATCAGGCATCAGAAACGACCCACACAGGAGGTTTTAACCAAGGCAGGAAAACATCTCCAATACCTTTATGTAAAGCTACAGTTGATGCAGAGCTTAGAGGTATAATTGCTGCTTTAGTTAATAAATTAATTAATAAATAAATAAGGCCTGCCAATTGTGTTTCTATATAAATAAAATCAATCACCTTCAAGAAGGTGATTGATGTTAATGTTTGCATTAATCATCTTAGTGTTTTAAAGCCTGAACAGAAATCCTGTTGAGATTCCTAAGCGCTAAATAAAGCTGCAGATGTGGGTTCTGATTACATTATTAAAGAGCAACTATTGTAGTAATATTGGTGTTTACCATGAAAGTAATCCCTGAGTTCTCTGGTGTTGGACAGGGACTGAATGACACTGTTCATGAAGCAGGTGTTGCCAAGGTTAACCAATCCTGTGAAACCAGGCAGGCACACCTTCTTCTCCTCCTCTTCCTCGTGGCGCTCATTAGCGGCAGGAGGGGCATGGGTCATTGGCTGCACCATGCAAGTAGGCTTGGGCTGAGGCATGAAGATGCACAAAAACACACATTTACCTACTTATCCTCACATACACCATACATTTATTTTGTTTAGTTAAACTCCGTACTGGTTATGTTAACGCTCGACCACAAACCCTCCCAGCTTCTCAAAACAGAGTGCTGCAACTGCTGTCTTCCAAGACTCACTACTTCCTCACACTGCTGCCTCAGTTTAAAATGATGTTGTTGTGTTTTCCACTTACCGTGGTAACTGTGGGCTCTGCCTTGGTGATGTTAACATGCTCAGAGACGGAGCGAGGAGTAACAGTATCCAGACCACTGTCCTCTACTCTGGGAGAGGCCTTAGGAGCCTTGGTTGGTTCCTCTCCAACCCTTGGAGACTCTTCCTTGGCTGGGAGGCTGTGCTGACTGCTGCCTGGCTGGCTTTTATCCATACAGGCTGGGCTGGAGGGCACAGCGACCTTGGCACCACCCACTGCACCTTAAACAGGAGAATAGAGCTTGTGGTCAACAATCAACAATAGACTGAACACGAATCACACTCAACTGTAGTACATCCCTTTATACAACATCACTGATCATTTACAAATCCCTTTTTTGTTAAGAAAGCTTCTGGAAAACCTCCAAAATATCTTTTCAGAAGTTTCATAGAAAACAGTTGTCATTTAACTAGTAAATTTAGAGAAACTGAAGCCTTTTATTGCCAATGTCTTCTCTCTCCATGTCTGGTAAACAAGGTCCACACATGGTGTCTTAAGTTCCACACTGACACTGCTTGGTTCCTATACAGCTTTATGTTAAAACTTCTAATTTTTTCTACAATTAAACTTCCAGAGATCTCAGTTAGGTTCAGTCATTCTGTATTTAATCAGGATGTAAATGTGGAACCTGCAGAGACAAACTGATGGCTGGACGGATCATGGATAGAAGAAGGGATGATCGACTGAAAATGTGCAGATGGATGGACGGCATCTAAGCGCCTGAATGCATGGATGGATGATAAATCAATGGAGGACTGTTGAACAAAGACAGATGGATGGATGGATGGACGGACAATAACAAAAACTGACGCAGGAAAGATGGATGAACAGATAACACAAATAGAGGTTGGTGGGTACTGGATCATATTAAAAACATGACAGAGGAATTGTGAAGAGACAGGTGGATGGGTGATTGGATGGCGGACAAACCAATGGAGGGAAAGAGGTAGATGATGAACAAACTGAACGATAGATGGAACCTTTGTTCAATGACATCGGCATCAAATCTGGAAATACAGATAATTTCCTCTATTTATTCACACATAGAAAATAATTCCAAACTTTTCCAGACAACATGGGAAAGCAATGTGTGAGAAAGTCACTGAACTAAATGAGTGAAAAGTTCTCCAAATAGAAACCTGGCAGCAGACCTTGTGTGGCCGGGGCCTCCAGACCACCCCAACGCTGGCTGTGTCTCTTCTTCAGGGTGATGTCCAGGCGGGATGGGGTGAAGGAGTAGCTGCACTGCTCAGGTTGGATCAGGTTCCTGACAGACAGGAGGTCGGAGCGCATGCAGGTCAGATCAGAGGAAATAATTTACAAAAAATTACACTAACATCCTGTTATTACAGAGGATATTAGATATTCGGTGGATAATAACAGCAGCACAGAGTTCACCATGAAAATAAGATAAGGTAAGTTTATTTATATAGCGCTTTTCAGTAACAAGACACTCAAAGTGCTGTACATACAGTTACAATACAATCACAAAGAATAAACACAGATACAGAAAATCAAACAACAGGTAATTAAAAAAAAATAAAAATAAAATAAAGAGAATAGAATGATGGATAAGAAAATGAAAGGAAAATTGGACTGAAAACGTAACTAATAATGTTTAGATGGCCCAGTCAAAGGCCACTCTAAACAAATACGTTTTTAATCTTGATTTAAAGCAACTTAGGGTTTTAGCGCTTTTACAGCTCACTGGGAGTTTATTCCAGATTAGTGGACTAACAGAAGTATTTTAAAGTCTATTCTCTGAGCTACAGGGAGCCAGTGTAGGGACTTTAGAACCGGGGTGATGTGCTCCACTTTCTTAGTTCTAGTGAGGACACGGGCTGCAGCGTTCTGGATCAACTGCAGCTGTCTGATCGACTTTTTAGGCAGACCTGTGAAGACACTGTCGCAGTAATCAATTCTACTAAAGATGAACACATGGATTAGTTTTTCAAGGTCCTGCTGAGACATTAGTCCTTTAATCCTGGAGATGTTCTTTAGGTGATAGAAGGCTGACCTTGTTACCGTCTTTATGTGCCTCTGAAGGTTCAGGTCTGAGTCCATCACTACAACCAGGTTTCGAGCCTGACTGGTGGTTTCTAGCTGTAATAACTGAAGCTGTGTGCTAACTTTTAAACGCTCTTCCTTTGGTCCAAAGATTATTACTTCAGTTTTGTTTTGATTCAGCTAAAGAAAAGCTTGGCCCATCCATGCATTGATTTCTTCTAAGCATTTACCCAGCGCTTGAATGGGTTCATAGTCACCTGGTGACATTGTAACGTATAGCTGTGTGTCGTCTGCATAGTTAAGATATTTTATGTTGTTGTTTATTAAATCTGAGTTAGGGAGAGCATGTAGATATTGAATAGGAGTGGCCCTAAGATGGATCCTTGGGGAACGCCACATGTGATTTTTGTGGTCTCTGATGTAAAGTTACCTATTGACACAAAAAGTCCCTGTCCTTCAAGTACGATTTAAACCAACTGAGTGCGGTACCAGGACGGCCGACCCAGTTTTCCAGGCGCTCTAATAAAATGGAGTGATCAACAGTGTTGAATGCTGCACTAAGGTCCAATAATACCAGCACTGTGGTTCTTCCACAGTCTACATTTATACGGAGGTCATTGAACACCTTGACAAGAACAGTCTCTGTACTGTGGTGAGCAGGAAGCCTGACTGGAAGACATCAAAGAGGTTGGTCATTGTTAGGAAGTTGTTTAACTATTGAAACACAGCTTTTTCAAGTAATCTTACTGATGAAGGGGAGGTTTGATATAGGCCTGTAGTTCTGTAGTAGCAGCTTGTCCAAGTTGCTCTTTTTCAATAGAGGTTTGATAATTGCTGTTTTCTAGGTAAATAACCAGTTAATTACCTAGAAATAAGAAAGGTAGAGCAGAGCAGTTACCTGAGTTTAACTTGCCACTTGAAGACTGTTTTTGGCCCACAGTCTGGATGAAGTCGAAGAAAATTTGTATCACTGTCAAATATAAGACGATGACCAGTTACTCCTTCTGATTGAAAGCAATGAAAGCCACCGTTTTTTATTTAAGTGGAGTACCTTGTCTGGAAGATGAGGGTGAAGTCCTGCTCTCTGAAGATGACTCTGGCCATATCTCTGCAGATTCCCTTAATGTAAACGTTGACCACCATCAGATCTGTGCCCTTCTCGTATGAGTCATTTTTCACAGACTGCAGGTTAACCATCGGCTCTGGAGCTGCAGGGGAGTATTACAGATATAAAAAGACTGAACAAGCTAGTGATTCACAGCTGCTCTTAGTACAACATGCTTTGGAAAAAACTATACAGTATTTTCCCCCAATTCCATTTATCTGTATAGAATTATACATTCTCTTCTCTATAGAGAAGAGAATCAGTTTAGTGTAAACTGATTCTTCATTCCTAACAGACCTTCCTGTTGCATCATCTCCAGAGTGGGCTCTTCCTTTGACTGGTCCCGTTTCTCTTCTCCCTCACAGCTGCTCGACTTGTGGGTTAGCCCTGCTGATTGGCTCTGCCTGCGAGCCACACCGTCAGCCAGTACTGGTAGCGCCTCTGTTATTCCAAGCTGTTGGGATATTAAAGTGTCCCGCTGTGATTCAGGTTCAGCAGGTTTTCCCTGCGACTCAGAGTCTGTCCTGCCTCTCGGCTTTTGGGGAGAGCTATCCATGTTCTTGTTGGAGCCAACTGGGCTCAGGAAGCAACTGGTGATTTCAGGAGCTGCTACTTGGCCATCGGTCACAGGTCCTGTTAGTTCAGAGGTATCTGATGACTGGCTTCTCTTCTCCACCACCTTAAGACAAACAGATGGGACATTTAGCTAAACATGCCATAGGAGGGTGTTCACCCCCTAGAGCTTTGGAAGCAACAAAGATGAGCTGAATAATAATGGATTTTTTTACTCCTCTTCTGCTCCAACTGATTCAGAAAGCAGGCAGTTCCAGTTTCAACCAAAGCTGGATATAACACAGTTTCAGGATGTCCAGGAATCCAATGATCCAAAGAGGACATTGTTTTTCACTTTAATAAAAGGAAGTGTGGCCTATTATTAAAGTGATGAAGATCACAACCTCCAAGGCCATTCAAGTCTCTGTACATAAAAAGGTTAAACAAAGAAAATGACAGATCTTTCAGGTTCTTACTTGAACAGATCATGTCTGCAGCACCGGATGTTATCAGCTTTCTACAAACTCGTTTTTTAAATGGGTGAAAACAAATGTCTACATTTTAAAACCACAAGCAGCCCCACAAATATGTTCAATTATCACAAGATGGTAGATAAAAAGGAGCATTATTCTGATTGACCTCATCATTCCTGATCCCCACATATTTACTGAGTAACCTCCACACCTCCAAATGCAGCAGCTCACTATATACTGATAGTTCTCTGGAGTAGAAATCCTGAAGAACCTAAATGGAAAATATTGAATCTGTAGATATTCACAAACAAACAAACAAACAAAAGTCTCTTGTTTACAGCACAGGTAAGGAAACCACCTCACAAACTAACCTAGTTATTAAAATCCTTGACTACACTGAATGGTCAAAACTGGTCTTTAATAAACTGTACGACTGTATCAGAGAAGAACCGAACCTCAGATTGAACACTTAGAAACGCTGGATCTCAAAGATCTCAAAGATTGGACTCTGATCCAGTTTGAATGGCAGGCCAATCCAGACCTAACCCCAACCCCTTGACCCATTACTTTATCTATTATTACCGATTAGTACATAACATTTTAAAAACCCATGATATACAATATACAGAACATTTATACGGTTTTTTCTCTGTTCAATTTTAAGGCTTCAACAATATCATATTTTGCTGAAACCAATGGAAACAGCGGCTGATATACCAACATGAGAAGTAAAACAACACTACAAACACCAACTCTAAGACTCCTGAGAAACGATAAAAGCACCAGAGCAGCTCTCATTGACTATAAAGACTGTGTAATTAGTGCAACTCTGCACTAATTACACAGGCAGTGCAAACACAAGAGTGTTTGCACTGCCTCGGCAGGGCGGCGCAGAGCCATCCGGCAAAATCTGACCCCATTCTATGGCGGATGCCGTAGCCGGGTCAGGATCACACTGCACCAACAGGAAACTGAACTAGCACAATGTCCGTATTGCTATACACATTAACTTAGGTAATGAAAATGGTTAAACGTTAAAGGCAGCAAAATAAACAAAAAATGAAGCTTCTCTACTTGCTGTGCTCACCCATAGTAGACCAAAAATATCCGTGAAGCAGTTTTAACTTCCACAGAGTGAGCCGTTTTGGTCTGACCTCCGCATTTATCACTGGCACTTATTGCGCCATCTGAGCATGGTTCTTGGAGCACCTCTGGGCTCTAACGTAAGTCAGGATGGCGGAGCGGAGAGGACGCGGTGTAAATCCGGAGTTACAGTTGTATGTAGCAACTATTGTTACATTTGTATGTATATTGAATGTATTTTCTTCTATCAGGGAAAACAGTTTCGTCATTAATGAAGCAACAACAGTAAATACTTCTCAGAACAAAAAAAAGACTTGTTTCTCAGAACTATAAAGCCAGAGTGTTAAATAAACACCCTTACAGTCTCACCTGAGCTCTTTCGGCAGCAGCTGCCCCCAGCTGTCCAACTTCCTGACGGCTTCCTTGCCTCTTTTCTCTGTTGTCATCATTCCTGTGTGACAGTGGGCTCTGTCCAGAGCTTGCCTGTGGATGAGGAATTTTACCATTCGCTGCAGTAGATTTGACAGAGACTGGGTCCCTTTCTGCCTCTTTACTCGTCTTGGGCAGCCGTATAGCAGTGCTCATGGCACTGGGTTCCTGAGATGGCTGCTCGCCTTTTGAGGCTGCCTTGGTGATATCCAGGCAGTCTTCAGGCCCCTTTTTCACCTGTACAGAGTCTGTAGTGGCCTCATCGCTTGGTTTGTTTTTGAAGTAGCGTTTAAAGCCCCGCTCCGGCTTCCCACTGGTGCGACTCTGTTCGCTGTGTGCAGTCGACGAGGGAGGCCGAGGCTGGAGTTGAGGCTGCTCTGAAGAAAATTTGGGTTTCTCTGATGATTTCAAGGTAGATGGTTTTGTTTCATTTGTGGTCTCTGGTCGGGCCACATCCTTTTCCTTCTTGTTTGACTGAAACAGAGGTTGAAAAAGAAATATGGCCATTTAATAAATGCCAACATAGTGAAATTAGTAACTCCTTTTACATTAGGCAACTACTGAGAGATTCAATTTAAGGTAACAGTTTTTTTCTGGTTATCGTTCATCTTAAGTGGGTTTTGGGGTTTTCAGTTAAAAACCACCAAGTTCAATAAAGTAATATTAAGTTTTGTTCGCTTCAAATGTACTCGTCCTCGGCGTCTTCCGCTTTATTCAGGACCGGACTGCGGGGGCAGCGGAGTAGAGACGCCCGGACTTCCCTCTCCCCAGACACCTCCTCCAGCTCCTCCGGGGGAGCCCAAAGCGTTCCCAGTTCCCAGGCCAGCCGAGAGACATAGTCCCTTCAGCGTGTCCTGGGCCCCCTCCCAGTGAGCCACATCAACTGACCCCTCTTGATGTGGAGGAGCAGCGGCTTTACTCCGAGCTTTGCTTCAACAGTACTAGAACTAAAATTACAATATGTAACTAAATAATAGTATTTTTCTGTGCGACTGAAATATCAACACAGATCTACACTGAATAAAATAATAAACGCAACACGTCGGTTGCTCGCATTTTACATAAGCTGTACCCAAAGATCTAAAGGTGTATTCACACCTGCTCCGTTCAGTCCGCTTTAAACAGACCAGAGTTTCCCCCCTTGGTCCGGACCTTTTGGGCAGATGCCAATACACTTAAGCGAAACCCGGTGCAGATCGAACAATGGGACCAAGACCCACTTTTTTAGGTAGTCTTGGACTTAACGAGCAGGGCATCATGGGAAAATGTATCCCTTCAGTGTTGCTAACGCCACTGTTGCATGGATGCTACAAACAATGAGCCGTGAAGCGACAAGGAGACACTGGGACATACCCCAACTGCTTGATGAGACCAGACTGTGGTTGTGTTCAGCGTGTTTAGTGAGAAAATAAAGGAGAAGGCGTTCGAGTGGTTAAAGGAAAAAAAAACGTGGCCAAAGTTATCTAAAGAAACGAGTCGCATTAAGCAAGAGTTTTCCTCCATTTCGGGTCTGTGCTCTGTCCCACCCCCGTCATTTCTGTCCATTGATTATCACATGTGGGGCTTTGTTTACAAGTTTATTTGCAAAAAGTTTAATGTCAAAACAAACACTTTTGGTCCGGACTAAAGAAGCAGACTTATCTTGATTAATCAATTATAGAAACGACCATCAAGTAATTTAGTAATTGAATAATCGTTAACCGGAGTATTCAGACTCTAAAAAATGCCATTTGCTGAAAGAACAACCCACTCCGAGCAATAATTAAGGCACAATTGTACAGAAATATCTACATTTTGCATTTAAAATGAAAAACCTTTATCTGTAAATATGCTCTATCCAGAACTGCCAGAAGTGGCCGAGCTTTAGCTTCAGTTGGTTCAAATTCTGTATAAAAGCACCTTTTGCTATCAGATTACTAAATCGGTAAATAAACAAAAAAAGTCAACAGATTAATCAATTAGCAAAATATTCATTAGTTGCACACTTTATCACAAAGGGCTTGTTTCTCTCAAATAATGTTCAGAAATCTGTCCGAGTCCGTGTTGGTGAGCCGAGATAATCCATCCCCCTCACAGGTGTGGCAGATCCAGATGCTGATAAGACAGCATGATTATTAAATGCGTGTGCCTTAGCCTGGTCACAATAAAAGGCCAATCTAGAAGTGTGGGTTTTATAACACGGCACAATGCCACACATGTTGCACGTTTTGAGGGAGCGTGCGATTGGCAGGCTGACTGCAGGAATGTCCACCAGAGCTATTGCCCGTGAACTGAGTGTTTATTTCTCTACCATAAGCCGTCTCCAAAGGTGTTTCAGAGCATTTAGAAGTACATCCAACTGGTCTCACAACGGCAGACCATGTGTAACCACACCAGCCCAGAACCTCCACATTCATGCTGAGAACGTTTTAGATCTTTGAGTCCAGCTCATGAAAAACGGGAGCAACAACAGAAGTGTTGCCTTTCTATTTTTGTTCAGTGTTGTTTGATGGAAAGAAGGGAAGAAAAATTTGAATATGACTCACCTTAAGAGACGGCCAAATGTGAAAAGGAATCTTTTTGTGCATAATGAGATGCAGAAATCCACCTTTCTCCTTGTACTGTGCTTTACTACATGAGGCCTCGATTTCCTCCTGTAACTGACAGCTCCACTGGCGTCCATCTGAACAACAACAGGATTATTATCAGAGACAAAGCAAAATACTGTGGGGAAGGAATATTTGCTTGCATCTGCTTGAATCCTGCACCAAATAACTGTTATTCCACACATTAGTTTAGCTGTAACTACTGTTAAGGTTTTAGTAAAACTAACCTGGGAAGGACACATTGCAGTGTGTATCAGTGAAAGTGGTGTCGATGTCCTCTATCCTCTGGACACTCTCTCCACAGCGCAGTCTGACAGTCACTATATTGACGTTCTGCTTCCAGTCCACAAACACATCTGGAAACACAAACACAAGTTACACTTCAGTGGAAGCAGAGGACAGAGATGAAGATCCTTCTCCCTCCATCCTTATGTTGATTACTAATACACCTGACCAACTCCCATTGTGTATTTGAAAGACTGACTAAAAGCAGAACCACTGTGATGTAAATGAACTTCATAAGAAGAACCAACTGCCAAACCTCCAGGGTTGTTTAGAAACACTTTTGGAAAGGTCAAAGCAGACAGAACGCAGAATAGGCAAGACATGAAACAACATAAATTTATCAGAACCAGTCTGTACTGGGACTCAACATGCTGCTAAGCCATTAACATGCTTTAAAGTAAAGTCAACAGAACAGTAGGCATTCTTTGTGCACACTAATGGACTGCAATGAAGATATATTTGCAATATATTGTGCACTAAATATGGACTCTGTAGTCATGAACAAATACCACTGAGTCTGGACTTTCCCACACTTCTAATCTCTCACCATCTCTGACTTAATCCCCCTAAAATGGTCAAACCCTCTCAGCTAGAGGCAGCTGTGTTCCCTGTAGAGCTCCTCCATGACATGACATTGATAGAAAATCACCAACACGTAAATCACCGAGGTCTTAAAGAATATTTTCCCACCTAATGTGAGGTGATACTCCTAAGTATTCTAAATATACAGCAAAAAACGCTTCATATTACTGCTAATAACTATTCACAACAAATATCATCAATGTATGAACACCACATGCACACATCTGTTAAAACATTACAGTACGGTTTTTAATTTACAAAAGACAGCAGAACATAACTTGTGCACTTTCAAACAGCATAAACACATCATTGCATACATAATTAACCCAAGAGTCAGTTGAGAGTTACAACTTTAAGGTCAACACTTATACATAAGATGTATAAAAACAGATTGCAAATATGCTCAGCAGTTATTAAACTCTGTTAACATTAAGGAGGGAAATATACTTCAAAGCACAGATACTGAAGTTTTTCAGTATTACTTAGGTTACTCTCAGGAATGTGTGTGATGTTTAGGTTTAGCCATTTGGACTTAGGTAGGGAGATCATGGACACTGTCTGGCCAGAAGAAACGGCACCAAATGAACATTGGTCTGTTGGGATACCCATCCATCCATACTGGGATACTCTATCCCACTGATAAGTGTTTTGTTTGAGTTGTTTTAAAGAGTTAAAATCAGCTGAAACAGACGGCGTACCTCTAAATAGCTGTTATCTTGCCCCACTCTAGAAATGCATTCACATTTTCTACAAAACTCACAGTGATAAGACTACAGCTACAGTTAACGAAGGAAATCCAAGCCAACCCTTTAACAGGAATCATTTTTGGAGCCCCTTATTTTCCACTCCGTGACAGTCGATGGTTTAGCAACTGGAAATATTTTCCAAATGGTGAAATTTATTTTAATTCCCCTCAGAGGGAACATTGTAATAGCCTTATTTCAGCCAGCTGAATTAGCACCTCCACAGCTTCGGTGAGGAGCAACACTGCAATACTCTATGCTCCAAACAGCCAAAGAAAACTCCGGGCATCTAAACTGTGTGTATATCATAACTTTTATCCAGAGATTAGCCACAGTAACTATGTGTAAACCAAGGGGAAAAGGTTTCTACAGTAGTTGCAGCATTTCATTTAATCTTACCTTTCTTGACCTCTGCAAGAACTCCATCTACTGCTGCATTGGCAGCTGCTGCAGCAGCTCTCTTGGCCTCTCTGCTCTCCTGGTTAACCTTGTCCTTCTGTTTCTTCTTACTGGTACTGGTGGTCTGTTCTGAGCCGCTGCCCGCTCTTTGCTGAGCCCCGCTGCGACGCCCCAGTGTCTCACTACCAGCCACTCCGTTGCCTCCACTGCTGGCCATCTTCAGGCACTTAGCGCTAACAGGCCGCCCGTCGCCAGAATCACTACCGCTGCTGGGGTCTGGATCTGAGGTGTGCCTCTTCCTGCCTGGCCCGGCAATCTTGGCGATGATACTGGTCTGAACTCTCCCAGAACAGAATCAGGGTGGGAACAAGGGATGGGAAGCTGCAGTTGAAGACAAAGGGCATTTTGAAAAGCAAAATAAAAATGAAATAACTATCTGGTAACTGTGGCACGATCCCAGCCTTATTATCATTTTTGTTTTTTAGTTGACTTTCTGTAGAAGATCCTCAAGTGGGCTAGGAACCACTGCTTCAGCTGGCATTTCCAATTTTAATAAATGTCTTAATAAAATAAAAAAATACCATTTTCACAGGCCCCTATCTTATTTACCATCAGAATGGTTATAGCAGTGAGACGGTGGGTATGTTAACAACTCCATGAGAAAATCAGCTCATATTTTCTCAAGCTGTATGCAGCAAAAAGATACTAGTAAAAGGTCACCTTGTGCTTTTTGTTCATAATACATAAGGTTTTTGTTTGCTTGTTCCTGAATCATTCTGTAAATGGTGGCCATGTCTGCTGTCTGATAGATTCTTAAACATTTTAATGCCCTTTTCTCATTAGAAGCAGAGTGTTAGGTGTTTAAAGTGTGGTGTCCATTTTTGTTTAGAGTCCCCATGAGTGAATACTTTGTAGATTACTGCAATTACAACTATAAGTCCTTTGGGTGTTTTGTACCAGCTTTGAAGATCTGAAACCTGATTTTTTTGCCATTTGCCAACAGACTGCCCACTGGATTTAGGTATAGACTTTAACTAGGCCATTCTAGCACATGAATGCGCTTTGATCTATATCATTCCATCATAGATCTGGCTATATGCTTAGGATCGTTGTGCTGCTGGGAGGTGAATCTTGGTCTCAAGTATTTTACATCATCTAACAGGTTTTGACCAGGATTGACCTGTATTTATCCCCATCAACTCTGACCAGCATACCTGAACATTATCATGACAACCATAAATCCAAATTAATGGTTTTTGAAAACTCCTAAAACTTGCTGTATTGTCAGAATCTTTACTTCTACAATTTCCTCCACTGCTGGATCCATGAGCTTACTAATAAATATCAATAAATTCAAAAATATAACTAAATGTGGTTACTCTGGGCAGTTTAGTAATAAAAAAAAAGAAAAGAAACTTCACAACTGGTGTCCTGAATAAGCCTGTTAGGAAACGGGGGCTATGATTTCTGTGCCATGAAGTTACAGCCACACAGTTACCTAAAAACAGACTGCAGAGAAGTTATTGTTTTGACAATAAATACCACAAAATATCATGATAACATTTTAAGTCCATACCGCCCACCCCTAGTATCAACCAGAGGTGAGACCAAGTGATTGTGCTGCAAGTCACACGTCTTTCCACCCAAAATCTTCAGTCCAAAGTCAAGGCAAGCAAGTCTCCAGTTGAGTTTAAGTCCTCAACTTTTATTTTCCAATCTTAAAAAAAATGACCAAATATGTAATTTAATCACTATAAAAATAATTACGATTTTTTTTTTTTAAAAAAGGTGCCTGTTTGCCGGACAACCAGCAAAATGAAGTGAACTTCAAAATCTGTGCTGATGTCGTCACATATTAACCGAAACAAACAAAACATACAACAATGAACAAACTCATCCATAATTTAAAAAAACTGTACAAAATAAAACAAATATACACATGCTAACCAAGGGCAGCAATAAAAACTCGATCTCACCATATGAGTAACATCAGGTGTGTGTGTTTGTCGTTCAGGTTTAAAGCACGAAGAGTTGCCATCTTCATGATTAATTTAGCGAGCACAAAAACCTCAGTGACGCTAACAATGAGCATATATTAGATCCTTTATTAGCTTTGATTAATATTTGTTCGTTTAAATGTCTAAACATGTTGTCTCTCTAGTTTCAGTTCACACAGTTTCCTAACTCTTTGTTCACCTTGGAATCTGTTTAGGAAAATGAGATTATTTATCATTTATCTCTGCATTAAATGTGGGGACTATAAAAACTGAATAGGAACTGTTTGGAAATTAAATAAAACTTTACCTGATTCAATAAATGTGTAAAGGACATTTGTGAAATAAAAAATATATATTTCAATGTGCATGTGGATAAATAAATATTGCTAGCATAATAGTGTCATTAAACTATAATAAGCAAGGCATTTGTAACATATTAATTCAACCTAAATATTAAAGACAAAGAACAGAGGGAGATTAAAAACATATTTTCCGCTATTTTGTCTTGGTTTTATTATTTATTTTTAAAGAAAAAAACCCTTTATTATTATAACTGTCTCCAAGCTTGTAAATAAGAATCTGAGACACTTGATACAGTCTGGATTTAAATCTGTGCTCAGAGTTATTCTGTACAGCAGTCTACTTGTTGTTTGGATGATGCCATGCTCTGATTTTATTTTGGTTATTTTCCTAACTGTGCGCTAACCCCTCTGATAGCGCAGGGTGAAAAGACCTCTACCTGCCGGAGTCTTGCTGCTGTAGCAAAGGGATGTAAATTGTTTTATTTTCAAAGCTTACTGCAGATTTGCCTCATTAAAACAAAGGCTTTGAGTTTGCAAATTCTTTTGGCCTCAACTGCAAAAAAAAAATACGAAAACAATCTAGTCTATTTTCTGCAATAAGAGTAAAAGTCACATTGTCCTACATACTATAAAATTAAACAGAATTCAAAAAGTTTGATATTAACAGAGGAATGCTTTGTTTTATACCTAAAGTTTACATTGTAAAAAAATATAAGACGTCATTAATAATTTTGCTCTAATTAAGGAAAAAACAACCTCTGCTGGGAAGGGGTGGATTTGTATCTCTCCGAATTTTTAGATAAATAAAGCCAGGGATAAGCGAGTTAGAAGCTACTTCATAGCCACAAACAAACAGAGAGGTGCTGTAAGCCAATTAGGAGCAGGTTTCAAATGACACAACTGAAGGGGAACACGGCCATTACAAAAGCATAAAGCCGGGGCTCGTTTCCTTAGCATAGCAAAAAATACAGCATGTATCGTTAAATGAAAACGTCAACTAGAAATATGATTTTATAGACATTTTAATACACGTTTAATTACATACTAACTTTGCTCATAAATGCAGATAGCTTTATTGGACTGGTCGCCTTTAGCAGCCCTGTAGCCGGTTAGCTGGCTGCTTGAAAAGAATGGCGTTAATGTTTTCACGTCTGCGTGAGATTTAACAAATGGTTCGCCTCATGGCATGATTGTCTGAGTCATAAGACTTAGGCAATCATGCCATGAAGCAAACTAAATACTACTGCTTTGTCCCAATGAACTCCATTTAGTAGGTAGCCTTTATTAAAATGTACGTGTGTAAACAAAGTAAATAATTACCGGTGCGCTAGACTTTCCTTCTAATATTTCCACCATAAAGGCTTTTCTGACCTGCAGTTTCCTTCTCTGCTTCATGTCACTGTGTGCAGCCACTGACTACAGTTCAGCGGAGAGGTCGCTAAACCTGATACACAGCAGCGCTTCTTCCCGCAGAGGGCAGGACAGACTCAATGGCTAATGTCATTAGCAACATGCTAACTGTAACTGAAACTAAAGTCTTGACACAGCTACCTGAATACAAATAAACGGTACCCGACACTAGGTGACAACAAGCTTCCGGGTATTTTGAAGCACAGTACCTATTATGACACTGAAACTGGAGGTCTACGTACCTTTAATGTGGTCGTAATTCCGCCTGAATACACAATAGCAGGCGACTCCTTAGCGGACTCTCCCGGCTGCTGCTGTGCTCCTTCACGGCCTCGGGCTGCTGCGCTGTTTCTGCCCGGATTCGAACCCCCGCGGTCTACTGTTTCTAGAACGTTCTACATTTAACCAGGACCCATTTCTGTCAAACTAACCCAGTAATACCAACGTGGAAACGAGAACAGATTATGTGAAAGCGAGTTTAGTCCATTGGTGTCACTGGTTTCAGCGGGTAGAATCGACTTTGTGGGAAACAAAATATACCGCTTCCCAACCAGACCCGAAATGACTGCTGGTCTGCGCTACTTCCTGAATGCCACTCACACGTGATCTGAGATCTCGCTCTCTCTCTCTAAACAAATATGGCCCTCTGCGCTTGAGTAATATCCAGTCGGCTTACTCTACAGGTAATAAAAATATCAAATTTATAACGCAAAACCCTTACAAATAATTATAATAATAATTTTGCAAAACAAGCTTCAAAAATGAAATGTCATATTAACATAATTAGTGTCACATCTGGTTTTCAGATGAACAGCAAAATAAATGCAATCATTCAGTGTTGAAGGAAAAAAAAAAGAAATCTTTCGATAATTTGAGATTCTAAACGCATCCCTGCAAGTCAAATTATTCAAACTGGTCTTGGGCTGAAATGAGCTGGCTCAGCAGGCTGATTGACAGAAACATGGCCTCAGAGGTACATGGGCAGATCTCTCTGAGGTCAGTCTGCAGATACTTGCAGTCTCTGGTGGTGCTGCTTCAGTGCACAGAGATTAAGCTGGTCAGGATGCTCTGGATGATGCAGCTGTAGAATTTGGTTAGGATGATTTCACTCAGGTCACATTTCTTTTTTAAACCCATTGGTCTTCTCTATTTTGGGTTCACAAGTGACATCAGTTACGTCTGAATAATTTATGATGATGTTCTCATATTTGTGGCAGCCCAGTCATTTGTTAATAGTGTTGATAAGTAGTTTTGTCTGAAACCTATTGTCTGCTTCTATCCTTAAAATAAATTTTAGCAACACCCCAATGTTTTAAACATTGACCCGACTCCACTCAAAATTGGCAACTCTTAGAATCTGAAACAAGTCCAAACAAAACGGGAAGGCTATAAAAAAGGAAAACATCCAGGTAGAACCAAGGATGATATGAAAGTGTCGGAACAGAAAACTAAAACCAATATACCTTCAAAAAAGAAAATTCTGAGCAAAATAAATGAAAGATGGAGAGAGAAAAGACTTGATGTTTGTGAGTGAAGTGTAAAAAAATGGCTGAAGGAAATGAGATTTACATCCAGAAAACTTAAACCACTATTAACACCTCAAACATGGCAGCATCATGCAGAGGATGCTTTTCTTCAACAGGGACATGGAAACTGATCAGCGTTAATGAGAAGATGGACCGAGCTAAGAAAATAATTTAAATCAAAACATATTCATGTTTTAGAATGGAAAATTTAGACCTAAATCCAATCAAGAATTTGCTGCAAGATTTGGAAATTTCTTTTCCCAGACACTGTCTGTCCAATCTTACCGAGCCTGAGATGTTTTTCAAAGAATGGAGAAAAAAATTCAGTTTCTAGATGTGAAAGGCTGGTAAAAAGATTCTGATCTGCCACATAAAATCCCAATTGAAAGCTCAAAGGCTACAGTTATGTAAGGCACTGTAATCCTAAATATAAAAAAATATGTGCTTATTTACCTTTCAGCACACTAACAGACCCTGCGAGAACCTTTCCACAATGGGAGTGGGGTCAGACAGATTTAGTCCAATGAACAGGCGAGCTGACTCATAGACCAGTTAGATTTGGACATGAACTATTTTTGGAAAATATCTTTGTCTCATTTGCAGCTGACCAAGGCGGTCCTACATTATCCTCCGTTTCCTAAAATAATGTAGCTTTGTGGTGGGGTAGGATTTCCTGTTTCGTATTTGTTTGAATACTGGACCCCTTAAAGTAAAGCTATTCAGAAAGAGATTTATTTTCTCTTTGCTGTTAACATGAGCTCATATGCTACTGTGGGCCCATTTGTTGGCTGTCATTTTATTCTGCTGTCCGGTCGGACATCTGTAAAACCTAATCAAAAGAAGACTTAGCTAAAAGTCATTAAAAGACACTAAGAGTTTACAGCAGAACTCTGAAGCACCCAGGCATGTTGCCACCTTGAGGACTATGAGAGGAATGCATGCATGTTAGACATGCAGAAACCACGATCACAATAAAGAATTTTTATACAGAAACAGGAAGATATGAAATTACTTCATTTTTATGTTTATTCAGAAAACTGTCAAACTTAACAAGGTTCCTTTGGTATTTTCGTGGCAATGACCAGTCATTGTTTCTCAGCTGAAATATGTAAAAAAGGATTTTTGGCTTGATCACATTCTGTAAAACACAAACTCTTATGCACAAAGCAAATATGTCCACAATACTGACAGCATAAGGCACAATTAAATCCAGTATTTACTTACTTTCACTTCAGTATCACATATCAGTAACTGCAGGTCTAGCTTGTTCCATCACAGCATACAGTATGTGAGAAAGCTGCTCCTCTACTCCCAACCTTAAAGGTTAACAGTGATTTTCTCTAATTCAAGGCTAGAAACAGCTTTAACCTTTATACTGAAAGGTTATATACTCCATTATACTCTATAAAGTATTACCTAATGTACACGTTTGTTACATCTGCAGATATTTTTAAATAATGTCACACTCATGTTGACCACATTATGTACTCTGCTTATAGAGTATTTTATTCCTGTTAGTTATCACTGGAAAATAACTAGATCTCTAAATCACACCATGATCAGTTTTGACTGAACAATCTTTTTATTTACTTTCCCTGTCATCAGTGAATGCATCTAGTTATTCATCTCACAATTAGTGTGTTGTGCAGGAATTTTTTTTGGATTGTTTGAAATAAAAACCAAAAATTGGACCTTCTGCAGCAAGAACGTGGTGCTGAGCTCAGCTCAGAATCCACCTCAACAGCAGCATAATATCATGTTACAAAATAGGATTCAAATCCAACCTTTAATTTCAGTGCATTTATTTTTTAGGGGATAATGCTAAGTTAAGAAATAAATCATTTAGTAAAACACTCAGTGGAACAATTGTTGGGACCCCTTCTCTGACCCATTTTCAGTGTACTGGTAGAGTCCACCAGATTTTTATTTAAAATCTTCAGCTAGGAAGAGTTCATGATCATGAGCTCCGGGTGAAAGGACCACAGCATAGTGAGAACTTAAACTGGCACCTTCTGGTTCCTCCTGGTTTCCCTCTGCAACACTGCGGCCAGCTCCGTGCAGAAATGAAAATAATTGCCCTGGGCAATCTAAAGTGGCTGATAAACCATGCATCGTCATGTGCCAGCAGATCAGTACGATCAAAAAAAAAACCTCCCTCTGACTTCTTCCATTGGCGATGTCCTTCAACTGAGCCAAAGCGTTCCACAATTACGCGCAACTTTCGCACCTATATATGGACACTACTGCTGTTCGACATTAGGAATCATCAAACATGACTTGTTTGGAATTAATCTTCTGATCCAACACAGTTTTCTCTTTCAGTGAGAACAAAAGTGCCCCTTATATGATTCACATGCATTTTATGCTCAGCGCACAGACCGGTGCACAATTACATCTACTGGTGACAAAAACATAGGAAGTTTTACAGTTTCCATCCGACTGAGGTTGTTTCCATCATTTTTTGAAGTGTGTTACTTTATTGTATGAGGCTAAATGTGATTCAGTTTGATCGCTCGGGTTTAAACCATAAAAGCTCAAACTCATGAAAAAACATCAGGTTTGATGCTCCATGAATGACATAAAGCTGAATGGAGTCATATTTCAGTGTATTTAGGTGATTTTTAATTCTCTGTAGTTTCACAGAAGGTCAAAAATGTACGTGGATTTAGTAGATGCCGAGTTGTGTGTAAGACATTGCATACTTAACGCAAAGTTTTTGTGCGTAAGTAGGCTTCAGACATGAGGCCCCAGGTGATTCCAAGATACCACTCTTTGCTGCAGTACTGGAGATGTTTTTGTTTTTTTACCTCTCTTACCATCCTGCTCCCTATGTGTGCTGCCAAGCTATATATAAGTCCACTTCCAGCAAGAGAAAGTTCTGGATTATTGCTCTAAAGTTCCTAGAAACTCTGATGACCTTAAAAATTAAAAAGAAAAAGAAGGCTTAAGTTCCTGTATATTTATTTGAAGGTAATAGTTGGGGATACCAATATTTGTTCCACCAGTAATTATGTTAAAAACAAATTATGTTTCAATATGGGATGAACTAAATGTACTCAAATCAATAGTTGGAGTTTTCTAAAATCATCTGTGTGAACTGATGCCTCTGCAATGAATGTCTTTTAAAGCTGTCTACCAGGAACTATTTTTTACTGTCTGAGTTTAACTACTTAAAAAGTAACAAAGGGTAATTGTTTTTCAAAACTTAAATACATACATTCAAAGTTGTGTTCCAAATTAAAAGCAAAAATAACACGCACAAACTAAATGTAAGTTAAATATGTGCTCAGTGACAATCTTTACATGTCCAGTTGTTGCTGTGTTTTTTGTAACAAGGAATAAGCAAACACTTGAATGGGAAAAGAACACTAATTGGACGCACCAGACTGACAATGATTTACAGAGCGATTCTTTTTCTCAGTCTAAAATTATGTTTCTATATCTAAGGGGAAAGTTGAATAACAGTAAAGGATGTCTTTCCTTGTGGATTTGGATGAGCTGATTTACTGGCACGTGTTGTAGATTTGGATTTGTTTGTTTATGTCATTGAGGATGCTCCTCATCTTGTCCTCCAAACCATCCAGTTGCCGAACTTTGCCCTCCAGCTTCCTTTGGTTCTCCTCATAATTTTTCTCCAGCTCTGCAAAATGCAGGAGAAGAAAAAATATTTTAAACCGATGCGCTTGCTTCCTGAACACATGCTAATACACGCACTGTTCTACAGCTAAGCAGTACCTGCTAGTCTCTGTAGCTTATTCCGCGCATCGCTGAGTAGCTCCTTCGCTTCGTCTCGGAGACTCTCTGCCTTTTTCTTGGCGTCTCGCACAGCCTTGGCCTTGGTGTCAGCTCGCTGCTGCACCTCATTGAACTTGTCAGTCAGCTGGCCGTCTAGAATCTGAGCATAAAGTAAGGGTACATTTTCCGTTTTTATGAGTGTCTGCATTGAATGATGCTAGGAGTGTGCACTCAAACACAGACCTGCTTGGCTTCATTTGCCTTGTCTCGAGCCATGGTGGCTGTCTCTTCAGCTCGCGCTGCCGCCATGCTGTTGTTGGCTCGTTTGGTCTTCAGCACGTTGATCTCCTGTTCAAGTGTGCCGAGGCGACCCATGGCATCATCCAGGTTCTTCTCACTGTTGTATGCTTCTGACTCAATCTGCATAGAATAAGAGTTAGTGAATTATAATTTAATCATACTAATTTAATCATGAATTTAAAGTTAATATGCATTTAGGTGATGTCTTTCAAATGCAACCTGCATATGCTGATTATTTATTAGCAGCCATTGTTGACATACTGAGGAAACGGTTACTCAACAAAATTATTTCAAATCACTAGTAATAATCTTTGTGACCACCAGGGGGCGGCAGACACCAACAAGTAACAATATTACTCATGGCAATAGGTATGCTTTCAAGAAAACATAAATTAAATAAAAGCCTACAGTGCTGGCCTCTGTGTAAAAAGCATCAAAATAAATTCGTCTTTTAATTAAGTAACATAATTTCAGATTAAAAAACAACTTTTAGCCAACTTAGCCAAGTTTTATTTTATTAAGAAATGTCAGGAAATAATTCTATTTAGCAAAATAATTAATGAAACCATTTTTTGGTACCAAGTCTCCCTTTAAAATGAATGGACATGATTTAAAAGTAATGTTGTTTGGTGAGAGGCTTTGCAATTAGTTTATCTGAATTAATCAAATTTTTATTAAATAGCAATATTTGACTTCAATTTAAATACAATTTTGATGAGCGACTGGATCAACGTCGTCTCAGACATACACTTTTGACTCTGAACCTTGTCATCTGTCTATTATGACGAAACTGTTTACAGGACCACACAGCAGGGGCACAGGCAGGGAAATAGGTGGCATACATAAAAGAAACATGAAATTTTGCAATTAATCTGTCATTATATCCATTTTACCAAAGTTTGTTTGTTTTCTAATTGGAAAGCAAGACTTGACAATGCATTTAGCCAATGGTATTCTTTCCATCACTTACTATTAGAGGTAAGAACTGTGTTTCTTAACGAGATGAGCCATCAGGGTAGTCAGAGAAAGCCCAAAATGGTCCCAGAAACAAAGTTTATAACAATAAATAACAAATTGGAAGAAAAAAAAAAACCAACAGTTTTTCAATTTGGGAGTAATTTATTACCTCATCTGAATACCTTCAGCTTTAAACTGAATAATAGCAAAAATTGTATCAGTCAATTACATGTTAATTTGCAGTCAGTGGTCATTTTCTTGTCCGGGCACTTTTGCCTGGCTTCATGATGTTAATTGTTGAAGACAGACTATTGGTAGGGTGACCAGATGTCCCGATTTGTGCAGGACTGTGCCGCATTTTTCACTCATGTGTCCCAGTGGCTTTCAAATTGAAACAATGTCAATGGGTCATATTCTGAGTAAACAAATTAAATTCAACAGGCGCTTTTCTGAAATGTAAAGAAACAGAGCTGCAGTCATCACAGAGCCGCATCGACTGACAATCAAAATATGCACGAGCAACATGTGCACCACAGGACTAGAAAAAGATTTTGATGTATGCAGAATATGATGGCAACAATGTCAAAGAAAAGAAAGTGCAGCCAAAACAAAGACAGGGGAACCGTTTGTAACTGGGTGAGGCCAGTGAAACAGGATTCTCAGAGAACTTTTTGTGAAGTTTGCCAAAGTTATTTTTCAATTTCACACGAAGGGGAGCACGAAGTAAAGCGACACTGTAGAAGTGAATGGCACAAAAAATGCACAGCCGGGAAAGCTGCCTGCTGATCTATGGACTAATTTTTACTCAAACCCAAAGATGACTGCCAGACAGACAAGGTAACAGCAGTTGAGATTACTGGTGTTAAACTTTAAAAGCTTGTAAAGTTTTTTTCTGATAAACTTTTTGGAAGTTTAACAGTTTTGTTAAATTTCCAAAAAGTTTAATAAAGTTTTTTGTATGAACTTGCGCTAATTCATTTTTGTGCACTAACAGGTAAAGCAGAGATTGATTAATGTAAGATCTTCATTAAATTTAATTTATGACATCATCACAGTATTGGTAATGTGTCCCACATTGTCCCTCATAAGCATCCTTGTTGTCCCACATTCATTTTTTTAAGTTCTGGTCACCCTACCTGTCAGAGCTGTTGCTGGTCATAGACTTGCTGTGGATTATTATTTTTTTTCTTTTTCAAAACAATTAAACCATAAAAAGATATATGTTGTTTAAAAAAATTGCCCAGTATATGTTGTTATGTTGTTTTGCAGTCCTGGAAAATCCTCAGTGGTGTAATGGTGTTGTGATAAGCAGCATAGGAACATTAGTAGGTTGGATGTGGCAGCGGCTGGTGACCGGCACTGTTTTTCGGGTATCGCCATCAAGTCATGTCATGTCTTAGAAGTATGTGTACCGTCTCTGATGAGTTCCTGTTCTGAATAGGGCACGTATACTGAGATCAGTGATTTTGGATCCACACCATTCTTTAGTGTCATAAACGGATAAATTCGTTTTTGTAATGCTTTGTTAATTTTTTTGACATATTAAAGGATATACTAAACACCTGGGAACAACATTTCAATGCTGTTTTATTGCCTCAAATTATTCAGACAGTGAGTGATGTTCTATGTTTCACTTTTAGTTTCAACTATACAGCATCCCGAGGTGAGTAGATCACCTGCATAGTGTAGTATGTGGTTAATAAATAGTATCACTAGTTGCAACGATATTTGAGTCACAGCTGCGTCAGTTCTGTGCACATGTGCAGTTTATATGGAATGTGAGAGCTACTTAAAAACACTTAAAAGGTGGTATTTTTTTGACCATCCAAACAATCTACAGCGGCCTGACTTGAACTCTGGTCACTGTGTATGCTATTCCTAATGGCGTCAGGCCTTCTTACGCTGCTGAAATGGAAGGTAGATATGCAACAGTGTGAAGGGGGTGTAAAATTGAATCTTTCGGTAACAAACACTCCAGATAAGTTCAGTGTGAACCGAAGTATGAATATTTAGAAAAGCACCACATTTCCACTGTTACGATGGACATAAAAATCACTTTTCCTTATGGCCGAGTCAGACCTTAATAGTACAGAAAAGCTGTTGGCTGAGCTGAGGAGAAGGACCCAGGACTATGGATGATCAATATAACTTGTACAAAGAGGAAGGGTCATAAATCCCTCTCTCTGTATGTTCCAGCCTTGTAAAATGTCCTATTGTGGGATTCGAACCAGGGTACTTGTGGCCTCTCTGGGACGCAAATGCCTTGCTCTCCAACCACTAGGCCACCACTCCACAAATATTTTTTTTTTAAATTTTTCCACTGTGCTCCAAATGTGCTCAAAATAAAGTTTGGATTAAAAAAATTGGCATGGCAGAGTGACATTATGCAGCTGCAATAAAAGATAAGTTTATATCAATGCTTTTTTTCTACCTCTTTAACCTTGGTTCCAATGTGGGCAGCACTGTTGAACATATTATTTAAAAAAATAAACACAGTATGGAATCCATACTAAAAAGTCTTCTTAATGAAGTTATTCATACTTCTTGTAAATTTCTTCTGTATCTCAAAACACAAAATCAACAGTTTTAGAGACGCCAACCTGTGCCAGTCGGTTCTCAGTCTCTCTAATGTCAGCCTTGGCTCTCGCTATGGCCTTCTCAGCTGAAGTCTGGGCAGTCTTAGCATCCACCAAGGCCTGTTTCACTGTCTCCGCTGTGCTTTTTACCCCCTCAGCATGATGCCTTAACAAAAGCAGTGTCAATTTTAGCGAAAAGAAAAAAAATCAGCAAAATAATTTGCTTATTAAAAACAAATCTAACTCTGTTAAGATTACCTTGCCCTCTTGGCATCCAGCAGCAGGTTCTCCGCCTTTCGAACATCATCCTGGGTCTGCTGCAGTATGGCATCCACGTTTGAAAGGCTGCGGACCCGATCCTTGATTTCATCAGCGAGACGCCTGATCTGGTGGGGTGAGGCAGGGATGGAGAACTGCAACACGTGGTTTGCCACAGCCTCAATGCTGTCTGGGTCTGCTCCTTCCTCTTTTAGAAATCAAGGGGAGTCGGGGTCAGCACAGGAAACTAAACTAACAAGGAACGTCATTATGCAGCATGTGTGGAATTTTATTAAAGACTGACGAGTGAGGAAGTCCCTGATCTGTTTGATGAGGTCTCTGAGGTTGTTGTTGGATCGTTCGACTTTGTCCTTGGTGGCAGTGGCTTTATCCAGAGCAGCTTGGGCTTTACCCTTAGCCTCTTCTGCCTTGGCCTTAGCTTCTGCCACCTGCAGAACAGAGAGATTTCATACGTAATTAAAAGTCCAAAAGACAACAGTAATCATCTGTATTTGATACTAGAAGCTGTAAAATTTCAAGAATTTTCTAAGAATAAAATCAAAACCTTGCTGAAAAAAGCTGATATGCATTGTATTCCACTCTTTTTAATCTGATACCCCTAAATAAAATCCAGGGCCACCATTTCCCTTCAGAAGACACCTAATTAGTAGATAGAGGGCCTGATCTTCAAAGGTTTGTGTGTACAAAACCACACGCAAACCTGTTTGCGTCCGCAAAGCTGATCTACAAACCAGGTCCTAATCGGATTGCGTGTATAGAATGAGCAGAACAGCGGGCGCAAACGTTTTAGCGTGTTTGCCTTGATTTATATGCAAAATGTATAGTAATGACTCAAACATGCAAATTTATGGGAGGGGGATATGCAAATGTAATTCTTTACCACCGCATGTGATTTATCTAACCTGAAATAGATTGCAGGGCTGTTTTTGCGTGTGAATTTAGCACAGTTGAAATGCAGGTGCTAACTGGGACGCAAAAATGTCTTCTGTCACTTTGGCCAGAAAGAGGCATAGATAGATTGACAGATGACAGGGAGAGAGAATCTTCTGTACATGTGTCAACAGATTTGGGTTTTAAAAAAAAAATTATAAAAATAGATAAGAATAGAGGATTCTATGTAGGATTATCTTTTTTTCCTGCGCTTAGATCATTCCAGCGAACCATCGCTGTCAGTAAAATCATCATCTGCTGAACGCACACAAACCTGATAATGGCAAAGTACACATATAACTGATCAAGCGCGCACAGCCTGTTAACTGTAGTTGCACATCATGAAAAGGACCCACTGTGCTGTGATGTTGATAATATAATCAATAGGAAAAAAATAAAAAAAACACATTTTATAAGGCAGATTCAATCCTTCATTTGCAAACTAGATAAAATCAAAATCATTGGAAAATAATTTATTTTTACATACATAAATGTTATCAAAATAAGGTGAGATCTATCCATGTAATCCATGCAACATTAACTGTTCACAGTTAAATCCATAAAAATTAAATAGGTATCTTTTTGTGTAATCCATGCAACGATTATTAAAATATACAGTTGAAGCAGTAAAGAGTGAAACAAGCATATTCTCATATTCTGGGACTGAGAGACTGGAGAGGCCTGTATAGAGTCACATATTAACTGTCTTATCTTTTGCAGAAGTATAAACAACAAGTGTAACCAAGGAAATGATGTATGATGATTTTCCATTTTCTACAAGTATTAAATGAAATGAGTGATCTTTGATTATCAAGTTAAAAGACGTATGACTGAAATATGATTGAGAACTGATAATTAAAATAAAAAACATTAAGGTTTAGAAATTCTCAATCAGCTATATATGGAAGAGAAATAATGTTAATCAGTAGTGATGTATGAATAAAAAGAATGAAGTGATGGTTTTATAACTGTGTCTAAAAGTAAATGCAGAAAGCTGAGAGTGGAATGTGTAATACTGTGTAAAGTTTAAGACTGAGCAGATTAGGGAGAGAACTGTGTGCTCACTAGGAGTGAGGACCAGGATAAAGCCAGCTGTGTGCTGATTACTGGTATCTTCAAGGCCGAAAAACAGCACCAGAAAGTCACAGTGACCATGACTAAGTACTGAGCAATAACATATTGGGCAATAGCATGTTGCGCAATAACGGAGATGCCTAACAAAGGGCTGACCAGCAAGAGCATCTGCATTATAAAAGCAATCCCAAAAAAGGGAACTGCGGTTGTTTCCTCGCAGAAGACCAGCAAACAAGATCAGACGGAGAAAGACGCTACAGATGAAGCAGAGGACCAGAGACGCAGCCCAGCTGATCGACTGCATTAAAAAGAGGATCAACCCGAGTGCCCTGGAAGGAATGTGCCTCGAAATTAAGAATCTGATTTCATCTACAGCCTTTTTATCCAGACAACAGAAGTGAACTTGATCAGTGAACAACTGATTGCTCGAAGTTTCAGGCTTCTGGAAGTCCTGAATCAACCTCATTTATACCTCTAGGGTTTCCTTCAACTCTTCAGCCTCTGGAAGCTACTGTCTTCTGAGATATATGACAACAAAGTTCCGGGTTAACCATCGAAACTTGGAGCATCACTGCTTGTCCACTCAGAGGAAGAAAACTAAAGATTATGTCATACTTCCTTCAATAAATCGCTTGTTGTTATCAGAAGAAACATCCCCATCGGGTGCATGGACGAGCATGGATTCAAAGCCTCTCCAAACTCACTAGTTTCAGCATCAGGGAAAGACAGGTTGAGTTGATTGATTCATTTCTATTATTGAAATAATTATGTGTTTCTGAATTTAAGCTGTTACTGACCTCAGCAAAAGTGTTACTAATTAAAGAAAGCATATAAAATTCTAGATAAATCGTGGACATTCAATTATTTGAGTCGCCTTATTTTGGTTTTTCGATGGTGGTAAAAATTCTTGTTGCTTGGTTCTAAGAGATTATAGGAGGTTTTTAGAGGTTGCCGTTGCCAAGTTTGTTAAAACAGTACCCTTGGGGCTCATGTCGAGTCACTAAAATTAACCTAACGCCTATACCAAGAGCCAGTTGTAATATTAGGGAATGAGCAGCCGTTAACAGGAGTGACTGTCGAGGAGTTGATGACTGCTGTAGGCTACTCGGTCGTCCAGACCACCAGTTGAAGAAGGACGAGACTTTTGGATGCAGGCTGTTAGAGGTTAGGGGTGTCATTTCTCGACATCAGCTTAAACAGATTTTCCAGTAAACCTGCTTAGTAAGACCTTTCAGGTTTAGGGAAGTCCAGACCCGTTGGATGGAGAGCTGGATTGAGCAATCCCCTCAGAAATAGGGAAGTAGGAGGGAGGGGTTAGCTCATCGGACAACAAAAATGTGATATAAATTCTTTGCAGGACAGTTATGTGACGTTATGTTTTAAAATTAGCAAAGTTATAATATAAAGATTGGCAACTCCTACAAAAAGCAATTTTTATGTTGCTAATATTACATTCAGGATTAAATATTGTGGCTGTTTATGATAAACTCTGAATATATATACTGTCAAAAACAATAGAACATGGTGAGTCTCTGAAAAGAATTAAAAGATCAAGGGAGGCAAACCTCTAACAAATTAATTGACATATTTGTCTCTTATATTTTTTATTATTGATTGGCCAATTTGTTGCGAGTTACATCGCAAAACACAGTTACCAAGCTGTCCACGCTCCTGTGGTGTTGTCAGCCTAGACCAGCTGCTCCGTGTACGCACTGATGGCAGAGGGAGCACGCTACTTTGGACACAACTCTGGCCTCCTGCACAATAGCCTGTAATTCAATATTTTGATTAAAGGCGAAGCAGAATGTAGTCTTTGCCTCACTGGGTCTGTCTGAACCCCAAACATAAAGCTTCTGCTCGCAGAACAACTTCAAATAAAGCCTTCTGCATGCACAATTATGCACTCAGAGGCACAAATGAACAGAATAACCTCGTCAGGGCAGAGGCTGCGATGAAAAATTTGCTGGGTGAATAGCGATGACAAAAGTTAACTAACTGTAACAGTCCAGAAAAGCGGGAGCAGAATAGAACATAAGGTAAAAATCAGCAACTGGATCATTTATGATACAGCGCAGCAACCCCTGCATGTTTAAAGCAAAACAGCTTTTGTTTGCTTTTCCTGTTGTTCTGCTGAGGGCAGCAGCAGCCAGCCAGTAGCACACGCGATTTCCTCATTTAAATAGGGCGGTCTGCACCTCTTTTGTACCTGTTATCCATTGCACGCACATTCTTACGATAATCGCACACAAAATGGCCACTTATTGTACATGCAAGTTTTTTTTTTTGTACAAGCAATTTAGCGCCCCCTATTTGGGATCCTTGAAGATCAGGCCATGAATGGTGTAGCCAATTCTCATAATAAATATAGCTGTTTTTTGCAGGCCTTAAAGCTTCATTAGAACTTTAGTCAGGGGTGCTTTTCTTCAACTCAAGAGAGAAAAGCTGTTGATACTTGAGACTGGGCAAAAGGTCACCTCCCAGCAGCATAACAATCCTAAACATACAGCCAGAGCTACAATGGAATGGTTTAGATCAAAGCATATTAATAAGCTGAAGTCCAGTTATGGTCCAGAATCTAAAATGGAATCTGCTGCAAGACATTAAAACTCCATCCAGTCTGACCTAGCTTGAGCTATTTTGCATAGAATGATGGAAAACACTTTAGGTGTACAAAGCTGTGAAATGTTTCACAAAGTATTGACTCAGGGGGGTTTAGTTGTTTTTATTTTTGTTGTAAAAAAATCTTAAAACCAGGAATCATTTCCCTTCCACAACAGGTAGGAATACTTTTGCAACATACACTAAATCATACCTATATGTGCTAGCCTGTATATATACTTCATCTGTAGTTTTACTGCCTCTCTGTACCTTGGTAAAGAGTTCCTGCATCTCCCCCATAGCCTTATTCAGCTCCTTCTCTGCATGTTTGGCTCTTTCCAAAGCATTGTCAGCTGCAGCCACAGCTCCGTTACAGTTCAGGCCTCCGCAGTGACGGTTCCCTTCGTCGTCCCGGCAGCCAGCCCCCCCACAGGGACTGTCTGTGCAGGGAACATCACCCACAGAACCGCAGACCTGTCAGGGAAAACACACGGATAATATAAGTGGCACTAATGAGTAGAGCTGCGACACCCAGGCAAAGCTAAAACAGATTCTGAACAAAATCTACATTTCTTCATTTTTATGTAATACTGAAAGTGATTTAAACTGTAATTATTATTAGTCTACAAATTTTCGATTGAGTTAGAATTTACTAAAGAATAGACATGCATACAATTGTTATAATAATAAATAATCTTGCTTGCTCTCGGTGGAAGACACGCGTTTTCTCTCCCTCCCTCCCTGCTGATCCCTGCTTCTGCTTTTTGTCTGTATTTTTCTCAGAGCCTCGCTTTGCATTTCCTCCAAACTTGTAAATTATGGATTTGGTCAGCTGGACTCTCAACGTAATTGATCAAATGTTTTCAACGGGAAGACAGGGTAATGGAGAACCCTTTTGTCCAGACGGGACGTTCTTCTCTGGATACACAATGGATTCTTGGCAGCAGTGGAAGATTGTGTGCCTGACTACGATGTCGGTCGAGGATGTAGAAGATGTGTACATATTTGGACTTTTGATAACAGGATTCCTGCTTTTTGGAGTTGGTGGTTACTTGGCTTATCGAGTAATTCGCAAAACGTGGGCGGCTGTTGAAAGTGTTCCAAAGCTGCCTGCGATGTTGGATGGAGTCTGTAGACAATCAACACTCAGACTGAAATGTTAAAGAGAGCAGAATCGCAAGCTGGACACGATTCTTGAACAGAATCGCAGCCTGGCAGCGGCTGGACTCAGAGGTTAAAGGATATAATCTTGGAGAAGTTGTACGCTTGAGATCTGCGGAAAGTACCAGAAATTTGGCTATTTGGATTCGCAATTTAGACATACCAGTAAAACTCTTAAGGTAGTTGGAAATTCAACTGCCTGAACCACAACATTTATTGTTTTTCTAACCCCAATGTGTCCTTGGCAACTTCTGCTAACTGGCTATCGACAAAATATCTCCTGGATGTTATATAAACACGACGCTCTTTCCCAGCACTCCCCTACCAGCTGTGTGCTGATAGGACTATGCGGCCGATTGATTAAACTTCCACCTCTCTTCTCAAAGACAATGCGCTTCTATCAGTGTTGACAGTCTAGATCTTGCAAACACACTCAGACTTACATTCACACCCTCAAGATTCCACCGTACCCTTGCTAAATCTTTACTTAAGTGTGTGTTGCTTACCCCTGCTGAGGTTTTTTGTACTATTTCAGACTCTATTCTGCTAAATTCCCCCCCCCCCCGACCTTACTTTACCTAAATGTGTGATTTCATTACTTTTCATAGATTTTTAGATTTCTTAGAAGGATTGTATTACAACAATTTCATACCAGTGAAAGCCAAACATTATTAGTATTTAAAAAGTTTAGACCAATCAGTTTTTATTTGGGCAACAGGGTTAAAAACATCTTGTGAAGTCAGAAAACTAAAGTTTAATGGAGGAAGCAGTGTTTCGAAGAATGAAGCAATAAATGTGACCTTCTCATTGAGCCTCTTCATGTCCAGCCCCTGCGCTTTGGCCTTCAGGTCTCCCAGCGCACGCTTGTTTGCTGCGTTTTTCCGATTGAAGTCGTCCTTCTTTGCACTGATGAGGCGCTCGGTTCGGCGGCGGGTATCTGCAGACTGACTAACTGCGCTGGGCTTGGTGGTTGTTGATTCACTGGCACGCCGCTCAGCATCTCGAGACCTGTTGTAGGAGCTGCGGATACTGTCGTATACTCCTGGAGGACAAAAACGTATTGTGATTGCAAATGAGCTGGTTTTAGAAATTGAAAAGTCAAAGTTTTGTTGGATTTGTGTTTTTTCTCACCTAAGAAGTTTGAGTTTTTCAGGATTTCCAGTTGATTTTGTAGCTGCTCTGATGTCAAGTTCAGTTCTCGAGCCTCCCGCTCCAGAGCATTCAGATCCTTACTTGCATCAGAGTTTTGGTCCTGGATAATTGTTAAATCTCCCTCCACATGGTTTAGAGCATTTGTTGTCTCACCAATCTGTGCCCTTTAAGACATAACCCATTGTTAGGTGCTGTTAAAATGATTCTCAGAGAGTTCATCTACTCATATGAGGTTTCATTCATATTAAAATGTATTAGGATGAAGCAGTAGTACCTGAGATCCTCAATAAGCTCCATCAGAGTAGAGACAGCTGCAGTCGTGGCATTCCGTGCATTGACAATAGCCCGAGCTTGAGCCAGCTTCTCTTCCAGGTCTTTGAAGGTTTTCTCATAGGGCCCAATAAGCCCAGTGGTTTGAATCTCATGGGCCCGCTCAGCAAGAGTCTTGGTGCGAACTGCCAAGTCCTGATAATAAGAGGATGACCATGGATACATGTTTAATTGGTTATTTTTTGTATTTATTTTATGTATTCCTTAGTGCTGCACCTGCACTATGCGATCCCAGTCCCCGAAGCACTGGTGACAGGGCTGGCAGTTAGGAAACTGGCCGGCAAAGCCTCTGGCACACTGGTCACAGCGAACCCCTGACACCCCCTGCTGGCAGACACAGTGGCCGGTCATTCGGTTGCACTGAGAGGTCTCAATCCCACGCCAGTCGCAGTCACACGCTAGAGAGGAAAACAGAAGGGGACGGTGAATTTGGGAGAAAGAATTTGTGCTGAAAAAAGAAAAACATGTTAAGGATTATTCAGCTTTTTGAAACAGTGAACAGAAAAAGTGGGAACACCCCTGTTACAATTTAGTGATGCAAAAACATAATACCACGATAAATCATGCATATTTGTTCCAATAGTAGCCAGTGGTTCAAAAGACGTTATTAGTATGTGTGTAGGTGTTCATTATACTTACATACGTAAAAACCACTTCATTAGACTCAACTGTGCAACTTTACACACTGCCTGACAGGCAGGCAGGCAGAAGTGAAGGGAATCTCCCTGTAGACCGTTACTGATAAAAAAAATAACAACTAAGGACTGATGATTGATTTTCTGTTGGGAGGAAATAGCAGTTATGCATGAAACCAGTAAAGTGGTCTTAATGCATCCCTGACCACATTTGAACTGACAGTTTTAACAGTACTGATCGTAGCTCTTCTGTACAATTCAAAAAACATTATTTTGTGTGTGCTGCTTGATGGCAGAGCGGGGCTGTGCTCTGCCGAGTGTGCTGCTCTTCACCTTTGGTCCAACTTGAAATAATTTGAACTTGGGCGCATCATCTAGTAGATTGAAATCAGAGACAACCTTGTACATGTCCACAAACACCTGAGATGGAAGGGAAACTAGTGGCGTCTTTTAAAGAAGACTAAACGGACAATGTGGCCAAAACAAAAACACTCTGATTAGCAGATGCACATCTAACAAATTTGGAGTAAAGTGAGTTTGAAAGGTGACAGAAATTAGAAGTCTTTATTATTACAAAAACTGTCAGCTAATACAAATGGATCTCCTTAAAACCAAATTTCTCTGCCATCAGTGAGTACCATATGACAGTAAATTACAATACTTTGGTCAACAACTGATGTGCTTATTAACATTTCTGCACCATTTATGAGCCCTGCTCTATGCTTTTCTCTCTGGCTTTTAGCTCTAGCCCTACGGTGAGAGTAGCTCATGTTGCTTTCTCTGTGCAAGCAGGCTTGGGGCTACAAATAAGAAAAGGATCAGAGATATTTGCCCGTTCTAACTTGCATAAGATCTCCAAATCTGTCACACTGTGAGGATGTCTTTTGTCAACAGCTCTCCTCAGGTGATGCCAGAGTTTTTTGTCAGATTTAACTTGGCCACCCTAAAAGTTCTTTTGGCAAAACCATTATTTTGTTGATTCGAAGGCTTGTTTAAACTCAATGTTATGCTGAAAAATATGGATCATTAGTTTTCTCTGAGTTGGTTGAAATTTTGGGTTAAGGTTTTGGATTTTCCTGATGTTCACAGAGGAAAAACACCCAAAGCATTTGGGAAAGTTTTACTGTGAACACTTCATGTTCTTCGTTGGTTCTCAGTGGGTTTTTTAATCAAACATTGCTGTTGGAACAGTGACTCACAAATTCAAATTTGCCTTAATCAGACTACAATGTATTCTCCCACAATATTCTCCAAGTACATAATTAATCATTTTGTCCTAAACCTCCTTGTCTCTTTACTTTGTCTACTAAGTTACTGAATCATCAAGTTTCTGACCTCTGCACTGCGTCCTGGGGTCTCCCCAGAAGTTCTCCTCACAGTCTGTGCAGGTCTTTCCTCCAAAACCTTCCCGACATTGACACTGGCCTGTAAACTTTGACAGAAAGCAAAAGAAAACACAAGTATAGTGACTTTAAACTCACTTTAAATTCGTTTCCAGATAAAAAAGATATTTTTCTGAGCTTTTAAGGACCCTGCTTTTTTTCACTTATATGCTTTTGTGGTTAATTACATACATGTAATATTTGACAAACATATAAAATAAAGTTACATAAACTCTCACAGCAAAGTGCTTCGATCCATGTCTAACTTACTTCATTGCAGGAGGATGTGACAGAGTTGTTGGGATCACAGTTGCATGGTTCACAGCCTTTCCCACTGGCCAGATTCCAGTGGTTGGGGGCACAGTGGTCACACGTCAGACCTACAACATTCGGCAGACACTGACACTGGCCCGTGGCACGCTGGCACACACAGTCCTCACGCTCTATGCACTGACTGGGCTCAGTGCCCAAAAAGTTGCACGTGCACTCTGAACAACAAAAAAGAGAAAACCTACTGTTGATAAAAACAATATATTTTCTTATCTATGAAGATTTTGTTTCTTAAAACTGTTACTAACTCCTGCAGTTGCGTCGAGATGCATCTCCAAAATATCCACTCTTGCAGATGCTACAGTTGGGGCCCTCTGTGTTGTAAAGGCACTTCCTGCACTGTCCAGTCTGCCTGTCACAGGCGTCCATGTCGGACATGTCTATGTTGTTGTTGCACTGGCACGGCTGGCAGCGCCCCCCCGGCTGAGAGGGATTGCCATAATAACCCGGGGCACATTCCTCACACCGGGCACCTGAGTTGAAAAAGGAGGAGGAAGGAATGGAATTTTCAGGTGGAACAGAACCAATAAGAAGACGTGTTGTATATTTTAAATTTCATTTCCAATTAAAGGTCTGCTTTAGGATTTCTCTGCTTAATTTTATGGTGGATGAAATGGAAAAAGCAGGGATGTTGTTAAACTTGCAGCAGAAATGGGTCATCTCGGTTTAACACGGTAAGATGGATCCATATGATCAGATTTTCCCAATCTTAGACTGTGACTAACATGTTTCTTCTCTAAGATATATGTAAGTCTAGCAGATAGCCAGACCCACATCTGGAAAGTTATTCTATCAAAGCCATGATTTTCCAGTATCAGTGTTCATTCTGATAACCACTCAGTGAAGGTAAGTTAACCAGCTCTCACTGGTGTCTGTCACTGTACCCACATCTTTTTCAATACTATTGAAAACACTGAATACATACTGTACTAAATTAATCATAAGGTTAGTTATCACCCCTCGAAATCCTGGAGGTCCAGGAACATCATTTATGCCTAAATGGCGACCTCATCTCTCCTTTCAATTAATCATCAGTGGGATTTGTCACCTCTGACGTTCTCCAAGAGGCTTCCCAGAGAACAAAGGAATAATATGGAGATGTTTGGTTTTCAGCTGCAGCCACAGTCTGCTCTGTATTCTGATTGGCCCGGCTGTATGTACAACATGTGTCTTGATCAGCTGATTACAGATTAATACTGAGCCTAGATGCTCAATGTCAAGTAAAAAGCTGATGCCTGAAAAAAAAACATTCTGAGTGAGGACTAGATCATCTTTTGGGTTTGGCTAGTTTGGAATTTCACAAAATTTAGAAATAGTAACTTAATAAACCATTAAGTTCTAGACCTAAAATTATTCACACCCCTGGCAGATTTAGATTTAAAGAAATGTTTTAAATGTTGCCTGGAAGCAAAAGTATCATTTGAAGTGTCCCGGCCACAGTCCTAACTTGAATTTATTAGATAAACTGTGGAGGGAGCTAAAGATTAGGGTGATGGTAAAAGGCCTTCCAACCTCAAAACTCTGGAGCTCATCACCAAAAATATAAAAAGTCGAAACTACTGCCAGATGAAATGTGAAAAGGTCGTTCATTCAGACCACCACATAAAGAGAGAGACTATTGGGATAACAGGATGGCAGCATGGAGTACAGAAAAGTTCTTTATTTTCCTTTAGAGCTTTCAATTATTGTCCATTATTGAACAGGCCCAATTCTGAAATGTTGGTAGTCTTTTAGAGATCTCAAACTGAACATAGGTGTCAACATTTTCTTTAGAGAATATACACAGAGACTGCTGTTTACTGTAAGTAATGCCAAATGTGCTAACTGCTGATAAAATACAGTCATATTCAATAAATTAGATTGTTAGTGAAAAGTTCATTTATTTCAGTATCTCAATTCACAAAGTGAAACACATATAGATTAATTCCACAGACTGATGTTCTATTTTTCTGTTAATTATGATGATTTTATGCTCACAGCCAAATCGCGACATTTAAGATTAGAATATCATATCAGTACAACAAAAAATAAACCTTTTTAATACAGAAATGTGGCTTACTGAAAAGTATGTTTAATACCTGCTTGAAGGTTGTTATTTTCCAAAGGTGCTTTAAATCTGACAAACAAGCCTCACAGGAACGCATTTTCTAATTAATTAAACATGACTGTATGTCAAAGAAAGCATAAAATGTCATCTCCATGATCTTGTTTTTGTTTTAAAATAATAGTGAAACCCTTTTTATACTAACTTCTCTCTCACACTAACATGCATATAGTTATTACTCACAGCAGGAAGGTTACAATTATTTTTTGAATGCTGAATAGTTTTTCAACAAAATCTGAATTGACTACAATCAGTATTGGCAGGTTAAAGCTTTCCAAAAACAGATATTGGAACTCTTTATATCTTTTTTTTTTTCTAGAATCAATTCATCTTAAATGTATCCGAGCTGTTCTTCTTCGAGCTGTTTAGAAGTGTTCCATGTACTCTTTTTAAACAAAAACATTGAAAAAATGCCCTGCGATGGACTGGCGACCTGTCCAGGGTGGACCCCGCCTCTCGCCCATAGACTGCTGGAGATAGGCACCAGCTCCCCCGCGACCCACTATGGAATAAGCGGTAGAAAATGAATGACTGACTGACTGACATTGAAAAAATATCAGCTTAACAAAGAATTACAAGTCAGACAAAGATTATAATCCTTTCTGTTATGGCATTATTCAGTCACACATGTACTCCTTAGCATTCCAAAAGAAAGCACTGAACCAGACTCATGAACAGCCAGGTTTTCTTGCTGTGGAATGATTCTGGGTCAGGCCTCTGTTTTAGGAATATTTAAACTGATCTGGATCAAATTTTGTTTTTAAATCATTTTATCTGTGTCATTCTGTTACCTTAGGTGCAAATATCTGTCCATATAATACACACAAAACACAGCCAGTGAGAGAAAACACTGAGTATTTTTTCAGCTTTTGAACCAGGTCTCACATGGAAGTGTGCTATAGCACAGCAGTGCTGCTGAGTTCATGCATGGGTAAGGCTGGTGAGGAGGACAGTAGGCTCGGTGGATTAAAACAAAACAAAAAAAACAGGAGAGGGTAGCGGGAATGGGAGGGGGGCAACTATTATTACTCACGCTTAAAAATGGTCGCCCCGGAGCGTTTAACAATACCTGTGCCAGTAGTACAGGGGAGGAAGGACATGAAAACAATTACCATTAACCAGAGCCCAAAGAGAAACACTACTGCTGTTACCTCAATTGAGGTTTTTCCTTCACAGAAAGTGCCCTGACAACGTGATTGCCCCTTATGGATTTGTTCTGTTTTTGCTTTTTTTTGTTGCCACATTTAACCATTTCAGATTATCAAGCAAATTTTAATATTAGACTAAAATGAACTAAGTAATTAAAAAAAGCTATTTTGAAAAGCATTATTACATTTATTAAAGTAAAAGAAACTATCCAAATCAACCAAGCCCAACGTGAAAATATAACTGCCCTCCTTGAGAGTAACGCATCCTGCCTTGTTCTAAAGAAATTCAAAAACAGTACAGAGAAAGTAATTAACATCTGTCTGGAAAGGGGTAAGAAGTCATTTCTAAGGCTGAGAGTCATTATCCACAAATAGAGAAATCATGGAAGAGTGGTAAACCATCCTAGGAGTGACCTGCCTACCAAAATTACACCAAGAGCGTATCAACGATTTATCCAGAAGGTCACAAAAGAACCCAAGAGCAGCATTGACCTGCTTCAGTTAAGGTCAGAGTTCATGATTAAACAATAAGAAAGAGACTTGACAAAAACAACATCCATGGGAGAGTTCCAAAAGAACCCTTGCAGACAAAATAGAACCCAAAGGCTCATCTCAAATTTACCATAAACCATCTTGATGATCCCAAATATTTTGGAAAGATTTTCTGCGGGCTAACGAGACAAAGGTATAACTATTTGAAAGGTGTATCTCCAGTTAGATCCAGCCTAAACTAAAACACTGATGTAGGTAAAGAACACCATACCGACAGTTAGACAGGATGGTTATAGTGTGCTGGTTTGGGGCTGCTTTGCTTCTTCAAGACAGTGATTCAAGGTTGGATGAGTTCTGCTCTCTGCCTAAAAATCCTGAAAAAGAATATGCGGCTATCAGTTTTTGACCTGGAGCTCAACCACACTGAGCTTATGCAGCAGCACAACAGCCTGAGGCATACCAGCAAGTTCACGTCTGAACAGCTCCAAAAACCCAAAGCTGATTAAAAGCCGACTTAAAGTCAGAACTTCATTTATTATCTCCCTAATTTAGGGGTATAATACCGTTTCTCGTAGTACCAGGTTGTTTTGGGTAGCTTCTTTCCCTTAATAAATTAAATCGTCATTTGAAAACCGCTTTTTGTATTTACTGAAGTTATCTCTGTCTGATAGAAAAAGCTATTTGATGGTCTAAAAGATTTATCTATAAAAAAAAGCAAAGGAGATGAAATGTGGAAGGGGCAAATACTTTCACAACACTGCATAATGTAGAATATTAAATCTCTAAATCAGGGGTCAGCAACCTTTTCAAGTCAAAGAGCCACTATTGCCTCCGCTGCTACACAATAACATAAGTAGAGCCACAAAAAAAGAAAGATTATATAAATATGTACGCAATGAACTGTTGTATTTTGAAAGCAAGGAAAATTAACCATTCTTTTTCAATTTTCGGATTTTAGAATACAATGAGTTATCTAACTTTTACAAAGGAAAAAAAAATATTTTGTTGAGTGAGGCCTTTCTATAAATATGGAAATGAAGAAAGAGATGTTGCCCACAAAAAACATGAAACACATAGTTTGCAGCTAAAAAACATTAAATTACTTTTAAAAGCCTTGTACCATTGGTGCCCTTCTATGGAGATAAAACTGCTAAAAACCACCTTTTTTGTTGCCTTTATAATTAAAAAACTATCTTATTTGGCTTTGTAAGAGCGACTGTGGAGGGGCCAAAGAGCTACATGTGGCTCTGGGGCCTCAGGTTGCAGACCCCTGCTCTAGATGAAGGATCTTTTAGCTTTGAAAATGTATGCAGGTGACCTTTGACTTATTTGTTTAAATTTCAGACACAATCTACTTGCCAAGTTCATTAACTAAGCTTAGCTTGGTTTGGTTACTAATTTCTGCATCAGCAGCGCACTGTGACAAATAATAACATGATCCATCCATCCATCCATCCATCCATCCATCCATCCATCCATCCATCCATCCATCCATCCAACCATCCATCTATGTAAAATTTCCTTATTTCAGGTTTACCTGTGTAACCTTGGTTACAGTTGCAGATAATTTGTCGGTTGCGGTTGTCCTGGTAACAAGATGTAGCAAAGTGGCGTCCACTGTGGGGTCCATCTGGACATGGGCATGGACGACACTGACCACCAGGTGATATGCCCAAAATTGGGTTCCCATAATAACCATTGGCACACCTACAGAAACACAAATCAATTTAACATAAAGTTAACTAAAAATAGGGCATTAAAGGATTTAGGTTTCCTAAACTTCCTGTTCCTGTTATACCGATGCTATTAGATCTAACAGATCTGATTAGTCATAAGGAGACAAAAAAAAAAAAAATGGTTAAGACATCATATTTACATGATTCTCCCAGTATTTACGATCAGTTAATGTAAATTAAGATTTATAGTAAAAGTTGTTCAAAGTTGAAAAGAGGGAATCCTCTGACCAGATTACAAGAGACGTATCAAACTAATTCAAAGGAAATGGGAAGGAGTTTAGCTGCAACTGAAGATAACTCAAAATAATCCGTTACTGTGTAAATGGTGTAAATAATATTTTGTCACATGATTTAATGTAAAAATAATCCTGGTGTGTCATTTTGTTTTTGTTTGCAGTAGTTTGTTTGTGGATGAGAGCATTTAGTAAATGAAGTGTTTTGCTTTAACCAAACTTATTCTGGAAAATCACCTGTCGCACTTGTCTCCTCCAGTGTTGTCCCTGCAGCTGATGCAGACTCCAGTCCTCTGGTCACAGTGGTCGGCATGTCCGTTACACTGGCAGGGTCGGCAGCTGGGAAAGCCCCAGTGACCCGACTGACATCCGTCGCACCGCTGGCCGTACGCTCCGGGACGGCACTGGCACTGCCCGGAGTACTTGTCACAGAGTCGGGTCACTGACCCTTCCAAGCTGCACTCGCATACTGGAGAAATTAAAAACAGGATGATGGGCGGAGGGGAGTCGATTAGATGAGTATAAAGGAAGAAAGGCAAGGAAGTTTCTTTTAAAAGTATTTATTCAAAAACAGCAGAGGGCGCCAAACCCAAACCTTACCAAAGATGCATTACAAGTACAGGGGTTGGACAATGAAACTGAAACACCTGTCATTTTAGTGTGGGAGGTTTCATGGCTAAATTGGGCCAGACTGGTAGCCAGTCTTCATTGATTGCACATTGCACCAGTAAGACCAGAGTGTGAAGGTTCAATTAGCAGGGTAAGAGCACAGTTTTGCTCAAAATATTGAAAATGCACAAAACATTATGGGTGACATACCAAAAGTTCAAAAGAGGACAAATTTTTGGTGCACGACTTGCGGTGCATCTGTGACCAAGACAGCAAGTCTTTGTGATGTATCAAGAGCCACGGTATCCAGGGTAATGTCAGCATACCCCCAAGACGGACGAACCACATCCAAAAGGATTAACTGTGGACGCAAGAGGAAGCTGTCTGAAAGGGATGTTTTGGGTGCTAACCCGGATTGTATCCAAAAAATATAAAACCACGGCTGCCCAAATCACGGCAGAATTAAATGTGCACCTCAACTCTCCTGTTTCCACCAGAACTGTCCGTCGGGAGCTCCACAGGGTCAATATACACGGCCGGGCTGCTATAGTCAAACCTTTGGTCACTCATGGCCAATGCCAAACGTCGGTTTCAATGGTGCAAGGAGCGCAAATCTTGGGCTGTGGACAATGTGAAACATGTATTGTTCTCTGATGAGTCCACCTTTACTGTTTCCCCACATCTGGGAGAGTTACGGTGTGGAGAAGCCCCAAAGAAGCGTACCACCCAGACTGTTGCATGCCCAGAGTGAAGCATGGGGGTGGATCAGTGATGGTCTGGGTTGCCATATCATGGCATTCCCTTGGCCCAATCCTTGTGCTAGATGGGCGCGTCACTGCCAAGGACTACCAAGCCATTCTTGAGGACCATGTGCATCCAATGGTTCAAACATTGTATCCTGAAGGCGGTGCCGTGTATCAGGATGACAATGCACCAATACACACAGCAAGACTGATGAAAGATTGGTTTGATGAACATGAAAGTGAAGTTGAACATCTCCCATGGCCTGCACAGTCACCAGATCTAAATATTATGAGCCACTTTGGGGTGTTTTGGAGGAGCGAGTCAGGAAAACGTTTTTCTCCACCAGTATCACGTAGTGATCTGGCCACTATCCTGCAAGAAGAATGGCTTAAAATCCCTCTGACCACTGTGCAGGACTTATATATGTCATTCCCAAGACGAATTGACGCTGTATTGGCCACAAAAGGAGGCCCTACACCATACTAATAAATTATTGTGGTCTAAAACCAGGTGTTTCAGTTTCATTGTCCAACCCCTGTACAGACATAATTATGAATTCTAGGCAAAGATTGCACATATTACAGTGCCTTGGAAAGCTATTTACATCCATTAAAATATTTCACATTTCGTCAAGGTACAAGCACAAATGCCAATACATTTTATTGGACCCTATGTGAAAAGGGCAACACAAAGTGGAACAGTAGTGCACAGTTCTGAAGTGAAAAAAAAATATATTCCATTTTCAAAAAGCGTCAAAGTCTGAAGTGGATTTATTTGGATTCATCACCACCCCCAACCAGTGACTCAGTACTTCTACTATTTTACTGTGATTACAGCTACAATTGTTTTTGGTGTCTACTAGTTTTATACATCTAAAGCCAAACATTTCTACATATTCAACCTTGCTAAATAGCTAAATATTTGACAAAATGGAAGCTAAGCGCTTGTGAACAGCAAATTTTAAGTTTTGCCACAGATCCTTAATTGGATTTAGGTGTGGACTTTGACTGAGCCATTCTAATATATGAATATGGTTTGATATAATCATTCCATTGTATCTCCAGGTTGATTTTAAGTATTGTTAACCTCAACATTAGCCCCAGTTTTAAATTTTTTGGGGTATCTCTAGCATTTTTTCTTACTGGATAGTCTGGAGTTTTAGCTCTGTCCATCTTTTCATGAACTATGACCAGCTTTCTTGTCCTAGCTAAGGAAAAGCATCCCCTCAGCATGATGCTGCTGCCAACATGTTTTTACTGTTGGATAGTGTGTTCAGGGTGATGTAGAGTCTTAGTTCTCTCACAAAGGAGTTTTTGTCACTTTCTTTTAACCACGCCTTTCTTCTTGATTCTCCCATAAGAGCCAGAACTGTAGAGTGCACAACCTGTAGTTGACTGATCAACAGATTCTCCCACCGGAGCTGTTTAAGTGGTTTGGGAGGACAACTATGTCTCCGCAGGTTTACAGTTGCTCCACACTTTTTCCATTTTCAGATGATGGATTGAACAGTGCTCTGTGAGATGTCCAAAGTTTGGATATTGTTTTTGACCTTAGTGGTTTTCTAACCTTTTGCTCCCTAATGTTCTTTGACAAACCTCTGAAGCCTTAACAGAACATCTGGATTTATATTGAGAACAAACTGCTCACATGGCTCTGTTGACTGATTATATGACTTCTGAAGCAAATTGGTTGTATTGGAATTAATTTAGAGGTGTCAGAGTAAAGGGGGGCTGAATATAAATGCACATCACCCTTTTTAGATTTTTACTTATATAATGTTTGGAAACCATGTACGTATTTCCTTTAACTTTATAATTACACACTACTTTGTGCCATAAAATTCCAGTTAAACTCATTGAAGTTTGTGGTTCCAAAGGGAAAAAGTGTGAAAAGGTTCAATAGGTATGAATACTTTCGAACAGGACTGTATATAAATGCCAAGAGGTGGGATTTCCACTCAACCTTTAATCTTAACTAATTTAAGCAAAGGCCCTGGATAGGGATTGGTTGGGCACAAAAAGATGTGTGAATTTAAGCTAAAAGGATTTACTCACATATGCAGCCTGAGGGTCCAAAGCCATAGGTTCCCGGTGCACACTTGTCGCAGCGCCGACCAATTATGTTGGGCCTGCAGCGACACTGGCCCCCACGGACATCACAAAGGGTGCTGATGGACCCCTGAGGATCACAGTTACAAGCTGGTGGTGCAAGAACATGGGCATTAATTCACTGACGTTTGAATTGAATATATATATTTTTTTAACTGCAAGCAAAAACAACCCTCATTTAGTCACCCAGAGCTCCGTCGTTAATAATGGCTGACATGCTGCTGATGAGTTTAGCACAGGTATCACTGATCTGTGGACGGATCACACTCCTTGCTCCCTCATGGCACCGGTACCGCTCGAAGGTCTGCTTCCTGACGTTTGAGGCAAGATCCCCAGTGTTAAACATCTCCATGGAGGCGTGATGCGGCATCAGAGCAATCTGGAGCAGAGATGGCTTTTAAAATGAGAGGATGTCACAAACAGTAGAATTTGAGATTGAAAGAGGCTATTTAATCTCACAGAGTCCACGAGGATGACAGCATAGTCTGCTCCATTGAGGATACTGTTAGCATCTTGATAGCGTGTGAACTCCAAGCGAAGGGTGTAGGTCACACCTCTCTCTAAACACACTGGCTGAGGGAGAACCACAAACCTGGGGAAGGCAGAGAGAGCACACAGAGTGAAAAAAGAGCTCACAAGTGTTTGTGAACATAGATGTGAATGTACATGTGGGTGAATGAATCTCTGTGTATGTGTGTGTGTGACTGTTTGCTTGAATTGCACACCTAGCTCCAGCTGGCAGAGAGACGGTGAGTCGGTCGTCATCTGGGATGGTGTTTCCACAAGGGCTGCTGGTAGGAATCGATCCTGGACGGATCACAGTTACTTGCACCTCCTCCCAGTCCCGGGGCATCTAGAGTTAAAAGGATCTAAATTCATTTAAATGAAACCCAGGGAAATAATCTAAAAAAGCAACACAAGCCCGGCACGGAAAAAAAGAATGTCAGATGTCAGTGCTTTAAGTTTTAGGGGTGATATTTGACAAGCATTTTACATTTCAAAATCAAATGGACTCGTCCTGAGCTGGAGAAGACCAGTCATGCTTATACTAGTTCCAGACTCGACTATTGTAATGCTCTCTATGTCGGTGTCTCCCATTCAAGTCCAAATCACCTTCAGCTTGTCCAGGAGGCAGCTGCCCGTCTTTAAACTAACAACTCCCGATGTGCGCACATTAGCCATGTTTTATATTCTTTACACAGGCTTCCTGTTCATTTTAGAATTGATTAAAACATTTACTTTTTGTTTTTAAGTCTCTTAACAACCTTACACCTCCTTATTTCTCACAACTTTTAAGTGTTTGTGTGCGTGGCAGGTCCATGAGGTCATCCAGTCAGCTTTTACTGAACATTCCAAGGACTAAGCTTAAACACTACAGAGACTGGACCTTTTCCATGGTGGAATCCACACTCTGAAACCAGCTTCCTTTGGATCTTCCTGCGATCACTGAACTGGGCCTTTCTGAGTGTTTTTATGATTGTATTGTTATGCACTTTGGACTTCTTATTTGGATGTTTTAAAGCACTTTATAAATGAATGAATGAATGGCACATGTACAGCAGGGAAAATAAACACATCAATGTTTTTCTAAGTAAATATATTTCTAATATATCTCTTAATATGAAATTCACAACAGATGTCGGCAGCAACCCAAGTAATCCAAGCATACAAAGTAATCCAAACAAAGAAGCCAATAAATTGGATTAAGTGTAATAAAAATGGAACGACACAGGGAATAATTATTGTACACATGAAGAAAAGCAGGCTGCATAAAAGGTTGGTTTAGTCCAATTTGATGGCCTATAAGAAGGTATCTGGCAAGAAAACCACACAGCTTTGTCAAGACCCTCACACTATTAGAATACACATCGACAGTATTAGCTATGGACATTTTGGAATATTCCAGTAAGCAAACCTGGGACCAAAATCTGAAATTGTTAAGAACATAATTTTACCATAAACCAGCTACAACCAGGTGTACGTCAAGAATTTCTGACACAGGGGCCAACAGAATAATCAGAACAATTGTCCAAAAGTCATTAACCACTATCAGAGGGGTTCAGAATGACCTAAAATGAGCAGGACCAGGTTTTCCAGAAAAAAAAAACTACTTATATGCACACTTACAACGCAAGACTCCAGAGCTAAAGAAAAAGCATGAATAATCTTATTTAGAGTGTGTTGCAGACAGAAGTGGCACTGTGCATCACCCAAAAGAACCCTGTAATAACAGTGAAGTCTGAAGATGGGACCATCATGGTGCAGAAAGATCAAAAGATCAGAGTAGTGCCCCCCAACATTTTCAAATTTAGAAGACATTTTGTGTGGAAGAAAGGGTCAAAATCGCACTGGAGCAATGCATATGACTAATTTGTCTTTAGAGGAGACATCTTGAAACTGACACCAACAAAGGCTTTTCTACCTGTGCGATAACACAAGACAAATGCACGTATTGGTTTTTCACTGTTTAATGTAAATGGGTTGTTACAAACATTTGGTGTGCATATCATGTTCAAAAAATCTCACCCACAAAAATTATTATGTTATTAGGTTATTTTCCCTGATGTATATGCATGATTTGATATGGCATTATAGTCAGGCTCCATTCTATTCTATTAAACTTTCATAGCTGAGGAAACCACAAATTAACATGAGTCAATGTACACACCTGGGATTCGTAGCGGATGACTAAATCATATTCCATGGAGTAAGGTATGTTATTTATCAGAAACTCCAAAGTGCCACCTTGAGGAACCTTAGCGAAGCCAATATCTGTCCACTGGGCCGGGCGACCGGGCTGATGTTCCCTGGTTTCTAAGGTACAACCCTGAGAACACACACCCAGGAAGAATCAGGTCAAATATATCAAAGTTTAAAAAATTTTTTTGTTGGGTATACAGTAACACTCACCTGCCCCATTTTAGCAAATTCAGCCTCATAAAGGAAGTGATCCAGAGCCATAAAGAAATATCCAGAATCCACTTGAGTGCAATCCCGTCCCGTTATGTGACTGCGGCAGCGACACTGACCACTATCCATGGAGCATCTAAAAAGAGGGCATACACATTGGTATTTCAGACTGAATTTATCTTACAAATCATTACATAAAACTCAACCTGTTACATTTTCAGCAACAATAATCTTTCAAGGCAATTAAGAGTTAATGGACAAACATGCTGTTGAATATCATGCAGCTCATTTCATGAGTAAGGACAAACAATGAAGTCAAGATGAATTAAAACTTTTTGTTTGCCAGGAAACACTCTCTCTAAGAGGGTACAATCGTTATGTCATGATTGCTTCCAACAGATAGACAGATGATAAAAAGAAACAGAGCTGATTAAAAAAACATGCAGCCATGAGGAGCACTTTTTAAGTTCAGTTGTGGGCTGTGCTCTGAACAATACAGATCAGAGTAATCTGAAATTCTTTACTTAGATGCCTCTTATTTTTGCCAATGGCTGTGACACCAACAACAGTGGGGAGGGTGTGCTGCTGAGCTTAACTCGGGACATTGTGGCTCGATGGGCAGAGTACTTCGAAGACCTCCTCAATCCCACCGGCACGTCTTCCACTGAGGAAGCGGAGCCTGGGGACCTTGGGGGTGGGCTCTCCGATCTCTGGCGCTGAGGTCACCGAGGTAATTAAAAAAGCTCTGCGGTGGTGAGGCCCCGGGGCGTGGATGAGATTTGCCCAGAGTTCCTAAGGCTCTGGATGTTGTAGGGTTGTGTTAGTTAACGCGACTCTGCAGCATCGCATGGACATCGGGGGCAGTTCCACAGGATTGGCAGACCGGGGTGGTGGTCCCCCTATTCAAAAATGGGGGCCGCAGAGTGTGTTTCAACTATAGGGGAGTCACACTCTTAAGCCACCCGGTAAGGTCTATTCGGGGTTTCTGAAGAGGAGGGTCCATCGGATAGTGGAACCTTGGATTTAGGAAAAGCAGTGTGGTTTTCATCCTGGCCGTGGAACACTGGACCAACTCTACACCCTCAGCAGGGTCCTGAAGGGTGCATGGGAGTTCGCCCAACCAGTCTACATGTGCTTTGTGGACTTGGAGAACGCGTTCGACCGTGTTCCTCGGGGAATCCTGTGGGGGAAACTGCGGGAGTATGGGGTACCAGGCCGTTTGATACGGGCTGTTAGGTCCCTGTACGACCGGTGTCAGAGCTTGGTCCGCATTACTGGCAGTAAGTCGGACTCGTTTCCAGTGAGGGTTGGACCCCGCCAAGGTTGCTCTTTGTCACAGATTCTGTTCATAACTTTTATGGACATAATTTCTAGGCATAGCCAAGGTGTTAGGGGAATCCATTTTGGTGGCCATAGGATGGTATCTCTGCTTTTTGATCTACAGCTCTCACTGGAGCAGTTTGCAGCCGAGTGTGAAGCGGCCGGGATGAGAATCAGTGCCTCCAAGTCCGAGGCCATAGTCTTGAGCCAGAAAAGGGTAGTGCCTTCTCCGGGTCAGGGGGGTGGTCCTGCCTCAAGTGGAGGAGTTCAAGTATCTTGGGGTCTTGTTCACGAATGAGGGAAAAATGGAGCGGGCGCTGTAGCTTTGCTTTTTGACTCAGCTCTCGATTTACCAGTCGATCTATGTTCCTACCCATCTATTGTCATGAGCTTTGGATCATGACCGAAAGAACGAGATCACGGATACAAGTGGCTGAAATGAGTTTCCTCCACAGTGTGTCTGGGTTCTCCCTTAGAGATAGGGTGAGAAGCTCGGTCATCCGGGAAGGGACTGATGTAGAGCCGCTGCTTCTCCATGTCGAGAGGAGCCAGTTGAGGTGGCTCGGGCATCTGGTTATGATGCCTCCTGGAGGCCTCCCTGGTGAAGTGTTCCGGGCACATCCCACTGGGAGGAGGCCCAGAGGAAGACCCAGGACACGCTGGAAGGACTATGTTTCTCGGCTGGCCTGGGAACGCCTTGGGATTCCCCCTGGACGAGCTGGCCCAAGTGGCTGGGGAGAGGGAAGTCCCGGTCTCTCTGCTTAGGCTGCTGCCCCCGCGATCCGACCCCGGATAAGCGGAAGACAATGGATGGATGGATGGATGGACTTTTTTACACAAGTTTAGGTCAGATTGGATAGCCTTTCCTCTTTAATAAATAAAATAATCATTTGCAAATATCATTTTGTATTTATACCAACATTTGTTCAATGATCTAAAACATGTAAGTGCGACAAAAAGAGAAGAAACCTCTAAGGGGTCAAATTGTTTTTCACAGTAATGTCTTTCTGTGTATACTTGACAAGGAGGGATCATTTTCTGGTTGTTTTTTAAGATGTTTTTCCTGGAGTGGGTGGGGTTTTATTTTGGTGTATATTTGTTGGAAAAAAAGGATTAATTGGAAAAACATTTTTGAGTAAAAGAAAAGCTGAAATTGTCTCTGAAAAAAAAAATAACAAAAAAAAAAAATTGCCATTGAAAGTTTTTTTATTATGCTGATTAGCAATATAGAAATATCAATACTTCAAGTGAAACATAGATAAAAAAATATGCACCACTACTGCTTGTTGTCTTTAAAGCTGTTGGGAGTTCTGAGAAAACCGTGGACTTAGCTTAAAATTTTTAACCAGCACACCTTACAGGTCCCTCCCCCTTGCTCTCTGCTGTGCAACAGCCCTCCCTCCACAGAGCAGCCTCCTGTGAACGGCGGATTAACAGCTATGGCACATTCAATGGTAGGGACGAAAAATCAACATTATGCTTTACATTGACTATGACCTGCCCACACTTTGACTACAAACTTGGTCCACAAATCATTAGCACGGTACCATTAGCACAGCTGCAGCACACTGGCAATCTTTATCTTGAACGAAAGTACACGCTGTGTGGGGGAGGGGTGTGAGCAACACATACATGAGGGTGATTGACACTGCCAAGACAATCCTTCAGTTGTTTCTGACCAGGAGCAGTGTATTTCTGCAAATGGCAGTGGGACCACTGGGAGGAGCCAGAGGAGCTTGATTTGAGTATCTGTCCCATATTCTACTGTCAGGACATAGTGACAGTTTTAACAAATATGTAAAAAAAATACCCTTAACAAAAGCTACTACTACTGCAGCTTTAGGTGATACAAGGTCAAATAAATTTTTTTTAGAATAGTGACCATAATGTCAAGTTTAATTATTGTACGTTGGAAATACAAACATCTATGAAAGACGTCCACAACCTGTATGAAACTGTCAAGTTTACTGACTCCTGTGTGAAGTTACGACACCACTCACTGGTTGTCGAGCGCGCCTCCGATATCACACTCGCAGCCTCTGCAGCCGTTTAGGTCATGGCTCAGCCCCCAGTTTTCTGGCTAGGTTACAGGTTGATAGAGAGAGGCAAGAATTGAACAACACAAAAAGAAGAAACAGTTTGAAAAGCTGAAACACTTTCTCTGCAGTAACACTTTCAGATAGAGGGAACAACAGGAGGTTACCATAAATACCTGAGGTGTGCATACTATATCCAGCCCTGTAGTCCAACAGGACCTCCCTCATGGTTTATAGCCATCATTATAATCCAACTCTATGGCAGGACATTGCTAGATTTTCTTTCTTTGAAAAGTTCACAATATGCAAACTTGAATTTTTGTGGTCTACAGATTTTTATAACTTTTTGTCTAACACTTTTGTAGTCCCGTGCTCATATTCTTTGGCATATGCTCAGTTCAAACCTTTGGGAAAGTACTGTAAATGAGTCCAAATATAAATAATTGGTAGATAAATTATACACCCTGCTAAGACAGGTATTTTAAGTGATTTCTAATTACCTACAGTGGTAATAAGTTATGTATTTCTTTTCCTTTTCCAAGTTCATTTTGTTTCTGGAGTTAAGCATTACAGGCTTATCAACATGATCCACATTCGGAACACATCAAGGCCCGACCATTTTAGGGCCGCTGTAACTTACACCAGCCGGACAACCTTAAATCCCTCGGCTAAATTTAGATCCACGACCCAGGCAGGAGCCTGGATTCCTGCCCATACTATTCCTGGCTGAGTAGGTTCAGGACAAGCGGTTAAATTATAACAGGAGGCTCATGACTATTTAACACCTGGTGCTGCTAGGCAGACAGGTCGAGGAAAAAAAGATCTATTCAATTCAGTTTATTTACATGGTGCTAATAAACAACAAATGTTGTGTCAAGGAACAAAAATTCAATCTAATCGTACAGACAGATGCCAAGTCAAGTACATACATTCCAATTGATCATATTATCAAACAATGCAGTCAAGTTCAGTTTATTTGTATAGTCTGCAAGACTGCTACAGTGTCATGAAAAAGTATTCATACCCTTGAACTTTTTCACATTTTTTTCTCGCCACAGCCACAAACGTCAACATATTTCTCTCTGGGATTTTATGAAGTGGAAGAAAAAGATACAAGATTTTTACATTTTATTTAAACAATAAAACTCCTTTCACTACAATTACAGCTGCAAGTCTTTAGGATTATGTCACCACCAGCTTTGCACATCTTTTGTTCATTCTTCATTGTAAAATAGCGTGAACTCAGTCAGACTTGAAGCATCTGTACTGTACTGAGACATTAACATGTGAATATGCTTCGGTCTAAACCTATTCCATTGTAGCTCGGGCTCCATGTTTAGGGTTACTGTCCTACTGGAAGGTAAAGGTTAACTCAGGTAATAAGCATCCCAACAGCATGATGCTGCCACTACCATGTTCCAGGATGGGGATGGTGTGTTTGGGGTGACGTGCAACGTTAACGATTTCAGCGCAGTCATCTGACCAGAGCACCTTTAATCCACACTAAAGTTTGTGGTTTTAACATGACAAAATGTGGAAATGTTGTGGAAATGGGGGTATGAATGATTTTTAAAGTCCCTGTAAATTAGCTGCAGGTATGAAGCTAACTTAAATGCTTTTTTTCAACACCAACTAAACTCAACCGCACATTTTTCTCTTCTCTAGTTTATAACCATTCAATCTACCCCACCTAAAAACTATTAATAATAAAGGTAGCAGACATATATTGTTTATTAAAGTTTTCCTCTCCACTGTCGCTACATGCATGCTCAGTATGAGGGATTGCTGCAAAGTCAATGCCAGTGACTGTCCACTGTCTCTACATGCTCATCCAGGAGAAGTGAATGCTGCAAGTCACTGACTGGATGCAATCTGCTGGGTTTCCTTAGATAGAAAAACCTTTTATCCAAATTGAATAAATAACTAAATCTGACTTCACTGTTCAATGGTTAGGACTAATTGGAATGTATGTATCTCACTTTTATGAAGTGCCTTGAGACAACATGTGTTGTGAATTGGCGCTATATAAATAAAACTGAACGGAATTGAATTAAAGATATATAGACTCACACACAAACAAGTGGAGGCATTTATCTAAATGTACAGTATATTAGTTGTATTACTGAAAGCTACATTTTCAATAGGGATTGTTTATAGGAGCAGAGCAAGCTCTGCAGAGAGGCTGAATATAGAGAACATAAAATCTATCCAGTAGAATCTTTATTGATCATTAAAGCAGGACCTGAAATAGTCCTTTGTGTAAACTTACCAGACACTGGTCACAGCTGCGTCCTATGACAAGTCGCTTGCAGAAGCAGTCACCACTGAATGCGTCACACATGGAGCTACCCAACACGGTTCCTCTGTGGTCACATCGACAAGCTTGAGGTTAAAGAAAAAAAGGATGAGGTGAAAAAGCCCTACATATATCATTAGTTACACATTTCTTTATATTACTTGTAAACTCAGTTTGCATTTTTGACCTAAACAAACACTACAATAAAAAAGCAAAAGGGAAACTGCTGATTGTTGGAGGATTTCTGCAATGTCGAACAAGACAAAACTTAGACTGGACTCACCTTGGCACCCCACAGGGTTGTCAGCACTCAGGCCAAAGTAGCCTGTCTTACACTTGTCGCAGCGCGGCCCCTCAACGTTAGCCTTGCAGCGGCACTGACCTCCCACCATGCCGAGCGACGGGTCGCTGTGGCTGTCACACAACCCTCCATTCTCTGAACCATCTGGGTCACAATCACAACCTGGGGGGGGCAAACATGTAGACAGCAGGTTTTAATGCAGGACTATCCCCAGATGATTATTATTTATCAGACTTAATTTGTCTGTAAGCAGAGAAACAGTAATATTGCAGTTTGAGAAAAACTACTCATCTATTCCTTCTCTTGTGCAGTTAGTGCATTTGAATGAGCACATTAACCAGTGGATTTAATATTGTCAGTAAACTTCGAAAAAGGTGTTCTTAAACTAAACATCTTGAACTGATCGTAGAACACAGAGTTCTAAGATCAGTTCACAACGTTTACACCCAGTTCTCCTTGTACCCACTGGGGTTCCAGCCACAAAGCGAGTCTAGACCTCAGCTTCCAGGTGGCAAAGATGTGGGAAACTGCAACAGCACCTTTTCCAGGTGTCATCTCTGGCTTTCTCTCTGATGGTCATAAGATATAGATATTATCTAAAATAAAATGTTTTTTTCTGTTATTTATGCCAGTGGAGATTTTGACAAATGATTACAAAAACAGTTAAGATTTTTTGTTTATGTAAACTGAGAAGCAAGCTTGGAGGGTTGTTGAAATGGCCATTATAAGACGTGGTCTCAGTGGACACCAAAAACAAACATATGTAAATCAGACCAGATTTTTATTTAAGATTAACAGAATTAACTAAGGAAAGATAACCAAAGAGAAGTAAACAGGTGTAAAGCAGAGCTGTCAGACAGCTCAAGATTTCTACAATCTGTTGGAGCTAAATATTTGTTAACATGATGCATCATCTATCTATCTTGTGTTGGAAAAGTTACAAGGTTGTTACCATCCAAACACTCACCTATGCAAACCCGGGGGTCCCTTATGTGCTTTTTGGGATCTTTGTAGTAGAACGGTTTGCAGATCTCACAGTTACGGCCCATTGTGTTGTGCTGACAGTCATCGCACACTCCTCCACTGGTGTTTCCCATGGCCAAATAGACCGCCATGTCAAAGTGGCACTTATTTGAATGGTCATTGCAATCACACTCTGAAAGTAAAGACATATTTATTCAGGCATATTTATTCAGACAAAACCAGCCGTAGCTCAAGAAATCTTCTGGAAGATTTCATTAAATGTAAAAAAAAAAACTCAAAATTTGTCAGAAAATATCATTTATAGTTACAGTAGGGACCAAGATTTAGTTGGACTAACTCTTGCAAGCGTGTGTGTTGCGGCCCTCAGCTGGCCTCCAAGGCAGGTCATTGTAGAAGTCACCACACTGCTCACAGTTCAAACCTTTTGTGTTATGTTTACATACACATCTGCCATGAACCTTAAAAGAATTGAGATGGACAGGAGAGGAAGCGAATCCACTCAATATGGATGGAAAAGAGTAGTCAATCATAAACGATTGGAAGTGTTTGCATATTAACCCTCAGCACTTACCATTCCTTCTATGTCATCCCTGATGCCTTCAATGGGTGCACACTCTGAGGCGTGGCCATAGCAAAAACAGTTTCCACGTACAACAAGTTCATATATGGCGTAGTAGTATTTCTCTTTGATTTCAGCTCTGAGGTCCAGCAGGTTGTCTCCAAGTGTGTGAAGTTTGGTGAAGTTCAGTCTCAAGTTAGTGATCTTCAGTTGGTCTGATGGAAATATTGGGTTTAAACAGTCAAAAAAGTTATAATGAGACAATTTTAACATCAGAATCTCTCCAAGACTCTTAGCAATACTTGGAGCTGTAGACGTGTGGACAATGCATGATGTATCTATCTGAAGCATTTTTATCAAAATACATGTGTTGTAATAAATTTAGTAAAACTAATTAACTTTTGCAGCTATGCCTTTTTTCCTTACATAATGATAATGTCACTATCTAGGGATGAAAGTTCAATGCTCTATTCACTTACTATGAGGTTACATAATTATTGTCTCAAATAATCTCAAAATAAAGAAGAATGGCCACTCAAATAAATCATCAACCTGAGATGGAGAATCTTCATCAGGACAGCGTGAGTAAGGGTAATACTAGGTCATTACTACAACATTTCAGTAGCGCTTTACAGTCAGTTCTGTAGCATTAGTGCATACATGTGCTTTATATGGCTTCTCCAAATGGTGATGTTTTGACTGCTAATAACTTAAAGCTGTGAATTTCATGCACCATTAAAATGCAAGACAAATAAGCAATAGTGTGACAGGGGTATTCAATTTTTTTAAAAACCCACTGAAGAGTAAAACCTTTTCAACATACACCCAAAACTGTAACTAAATGTCTTTTCAAATCAGACGAAAGTATCCAAATGGCATGTCGTTCCATTTTAGGGCCATTTTTGGAAAGATGGAAACCCCAAAGTTACTGACAGTAAATGAATGCTGCGTTTAGCCCACTTATTCAACAATCTGCTCTTTGTCTTTTTGAAGAGGGTAAGCCAGAAATATCAGGTTTATCTGTCTTTATGCTCTTTAAATCTATGAGTTAGGGAGGGAAGGGAGTGAAACATCCTTTGCTGCTACAGTCCAGCTGTCTGATCCGAAAACCCATTCTTAACAGTCACATGATCATAGATCTGACAGTCTTTGGACTATGTTATTTCTGACACCACCCTGCTTCCCAGGAACCTACTGTCTCACGGCAAAAGCAGAGGATACATGTATTGTAAAGTATTCATAAATGCATTAAAGGGAGATATTTCAACACTATGTATAAAAGCACACAGCATTTTACTCGACATTAAACATTAAATCAGCCTTAAATGCTCTTGTTTTAGTAATACCAAAGTTATTTCTATTTGAAAAATGTCAAGCAAGACTGCCTACAAATCTGATGTAGTTACACCACCTCTGTCAGTTGGAATGGGTCAAAATTATGGTAAACTAGTGTAAGACCCATATGGAAGGATACTAACAACATGTTATCCAAGTCCTACAAATTTTTACTGGGAATTCTACCAAATGCTGCAGAAATGCATGTAAACGTCAGAATTTGAAGAGAAAAAAAAACTAAAGCTTCCTCACAAATTTTTCTGGCATTTAGCAAATACAAATAATGCTGGCAATGCTAACTGACCTAAACCAGGGAAACTTTAGACAGCTCTACCCAATCAGTGACCAATCGATGTTGTGTTTTCAGCAGAGGTTGGCTCCATAAATATAGGTCACATGACTTATCGTGTGTATTTTTAGCCACCGTTTTGATGTCTTAATTTGGTTTGTCAACTGTGGAAAAATCATAGGATGTGAGGAGAGAGAGATGAGGACATCAGGAACACAATGCTGGGACATATACTTTTTCAACTATCGTAACAAATTTATAAAACAGCAGGGAATCACTTTCCATAAGCAAGTTTCATGTTTATATTGAATATTCTGTGTAAAACAGTTAGAACAACCAGCTGGACATGGGTTAATGTCGAGCTCAGTAGATGCTGCATAGGGTACATACATATGTCTGTTTTTTTTAGGTGGAAACTGAAGGACAATGCCTACAACTCACCACATTTAACTACAACTAACCTTACTGAAATACCAGCCTACCTGCGTCGCACACCTTTCTGCATTCCATGTGGAAAGCCTCCAAGGAGACAGGGAGAAACAGTTGGTCTTATAGCCTAGATTAAGGCTCTCCAGAGGTCCACCTGCACCTGCAGCACCTCTCCACAGGTGCGGGCAGGGCAAGCGCTGCGTGGAGCTCACCAACCTTAAATCACTGAGTCGGACCTCATCAACGGCCAAGGTGGAGGTGATCATCAACTCGGCCCTTGGTAATGTTGATCTCTGGCAAGCAAGACCTTTATTCTGAATAACTTTTTTACTTCATGAGAGTTACAGCACTGTCATTAGCTGTCTAATCTCTGTCTCTATATCTATGGTTGCTCACAAGGAACCCACAAGCAAGCAGGTACTAAAATACTTCTATGTAAACATTACTAATGGAAAAGCCTAAAAAATGAGCAGAGCCATGCCAAACCGCGCTGAGTAGGGAGTAGTGGGAAAGGGGCATTAGTTACACTGTCTGCCTCTGACAGACAAGAGCAAATCCCCATGGCTCCTAAAACAGTAACGTACTGTTCCTCTTGGTGTTGTCTGGGCAGATCTAAAAAATAGTCATCCAAACCCAGTTTCTCACTTAAGCAGCAGCCAGATAGCAGCTTTCCACTGTCTAAGGGCTGAAATTGACACTGATACACTGTACAGTAGCTGTGTGTTGAGACATTGGATATGTACCATTACATGCTTGATCTACCTCTTACCATGATGATATTTAGCATCTCAGAAAAATATCCTTTACCAGTAAAGTTCCTTTCAACTTTATGAGGAGATTACACCAAATTGATCTTTGTGATTTATTTACTTTGTTTCATGCCTATGGCTTTTAAGACTACATTATTGGCTGTCCAAAATAATTTTTGATATAAAAAATCTTTGTTATCCTAAGAAATCTGAGCACCTTTTAAAATTATGTTCATACTGAAATAGAGACTGTACAGGCTGTTGCACCTTCCTGTCTGTCTGTGGCAAGTGACCTGGTCAGTACACTTTGCTCAGATTATATGGCTATGATATTTCCAGCTGTCCAGGGAACAGAGTGGACCTTAAACACTGCTCTATAAACGTTTGGCTGTTTAAGGCAAAGAGTTTTTGAGTGTTTTAAGCAGGAGCACAGAGTTGTGTTGATACACAAGTAGCTAAAACAGAAGTGAAATATGTTTTAGAGCCAAATTATCAAAAGGTCAGATAAAAATTAAGCATAAACATGCCAAGGTTAGCCTCATACTTCAGCAAACAATAAAAGCATTGTCAGCAGGAACAAGATGTGAAATTATTGAAGACCAGATAATGCATTAACTGAATCCTGATGAGAAAGTGAAACGGAAAAAGATAACATTCTAATGTAGACTATCTAAGGCTTGTCTATATTATATATGTCTATATTAACTTAAACATTTAACAAAACAGTTTCTGCTGCGCTTGCACACCTCCCATCCACATAGAAACATTATGTTGTATATGTCTGGAAAGGTTGTCAAGATAATTAAAAACAATGACTCTGAGGACTTTCTTCTGTGTCAGAAACCACAACACTGTTGAATTTGTGTTATGGATGTTTTTTCCAACATCTCTCATTTTGTGCTGACAGTAATTCTATTAAACCTCCAACATGAGATGAACAAGTTCATGTTAACTGATTACAAAGGTTGAACTATGTTGGAGAAAATACAAACTAGACTCCTTAGCCAAGGAGTACTTAGCCATGCACAGAATCATCTTGTTCTTCATCCTCTCCTGCTAGTGAGGCATATATATTACACTGATTTCGAATGTAATCCCACAGTTTTATTTTTAAAAGCAGAGAAAAACAACTCTTTTAATATATCCAGAGTAGTGTAGTTGAGCCCTAATATTGATACACTTGATTTTTTCACAGATTACCTGTCCTTTATCCTACTGTCAGGACATAGTGACAGTTTTAACAAATATGTAGAAATACTTTTTTACAAAAATTATCTACTGCAGCTTTAAACAGGTTTAAACATGTTAGTGCACTCAATGAGAAGGCCTAAAAATATAATCATCGAGCAAACTTGACTAGTTTAGAAAGGAATGCTGTCCAAGGAGAACACAAGACGGACTGCACCAAAAGACACATGTCCATAAATATGGATTAATTTGAAATGAAGGGGTTAAGAGTACTTCCTGTGTGCCACTTCCAATGAGATAATTCACAACAGAGCATGACAAGGTCTGCTGCTGTGCTGGAAAGAAAGCTGGGGTTTCTGGGAACAGCTCACATGTCCTGCCAGTTTAAACATGAGGGCTAGGACAGCATGGGCTGTGTGGGAGAGGAACAGCTGCTTTCCCCATTCCACCATGTCTTCTACACAGCAGGACCATGTTTCACACCCCAGAGAGATTGGCTTTCTATCTGTAACATGTCACAGCTGGATGACAGGAGCTAATTGTCCTGGCTGGAGTTTGATTTATGGTGACAAATGGAAACGCATAAAGAAAATTCTTCAGGTTGGTTTTTCTACAGGGTTGCTCTCCTTCCTTTAAACCTTTATTAATTTTTAGGTGTCAACATATTTTGTTTCTTTAAATGTTCTACAACCCCAAACATTGGTTGTCCACAATGATTTAAAATAGTCTAAAGAGTTTCATATAAAGTAACCTTTTCAATTCTAATATTTATCACAAAAGAAAATGCCAGGGTCAAAAACAACAATTTTAGTCAGTCATCAGTCAGTCATTTTCTACCGCTTCTTCCATAGTGGGTCGCCGGGAAGCTGGTGCCTTTCTCCAGCAGTCTATGGGCGAGAGGCAGGGTACACCCTGGACAGGTCGCCAGTCCATCGCAGGGCTACAATTTTAGTTTATCCTGTAATGTAACTTGAAAGTGTCACCTACTCTGAATGTTGGGGCTGTATGGGTCCTCAATCCTGATGGCTGGATCCAAGACTCTGTAGATTACCTAAATCAGAAAAATACACATTATGCCGAATTACGTTATGCACCATGAGCCCTTTAATCCACATATGCAGACAAGCATAAATGGTACATTTGATCTGAGCACAGGAGATAGTAAGGCTTTGTTATGCTCAGGGCTCATTTATAAGCTCATGGTTTTTATCATCTTTCTGCAAATATGCAGAACAGATTTTAATCTTGCACTCTCCACTCTCCAAAGTTTAATGGTCCAAAACGCAAGGAAAGGAAAATGCACAACTTCTCAGGAACAACAGCATTTGGACCTCATTTGGTTTAAAAACATATATGTCCCATATACATTTAAAATGAAACAGAGCCAGGTGATTTTCTGCTACAATAAGGCTTTGTTCCAAGGTAAACTAAGGGCGTTTTGACACCTAGTATTCATTTACTTTAATGCAAATCAGTTGATGAGCTTCTTAACTTGTAACTTATTCAGATGGTTCAGTTTCTTTTCACAGAGAAAACTCCAAGCGAACTACAGAACATTCAGCCTATTTATTGGTCTGATGCGTCTGGGGCAGAAAAACCTAATGTAAATACAAGAAGCAGTTGCTGTGTTCTGAGCTGGTATAAATTCATTTAATTTACAGCTGCATCACACAGAAAAATAAAAGGCTGTGTTTGTCAAAGACCACTAGCATTTAACACAAAGTATCAAGGTCAAAGAAGAATCCAGTGGTAAGAGTAAGGAAAAAAATCCACCCCATTATAAGAATTATCCAATATGTAATAATATTTTAGATAAACAATCAGTGCAATCAGTGGATGATCTTTGACATGAGGTCCTGTGAAGTTTTATTAGTAATAGGTCCCTTAACTAAGGTAGACACAGTTCACAGTATGTTTGTAGAACATTACTATTTTTGCTGATAGTAAACAGCTCTGTGGCATTTAACGCGATATTAGCGGATATTAAAGGTCTTCTCTCTCACAAGAGACAATTGATTGTTGCTGCTTTTGCCCACGATCCCAAAGTTACATTAGTTGAGGCTGCCAAGTTTCTCAATCCTGCAGATCAACTATTACTTATCAGTATATTATGAATCTCCTAAGAGTGAAGTAAATCAAAGATATGCGTGCTCTTCCAGCTAGACTGATATAGCTGGTAGTCTCCACCCATGTCAGAGAATTTAGAATATTAACCTGGGCAATATTTGACTGACCAGACATCAACAAACTCAACAATAGTAACATGTGTACACAGATTAATATCTACTAAACAACGTGTCCCATAGATATTTGCATTTTCAGTTTTAAAATGTTTTAAATTGCTAGAATAAGATAGAACAGGGGGGCCATCTGACGAGCTGTTAGCCTTCTAAAGCTCGGATTTGTTAGGTTTTCCACAAACAGTGGAACGTTAACTTAAGATCGGCTCAGCAATAGATGATTTCATTACACAGAGGAGAGACCGACACTGGGTCCATTTTTATTAGCTTTTTCCAAGCAGGAGAGGCAGAACAAAATTAAATGATTAATACCTAAAGCCTCCAAAAATTATGAAAAATCTGGGTTATTTAAAATAAAAAGCTCATAAAAAATAATGGAAAATGCCACAAATGTAAAAGAACTGACCTGAAGTTGGAGGTCTTTTTCACCAACCTAGACCTGAAAATCTAACATGGCTGCCTCATGCATCAACATTTATAAACTTTTCATTTACAGTGTTGAAATGGATAAAATGCCACACTATATGCTGTTGTCAACCTATACTGCTGCAAAGAGCTAGCCTGTTCAATAAGGACAGCATGAAAGTTTGAGAGATTTGGATCTGGAATAAAGTGGTTATATTCAGATCTGAATTCTGACTTCTGAGGCAAATGTAGCTTAGTTACATTTTAAGACTACATCTTTAAGACCAGGCTTTAACATGTAAATGTTTTTCTAAGCACCACAGGAATACAGATGCTGAGGGATGCTCTAGGCCTTACCTCGCCCTCTGTCGATGGCTCAATGTCAGAATAACGTGACTCACAGATTACATCATTGATGTTACGCAGCGGACCCGTGGAGACTCCAGGGAAGGAAGCAGCGCAGTCATGAGCAAAGTAGCGGTAGATCTGCCAAGTTCGACCGAAATCCGCTGATCGCTCAATAAGCATGCCTGCAGGGCGAAACGTCTGAAAGGGAAATATACAAAATGTATTTTAGCACAAAGTCTATAATTTGTTACGGGTCGGTCAATAAAGTTCTAGTATCTTACCTTAAATGTCATAATCAGATGAGTGAAATGAAACTCTGCCTCGAGATCCAATTCAATAAAAACATCTGACTTTCCTGAGAGGGAGAGAACATTAATTAGATAAGTTTACTCAAAGCCTGGCATTTCTTCCATGGCCGACCACTCAGGCATCATCAGTTTCTCTCTGCTGGATGACACAGACCATAGCTAGTGGCAGTAAGTGAAGTAACAAACACGATTTTGGTTCAAATAATACCTTCTTGACAGGTGATTCACTCAGTTCCAGTAGGAGTAATATTAAAAGCAGCTTGGAAAAAACCCACACATTTCCTGAACCCATAATCTTGAAGGACCACTTTATTCGAAGGACAATTATCACTCATGTTTTCTGTGCGGCACAAACAGGAGTTTCCCACCATGGATACTGTTACATAAGAGGAAGACTTTTTTATTGAACAGCTTAAAGTTATAGATATAAAACTAAAACACTGCTTTCTTACACACACACACTACAAAGGCAGGCAGTAACCCATGCCTACTCAATGTTCTGTAAAAATGTGGCCCTACACATTGGTCTTCTCTGGATAAACACAGTATTCATGTGAGAGGTTGACACTGCTTTTATCCATCAAATACTCAAATCCTGAACCCAGATTGGAGACTAATAAAAAATAAAAACAACAATATATTTTTGATCAGCAATGTTAAAACAACACTAATGATAATAATAACTAGTCATAATTACACATTGTATACAAATGTGCTGGTTAGCAGTTTAGATACAGTCATTGTGGGCATTAATGTCATATTAATTTTGTTATGATGCGTTTCCGTTTTTCTTTTTACCTCATGTTTTAACTGGGAGGGATCAAACCTCCCATTTCTCCCCCTGTTATTTGGACCCTATTGATGACAACATTATGCTGCAACAAAACCAAGAATAGAAGCAGAAAGAAACTGAGGGGGGCTGAACGGAGCACAGGAAGTGCCGTCTATTTATACTCCTGCTTTTTCATGGCAGCTGTGTGGCATTTGCATGGTGCACACAGGGGGCTTATCTGGTATGACAGACAGTAATTTGATTGTGACCTTATTGTGAAAAACAAGAGAAACAACTGGCAAACCATGCAAGAAAACAAGGCTTAAAATCTAAACTGCCAGTTAACTACCAACCTGCTTTGAACTTTTCACCCATTTTTATTCTTCTTTTTACTGTTTTGTGTCTAGGTAGCACTCCTTCCTCTAATGTTTGATTTCACCAAAACCTTTTCTTATGTTATAACAAGTTAATTACTCAAATGCAGTCAGCTATCAATTGAAATCAGGTGTGCTGAAACAGGGAAACATCTAAAAAAGTGTGCCTTGAGGACCAGGGTTGGAAAACTCGGTACTAAAGAACATATTGAATTTGATAAAGTCAGCAGCTGTCAGGAACTGCCATTTTGGTTTTTTTGATCTCTGTCAGGTGTTTTTCTGCTTCTTCTAGATTAGTTGTTTACTTATGTTTAGTATTCACTGCCTAGATTCTTGTGGTTTTGTTATTTCAGTTCAGTTCTCTTTTGTTTCAGTCTCTCATATTTATTTCTTTTCTGTTAGGTCATTAGTTGCAGTCTGTCACTGTGTTTTGTGTTTGTTTACTTTTCTCTGTTAGATTCCCTCGTGTCCTCAGGTTACTTTTTGTTAGTTGTTACTTTCCACATTCCTATACTTTATGTTTGTTAATAGTTTCCTTAGATCTGTTTCCTGAGTTTTGGTATCTAGTTTTGGTTTCCCTGTTAATTTGTTTTCTTCAGATACATTTCCCCTCAGTTCCCTGTAGCTTGCTCCTCACACCTGTTCAGTATTCATCTGATTACCTGCCTCACTTTCTCATTGGTTCCACATTGCACTTCCCTCTGTTTAAAGACTCACTGGTTCTCATTGTCACTTGCTGGTTCCTCCCGTTAATTTCCTTGCTGTTCCTTGCTGATTATCCGCATCCTCTTGTTGTCAACCCATGTAAGTTTTTTGGAAACCTTTTCATTAAAAGAAGAACCTTTACCTTATCATGCTGCTGACCAGTGTTTGTCTGCACTTTGGTCCCAGACAACCTCAAACCTTGACAGCACCGTTTTGGAAACCTTGGACTTAATGTAAGAATGTACATTTGGAAGGGTCGACCCATTCAATAAATTACTATAAGGTTGAAAAGTACATTTATTTCAGTAACTTAGCTCATTAACTAAAACACATTATATAGATTAACTGCATGCAAACTGATGTTTTCAAGCCTTTATTGCTATGAATTATTTCTGTTAATTATGAGGATTTTCTACTTACAGCTGACGAAAACACAACATTTAAGATCTGAATATTGCATCAGACCAGTAAAAAACTTATTTATCACCGGAATGTGGACTGTTTCAAAGGTATGTTTTATACCTACTTAAAGGTTGTTATTTAAAAAAAAAAAAAACTCAATCTGACAAAGAATCCTCATTGGAACACATTTTATTGAATATGACTGTACACATGGAGATCGCTGTTGTAGTAATCTCAGTCAATTGGAATATGCCCTCCAATGAGGTTCAATTGTTAGATTAAAATTATCTTTTGAAAATAACAATCTGTAAGCAGGTAATAAAGATAGTTTTCATTAAGCCACATTTCTGTATTAAAGTATTTTTTTTATTGGCCTGATGTAATATTTTAAACTTAAATGTCATGTTTTCATTAGCTGTTAGCGGAAAATCATCATAATTAACAAAAATCAAGGCTGAAAACACCAGTCCGTGTGTAATTAATTTATATTAGGTGTTTCACTTAATGAACTTAGTTACTGACATAACTGAGCTTTTAAATAATATTCAGACTTTATAATCTGAGCTCTATAATTCTTTTATATTTGTTTAAAAAAGTAGCACATTTTTACAGTGATAGCTCCAACACCAGTGAAGTAATCTTGCATTATTATCTGATACCGGCTCAAAGGCCAGAAAAAAATTTATGAATGCTGTGATATTCTTATATCTTATGTTATTGTTCTTAAAAACAATCAGAATCAGCACAAATCTGTATCAGCAGGTCAAAGCTTTATAAAAACTGGACACAAAATTTGTTGAATTTAGTTATAATAAAAAAAAAAAATGTCAAAACACACTTGCCGTTTCACTTTTACTTTTTCACTATTCCACTGGGATTAAGCTACTTTCCTCCTTCCCTGTGGTTAATGAGTTGCCACAGCTGGGCCTGCTCTGATATTAAGCTGATCTGAAGCTGCAGGGAGGATGTTCCACAGTGTCTTTGTGTGGAACCGTTATACCGCTTTTAAAGTTCCCTACAGTTACCAGTTGCTTTTGATTTGTGGTTGTAAAATACAACTTTTCATGTTTTTTTTCCCTTTTTCTTCTTCAATCCATTCTTAGACTTGAATAGCTTCTAGTACCCAAAGTAATTGCAAAACACATTTTGTTTAGCATGCACCCCTGTGATTTCTGTACACTGGCTACTATCAGTTTCTATAGTGTTAAATGCATTTGCAAACTCTTTACATGTTACCAAAATAACAAAAAGAAACCAAACCAAACAAAATAAAACCCTGTCAGGCTTAAACACAAGCAACCACTAACCATTCTCCGACTGCCACCAGGACTTTTTGCGGTGTGGTTTGAATGTGGTGATAACGTTTTCTACCCGGTGATTGATGGTATTGTAGACTGGGTCATATGGGCGTCTGGAGTCACATTCAAAACATTTCTTCTCATCCTGTGGCAGGATAGGATCACATCATACAAGCTGGTTAGAAGAGAAAGACTTCAGGGAAAATCAGGACCAAATAAAACCTAAAGGAACTAAAGAGATACTGTAAGGAACATTGTAAACACTCACCTGCAAGTGACTGACGATGCAGTATGGCTCCTTTCTTCTCATGCCACATGTGGAAGAGGCCTTCAAGTTTTTTTCCCTTCCAACCAGCAAGTCTCCAGTTGCTGGATAACAGCTGCCATAGGCACAGCCGTGGGCTTGGTCCGGTTCCTGGCCAACTGCAGCAGCCAGGCCTGAAGGGATAGAAACAGAACATAGATTACAGAGAACATGAAGAAACAGCACAGGCATCATTTGCTAACAGAGCAGGCATTCATGAAATTCAGCTGGCAGATAAAGTAAATCTAATTAGCACTCTTCTTTCTGTCCTGAATACTGGGAAAGTTCTTATCACTTCCTCAAGAAAAGATAAGAACCCCAAGATGGGAAGGACAGCTGTAGGAAACGAAATACTGCTACAGTATACTGTATCATATTATGCCAGGTATTATTCAAATTAAAACGTTATCAACCAAAGTTTGAAGAAGCCACCCTTGAAAACAAGTAATTTTATTTGAATCACAAAGTAATAATCAATAGAAGCCACATAAGAGTGATAATTGATGCTATAATTAAACAGCAAATTATGATCAGTTGTCAGGTTTTACAACAGTGAAGGAAAACAGTTCTAAAGAGCTCTGATGGGTTTTCAGAAGCAAAGAAAGAAAATCTTATTGCTTAGTATTCATACATCTCTGCATTCAGTGTCAATTCTTGCATGAATTCTTGCCAACCCCTCCTTATGTCATCCCACACACAGCCAAAACACTTTCATGGTGATGCACATCAGGCAAAAACAAGAAATTACATAGTTCATCAGAAGCATGAACACCAAATTTAATCTGATATTAATTGATCTAGAGAGATTAATATACAATTGTATAGGATTGGTGAGATACAGACTTAAACTATTTTTAGGCTGAAATTTAATACCTCGCCACATTTTGTGTATCTGTATTTTGTTTCAGCGTCACATGAAGACAATGCCATAAGAATAGTATGCTCTCACATAACCTCACATCACATTGACACTGTAGCATAGACTATTTGATGACCACAAAGGTCAGACAGCCATGGATGTTTTGGACATCTCTAAACATTCTGCCACTTTAGTGCCAGAGGTCTCACATACAAAGTGTACTGCACCACTTCTGCAAAATAAATGCAACTGCACTCAAATAACACAGCAACGACCTAATAATAATATAAAATAACTCATACGCTCTGCAGATGCTTCACTCACCTCAGGAGGATGGACACTTAAAACTGAAAGTGAAAACTGACGGCGTCATTTACTATAAGATTAACTTAGCAAATACATTTCTTAGCATGGAAATTTCATACCCAGTTGTGAAGTTGATCCTTTAATAAAACGACATGGTGATGTCTTGGAAAAGTAATGCCCCGGTCAAGAGGCAGCAGAACACTATGAATTTTTACCACTGATCCCATTAAACATACACAATTCAGTACTGCAGTGGCTCAAAAGTGACATACATACTTGAAGGATGCAACAGGATGTGATATTTCACAATATCCTATTCATCTCCTTATGTAACAAAGGTTTTTAAAAACACCAGCATGCATAGTAAGATGCCAAAGCTTAAAAATCGCCTTGTTGTTCACATACAGTCAAAAGACTTTAAATCTAAGGTTGCTGTAAGGCTAATAAAGTATTAAAAAGGCTACATTTTTTGCATGTTTTAATAAACTAAATAAAGTTTTCATACATCCTAAATTGCGTTTTAAAGACTCTCTGATCAGTCTGGAATATATTAAGTGATGCTTACCCAGTCTAAGTTTTTATGATTCTAAACTTACAGTCAAGTTTAGCCCTTTTAGAGCACAGTCACAAGCAGCGAGCCAGACAGCAACTTCAGGGTCATTAGGCAGCTTCAGTGACTGACCATGTTTTCTTATAGTGCTTACACCACAGGAAGCACCCGTTTACTTTAAATGGACATAAAAATAAGTATTAAGGAAACTTCTCAGGGGTTCAGGTGACACTTTTTGCTTTTGCTTTTTCCTCACGATGCCCACAAGTCCTGCCACCCTCTGAAGAACGCCATATCACCCAAGCCTAACCCCAAACCCGCCACTGTCTGCACTTTGACAGCTACTGTTTGATCAGTGTTGAGACAGCATCCAATAGTAGTGGGGTTATCTTGGGTTATCAAACTCTGCGAACAGCACTCAGTTACCAGCTAAATACAGAAATGCACCAAAGCAGGTCAAACTGAGATAATCTAAGCTCACTATATTACTAAATTTGGATGTGATACATCATTCTGTAACAGAAACACCAGGACGGTACTGATACCAATGTTGAACCAAAGTAATGAGAGTCCACTGGAGCCACGATGTGACTACATAGTCGGGCTATGTGTGGGTGTTAAAATAAACCTTATTAACTTTCATGACAACCAGCAGCAGCCGTCACGTTTCCACTGGACACACATTAGAATGTATCCTCCTACAGGCCTATGTGTTTGAGTGTGTGTGTGTGTGGGTGTGTGTGTGTGTGTGAGCTAATTAGTATGAGGACAGTACTATGTTCTTGCTGTCAATCTTCTGTCTTTCCACGGCAGGTGTTCCTCATCTTAACTCAGCCCTGGAAAACAAAATGTAGGCTGACACTATGCGAACAATTCAACACTGAAACATATTTGAGAATCTTTGTACATTTAGATACCCTCTGAAAGTGACCGAAAGATTTGAGAATATACTTCGAGGCAGTGAACGGGTTTATATTCACTCAACTGTAAGAAGCACAGAAAAGAGCAAATGGAAAAAATGGTTTTGTGAACAGATTTAGATGCTCTAGTTGCAAAAGTATTTACACTTGTTAAGCTTTTTAACATTTTCTTGTCTCAACCACCAACTTAATTGTCAGTCAGTCAGTCATTTTCTACCGCTTATTCCATAGTGGGTCGCGGGTGAGCTGGTGCCTATCTCCAGCAGTCTATGGGGGAAAAGGAAAGGGAAACACCCGGGAAACAGGTCGCCAGCCCTCCCCGGGGGCAACAAAACAAACAACCATGCAAAACCCCTTTTTAAGGGGGCTTTTAGAGTGCCCCAATTTAAACCCGGAGGAAGCCAGTACCCGCTTTGCGGGGGAAAAGGCATCCCAAACCCCCAATCCCGGGAAAGATGTTTTTATCAAAAAACCCGTCATTGTGCTTTGGTACATTTTTTACAGTCATTCTTTTGCGGGAAGGGTTTAAACCCTTCCTGCCTCAGTCTCCCCATGTCTTGGCAATTTTTGTGCTATCCCTTTTTTGTGTTTGGACGAACAGGGGATTTTTTAAAACTTAAGATCCCGTTTTATGACCTAAACCTGCTTTATCCCTCTGTTAGCCATACCTGTCTGCTGTGTTCCCTCTTAGCTATTATGTTGTTTACTTAAAAAACTTTTTTCTGTCTGCCCTGGATTTTACTTAACATGGTATCATATTAAAAAGGGGATGAGTACAAATGCATGCCCTTCTTTACAGATTAGCATTCTCTCCATTTTACTTTACAAATATGAGCTACTTTATGTGTCATATTTACAAGTTAATACTTTCTTAACCATGATAAGATATTTATATGGGAAAAATGCCAAAGGTCAGTGGTTCTTGTTCCCCCAGTTTTTCATTCCGTATCAGTAGTAAATAGCTAGCTCACAAAGGGCGTGATAAAAGCAAAACCCTTTAGTGGCTCCTTATGTAGGGCCCTTTCCATACCCCTGGTGCATTTTAAAACCCTCCCGTTTCACTGAATAATTCTTTTCTGAAAATGGCCCATAAAAAATTCCTTTTCATTGTTTACATCTAACTTGACTACAATTCGGGTTAAAAGCTGCTAAAGAAAATGTGTGATTGCTAGATCTTTTACCTTTCCAGTTTTATTAAAGGGGACCTATTATGCAAAATTCACTTTTTGATCGTTTTTATTCTTCCAATTGGGTCTCTAATCTGACTAGCAACTTTTCAGAGGATCACATCTTGCCAGCTGGTTTTACCTCACACGAGTTTTACAATCGCTACCCTCAAAGGCAGATGTTCTGTTGTTGGCTGCAAAGACCCACATGTGTCCATGCACATTTTCCCGCTGTCGGATAGCCCATATTCGTGGCTTCATTTTATTTTTGAGGGCAATGTTCCAGTCCCACTGCCAATGACAGTACTAGTTTGTGCAAATCGTTTCAAAACGGACCACTTTGAGAACTCATATCAGTACACGTCAGAATTTACAGAAAGACTTAGACTGAACAATAATTCAGTTCCTACTGTTCGTAGCAAATCTGCAGATGACAGAAATGTGTGTACTTATTTTTGTGTCTTATAGGTTTTTGCATGTCAGCTGCGTGCAGATAGTTGCAAATGGACCTGAGTGAACCTAATGGTCTGGTTTAGAAACTAATTCGCTTTTGGAGCAAAACATTTCTCAACCAACGTAGCAAGATTATACCACATCAGGAGGACTGGCTTTTTTATCCCTCAGTGCATGGATGTCCTCTGCAATATCTACACTCAGTGATTAAAGTACAGTAGCACAGTAGACAGAGTCATCACACTACCATAGCTTGGCAGTGAAAGACCAGATGCAGATATGAAGCCTGCAGAGAACAGCACAGAGGGGGATTTTGCATGGACTCTTACACAAACACCCTTCAACTATCCTGACAAACACTCCGGAGGAAGCAATTTTTGCCTGGCATTTGGACAAGTCTCAGTTTGTTGCTAGGCAGATGAGGTTAGCTCAAAGCACTCCACACCTGTGCATCTCTGCAAACACCCATGTGCCACTTCTGCTCAAAGGCACACTCACGCCTAATTACAGCGTAACACCTGATGCTCCGTCATCTAACTCAATGCGAGCATCAGGTTTCTGCTTGCTGACACCACATAAGACGCCTATTAGTGGTTTTGTTCAAGATATCAACCAAAGCTGTAAACATGTGTTATCTGCACAGAACACAACAAACTAAATGGCCCATGTAGTATGTCCCCTCTATCCTTTATCTGTCAATGTGTAAGAGAAAGAGAGGGAATCACTAGCAGAACAGGACAGACGATGGCTAAAAGAAGTCTGAGAGAGTACAGAGCTTCCCTCCAGACGAAGGGCTGATCCATCCAGACACAACATGAAATCTGCTCTGGATACCGTTGGCCTGCCCTCAGAGCTTTAGACCTATGTGTGAGAGAGAGGGAGAGAGACAGAGAAAGAAGGAGGCGGGTCGGGGACTGAAGCTGACATTTAATGTTTGTGTTATGGCCAGGTTTTTCATTGTCTTTTATCTGTGCAACTCTATGAAAAATGTACACTGCTTCACACTTCTAATTCACTTCTGACCTGCATCATGAAGAAAACACAGGCAGGAAATGTATTTCTTACAACTGCATCAGCCACATAATGGAGTTCTACATGTTATGGTGGCTAAAGCAGGACATTTTAAGACAAGACTGATTATTTTAATTAAACTTACAAGGAAGGGATAAATAGATGAAACCAGAAGTTTACATACATGTTTCTATTAACAGGCTGAGATGAAATCCTATGAGTTTTGGGGACATATCACATGGTCTGATGAGACTCAAATTTAAGTGTTTGGCCATAATGTCCATCGTTATCTGTGGAGTGAAAAAGGAGAAGCTTGCAGCCCTGAGAACTAACTCCCAAATATGAAGTACAGGGGTGTTTGGTGCACTTTACAAAACAGATGACTTCACGAGGAAAGAACCTTATGTGGAAATGTTGAAGCAACATCAAGTCATCAGCCAGAAGATAAAGCATAGGCATGAATAGGTCTTCCAATAATCCTCTGCATGCAACAGATGTTGTATGCAGACAAAAAGTGTCAAAACAAGCTGATATTTTGGAGTAGCCATCCCAAAACCCACGTCTGTCAGGAGGAATGAGATAAATTCTAGCAACTATTAGTATAAGCTTGTAAAAGGTTATCCAACGCATTTTTAAAGGCAATGTTCCTAAATATTGAGAACATGTATATAAAGTCCTGACTTAAAACAATTAACTCTCATTTTTACATTTTTCTGACATTTAGAAACAGAAACATTTTTATTAATCCTAACTGACCTAAAGTTTAGTATGATTTTTCAGTGTCTTTTTATGCAGTAAATGTAAATACCTGGTTTCATCTGTATGCTTCTCAAGTTTTAACAATGTGTACATTTAATTAAACAATTTGTTCAAATGCACACTGTTAGAGGTTTCAACATTTTAAAAAGGGACTTCCCCCTCCTGCCAACACTGTGGCAAGTGCCATATCTATATGCCACACCAATCATGTGATCCTTTTGTATTTGTTTGAATAAGTAGTAAAACCCTAGAAGTAGCAGAACAAATATTTACAACACACTTCCACGTTTGTTCCACAGAAGTTGTACTTCTTCTTCTGGAAAAAAAATCTATTAGGGGGGAAAACTATGTAAAAATGCAATAATATGGTTGTGCACACTTGTGTTGTGCTGTACCCACTTACCCTTTATTGAAGCACCTTTTGATTCAGTTTCAGCATTTAATCTTCTTTGGTTGGCGTCTATCCGCATCCCAAAATGTGTTCAGTCTATTGTGCACAGTACTCTGAATCTAACCGATTGTGTGGACATCTCTTGACTACTGAAATCTTAAGATGATCCACAGATTATCTGTCAGGTGTAGTTCTGAAGTCTAGCTCATCCACTGTACTCCTGCAGGGTACACCTTGGACCAGCCACCAGTCCATCAAAGGGCAACACAGAGACACACACAGGACAAAAAACCATACAGGCACACAGTCATACCTGAGGGCAATTTAGAGAGACAAATTAACCCAACATGCACAATGCATGGACCCCAGGCCCAGGATTTGAACCTAAGACCTTGCTTGCTTTTTATATCAACTGTATGCAATGCTTGGATCACATCGTTACTCTCATCTGGCAGGGGAATCTTGTAATGATTACTATGAGGCTTTTTATTTAGCTTGGCAGCAGTGAAGACTCCCGAGCCTGGGACTTGATGAGTAGCTGTGTGTCCCAGCTTTCAAACATAATGAAACTAAAGCGTGTGCTGCACCTTGATGATTCAGGCACAGAGAGCCATATCCTGGAACCAGTCGAGACAGTGCCGCCAGTCTGGATGTAGAAATACCAAGGTTGGTATTTGTGCTATTTGTGGTTACACTCCTAGTAGGGAATCTCCCTCTCGTCACCTATTTGAAATGCTAATATTACACCACCAAAATGTAAATGTAGATTGGTGACAGTTATCTCATTGTTCCCGTCTTCTTTCTTGTCTCTGCAATCAATAATAAAGAGATAAGAAGGAATGTAACCTGACAGCTGAGAGAGGCGAAAGCGGACGATGTGTGTTCGTCTGAGTTTGTCTGTTTCACCTCAAAGCTAAATAGAGTACAAGTGTTCAACCATCTTGCAACTGAATCCTTTTATTTTTTACATCCTATATGTCCAGATATCTGTGATGGATTGGCAACCTGTCCAGTATGCACCCTCTCTCTCATCAAATGACCACTGGAGATAGGCACCAGACCCCCTGTTACCCTGCAAGGACAAGCAGGTATAGACAATGGAAGGATGGATGGATATATCAACATGAAAGTAGATATCTGGATTTGTTATTTAACTTTAGATGTTGTTTTCAACTGTGGGTGCAGAATGAGTCACTGCCTAATGTTAAACTTTTCTTGGCTCACTGTCACAAAAAGAAATAGATAATATTATGCTCATGCCGAAGGACAATGAAATCTGATGCTGACCCAAAGTGTCATCAACATGAGGCACTGCTTTAAGTTTGAGGGGGGAGTAAGTCTCCATTTTTTCAGTCCAGTTCGGACCCCTTTCCTGTCATTAGGTAACCACCCCCCCCCCCCCCCCCCTTATATATCACTTTGTCCTTTCACATTATACAGGTTCATTTGCCAAGAAAAGGGGCCCTGTGTGCTTACACAGCATTTAATGGAACCCAAGGGGCATGGCTTACAGCTGTCAGCATTCAACTGTGGGTAAGACGTGTGGAATTCCCCAAGAGAAATCCCAAAGGGCTGAGTTTAGGTTGTGATCCTCTTGCAGGGGTTTTGAATCCATTCAGTGCTCTAAAAACAATCAGAGTTATTGTTCTCTATCCTCAACATTTCATCTGCATCAGATTCTCTGGAGAAAAATATTTCTCAGATCAGAAGAACTAAAAATTATACTGTGTGTCTGCTCCTACTGGGCACCCCAGTGTCCTGCAGCTGTCTTTGCTTTGTATCATATCACCAAGTCACAGTTGGGTTTGTGACAACCACCCGGCTTGATCTCAACCCCTCATTATGTGTCAGGACCTTTCAATATGATTGCAGGGAGTAGAGAACATCAGTAGATAATATAATGAAAGGATGATCTGATAGGCTCTTTAGATTCATATTCTGCTTCTGTCTAGTCTCAGTAAATTATTTTAAGTGTGCCGTGGAGGTGCTACTTGAAACTATAGTTAAGGAAATGTGTGTTTGATTATTGTTTTGTTATAACATTGCTTCTTGGGAATAAATCGTATACTGTTAGAAAGTCTCTTTATTGTCCCTCAAATGATTTGTACATTTCTACATTTTACAAATAATTTGCACAAATACATTTGTGCAGTGAGCAGCATCGCCATCTTAAATTGTGCCACATTTATAAGGAAAACACAGTTGAGTATGCGGGTTGTGCCCATTAAAAACTCTCTGCCAATGTCAAACATCAGCAATATAAAAGCAAACAGCAATATATAAGAACAAACCACAACTTACTTTTTATATTGCAAGAGTTCTTAAAAGTTCAATAAGATATCTTTTAATATAAGTAGGCCTTGCTCAAACAGTTACCCGTCATGTCAATGTCAAGTTAATTTATATAGTCCTTTAAAATCCCCTGAAAGCAAATAAATGAAATGAGGGGAAAAACAAGTTTAAAAGTTAAAAAATATCTATAGTAAAAAAGGTCTAAAATCCACTAAAGTCTGGTAGTCCAATTGTCAACAATAAAATCAAATTACAGGGTAAAATGATGAGTTTTAAGCAGCACTTATCTATTCTTTCTTTAGTGCTTACTAGGGGTGTAACAGTACACAAAAATCACAGTTCAATACATACTTCAGTGTACTTCAATCAAGAGAAACAAATAAGTTAGCACTATAGAACTGACCGGATGGATGGATGGATGGGTGGATGGGTGGATGGGTGGGTGTTATAAAGAGGGACTCGTCAGGACTGTATCAGGGCGATGTAGCATCTCATATGGTGTGCAGCGTTTTGAACTGGTTGAATGCTGGAGGGAACTTTAGCTGATGAGTTGCGCGACAGAACATTGCATAGTGACCTTAGTTTCACACATTACCATTCTGATTGGGTCCTTGTAAAAAACAACACTGTATTAATTTGGTACATGTGTGTACTGAGCCCAGCTGTAGCGCTTATTTTTGTTAGGAATATGTGTACAGTTACACCCCTAGTTCTTTCATTATTAGGTAAGGTATTCCATCATTTTAGGGCAGTTATTTAAAAAAGTCCAGTTACTTTTCTATTTTCATTTCGAGCCTGGATGGTTGACGGCAGTTTCCTGATTGGTGTATGGACTGTTAGGAGATCAGTTAAATAAAATATTTTGCCTTATGACACAGTGGTCCATCATGTTGGCAAAACATTATTTCATCACCAAATTGGTCTCAGATTGCTGGGTAAGGTTGCTTTTTGAGGATATTTTGATATCACTCTTTATTCAAGGAGTAGTTTTTGGGCAAGCTGTCAGTAAATCCACATCCTTGGACCAAAAGCAACCCGCTCATGGTAGGGCTCACCTTTTTTTCTTTAACCCAGTCCAATCCTGGTACTTCCAGGAAAGAAGTGACTTCTTTACTGCCCATCGTTGTCCAATATCTCTGCCTCACTGTTTGTAAAGTAACACATACTTTCCTGATGCCATTCCTTAGCAAGCTTTACACTGTTAGACAATGCATTAGTTGAATCCTCTTAAGGGGATGGCCTTGGTACTTGGCAGACTCACTTTCATCAGGGCAACCTCTCCTCCTTAAGATTCTGGAGAATACCCTAGTGATGGAAAGCAATTGTGACAACAATATTTTCCTTGGAGGTAAACAATGTTGGCAAAACAAAAACTATTTCAAGAATTTCTTTCTATTGTAACTTAATAAGAATGACAGGCTCTATCAGCTGCAGGGTCCTCATTTCATCTGAGCTACCACAAGATCATTGAAATTGTAGCAGCAGTCTATTTTGTGGCACTACTTTGACAGTGAAAATCTAACTGAAGTTAGTTTTGTTTACTTTGATTAACTTCAGAATTATTTGCATTTCCTTAGGAGCATAGATTTAATGCACATTGCGAGCATAAAACCTGAGGCAGTAAAAAAACCTGATTTTTATCAGTCTCAAACATTTTGGCCACACCTGTAAACCTAGTGTTAATGAAGGCAAGCCTATAAAATAACACATATAAACTTCATGAATAGAATGTTCTTGTTCTACTTGATTCGTCTGTGGCAATCTAACCGAATAAAGCAAATAAATCATCCAGCAGAGGGAATGAGATGTAACATCCAGGTGGCACATTCCTGTGAGGCAGGGCTGGTGGGACACAGTTTGCAGTCACGTTTACCAGGAAGAGCATCACAGGAAGCAAAGACTAACAGACTGACAATAAGACAAACACAGACAACCAAACACAAAAACACAAATGACACAAGGTGGGGTAAGATTAAGAATGCTGGGGGAACATGGACATCGCCAGCACTGTGTTTAGAGCCAGTAAACTTTCAAGAAATGCAGTGAGCCGACTATCTGACCAGGACACATCTGTAAATGAAAGGGAGCTAAAATATGTTTGAAAATCCCATTCAAACTCCTACTTTAGGACCCTAGCAGAGAGAAGTCAATAACATTTTATTTATACCTCCTCCCAGCTAATTAGTTTACCTTCTCCCTCTCTGCGTCTCTGGTCTCCCTTTGCTCTGCACTTAGCTGATGGATGGTTGGCTCCCACATCCCAAAGCCAGCTTCTCTCCTCCTTGTTGAACTTTTTTATTAGTCTCCTCGCCCCTGACTCCCATCTCTATTTTCTTCTAATAACCACTGAATCTCCCCAGGCAGGCAAGGCTCCCTACTCTGCCCTGGTGTTCACCTTTCTCAGTACTGCCACCCTCCCTTCATCAGCTCCTGGAGCCGCTTTTATAAAAAAAAAGATGATACATCATTTTAGAAAATGATATGAAGTAATGATGCGCAAGCATTGGTGAGGCATGAGTATGGGAGGTCTGCAGAGGAAGGCTTCAACTTTAGTAAAGTAAAAACTAACACAAAATAAAAAAAACTGAGAATTCATGAGATGATCCCTGATTGCTACGTAGGACTGGCCGACCACCCGTTGGAGCCACTTTAAGTATCCTGCATGACAGCACCAAACTTTACAGTGGTCTTATGTGAAAGTGTAGATGATTAACATTATTCAATCCAGCATTATAACTCACTTATCTGAAACTTTTCAGTTTGAGCTGTTTAAAATTAACGAAATCAGCTAAAATTGAGGGAGTATGTCTGACTACCTGTTAGCTTCCACCACTCTTATTTTCAATTAAGTTCACAGTGATGCAATTTATATTTAGGGATTATTACTAATTAACTTTACGGAACTCTACTTCCACAAAAATCTGAAGTATGCCTTTAACACGCTGGGTGGAACTTGACGTTGATATATATTTCCTCCAGGAGAGAGTGGACCAAACCTCAGCACCACCAGAACAGGGCTAGAATTTAGCAATTCTCATCTGATTGCATCAGTTTCAAGATCGGGAGTTTGTCTGCCGTTACATGAGTGCAGGACATCACAGTTAAGAAGAGCAAGCTAATCCTCCCCTGATATCTTTCAGCTGAAAATATGCAGAATCCGATATTATTTAAAGTGTCAATAAGTGTAAACCCCATTAACTTCTACTGACAGTCTGCCTTCCAGTCGAACAAGCCATATCAATGACTGGAAACCAGACGCTTCCTGTTACACAGATTTTTAGGCTAACAAGGCATGGCACTGAGAAGCAGCTGGTTGCACTGGAAGACACTTTTGCATTCCTACCCAATGCTGGAAATGTCTGACTCACCTCTCAGTGGATAAAAAATATGAAGTGAAGCACTGACAGCAGCAGGTGGCTCAGGGTAAAGCGAACCTAACTATGTTTGGCATCGTTTGAAAGCACAGCACAGGGAACCTGAAGAGTAGTTGGTGCCGCCTTGTAATTACAAATCATTCAGATTTAATGTGAAACAGGATTTCTAAAAGTCTACTGATGATAGAGGTTGAATGTTAACAAGGCTGGTTGTGGGTATGTAGGGGTCACACATGGCCAACAGATGTTTGATGTAGTCTGACAGCCAAAAAGCTTGTCCAAAGAAAGCAAGTTGCTGCCAGCTTGGTTAGAAATGATGGTGCCTTGTGTTTGTGCTCAGCCTTTGTTCTGGGAGTCCTGGAGCGCTGAAGGGAGTGCAGTCCTGTTTGCTGTAGCTGCTAATCAGAGCCTCTGATAAAGAAGGTCTGCCTGCACTTAGAGGAAAACACAGCCCACACATGACTGACATGGCATGTGTATGTGTACATGTACTGAATGCCAAGTGCCTTTTTTTTAAAGACAATCTCTGCATTGGTTGCGTGCATTTATCTACAAACACTTGTGAATGTGTGTTTTTGCAATGCCTTCTGTCTACCTGTGTGTATATAAAACTATTAAGTGTGGGTGATAATTGTTGGGTTGCGTCTAGCTGTTAAATGATAAATCTAACACATTGGCAAAGTGGAAAGTTTTATCCTCTGTGTGGCCAAGGGCAAAGGTCAGCACTCTTGAGTATGATTGAAGGTACACCAGGGAGTACTATGTGTAGTGATTTTTTAACAAAAGGCTTGAACTCGTAATGACCCTGTGTTTCCCCTGAGAGAAGAAAGTAATACCTAAAATTGTTTCTTGTTTACCTCCATGTATCTCTGGAGCTCTAGACGAGGCCTACTGCCTGGAGGAGTACTAAGATCAAACAAGAGTAGTCACGGTTAAACAAGAAAGCTGTTTCATTTATTAGCAAGTTTGTGTTACACTCAAAATATTAACCCAAAAAAAAAAAATATCAAGTCCCAGTCATTTACAGCATGTAAAAAAATGTAGTAGTTTTAAAGTGCAATAATAAAGCAGTACATTACATCAGGATAACATGAGCTACTTTAGCATTCTGATCGCACCTTTCTTCAGTCACCAGCAATGAGAAAACAAGAACAATGACTTTAAAGCGCAAAAACGCAGACTTCTGACCAAGGTTAAGTTAGTTTTAGGTTGGATATTAGATATTCATGCTCCGCAGATTCAGCGGGTTCCTCCCGTTTGATCAGATGAAAGCAGTCTGCATTACAGGCAGCTGCTCTCTGCCTGCTCCCTCCTCCTGCAAACGCTGGTTCACTTAAGGACTACCAATAAATATCCGAACAAATGGTGGCAATGTTTTGTGTGTTTTGGGGGAAATGTTTGTGCGTCTGAACAGCTGATTTTATGTGTATCAGCTGGTTTAGGATGTTATTAAATGATTGGTCCTTTTTCTTTTCTTTCAGCCGGCATGTTTTATGATTTTTAAATAGTAAAATTATATTTCAGTTTGACCCACTCCTGACATTGTGGTCCTTAATATTATTGTAGTCGCTTTTGAGTTTTATTATCGTTCCCTGCACTACCTCAGTGGAAACCTTCTCATTTCTCCTGGTCCCATGGCCAACCAGTAAACAGCAGTCTTTTCACGTCACAAGTAGTCAGCCCCAGGCATACCTGCTAAGGAGCAGGAACCAAAAAAAGCAGGTACCAGAACAGAAAAAAACAGTAATGGGAATGCTCGTAAAATGAGCCGAGTGGAGTCGAGTAGGGCCAAATCGAGCCAGTGGAAAAGGGGCATTGGTCTCTACAGGTGCTGTGTAGATATCTTTATACTCTGTTTGGGTCAATTTTTTCAATCCATTCAGTTTTCTGTATTCTCTGTTACACTTTTTTAACTCTTACGTCATAGTATTTGCTGCAGAAACAACTGAACAAGGTCTTAGACGTCTGGCAACCGATTTTGCGTATCTGCCATTTTTGTTTCTCACTGCAATTCTGTAGTCCAAGCTCAAGTATGCCGAAGCTGCAAGTGGATAAGTCTAAATGTTCTGTTGTTGGGTGTATTTACCCACACAATACATTACATCGACCCCCAGCATCAGAACCTCTCCGAAGTGCTACTTAAATTTTTTTTTTAGGAAATTCTTATTTCCCCCACTTTAAGGACGAGTGCCTTCAGCAACCTCCGCCAGTTTCAAAAAGGATTGTTGAAAGACTTCCTCTGATTAAGGGGTCAGTTCGTTCTGTCTATGGAAATGACGGACACAGCGGTAAGCTGCAAATAACGCTAAAATGACAACAAACATTATTTAAGACTTAAATTTAATATGTGTTGATAAGACCTCCTGGCCATTGTTTTGATAGCAGTAGCATCGTACCTTCTGCTTATGTTAGTGCTGTGTGCTGCTTTTAGCTCCTTTAGGACAGAACCGTACTGAGTGTTTGAATAGTATTATTACATAAATAGTTTTGCCGTTTTTGGCTTGTTTCTGCACCGCTATATAATTGTATCTCCATTATCACACCTAAAAAATGACAGAACGGGGTGGAGTGGAACGTGACCTAGAAAGGAGGGCAGGGTGTTCCTCAGTAGCATTTAAAGAGACGGCACAAAAACGAGTTGCTCTCAGACGCACCTCAGAACAGAGGTAGAAGAGGAGCCTGTGGAGCCACAATAACAAGGAATTCAGACCAAAGCATTGCAGTTCCCTTTATATAGACCACAAGTGAAGGATTTGAATGTTAAAAGGAAGGATTTAAAAGCATGATATGTGCCCTTTAAAAAAAATTGCTACACACATTGTGGTTGCACTGCTAAGTGGGGTTAAGACTAACATTATTACAGACAACAAAAGGGAGCAGAGATTAGTCAAGGACTCAGATACTGATTTAGCTTTGATCAGGAACCCATGGAAATAATTTGGATCAGATCAGGATGTCCCTAGTAAAAAACTTACCACTGAATCTAAAACTGAATGAGATTATCACAGTTGCATGATGATAATTATGGCAAATGGCCAGCACTTGTATAGCGCTTTATCAAGTCTGAGGACCCCGACGCGCTTTACACTACAATCAGTCATCCACCCATTCATACACACATTCACACACTGACAGTAGTAGGCTACAATGTAGCCAAAGCTGCCTTGGGGCAGACTGACAGAAGTGAAGCTGCCATACAATCAGCGCCACCAGGCCATCTAATCACCATCAGCAATGATTGAGTATAAGTGACTTTGGGGTTATTGTTTCACAAGATTTTGGCAGACATGGATTCTAATTCTGATTGTTCTGAAACAGCATTTTGCCCATCTCATTAAACACTGGTTGCATAGTTTGTCCACTGCCACCTAGATATGTTGTACCCTTCCTGCTACAACACATCCCCTTTCTGTACATACCGGGTATCAGTCTGGGAAAAAACCCAAAGAGTTTCTGTACATTACAAACAATGCTGAAGACTCACTGGGTAAAATGTAAAAGAAATACAGGAAAAGAAATAGCTTAAAAGACAGGATAAAGAGGCCACTGTGGGTCAGGAACCAGTTTTGTTTTAATCTATCAGTACAAACACTTTATGTACGGACACGCTGGTAAAGAAAATAAAAACAGCCCTGATGTTATTTATAAGAATCACAGCAGAAACAAATTTAGGTAATGATCCAAGGGTAGTTATGTCTGTCATGCAGTCTGATAAGACAACCCCTGCCCCCTTTTGCATGCAGAAGAACAACACAAATTAAAGTTCTCCATAGGTGTCCGACCTATATTCCTGCTGGAGTGTCACCATGGTAAAGGTAATGTGTGTAAACGCTAGTACATCCATCCATCCATCGTCTTCAGCTTATCTGGGGTCGGGACGCCAGGGCAGCAGCCTAAGCAGAGAGACCCAGACTTCCCTCTCCCCAGCCACTTGGGCCAGCTCGCCCGGGGGAATCCCAAGGCGTTCCCAGGCCACCTGAGAAACATAGTCCTTCCAGCATGTCCTGGGTCTTCCTCTGGGCTTCCTCCTGGTGGGACGTGCCTTGAATACCTCACCAGGTAGGCGTCCACGGGGCATCCAAACCAGATGCCCGAGCCACCTCAACTGGCTCCTCTCGACATGGAGAAGCAGCGGGTCTACTCTGAGTCTCTCCTGGATCTCTAAGGGAGAGCCCAGACACCCTGAGGAGGAAACCCATGACCCAAAGCTCATGACCATAGATGAGGGTAGGAACGTAGATCGACTGGTAAATCGAGAGCTTCGCTTTTTGACTCAGCTCTCTCATCACCACGACAGACCGGTACAGCGCCCGCATCACTGCTGACGCAGGACCTATCTGTCTCCATTTTTCCCTTATTTGTGGACAAGACCCCAAGATACTTGAACTCCTCCACTTGAGGCAGGACCTCCCCCCCGACCCGGAGAAGACACTCTACCCTTTTACGGCTCAAGACCATGGCCTCGGACTTGAAGGCACTGATTCCCGGCCGCTTCACACATGGCTGCAAACTACTCCAGTGAGAGCTGTAGATCACGAGCTGATGAAGCCAATAGGACCGCATCATCCGCAAAAAGCACAGACTCAATCCTACGGCCACCAAAACGGATCCCCTCAACACCTTGGCTGTGCCTAGAAATTCTGTCCTTAAAAGTTATGAACAGAATCGGTGACAAAGGGCAACCTTGGCGGAGTCCAACCCTCACTGGAAATGAGTCCGACTTACTGCCGGCAATGCGGACCAAGCTCTGACACCAGTCGTACAGGGACCTAACAAAAGGCCTGGTACCCCATACTCCCGGAGTACCCCCCACAGGATTCCCCAAGGGACACGGTCGAACGCGTTCTCCAAGTCCACAAAGCACATGTAGACTGGTTGGGCGAACTCCCATGAACCCTCCAGGACCCTGTTGAGTGTGTAGGGCTGGTCCAGTGTTCCATGGCCAGGACGAAAACCACACTGCTCTTCCTGAATCCGAGGTTCGACTATCTAGCTGGATGGACCCTCCTCTCCAGAACCCCCCGAATAGACCTTACCAGGGAGGCGACCAGAGTGTGACTCTCCTATAGTTGGAACACACTCTACGGTCCCCCTTTTTGGATAGGGGGACCACCACCCCGGTCTGCCAATCCAGTGGAACTGCCCTCGATGTCCACGCGATGCTGCAGAGTCGCGTTAACCAACACAACCCAACAACATCCAGAGCCTTAAGGTACTCTGGGCGAATTTCATCCATCCCCAGGGCCTTACCACCGAGGAGCTTTTTAATTACCTCTGTGACCTCAGCACCAGAGATTGGAGAGCCCGCCCTAAGGTACCCAGGCTCCGCTTCCTCAGTGGAAGACGTGCCCGTGGGATTGAGGAGACCCACAACGTCCCAAGTTGAGGTCAGCAGCACACCCTCCGCACTCTAAACAGTGTTGGTGGTGTACCTCTTCCCCCCCCCTGAGACGCCAGATGGTGGACCAGAATCGCCTCGAAGCCGTACGAAAGTCGTTTTCCATGGCCTCTCCAAACTCCTCCCACGCTCGAGTTTTTGCCTCAGCAACCACCCGAGCCGCATGCCTCTTGGACTGCCGGTACCCACCAGCTGCTTACGGAGTCCCACAGGCCAAAAAGCCCCGGTAGGACTCCTTCTTTAGCCTGACAGCATTCCTCACCGCCGGTGTCCACCAGCGGGTTCGAGGATTGCCGCCACGACAGCCACCAACAACCTTGTGACCACAGCTACGGTAAGCCGCCTCGGCAATGGAGGTGCGGTACATGGCCCACTCAGACTCAATGTCCCCTACCTCCCCCGGAATGTGTCTGAAGCTCTCCCGGAGGTGGGAGTTGAAGCTCCACCTCACGAGAGACTCCGCCAGGCGTTCCCAGGAGACCCTCAAGTCTAGTTTAGAATTTTTGTTTTATTTTACTGAAATAAGTAGAGTGTAGAAGTGCAGAAAAAAACCCTCAGTGCCCACATATATGGATATACCTAAATTATAAATAGTTTCAGTAGAACACTGGGTCACTGAAATTATGCCATTATGGACAAAAGCATCAGTATTAAAATTAAACTCCACAAACAAGATATTTGTATTTATACGTAACTAAAACTGTACATAAAAATTACCCAATCAGCCAAGCATTTTAAGATTCAGATATGGCACACACACAACTGCTAAAGTGTATGTTGTTCATGCTAACGAAAGTTAAATTTTGTTTTTAAATTTCGAGATAATACTAAGTATATGCAAAGGAAATAGCCTTACTTCCAAACTCTTTCTGTTTGACTTTGTCCTTTTATCCTCATTTCCTGCTTTCACTCTCACCAGCCTTCCTTTTCCCTCAGTTTAGCCTGGCATACAGCACCATCACACTGTCATTACTCCTCTGCCAGTAGATAAGTACAAGTCTGGCAGTTCACATAAAACACACAGCAATTTGGAAGCCTACACCTGTGGCCCATAGCCATATCATAAATGAAAACAAATCAACTCTAAAATGTCTACAGCTGGATATTTGGAGCAGAATATATACTTTATCAGTTCAATTCAATTCAATTCAGTTTATTTATATAGCGCCAATTCACAACACATGTCGTCTCAAGGCACTTCACAAAAGTCAGGTACATACATTCCAATTAATCTTAATCGTTGAACAGTGCAGCCAGATTCTGTTATTTATTCAAATTGGATAAAAAGTTTGTCTATCTAAGGAAACGAAACCCAGCAGATTGCATCCAGTCAGTGACTTGCAGCATTCACTCCTCCCGGATGAGCATGTAGAGACAGTGGACAGTCACTGGCGTTGACTTTGCAGCAATCCCTCATACTGAGCATGCATGTAGCGACAGTGGAGAGGAAAAACTCCCTTTTAACAGGAAGAAACCTCCAGCAGAACCAGGCTCAGTGTGAGCGGCCATCTGCCACGACCGACTGGGGGTTAGAGAGAACAGAGCAGAGACACAAAGAGAACAAAGAAGCACTGATCCAAGAGTACTTTCTATGGGAAGGAAAGGGTAAATGTTAATGGATGTAGCTCCTTCAGTCGTTTCACCTAGAAAGAAGGAACAGATAAACTCTGAGCCAGTTTTCAAGTTTAGAGTCTGAAGAGAGCACATAGAGTTAGTCACAGTAAAAGCTCAGTCAGTAGCTATGTCAAGGAGAGAGAAAGGGTTAAACACTGAAAGACAGGGCCATGTGGATCATCGGTAGAGGGTGAGCATTAAGTTGTTGCCAGCAGAAGCTTGGAGGATTCCCCTCTCCAGAAAGGTGTTACAGGTAGACAGAGTCAGGCCAGGTGTAGCTTCTAGGAAGAGAAAAGAGAGAGAACAAAGTTTAAAGCTGAGATAACAGCAAATAATACAAAATTGAAGAGTAGTGTGAGAAAGTAGCGAAGAGGGTGAAAGTGGTCATTATGTCCTCCAGCAGCCTAAGCCTATAGCAGCATAACTACAGAGATAGCTCAGGATAACCTAAGCCACTCTAACTATAAGCTTTATCAAAAAGGAAAGTTTTAAACCTAGCCTTAAAAGTAGACAGTTTGTCCATCTAGAGCCCACTGATGGCCATTGTTACACTAAAAACCACAACGATTGGGATACCTCTGTCTGTCAGATCCATTGGAAAAGAGAGGGGTTCATACAGTTAGCAGAAATGGAGGGTGTGTTTGCACCTCAACCGTAACTGAGCCGGTTTAGGCTAAACCTGACTCCCCCTTACTCCATCCAACAAGGGGAGAAGAAGACAGAGCTAAAATAAGGAAGATAGCTCAGGATAACCTAAGCCACTCTAACTATAAGCTTTATCAAAAAGGAAAGTTTTAAGCCTAGCCTTAAAAGTAGACAGGGTGTCTGCCTCAGGGACTAAAACTGGGAGCTGGTTCCACAGGAGAGGAGCCTGATAACTAAAGGATCTGCCTCCCATTCTACTTCTAGAGACTCTAGGAACCACCAGTAAACCTGCAGTCTGAGAACGAAGTGCTCTGTTAGGAACGTATGGAACAATCAAATCTCTGATGTATGATGGAGCTAAATCATTAAGGGCTTTATATGTGAGGAGGAGAATTTAAATTTCTATTCTGGATTAACAGGGAGCCAATGAAGGGAAGCTAAAGTAGGGGAAATATGATCTCTCTTTTTAATTTTCATCAGAACTCTTGCTGCAGCATTTTGAATCAGCTGAAGGCTTTTAACTGCATTTTGTGGACATCCAGATGGTAAAGAATTACAATAGTCCAGCCTTGAAGAAACAAATGCATGGACTAGTTTTTCAGCGTCACTCCTGGACAGGATATTTCTAATTTTGGCAATGTTCCGGAGATGAAAAAAGGAAATCCTAGAAACCTGTTTAATATGGGATTTAAATGACATGTCCTGGTCAAAAATAACACCAAGGTTTTTTACTTTATTATCGGAGGTCAATTTAATGCCATCCAGGTTAAGTGATTGACTAAGCAGTTTCTTTTTTAAAGACTCCGGTCCAAAGACGACAACTTCTGTCTTGTCTGAATTTAGAAGCAGAAAATTTAAAGTCATCCAAGTTTTTATGTCTTCAAGACATGCTTGTAGTCTATCTAACTGGTTGGGCTCATCAGGATTTATGGATAAGTAAAGCTGAGTGTCATCAGCGTAACAGTGAAAATTTATTCTATGCTGCCTGATAATTTTACGTATTGGAAGCATATATATAGTAAAGAGAATTGGCCCAAGTACTGAACCCTGTGGTACTCCACAATTAACCCTGGAGTTTAAAGATGATTTATCAATTACATGAACAAACTGGAATCTGTCAGACAAATAAGATTTAAACCAGCCTAGCGCTGTTCCCCTGATCCCTACAGCATATTCCAGCCTTTCTAGGAGAATATTATGATCGACTGTATCAGTTAACAGGTACATATTAGAAACAATATTTTCAGTTGTCAGGTGGTATAATCAAAAGTCATTCAAATTAATGTGCAGTTCATTCTGAAATCAAATATCCAACTGTTGACATCATAGGATATTTCTGGTTTTCAAATGAAGCTGAAAGAAAAGTCAAAAGCAAATGTTTTGTGACCAAGATTTTTTCTGCCTTACTCCTAGAAGAATATGATTTTATCCTGTAAAACATATTTGTTTTGTTACTGGAATTTATCTTACTGCAGAAAATTGATTTCTTTCTCCTAATCAAAATTCTTTTGTTCCTGATCCGTTTCATTTAAAAATAGGTATTTGCTAAAACCAAGTTCAATAGAATCAATACCATGTACATACTTGAAAACTCAGAAGCCTCAAATTGCTGTGAAAATTTTTTAATCTATGTTAATGTTGTTCATTTCTTTTAGTCTGAGAAATGAGCACCATTGGAAGGCATATTCCAGTTTACTGAATATGACTGTAATGCCGTTTCGCATGGAAAAAGGAAAGTTGTCTTTTAAAATTTGGCCGAATAAATTGCAGTGCAACAGCTTGATGGAAGAACCACAGACATAAAATCCCAGTCAGTACAGCAACAGGTATGGGGAGCTGAGTTTTAACAGGGACTCTGGCATCAATCAGTTGGAAATGTATCACTCTGGACCCAAATATAATGCTTGGATTGGATCTGAACATCTTTAGCCAATATTTTAATAACCTCCAATCCTAGTCTATAAACCCAATTCAGGATGAAGGGGAATGAATGAACACAGGCGAGAAATTAAATATCAATAATAACCGTAATAGTACAACATGGTACATTCCTTCTGATAGCTCTGGTCTAAAGAGTTTCTCTTTGGTACAGTCTACCTGTTACTGTACACTGGCAACTTGTCTCCATTTCACCTCTGTGCCAGGCCTTCCATTGTTTTTAATAAGACCAGCTCCATTTCCTCTTTGCCCCCCGCCCCCTGTCCCTTCATCCTGGCCCCTCAAAGCCTCCTCCTCTGCCTTTTTATCTCCACCTCCTCTTTTAATCCAAAAAAAGCCCTTGTCAACAGGACAGAGAAACCTAACTCACCATCCTTTCATATACCAGCTCCCCACCCCCGTCTTTCTTCTTTCTCCAAAGTCTGTCTCTTTTTTCCTCTTTGTCCTGACCTTATCCTACCACTTCTACCCCCACCTCTTCTCTTCTCTCTCTCTCCCTATTTGTTTCTAGTGCTGCCTGCTAGCTACTAGGCTTTACCGAACTATTGTTCTGATAACCGCAAATTTCCGGCTTGCAAAAGCCTGAAGCTCCATCTGTCTATCCCTCTCTTACCTGGCCACACACACACAAACACACACAAACCTGTAAGGAGGCTGTCTGGAGTAAAAAAGGACAATCCTAAACACACACAGATGCAGATATGTACCTGAAAAGGAGAGAGTAAACTGAGGAGGCCCTAAAGGAAACCCAAGCATGTCCCTACTGAAGTACAACTGAGAAAAAGGCAATGCATTTTTGACAAAAAAGCTACATGTTTTGTTCCCATTAATGAAAGTGTGTTTTAGTAGAATGTCTAACCATCCAACAGAGTAAAACAGAAAGAGAAAGTGAAAAAGAAAACAAAAGGAAAAGTGGAACACGACTGAATGATTTGTCATTGTCAGACGCTTTCAGACTTTATCCCAGACTTTTCACCCTCTCAGTGTTTCTCCTCTTTCATCAAGCACACATACATACAAACTGACATATCTATTCATTTGTGCACATCCAATTAACCCTGTCTGTAACCCGGGGGTTTTTAGGCTGACCCTTGACCCCACAGCTCGTCCTCCGATGCGTTTCCTATCACTGACATGACAGAACAGGACACTTTCAATGTTCAGCTCAAGAACACACCACCATCTGGTAAGATTTTCCTTTCTCTTCAACTTATCTTGTATTTCCTCAGACCTTCTCGGTTTATGGACTTTTTTTTTTAATCCTTCCACAAACACCCTTGTACTTTCTGATGAATACCTCAGACTATTATCTGTAAAACTAATCTTTCAACATTTATCAAATGCATTTATCTAGTGCACCGAATGAATTTTGAATTGGCTTCAACATGCAGCTTTTATTAAAATAGGCTATAATATGTAAAGCATTATAGTGTAACTGTGTTGCCTTGCAGCGAGAAGGTTCTGGGCTCAAATATTGGATGGAGTTTGCATGTTCTCCCCTGTTGTGTGGATTCTCTCCAGATTCCTCTCACAGTCAGAAAACAGGACTGTTAGGTTAATTAATTACTCTAAATTATCCCACCTCTCGCTTAACGACCGCTGGAGGGAGGCACCAGCCCCCTAACGACCCTGCAAAGGCAAGCAGGTATGGATAATGGATGGGTGAATGAAAATAAATGACAAAACATATAATATAAAAATATTAACATAATATAAAAAAATATCTATATGCATACAAAATAAAATAAGAATTATTAATTATCAGGATTAACAATAAATGAGACCGAATATTTTTGACCAGTCAATTAGCTGATAATAGACCAGTCCAAGTCTACATTTGAGGTGGTTGTACAGATTTGTTGAGTCACAGCGTGGCGCCGACACCACTGAGTAGCAAATCTTGCATGTGTGTTTTTATCCACATCTGTGTCTTAGAATCCGAAGTGTTCCCACAAAAAGAAACTCACTCTCTCTTTTTGGTTTGAAAACACTGCTTCTGTCACCACTGCTGCTGGCCATTCCATCGTCTCCCCCATTTCATACTGTTGCAGTTTTGGTTGTTTCATGCAAGTAGAAAATGCCAAAGTAATGGCATGGCACTGGCAGTGCTCCGTTGCGAACAGAAAGTAACCGATCAATGTAGAACACACTGGATAGATAGTCTCATCACAACTTTGTCTCACCAGCAGGGCGAGAGCTAGAGGGTCTTCAGCATGAGACAGAACCAGGTGATATATCAGGTGAAATATCGAAAAGTCATTATCCACTCATTAAATTGAAAGTTCGGCCTGATTTCTTTCTGTATTCTGTGAAACTCCATCATGTTGAAATGGGTTCAGTGCTGAGCTCAGACTCATCCAATAGTGGACCAGGTACCTTCCAGTTTTAAAGAAAATCCAAAACGAATGGTAAAACTGCACAACATATTGAACTTCAATATCAGTGTGTTTTTTCTGATATCATGAAGTCCCATTAAATGAAATAAAATCATGTCTGAAATTACCAAGAACTTGTCAAAAGTCAATGGATAAACCAGATTTAAGCTGAATCCAGTGGATTTACGAGTTTCTCCACTTGTAGAAGCTCAGAACAGAATCTTGGTCCAGAGCGAACACACTAAGAACTAGAAATTAATCAGAGCGGAAAAAAACAAATTAATCTTCAACATCTGAGAAGCTCAGCTGACTTCAAAAGAGATTAAATTCTTTTCCGACTTCCTTTTTACCATTTAGACAAATTCCTTACGCTGAAGTGACTAATGGATGAATGTTCACTAACACTGTCTGACTGACCAAGAGGTTTCCAGTTTAAAATGATCTACAATAACATTGCCTCGGTAGCCACCATGGCTACAGTGAAAAAAATTAACCAGTTTAAATTGTAAATGATACTTTCATATCATACATTTATAGATGAGGAACCAAACGTGACGAATGTAAAAAAAACGCTGCAGCCCTCACCAAAAGCTGGAAGCAGTGACCAGCCAGGGGACACCCTGGGTGCTAACAGAAGCCACTAATAGACCTAAACTGGAGCAATGATCTCATTGTCTTCTAGCTGCAGGGAACAAGGCTTTAGGATGCATTTTACACACAGTCATAAATCCTCAACTTACTGCTGGTTTTCAACCACACTTCACTCGTAGGACGTTATTATATTGTGTTACGCAAAAATATTCACACACATTTTGTCTTGTCACAACTACAAACCTCACTGTCATTTACTAGGATTATGGGATAGACCAGCAGAAAGTAGTGCACAAATGTGAAGTGGAAGTGAAAGGATACATGGTTTACAACTCTTACAAATAAAACTGTTAAACGCCTGTTAGCCATTCCATGACTCCGATAAAGCCTAAAAAAAACAAAAAAACAATCCAGTGCAAACAATTCAAAGAGTCCACCTCTGTGTAATTAATCTTAGTATAAATCAGGTGGTCCTAAAAGGTCCTCAAGGTTTGTTAAAGAACATCAGTGAATAAACAGCATCATGAAGACCAAACAAAGCAGGCACGTCAGAGAGAAAGTTGCAGAGAAGTTTAAAGCAGAGTTAGATTATAAAACAATATCCCAAGTTTGGAACATCACATAAAACACTCAACCATCCAGCATCTGAGAAATGCAAAGAGTACCGAACAACTGCAAACTAACCTACATATGGCCTTTTATATAAACCGGCAAGCAGGGTGGGGACCCAACCAAGGGACTTCTGCAGGGGAGTGTATAGTAAGTGTATTGCACTTCACTGTCACCCCTCTGTTTTCTTACTGACTGTTCCTAAGCTTTACATTAACACCCTCACTCACATAAAACATCGAACACACGCAGTCTGCAGATCCTGATGATGGCCCCATAGGTGTGGAGTTAGTGCCTCTATTTGCGGATTCAGCTGGCCTGTTTTAGGAGGACCATAAACAGGGCGACACCTCCCACAGAGATGCAGAGAGACAGAGCGAGACGACCCCAGAGACCCTGGGGGCACCAGAGGCCCTAAAAAAGAAACATCAGCAATCTTATCTGTGTTCAGAGAGACACAGGGGCCAAAGCACCCACCTGCATGATCAGGCTACAGATCTGTCCTCATCTTTGGAACATCTCTCAGGAAAAACAGGTGAGGACAATGAGAAATTATCAAATGAAGTAAATTGGAAGAAAAGTTAGGCTTAAGCAGCCAGTGTAATTCCACATGGTTTCAGGAGGCTCAGTTCAAACCGCCATACCTCTGAGAAATCAGCAACATTTAAGACTAAAAGTTTATCATCAATAATCTGACACATGTACATAGGTCCAAGCCTGACCTGGAGACATTGTTCAATGCATCACTTCTGATGATCTGTTATGCAGCAGAGCGTGACTTCAAAGCTCAGTGTAAGGTCTACTTACCGCAGAGGAGCATTAACAGCGAGGCTTGCATCTCTGAGCGCACATCAACCCGGGCTGGGTGCCTGTGAAGGGCAACAGTTTGGGATTAAGTCAATGAATAACACAACCAGCAGAGCATGAAGACCCGCTTTAAGGGTTTTCATGGCACTCTTGTTTATTCCATGAAGAATATAACCAATGAAGGGCTTCGTATGCAATTCTAATAAACTCAAAATGTCACAGGGAGATGTTCTGTTTTTAATTTCCTCAGTTCAGACTTTGTAGGGTAAATGTTGGTAAAACTCGCTTCCATAAACAGTTCATTTAAAAACAAATACGCGACAGGCTGTGTACAAAATGTTTTTAAATGTCCGCAAATGGCAGGGAGAACGTGAACTCACCGTGTCTGTCCTGTTTCAGATGTCCGCTTCACTGTTTCCCCTCCGAGCACTTGTTGCGGAGCTCGGTGGTGAGAGAACCTCAGCGGCTGCGCCTCTCTGTTGGAAACCCCGGAGCTGGACTAGCGCGGAGCGGAGCGGGGCGGGGCGGGGCGGTCCGGCTAGGAGGAGAGAGGAGGGGGCAGAACATGACACGACAGAGGGCAGGGCGGCCTCACTGGAAGCAGGGTCACGGAAAGAGGGCGTGAGTTTGAGGTAAAATAATACGTTTTTCACTTTTCCACAGATAAAAACTGTGTGGTGTGCATTTTTATTTTGTCCCTTATACTCTAATACCTCTAAATAAGAACCAGTGCAAGAAAGGACGTTCAGAAGTCAAACGAGACAGGTCAGGGTTAAACTAGTGAAACCATTTAAAGCAGGGTTACAATGTAAATCAGCATCTAAGGCTTTAAACGTCTCACAGAGCACTGATCCATTCGTTATTACCTCCACCAAGGAGGTCATGTTTAGTCGACATTTGTCTGTCTCTGTCCGGATTTGGATGTAATTTTCAGACAAGGTGCATATTAGGACAGTGAACACATGTTTAGATTTTGGTGTTCATGCTGGGCACCATCTGGATCTAGGATTTTTTTGAAGGGTTCTTTATCATTGTCAGACCACAGTGCAACAACTTGGAATTCCCACAATGTTGGTCACCCTGTCAGCAGCTGGCATAAGGTGGCCAGAAGGCATGCAGATTATAGCTCATCAGTATAGAAAAAAGCTGACATGCGTCAATGACCCTGTTGCCTTGGTGGAGGTCTGCGCTCTATAAGTGCTTTTCTGGTCTGAAAATTTAATGGGACAACTGTAAATCTAGCAAGATAAGAACAATCATGTAACCTGGTGGGCTGTGCAAGGAAACATTATTAAGAGAAACAGCCAAAATGCCCACGGTAACTCTGCAGGAGCTGCAGAGATGCACAGCTTAGGAGGATGAACCTGTTAACAGGACAGCTATTAGTAATACGCTCCAGAAATTCATTAGACTTAGTTTAAAAACTGATGTTCACTGATGCTCCATGGTCACTATTCTATTGGTATGTGCAGCTTGGCTTAATGTAGTGTTTTCCTAAATCAAACACAAACTGTTTAAAGTGATAGTTACAAGTAGCTAGTTATATATATTTTTTTGGAGTAAAAGTTGAATTCTGTTTGTATTCCTGAAAACTGTGTGTCTCGTTTGAACCAGTGGATATTTTTAGAAATGTCCACCTGACTTACGATATTGTGCCAAAACTTTAAGTCAATTTCTTCATAAATGCTCCCAAAAAGCCAGACTTTGTCATTTTTAGAGAGTTTTTGATCAGACCCCACCCACGAACATATCCCCTAAGCAGAACTTGATTTGGGGGCCAAGGTTTAAGTGTAACATGCATCCTGAGAAAACTGGCAAAATAAATTTAGATCTGTTTTCAACAAGTTATACTATAAAATGGGACCCCACTTCAGATACAAACAGAAACAATTATTAATCTTTCTAAACTACAAATCATTTCTTTTGTATCTTTACAACCTGTCCTGTGTGATGTCCAGGGATCTCAGCTTGTGGTCATCTTCATCTCTTCATACCCTCGTTTCCTCATTTTTATTTTCTCCCAGAATATTTTGTACCTGTAAGCAAATCATTTTGTTCCCATGTACTTAGCCATTGAGTATCATTTTGTTTCTCTTGGTATGCATTTTCAGAAAATAGGTTTTCATCATGAAGTAGGCTAAAAGATCTCAAAATGTATCTCACCCTGATCTTAAGAGATTCAGAACCAGATAAAAAAGTCAGTGACATCTGTCAGTCTGGAAAGGAACCCCAGTGAACCAAAGTGAGAGCCATTACCCACAAGTGGAGAAAACATGAGACAGTAGAGAACCTTCCCAGGAGTGGCTGGCCTACCAACATTATTCCAACATTGCATCAACAAGTCATCCAGAAGGTCCAAAAAACCCAGAACATCATCTAAAGTACTGCAAGCTTCAATTGCATTTTATGGACTGATGAGATGAAAGGGGAACTTTTTGGAAGGCATGTTTCCTGCTACATCAGTTGTAAAACTAACTCAGAATTTAAAAAAAAACATCATACCATTAGTCAAACATGGTGGTGACAGTGTAATGGATGATTTGCTATAAATGATGGAACCATGAATTCTGATCTCTAGCAGAAAATTCTGATGGAGATCATTTAATGACCTTAAACTAAAGCTCATTTAGGGGCAATGATCCAAAGTACGCCAATAAGTGGTTAAAAGAAAGAAGTTTTAGAGCTGCCTTGTCAAAGTCTGGTCTTAAATATGATTATGTTCCTTTAGCATCACCTAAAACATGCCGTTCATTTCTACCAATGTGACTGAGTTGAAAAGACTAGCTATCACAAATGTTTGATGGCACTTGTTGCCACTCAGGGTAGTAAAAGCTGTTATTAGGTGTAGGGGAGCACTTACTTTATTATATAGTGTCTGGTTAGTGTAAATGCTTTTTTCATTAATAAAGGAGGGCATCATTTCAAGACTGCATTTTGTATTTTCTACCTGTGTTTGATATTGAAATTTGTTTGATGTTCTAAAACATATAGGTGTGACAAAAAAGCAAAACCAGAAACAATCTGTAAAGGAGGAAATACTTTTTCACAGCACCGTCCAATGGTTAATCCTAAACACTAGGAAAAGATTCAAATACTGTTTAAGGTTCAGGTAACCCATCTAATAGGAGAAAATGAATAATTCTAGCTGTGATTTTTTTAATAAAATCCCATCACATGTTTTCCAACAAGCCCCTGAATGTCTGTGTCCTGGATCAGGAATGCGTGCTCCCTGCTGGATGGATTAAATTCCCTTTGATTGCCCTCAATGAACAAACCATGAGCGAGCTCAGATCTCAGATGCTATGTTTGCCTGCTCACACGCTGAACACCAGCCTGGCCTTACAGGTGGACAACGTAATTCGTCTTATAGAAAGAGCAAGTGTCCTTTGTGTGAGACTAAACTTTTTAAAAAACCACAAAATAAAGACAGGTGAACATTTTGTATGCAGGATTTGCGTTCATGACAGTTTGTATCTTATCAAACACATTCCTTTAATGTTTGACTTAATTAAATGCAAAAAACTAGTTATATTGTTAATGGTCTGTGTTGCTAATAGTAGTCAGCCTACCACTGGTTTTCCAACTTGCAACTAGAATACAAAACCTGGCTGTGACATCATTCCCAGATACAATTTCTATCTTGTGGCATGAAGGAAACACTGAGCTCTGAATGAAGTTACACTCATTCTAACCTTCAGCTTCAAAGTTGGCAATAAAACAAGTCTTAGGAAGTATTTCTTTACAGTGTCAGTGCAGCTATTGGTGCAACATTTAACTATTTTTCTATATGTGCAACAGCCTATTTTGAACAGGGGATTGGTGACATGGCACTCTTGTACTTACAGTCAGTTTGGAGCATGTTGAATGGGGAAAAAAGGGTTTTTGTACAAAACTTCAGGTTCCGCACCATGTTCTCATTAGCTATCATATGGTCTGCATCATATTGGATCCTCAAAGTGAGGACAGTGACCTGTGAACTGAAGCCAAGGCAGGTTTATCCATATAACATTTAATGCTTTAATCACTCATCAGAGATCAGGTTAAACTGTTTGTTAGAACTAGTATTTGATTAGAAGCTGCAGTACACAATAATGTTTTCAGTTTTAATTAAAGGAACCAACACTTTCTGTACATCTCAGGTTTTCATGGAATTTGTTCCAGAGCTGAAGAGCATAGAAACTAAATGCTGTCCCCCCTTGTTAAGTTCTGGTCCTGGGAACACTGAGTGAGCAAGAAGACCTGGGGTATCTAATTGTTTATAATTGACAAGCAACTCAGGAATGTATTTCGGCCTAATTCCATTTAGTGCTTGATACACCTATAACAGAAGTTTAAAGTCTATACTTTATAAACAGGGAACCAATGCAATGATTTAAGTATGGGTTCTGATATGATCCAATTTCTTGGTGTTGGTCTGGACTCTGGCAGCAGCATGTTGGATCAGGTGCAGCTGCCTGATGTAAAAACACCATTATAATAATCTAACCTGCGAATAATAGAGGCATGAACAGGCAGTTTTTCTATCATTTTTTAACAGGAAACACTTTATTCTGGTAACATTTTTTTATTGTAATAGTAAGCTGATTTAGTAAAAGACTTCACCTGGTTCCTAAAATGTTGATCTTTGTCCATAACAGCACAAACGTTTCTTGCCTGGTCTGTGGTCTTTAGCTGCATTAGGTCTAGTTTGCATTTTTGCGATATCTTTTTCAAATTATGATTTTAAATTATAATTCTTGAAAAATATTAATTAATCAATAATCATAATTCTTACAATTTTAATTGATTAACATACATGAACATACATGATTTTGTGAAAAGACGTCTATTCACATTCTCTTTCATGTTCTGCAGCCTGGGTTAGTTAAATACTAATCCCAGTCTGAGGTGGCACCAGAATGTCTATTTGATTTATTCTGATATAAATTATGTAATTTTGAATAAATTATTTTTACACCATCCGCCTCGCTGAAATCCTGTGAAATCTGTAACAATTGTTATGTATTTGTGCCCAGAGAACATATAGCAAGATGAGGCATTTGAATTTAGATTTTTCACATAGTTTCAAACACTGCTGCATATAATAGAGGAATATCTGAAATGTATAAAATGCAACATTGCTCTGATGTGATCGTGTGTCTCCTCTCAAGGATTATGTGTGACCTGCCAAAATGATTGGCTTAAATGGAAGAACTGAAAAAGTATGTGTAAAACGATTTACTCACCTGAATTTGAAGTTCTCCAACTCCCAGTTTAAGGAAAAACAAGTGTGCTTTAATTTAATTTCACAAAACTCTAACAATGAAAAAAGTGACGTCTAGAGCTGCTTCAGTAGGGCAGGGAACAGTAGAACCTCTGGGTTTCTCAAAGCGAACCTTGTAGCAATCACACTAACTTCACAGAGCCTGAAACCGAGGTGATAAACCTCCACCAAGTGAGCTGAGTCTAACTTTGATTCAGCTCTCATGATGTGGTCCATTTCCCTCTTAAGTCAGAACCTTGATTTGGGAATGATCCAATCGACAAGAAACCCAGATTAGATGTGTTCCAGTTTTAAGTGGGCTTTGCCACTTGATATGCACCATGACTATGCTAACCACTGTTAGCAAAACAAATTAATAATGATGTATTTCTCTGCATTTTTGTACTTTTAACATAGTAGGAATATGTTCGCTAAATAAGAGTGTGTGAAAGGTTTAATACATACTAATTTTCAGAATTATTAATGAATATTTTTTGGCTTCAGATTGCGCCCTTGCCATTTTATCCCTTCCTTCTTCCATTTCTGTATTTTTAGGAGTTACGGACATGATATTCCTTTCAACCCACATGGACCCACATGGGCCACTTGACCAATATATAACACAACAGATTATTCTCCCTGAGCAAGCCAGTGTAACTCTAAATTACCTCCTTTTGGTAAATAATTATTGGAATTATACAACCACATATACTTACAGCAGACTATGAGCAGAGAATACAAAATCGCTCCAAATCGGGTATGAAGTGTACCCCTATCAGATGTGAATCAATGCACACTCGGTAAAAAAGGTTTTGTAGTTGATGGCATTATTTTGCACCTGAAAATGTTGGGTATTAAATAACATTTGGAGGATGAGGTTGTAAGAAACCTTGACTTTTCAAACTTCAAGAGACCTTTCACCCAGAAATTCCTACATTTCTACATTGAAATTAGGAAATCTTCAATGTAAAAACGAACACCTACTTAAATAGCATTTTTCAAAGAATTATGCAGTGGCCGTTGATGCAAATGTTTTATTTTCCTTTTTTGTTGTTTTTTAAGGACATAATACAAAAAGTCCAAGTCCTTTTCTACTTCTGTTATATTGTCTGTCAACATGGTGGTATTTAGAAACATTATTTTTTCTTATCTAATGCCAGCTGTTTGAATTTGTATGAGCTTCCAACCTGTATAGAGTTGTCTTGTGTTTGCAGGTGTTTGAGCTTCAGAACCATGAAAATATCTGTCATTTTACAAATTCCCTGTGCTGCTTGAGGACTGCCTCGCTTTGTTAAAACCTGAAGAAAGAAAAGCTCCTTCACACTGAGAACAGTAGGGCAATGAGTGAGGTGACGAGAGAGAAGCAACCTCTGCCTGAGCAGAGGCCAATGTCAGTGATTAGCAGTCGGTTTGCTTTTAGTAAAGTCGGTGCTTATTCTGGAAGCTGAATAAGGATGACACTGTGAACTATGAAATATCCAACTCCAAGTAGAGTTACACTGTAGTTACCATGGCTATTTTTTATAACGATCACCTTGTAAAATTATCAAAACTTCCATTAATTAAAAAGCTGATTGGAGAGGGAGAAACATATAAAGCAGTGCAGAAAATGTTAGGTGGCTCAGCTGAAAGGATCTCAAATGCTTTGAAATGGAAACCAAAATCCAAAAGACCTGAAAAAAACCTGAAAATCACCACTCAAATGATGGAAGATTACCCAAAATGGCAAAGAGTCAGCATATGATCAGATCTAGGCTGATCAAAGAAGGTTTACAGTTACCTGTGAGTACTGTAACACATGCATGATCTCTGTGTTATGTCCCAGCAAAGTCTCCATTGTTCTTTTTAGTTTTTTTAGATGACCTTCAAACATAAACGCAGAATTTACACAGTACACTGTGAAGCTCACAGTGGCTCAGGTGTCAAGTTCAGATGGATGTTTCTCATACTGTGGTGTATTGGTATGCTAAAATATGCAACTAAATGAAAACTGAACATTTTCTGACATAAAATAAATCTGTAGCTAACATAAGAACCATTTTTTATAAGTCACAAGTCCTCTTTGAGATCAAGAAACTGAGTCGGTCCGCTTCTTGATCTGTTGACTATTTGTGTCACAGAAACCACAGCCTCCCAGATGCTGTTCCGACTGTTTTTCATCAGAAGTAAATCTTCCCGTTAAGAAGGGCCCCACAAGGTCTCATTAAAGGTTCGGTCAGGTGAGGAAGGGGGCCATGTCATTATTTTTTCATCTTTAAACCCTTTACTAGCTAATCCTGTAGTGGAGCATTGTCTTGCATAAAAATCCCAGACTACTTGAAAGATGCAAAACTACTGCCAGTAGGTTTGGGAGTTGATTTAGAGACCTTAACCTGAATAGGTCAAACCGAAGTGGAGTTCTATAGGCTACCGCTACTCCAGCCATGGGTGTATCCATCTGTTCGGTGAAGAGTCCGTCTTGTTTCATCAAAACCTTTAAAAATCTGTCTTCAGACATTTATTGGCCCATTCTGGACAGTTGTTCAGCATTGGTTGGATTACAGCCTTCCTTACCTTTACCTTGGCTATATCTGTGATCACAACACGTTGTGCTTCTGGGCTTTCCGGGTAGGCTGCCGATCTGTAATATGACAGTATTGGAGGAGAATGGGTTCCTGGTGGCTTCATGTTTGATTCTCCTCAAATGTTTGGTAGTCAGTTTGCGTCTATTATTTCTCATTACACTCATGGCAAACTTTGAACGTTTTACAACAAAACTTCTGATGGTTCTGTGATCATAATATTTATATCTATATAAATATGTATATATATATATATATATATATATATGGATATAAATCTATATACATATTAGAATTGCTAAGTTAATCTCTATTTTAGCCCCTTTTGCCAGAAGAATAGAAGCCGCCTAATTATGCACACAAATACACATCAGCTGATGTCTTTTAATCCAATGGTTATTTAAATGTATACATATTGGAGTTGGAAAAATATTAATTAAAGTGACTGTTAAAATGTCACCCTGTTAATAATCGTGTACACAGCGATATCCAATCAGCCTTGGCTGAAATACCTGTTCCCAGGTTCCAGAAGTTGGTCAGCTCCATGCAACACAGATGTGAAGCAGTTCTCAGAAACAGACTAAATATTAATCCAATTATTTGCAAGAAACTTATATCTTCACACATTTTTTTGTTTATACAATAAATAGAGTTACTGTTTGAACAGCCTAATTGTCCATTGGCCTGACTTTCTGAAGAGAGAGAACAAACCGGATCTTCATGTGTTGATATGGAACAGAATGTGCAGGGCTTCCCGTGGATCGGCATTTATTGAAAAAAAAACGCTGTTTTAATTATTTTGAACACATTTCGGTTTTAATCCCCACTTCATAACAATGTTTAAAATCAGAGGAAGTGAACCGAGGAGAGTTGGTTAGGCTGCGCTGATGACAAATTGGACCCGAGACAGATATTTGTTTCAACTGCGTTTCAAAGTGTAGGGCGCCCCTTTGTGGTAAGGCATATAAACTACACCACTACAGCTGCAGAAATGTAAAAACCTCTAAAACGGGGTGATGCAAGCAGTTTATACAAATAATCTGATTTATTTAACAACCCAAACACATCTCACGAGGAATATCTTATGAAAGAATAAGTGTTTATTATATTTTTAAACAAAGAGCATTGAATTTAATGTCATACAAAGCTTTTCTCATATTTGTTAAAGGGAATGTCAGATTATATTCTGATACATTTGGTGAAAATAACTTTCTGATAACATATTTGATATATTTCGAAAGTTTATTAAACGTGAATTGGACTAACTCACTGTTTGTGGCCTATACAGTGGAACAAATGTCCATCATCAGTAATTTGCTTGTTGAAATACCTTAAATACAAATATCACACACTGTGTAGATGATGACTAAGACAGAACAGTACAGTACATTAATAGGGAAAGGCATTTTTGTGATATAACACTTTGACAGGTAGACTGTAAATCTTAAAATCCAGTGATAGTATGGAGGTAGCTCCTGAGCAGCTTTTCATCGTTATTTGTGATGTTTGTCTGTTTCCAGTCACAGCATCAGACACTTCTCTCCTCCACCACAGCAGCAGATGAGATATGTAATATTGTGACATCATCACTGGCAGCTACTGTACTTCTTCACTTGTTCCTGGATTATGTCTCGCACAACTGTGGCGTTTTGCTTCAAGAACTCCAGCTCCTCACGCTGCTTCCGCATCCGCTCCTCGTTGCTCTTCAATATTTCCCCTAGTTCTGCAAGACAAAACCCCCCAAAAAATTAAAGGCTGTGATTTCACGAGCGGAACAGCAGGAGACAAACATTTAAATGCCTATTAAGTAACAAAAGGTCAGCTGCTGAAAGGCACCCAAAAAGTGACGCGTCTTACATAACTGACAAAACCAAACACAATGAGCTCCAGAGCAGCTTGAGCTTCACTGCTTGAACAATTCGAAATAAACTATGTTGGACAAATTCCAGTTTCAAAGAGTACAAAGATGTTTTCACAAACATGGAGCAGTGGAGAACCAACACATAGATGACTGATCCAGGCGGTCATAAAGAACCCAGAACAACATCTAAAGCACTGCAGTCCTCACTTGCCTCAGGTCTGATTCGATAATAAGAAAGAGACTGTGAACAAATACCATAAGTTAAACATGGTGGTGGCAGTGTGATGGTCTTGGGCTGTATTGCAGTGTCAGAACCAGGATATCTTGTCCTAACTGATGGAAAGATTAATTATGTTCTCTTCCAGAAAATCCTGAGGGAGACTGTCTGGCCATCAGTTCATGACCTCTGGTCCAAGAAATCTGATTAACATGCAGTGGAATGACCTTAAACAGGCCGTTCAGGTTGCTAAACTCCTCGGTGTGGCTGAATTAAAACAATTTAACAGTGATGATAAGACTTATTGCTAGATGTCACAAACTGTTATTAGATTTAGGGGGCACTTACTTTTTCCAAATAGGGCCAAGTTGGTTTAGAGAGCTTTCTCTCTAATAAATAAAATCTGAATTTAAAAACTGTATTTTGTACATAGGTTGTTTTTGTATGATTTACAACATTGAAGTGTTTTAAAAAAATCGAGAATAGAAGAATAATGTAAGGGGTAAATACTTTTCTTTGAGCCTTGAGCATAATAACAGGTAGGTCACTACAGTTCCACTATTTATGGGATAGGAATTTAAAATATTACTTTGACAAATTAAGAAAACCAATCATGGCTGTTAGATAAAACAAAAAAGATAGAGAATCTGTAGCAAATCTTTAGGAGCACAAATCTGTAATTCAAGGAACCCTGATTTCAGAACATTTTGTGCAGCAGATTAAATCGGCATGATGTGCAGCTCTGGGTACTCACTGTCAAGCTCATTTATCCCGTTATTGGCTTTGCTTAGGAGCTCTTCTGCATCCTTCTTCATATCTTTGACCTTCTGGTGGATGCTGTTGAGATTTCCTGTGTCGCCTCCGAGAGACTCCATCTTTATCTGCAGCTCACTGTACCGTTTCTCTGTGTCATTTAGGCTCTGGGAGACCACAGACGTTAGTTAGTTCTGTTGTTTACGACAGCAATGCGAAGAAGAACGTTTTATTCTGATTAAAACAAAACATCATCAGTGTCTCATCACACGTCTGTCTTTGATTGTGGACAATATGGATTTCATGATAGGGCTCATTAAGTTAAGTTGATTTGTTATTTTACTCCACACTGTTCTTGAGCTAATCTGAAGACAACATAGAGTTTGAAGATCTTTAACGGTTTACTCAGTTGGTGACATCGCCACACTAGAAGCAGTTTGCATGCCCAGAGAATGGATTTTATATACCTGTGGACATGAAAGTGGTTGGAAAAAGCTGGATTCAGTGATTAGGAAGGGAGGCCCAATACTTATGGCAATGCAGTGTGTTTAAATATTTAAATGTACAAATATATTGGCTTTGAAATATCTGACTTAAAATCCAAAGTCAAAATAAATGTGGCATTTTATTTTTCCCATTTATGATACAATCAAAACTTTATGGATCTGACCTACTACACCCTCCCTGATCCCTTTTAAAGTGGACCTACTTGATTACTTATCGACTTACCTGCTCCAGTGTGGATGCCTGATCAGTGGCATTGTTAGCCAGGGCGAGGGCATCCTCAGCCATGAGTCTGTTTATCTCGGTCTTGTTCTTTAGAGCTTCCACCTCCCTGGACAGGTTGGTTAGACGCATCATGATGTCCATCTGTTTGTCCTCGAGATCCAGCAGGCCATTTTCCACCTGCAACACCATGGGCCACGATGAAGACAAATGTAAGGATATGCAGAGACATGTTAACGCTCTTTACTGCACAGCTGGTAAATGATACTGCAGAGAGAACCAGAGTTCAGTCATGCTGTACCTCAGCAGTGGCGTTCCTTGTGCTGTTAAGGTTGTTTTGGGCCACCTTCAGGGCCGCCTTTGCTTTCTCTATGGCCGTCTCAGAGACATTCAAAGCCTGCTTGGTGTTATTCACGAGATCCTTCACTCCCACTGCTCGGCTCCTGGATACGAATGACAGAAAAACAGTTTTAAATTAAACTATTGAAAACCTTAAACAATGTAGTACAAAGTTGCTGGATGAATGAAAGTCAAATGTGACATATGAAAAGATTTTAACAAGTGTGCACATGGAAACATGTCTATTTTCTAACAAACTTAACTCATGTTATGCCCTTAAGATGCGTACAGTTCGACACCAGAGATCAGAGTTCTCCAGTGGGGACCCAGGAGATTCACAATATTGAACTGCTGGAATGCTAGTATACCAGCACTCCCAAATAAAGAGGCTAGAAGATGTGGGATCAAACTTAAAATTCCACATACTGAATAACCGTGAAACCACTGTTGTAATGTTTCCAAGAGGTACTTAATGCAACTAGACATTAGTAAGGTACAACAAAGATATTAAGACAAGGCGGAGCCAGGACGGCCGGGGGGGGGTGTATCACCACCAATAGGATAACAGGCACCCAGCCCCACTGAGATGTCCAGATGACCTAAATACAAGGGTCGCTCACCTTAGAAATAAGGTCATGACTAAACTGGGAACCCTGGATCCCCACCTTTGGGAAGGCTCAATAATAAAGTAAATGGCTGGAGTCCCTGTGCATGGACTCAGTGCCACACACATGGGTTTTTGGAGTGCTTGAAGCTGTATACAGGGTATAAACAGGACACTTAGATCCTTTATACAAAGGTTAATGGGAATGTGAAAAACAACCCATTATGAAAGCAAGGATATCAGAACGCCATTCATACTAAGTGTGGCTGAATGGTATCCAAGGGGGCAGTGGGATTGCTACCGAAGAGGCTACATCATGCCAGTCATTCGATAGCCTTCAGGAAAACTAACATGGCTGAAGGAAGAGTTAAATGCCACAGATGACAAAGAATGGAGGTCCACCACCCTAAGACTGTATATATATATATATATATATATATATATATATATAGGGCAGACATTTGGCAAAGGTCGCCACGTCCGGGACACAAACCCGGGACGTCCGCATCGCACCTCTATACATGGTTGCATGCTTAACCCCTACACCACCAGTGCCGCGCCCCATAAGACTGTATTCTTAGAGATAGGAGGGAGTCCGAGGTCTTGTGAGTGTCAGAACCACCATCCAGGATGAAACAGTATAGATCCAGGAATACATTAGGAAGATGGTGTCATTTGCTGCTTGTGTTTTGGGGTTTTGAGTTTGTGTTCTATTTACCTTCTCTGCACTGGCGCGTTCTTCACTTGCTTTATTTCAGTTCATTCAGGTTGCTAAGATTCATTCTGGTGTTTAGGTTTTTGTTACTTCCCTGGAGTACTAGGTTACGTGTTTTAGTTTGTATTTCCTTATAGATCTGGTTCCTCCCTGTTCATGTTCTTTTGGTAGTCTCACTGTTTACTTTTTCAGTTCACTTAGCTGTTTCTGTTTCTGTCTCTTTTCTGTTACCTCCCTGCACTCCATGATCATCAGTGTTAATTAGTCACTCTCCCTCAGTTCCCTCAGTCCATCTCCCACCTGCTGCTTCTCATTCCCTTCTGATTTACTCCCTTGGTTTATTGGTCCATTCCCCACTCTCCCTCAGTACAAGGTTACACTTTGCCATGACCATGGAAGGCCATAACCAAGTGGGGCTTTAATGTACAGGAACATCTGTGCTGAATTTGGGCTAGAGGTCCCCGATTTGACCCTATCAAGAGAGTTGGAAGACAATAGGGCTGAGAACCTGTAGGACCTTCAGATCCTGACCGATAAACAGGTGATAGCGAACCAACCAGACATTGTGGTGGTGGACAAAAAAGAAAAGAGTGCAGTAGTGATAGATGTATTAATCCCAAGTGACAGAAACATAAGAAGGTTGAGAAACACCAGTTGTTCAAAGAAGGAATCGAGAAGTTGTGGAGAGTCAAGGCCTCGGTGATACCAGTCATCACTGCACTTGGAGCTATAACCCCCAAACTGTAGGAGTGGCTGCAGCAGATTCCAGGAAATACTTCTGAAACCTCTGTCCAGAAGAGTGCAGTCCTAGGAACAGCTATGATACTGCACAGAACCCTTAACCTTCCAGGCCTCCGTTAAAGGACCTTCAGGCGGACCGCCTGCGTGAAGAGGGCAAGTAGAAAGTTTATATCCCTAACTCTGATACATAGCACCTTGAAAACTTTGTTGCATTCCCTGGCGACTGATTCTAGCACTATAACGCAGTAACGGTTAATAAGGTAGTCGAGCGTTGCTGTTTTTTTAAATGAGGACAGAGACAAAGACACATTAGCTACTGAATATATCTGGAAATGTAAAAGCTGAAAGTGTAACTCACTCTGCTTCTTTAGCCTTATTCAGCAGCTCCTCAGCATTGCGGATGAGATGCGAGGTTTGATTCACAATGCCCTGAACGTTACTGAGGTTGTAAATGGTGTCTTTGATCTGCATGGTCATTTTGTCCAGAGTGGTCCTGTTGAACGGCAGCTTGATCTCTAAGACCTGCTGGGCAACCTTCTGGATGCTCTCAGGATCTGCTCCCTCCTCTGCTCCGCACAAAGGTGGACAGATTGAAAAGCAAAACACACTCTTAATGTAATGAGCATCAGTGCAGAACACAACCAGAAAACATCTCTTCCACATACCTGTGAGGAAGTCTTTTATCGTCTTAATTAAATCTTTAAGATCTTTGTTGCTTTTTTCAAAGTATTCTTTCTTCTTCTGGGCTTTCTCCAGAGCATTCATTGTCTGGTTCTTCACAACCCGGGTCTGAGAAGCTATATCTTGAAGCTGAACCCAAGAAACAAAACAGTCAAATAAACTTATATAGTCCCAGGAAGTAGAATGGTTCCAGAAAGTTTCAGTACCTTCTTTGTGACCCCCTGCAGCTCCTCCATGGCAGCTTTCAGACTGTCTGTGACGTTCCTTGCGTCATTCAGCGCAGTCAAAGAAGAGCTCATTGTCCCATTGCATCCCTCTCCACCACAAACAAGGTTACCCTGGTCGTCACGGCAACCCGCGCCACCACACTGGCTTTTAGAGCAACTACCATTTTGGCTGGTATTGCTTGGACCACCACACACCTTAAAAGACAAATGACGGTTCGTAAGACTTCGGCTACAATAATGAAACATCTTTAACACATCTTAAAAGATCAAGTTTAAATAAATATATACCTTAACAACTTTTTTGCTTCTTTTAAAAATATTAATACATTTTCATAATCAAGCAGCAAATCATTTAGGTAAAAGCTGAAAGTTAGATAACCCACAATGTTATGAAATGCTTTGGGTCATACAGACCCAAAGCATTTCACCTACATTTCTATCTATGAACCTTTATTATACCTTCATTTGGCAAGACAGCCAGCAGTAGGGGTCAGGACAGGGCAACTCACAATACTCAAACCTCATACATGATTATCAGTTTTATTTTGGTGGTTCAGAAGTGGCAAAAGTTCATCCCGCCTTTTCCTCTCCAAACTTTTGCATTAATCAGAGCGGTATTTAGAACTCCAAATTCTGACTGAAACGGTGTGTTTGAGTATTAGAGAGAGAAAGATAATATGTTTGATAAAATTAGACCTTTAATCAGCTAATGATACTTTGAATGAATGTTGACTCTCTGTTCCCTCTAACTTTCTCTCTAAGTAGTTGACTCATAAGAATGATATATTTTATAAAAAATTATTTTATATATAGATATATATATATCTATATATAAAATATCTGTATATATATATCTATATAAAAATTCTGTATATTTTAAATACAGATATTAAAATATAATATATATATATATATATTGTAAATATTATAAAAAGTAATTTTTTTATCTAAAATATATATTTTAATTATATTTTAATATAATAATCTGTATATATATATATATTAACTTATATTAATTTATATCTGTATAATAATATATATATCTGAATATAATATAATATATAATATATAATATATTTATATATATATATAATATTATAATATATAATATATATAAATATCTGTTATTATTATAAATATCTGATATATATATATCTATATATAAAAATCTTATTTTATTTTCTATATTAAATATCTGTATTATATAGATATATATTTTAATTTGTATATATATAGATATATAAATAAAAGAAGATTATATATAATATACACACACACACAGCTCAAAAAAATAAAGGGAACACCCAAAAACACATCCTGATCGAATAAAGAAATTTTCTCTTGAAACTTTGTTCTATACAAAGTTGAATGTGCTGACAACAAAATCACCAAAAAATCATAATGGAAATCAAATTTTTTAACCAAGGGGGCCTGGTTTTGGAGTCACACACAAATTAAAGTGGGAAAAAAAACACTACAGGCGACCCAACTTTGATTAATGTCCTTAAAAAAACAAGTCAAAATGGGCCAGTAGTGTGTGGCCTCACGTGGCGTATGACCCCCCAAACAACGCCTGGGCATGCCCCTGAGAGACGGCGGATGGTCTCCTGAGGGATCTCCTCCCAGACCTGGAAAAAAGCATCCCCCAACTCCGGGACGTCTGTGGTGCAAGTGACGTTGGTGATGGAGGAGACTGTCAGGATCGGGTTTGTGTTTTGTGCTTTCTACATGTGTCATTTAAGGTGGTGTGAGCTCTCAGGGTTTTTGGGGACAGGTGCGGGCTTTATTCCACTGATTGCCAGGGGAGTACTTAAGAGGAGGTGCCAGCATTCAATGCGAGAGTGTTTTGCCCCCAGTGGTTTCAAAAATTAGCCACACTCTAAGGTTATTGTTGCACTTCGACCGTGGTTTAAATTTGTTTTTGCTCCTTGCAGATTTTTTAAAAAACCCAAGTTTTGGGTTTTTGTACTGAGTTCTGGACATGTTTCTGGAAGTTATTGGATGATCAAACTATCTTCATTCTGAGGATTCCTTCCGTCACTGTCTTCGTTTGGTTTGCATCAAGCTGCAGCTTCTTTCCCTTGTCTCCTGAGCCAAGCCACAAGCGTACCCTGTCCACCCTCCAACGTAAGCCACCACACATCGAACTTGTTCCTTTGTTCCGAGCTCACACAGAACAGCACCAAGTGAACTCTCTACGGATATCCCTGCTTAAGACCTGGATCCTGAATCTTATTTCCCCTGGCGACCTGACCACCAGAACTCAGTAAGCCGATCTCAATCAATAATAATTTGGTCCTAGTTTCGTCTTTCCTTCCGTTACCTCTACTCATCCATTCTCTTCACTTCTCTCCCTACAGTGAGATTTTCGTCCGTTTCGTTCCTGATTACATCATCAATAAAACAGTTTTACTTCCTCCTCCTGAATGTTCTCTGTATGTGGGTCAGAGCTATTTCAAATACAATGACAGAACACTCTCGCCAACAAGACCCAGCAGAAGCACTCAGCAGGACGCTCTCTCAACATGCTAACCAGATTCAATTCCATGATTCTTCTCTCCGTTCCCTTACATAACAGCAACGTCTAACCAATCAACAGTTAGAACAGATCGCCACCATGTTACAACAAACGCTAGGTACTTCATCCATCACTCCAGCAGATGGCGCTACTACGTTTCCTAAATCCTTACCGTCACCCCATTTTCGCGACGTCACAACCACTAACCCGGAGAAATTCTCTGAGGTAGGGAATTGCGGGGGTTTTTTGCTTTAGTGTTCTTTGGTGTTTAATCGATCCCCCCACTCTTTCCCCCATGATAATGTAAAGATTTCATATATTATTGGATTACTGACCGGCAAAGCTTTGCAGTGGGCTGAAGCCCGGTTCCCTGATTGCAGGGAGTTTGGTTGTACTTTTGATGACTTTGTTAAAGAATTTATAAAGACTTTTTCGCCTGTATTAGATAAATCCAGTGCTGGCCGACAGTTGAGGGCCTTAAAACAACTTCACAGACCCATTACAGAGTTTTCAATTGAATTCCGTACATTGGCAGCTACATCTGGCTGGAATAATAAAGCTCTAAAAACTACCTTTTTGCATGCCTTAGACGATCCACTAAAGGATGAATTAACTATGGTCGAAAAGCCTCCGACCTTAGATGAGGTTATTTCATTAGCAACCAGGATAGATAACAGAATAAAAGGAGAGCCCGAGCAGGAAGGTCATATTTTCACCCCCAGTTAAGGAGTAATCCTCCACCCGTTGTCAAGGCCTCACCCGTACAATCAGTTACTGAACCTGAGCCCATGCTGTTAGGAGGTACCCGCTTATCTTTTGAGGAGAGACAAAGACGTAGAGTTTCTAAGCAGTGTTTTTACTGTAGATCATTTCGTAGCAACCTGTCCTGCCTGTCCTGGGCCATTAAAAGACAGGGTCTGCAGACTTTGAAGGGGGGGTTGGTGGACCAAGCTCAGAGTTATAAAGCCCCCAGATTCAGCTTACCGGCGACTCTTTGTCGGTAAGCGTACATTGACTGTATCTGCACTTATAGACTAAGGCTGCGAACAGAATCTTATAGATTTAGAATTAGTAAGCCAGGCTGGTATAGAAGTGGAATATCTTGAATCACCACGTTCAGTTCTAGCTCTAGACGGAAAGAGACTACAACAGATAACTCAACGAACTAAACCAGTGGAACTATTGTTATCCGGCAATCATAGAGAAGAGACATCCTTTTTTGTATTTCCAGTTTCTCAAAGCTCTCTAGTTTTAGGTTTTCCCTGGTTACAGCAACATAATCCACATTTGGACTGGTCAAAGTGTCGCATAGAGTCTTGGTCTGCTGACTGCCATTCATCCTGTCTCAGATCAGCCTTTTCACCTAATCCGCCTCCACAAGCTAGCAGTGAGAACGAAATGATAGATTTAACTCAGGTACCTCTAGAATACCATGATCTTAAGAGAGTGTTTAGCAAGAATAAGGCTCTATCCTTACCTCCTCACAGGCCCTATGATTGCGCAATTAATCTTCTTCCCGGCGCACCTCTGCCCTCTAGCAAGCTCTACAACATTTCACGTCCTGAGCAGAAGTCAATGGAAGACTATATAAATGATTCCTTATCAGCAGGTATTATTCGGCCTTCCTCATCACCACTAGGGGCGGGTTTCTTTTTTGTAGGGAAGAAGGATGGTTCTTAGTCTATACATGGTTCCCTGTATGACCAAGGGCTTAACAAATCACCATTGGAATAAAATACCCACTTCCACTCATCCCCCTTTCCCTTTGAACCTTTTTTGGGCCCAGTTTTTTTTAAAAATTAGACTTCGAAACGCTTACCACCTTTGGGCAGGATCCGCCAGGGGGATGAGGGAAGACGGCATTAAGACGCCTTTGGGTCATTTCGAGATTTGGTCATGCCCCTTTAGGGGCTATTATGCCCTGGGGTTTTTCAAGCTTTGGTCAACGACGCTCAGGGATTTTGAACATTTTTGTCTTCGTATACTAGAGACATACTGATTAGTCTAAGAAATGCATAGCATCGAAAAAACGTTCCTAGTCCTCCAACCCCTTGGAAAACCGCCTTTTCGTACAAGCCGAGTAGTGGTTGAGTTTCATCACTGTCGTCATTTTCCTGGGCTAATCCTTGAGGGTGGACAGGTACGTCGGACCCAGAAAAAAAAGAGTTTTCTAGAATGGGGTCCCAGATTCACGCAAGTTTGAGGTTTTTTTGGGATTTCCCCAATTTTTACAGATTTTTAAATCAAGGATTATACCCTCATTGCGCACCTCCTAACTGCTTGACTTTTCTAAGATCTCTTTTCCGGTCATCCGAAGCAGTTTTGTTCTCTCAAGGAGAGGGTCCTGTGCGCCCATTTTGGTCCATTCCGGACCCTCAAGACATTTTACCCGGGAAAGGGCGGCCTCAGACATCGGGGCGGAAAATTTTAAAGATGGGAAAACTTACCCTTTGTGCTTTCTTTTCCGCAGGTTCAGTGTACTAAAAGAATTAGACGGGGTTTCATAAAAACTGTGGGAAAAAAATTTGGGCCCTTAGGAGTGGCGCCACTGAAATTTAGGGGGCCCAAAAAACCCATCCCAAATCTGGGTGATACAAGAACTTGGGTTACCCTACATAGCCCAAAAGGCTAAAACCCAAAGCAGTCTTGCGGGCCTTTTTTTTCTTCATTTTTTACTATGATTTTTTCAGGCCCGGACCCAAAAAATACTAAGCCTGATGCCCTTCAGAAATTCGCCACAGACGATTCGGGAAGGGGAAACCGCACCCACATTTAAAGCCCAGTTGGAGGTCAGGGCACTCAGAGGGAGATTGAGGAACGGTGTTAAAGGTCAACAACAGGAAAATGATCCTGGCAATGGGCCCCCAACCGTGTTTTCGTCCCATCAACAGTACGAGCTCGATTTAATTTAAATTTGGTACACACAGCAAGGTTTTTTAACTCATCCAGGTGTTAGTAGAACCATTGCTTGATTCAAAGGAGGTTTTGGTGGTGTACATTACATAAAAAATGGCCCAAAGGAAAATTTGTTCAGTCTTGTGCTTTGGAAAAAATCTTGAAAAACCCGGGCCTCCCCCCGGGTCTTCTCCCCAAAACCCCCAAAAACATCCCAAGGGCGTCCCCGGGGCTCCCCCTAGCCCCTGGGGTTTTGGGGACCCGGTCCCTTTCCCCCTTCCCCAGGGATGGGAAAAATGTTCTCCCCTTAAATTTTGGGGCCGGTTTTTTTAAAGCATGTCATCCATCCCCCTCAGTTAAAAATTTTCCCTTTTGCCCCTTTCAAAACTGCCCAAAATCCTCACAAACACGGTTTTTTTTCTCCTGGGAATCACCACAGGACATCCTTTTTTACCGGGGCCCACAGTTTATCTCGCAGGGGTTTTGGAAACCCTTTTTGTTTAAGGGGCCCCGGAGCCCGGGTTTTATTGACCGAAAAACAGAATCAGCAGCTTTAAAATTTAAAACCCCACGAGGGCTCAAGGCCAATAAAAACCCCTTTTGGCTGGTGGGCATATTTCCCTTGGGGGGAGAGTATGCCTTTTAAAATTCCCCACATTTCCTCTGCCAAATGGGGGTTCCCTTTTTAGGGGCCCCCAAGGGCTACAAAGCCACCCTGTTGCTGCCGATGAAAAAATATCAAAATTTTTAAACTGTCCACCAACATGGGCCCCCCCTGCAAGACCATCCCGGAAAAATCAACGTCCCGAGCCTTCACTGCACTGCAGATCAAAACAAGCGTTTCGCTGATCGCAAATGCAGACCTGCACCTGAGTATCAGCCTGGACAAAAGGTTTGGTTGTCGGCACGTGATGTGCCCCTTAAGTCCATGTCCAGGAAGCTTTCGCCTCATTTCATTGCTCCCTATGAGATTGAGACGGTAATTAGTCCGTCTGCTGTTCGTCTTCGCCTACCTGCAAATCTTTGTATCCATCCTACATTCCATGTTTCCCAGATAAAGCCAGTGGTCTCAAGTGACTCTTCCCTCATTGATGATTACCGTGCCTCCCTACCGTCTACATCTTCTGGGCTGCCAGGAGGCAGCCGTTGAGGGGGGGATGATGTCAGGATCTGGGTTTGTGTTTTTGTGCTTGCTACATGTGCTCATTCTCAGGTGGTGCTGGAGCTCTCAGGTGTGCTGGGTGACAGGTGCGACTTATTCCACTGATTGCCAGGAGGAGTACTTAAGCAGGAGGCTGCCAGCACTTCAATGCGAGAGTGTTTTGCCACAGTGATACAAACTCTAGCCACACTCTAAGTTTATGCTTCGCACTTCGACCTCGTTTAACTTTGTTTTTGCTCCTCTGCAGATTTTTGAAAACCTAAGTTTTGGATCTATGTCACTGAGTTTCTGGACTATGTTTCTGGAAGTTACTCTGGATGATCAAACCTATCTTCATTCTGAGGATTCCTATCCTGTCATCTGTCTTCGTTTGGATTCGCATCAAGCTGGCAGCTTCCTGGCCTCTTCGTCTCCTTAGCCAAGCCACAAGCGTACCCTGTCCACCCTCCAACGTAAGCCACCACACATCGAACTTGTTCCTTTGTTCTGAGCTCACACAGAACAGCACCAAGTGAACTCTCTACGGATATCCCTGCTTAAGACCTGGATCCTGAATCTCATTCCTCCTGGCGACCTGACCTCTATAACTCAGTAAGCCGATCTCAGAATCATAATAATTATTTGGTCCTAGTTTCGTCTTTCCTTCCATTACCCGTACTCATCCATTGTGGCCCTCCAAAGAAATGCCACCACACACCATTACTGACCCACTGCCAAACCGGTCATGCTGAAGGATGTTGCAGGAAGAAGATCGCTCTCCACGGTGACTCCAAACTCTGTCACGTCTGTCACATGTGCTCAGTGTGAACCTGCTTTCATCTGTGAAGAGCACAGGGCACCAGTGGCAAATTTGCCAATCCTGGTGTTCTCTGGCAAATGCCAAGCATCCTGCACGGTGTTGGGCTGTGAGCACAACCCCCATATGTGGACGTCGGGCCCTCATACCATCCTCATGGAGTCGGTTTCTAACCGTTTGTGCAGACACATGCACATTTGTGGCCTGCTGGAGGTCATTTTGCAGGGCTCTGGCAGTGCTCCTCCTGTTCCTCCTTGCACAAAGGCGGAGGTAGCGGTCCTGCTGCTGGGTTGTTGCCCTCCTACGGCCTCCTCCATGTCTCCTGGTGTACTGGCCTGTCTCCTGGTAGCGCCTCCAGGCACTGGACACTACGCTGACAGACACAGCAAACCTTCTTGCCACAGTTCGCATTGATGTGCCATCCTGGATGAGCTGCACTACCTGAGCCACTTGTGTGGATTGTAGAGTCCGTCTCATGCTACCACGAGTGTGAAAGCACCACCAACATTCAAAAGTGATCAAAACATCAGCCAGAAAGCATAGGTACTGAGAAGTGGTCTGTGGTCCCCACCTGCAGAACCACTCCTTTATTGAGTGTGTCTTGCTAATCGCCAAAGATTTCCCCCTGTTGTCTATTTCATTTGCACAACAGCATGTGAAATTGATTGTCAATCAGTGTTGGTTCCTAAGTGGACAGTTTGATTTCACAGAAGTTTGATTTACTTGGAGTTATATTGTGTTGTTTAAGTGTTCCCTTTATTTTTTTGAGCAGTGTACATATAAATACAATTAAGTCTACGAATTAAGCTTTCTCTATTAGACATTTGCATTTAATCCTAATAATAATTTAGGGAGCCATATCACCTACTGGTGTTGCTTTGCTAACAAGCTTTATAAAGATGCTGATTTTATATTTAGCTGAAGGCCGATATTAAAACAACCCTGGCTTCTTTGGGCATGACTGTGGAGCAGGGGTAAATCACGTGACCCATATATGGATGCCTTAGTCCTCGACGCAGGCTGTTGCAGGTTCAAGTCCCGGCCCGTTGACGTATACTGCATGTCCATCCCTACTGTTTACCTTTTGGCTGAGATGCTGGACCTTCTCACTGAGGTTTTGGGCCTTTTGGTTCAGCTCGTTCAATGAATTGTTGTGTGCAGTTAGATTCTGGAGGAGCTTGGCCTTTGTGGCGTCCAGCAGATCCTCGGTGATCCCGCGAGTTTGGCTGGACTGTTCGACTGGATTTGCAGGACCCGACACTGAGGCATTGCATTTCTCCTCAGCCTGCTGTGACTCCTGGTAGTACTTCTTCACTTTCTCAAACTTATCTGTGGGAAAAATGGAACACAGGTATGCCAGCTATGGGTAAAATCAACTTAAGAATCTTTTATTTTTATAAAACATTTTGTAAATATTGGAAATGTTTAATTCAAGCAGTAAAATTCCACCATTAACTCGAGTGCATGTATTCAGTGACGTAAATGTTTCATGTTAAGAAATAATTAACAAAATCAACCGGTGATACACCCTTTAAAATAAGTGAAGTATCTTTTTTATTTTTTATTTTAGTTATTTAAGTTGATCAGAGTTTCTATAAACCTTTATTTAACAATCCATGCATTCCATTTTCTCGAAGATAACAATATGATATGACGGGTCCATTTTCTCTTCCAAAGGCCATGAGAACCTTGTTAGTGTCCAAAAAACATCTGGTGATCAGCAGTGGCTGAATTAATTTTAAGGCTTGTTACACATAGGTATCAGGGGTTGGTATAATTATGGATTAAGCTGTGTATAGTGTAATATTTTTGTAAGATTTGCTGGTTGATACCTGCAAATCCCGAGGTTCGGTAGTTATCCAGCAGCTCCTGTTTGTAAGCCAGCGTAGCATTGACATCCCTCAGCTCTTTCTCCAGGTCATTCAAGGTGCGTTTTAAAACCTCATCTGCTCCTTTCGTTTTGTTTGTATCTTGGCCGATTTCAGTCAGACGTTCATTAGTGAGAAGAATCTCAGTGCTGGAACACATGCAGTTCTTTTTATCATTTAGAGAACAGCAGGTGAATGAATCCAAAGATCTACACAGTAGTTGCCCACCTGAGGTCATCCATGCTCTGTCCAATCAGCTGATGGATCTTGTCTGTGTCCCCTGCATCAATCAGGTTCTGCACCTGTTCCAGCTTCTGCTCAAGCTCTTTGATGCGGTCGTTCCCAACCCCGGGCGTGATCCCGCTTTCTAGAATTCTCTGTATGTTGTACTGGATGTGGTCTAAGTCCCTTTGCATCTGGCACAAATAGTCGTCCCACAGCTGGAAGCACTGATGACAACGGACGCAGTTAGGGAAGACGCCCGTGAACCCACGCGCACATTCATCGCACCGGGCTCCCGCCATTCCATCCCGGCACTCGCACTGCCCCGTTTCTCGGTTACACTGGGCCATCTGTGAGCCCAGTGGGTGACAGTTACAGTCTGAAAAGAAGCAGGGAGAATTATAATGGTAATGAATACTTTTAGGTTCAACTAAATTATTCAGCATATGAATAAAATGGGAAACAACAGTTTTGCAAAATGACCAATTAAATTTCCATTAAGAGCACAACCTCTTTTTATTCAGGGATACTTTTATAAGAGGACAGAAATGAAATCATCTGGTATGTATCAGGAGTTCTACATTGTGACTTATAGTTTTTTTTGGGAAACCTTATGATGGTAATTTCTCTATAAGAGGGTGTCATTTCTTCACTTGCTAGATGAATTTAAAATCTGATCACAATAAGATCACAGTTAAAAATTCAAAACACAACACTTTCTCTGAAATGATGCCATTTCACTTAGTCTCATCTGTCTTTTTTTAGGGTGTTCACACCAGGAAAGTCCTTGTTTGGATCGGACTTTATTTTCCGTTTCACATTGTACTTTTTGCAAGTGAACTATAACTTGTAAGCAAAGCCAGGACGGGTGACGATCATTGCTCCCATTGGACATAAATGATGGGGGCGGGACAGAGCACTCACAACATCTGGGGAAGTCCTGCAAGCAGCCCCTCTGTTCTGCATATTTGTGCAGCAAAAAATTAATAATTATTACAGCAGCAAAATCATTGTGAGGGTGAAGAGCAGCAAATTCAGAACAGAATTTCCCAAAAAAGAGATCTCCCAGACAGGTGATACCCCCCAACTCTGACAATAAATAAGCAGGTAGAAATGATGCATGGATAAAAGAGTTACAGGGTCTCCTTGGTCAACATCATCATGGGTCCTTACCCTTTTTTACTGCCTCAGTTACCAGAACAAATATATTTTTAGTTTAAAACTAGCTGCAACAGTGTTTTCCAAAAACATGTTTAGATCTGTGAGGTTGCTATAATAATAACCCTGGTTTATTCTTACAAATGTACGACTTGACAGTGGTCACCCCTAATCATTTTGTTACTATTGTTGATATTTTTACATTTCTAAAATAATCATATTTCCCTTTTTAAACACTATAAAGGAAATGAACAGCCTACATGATACGCCGCTTCAAGGTGAGAGCAGCAGAGATCCAGCTACAGAAAAACTCATGTTCCTTTTTAGTAGCGTCTTACAGTGTTTTTCTGACTCACTGTTTAAACATCAAACTTTGGATTTTCCTCACTCAGTGGAACCCTCCACATCAAACATTTGCTGTTTATTCAATCACTTACAACCACAAACCTCAATGTATTGTCTTTGGATTTTATGTGACACACCAACACAGCGTAACACATAATTACATGATTGTGTTGCTTTGTCCCATGAAACCCCAGTTAGTTTGTTGTTGTAACATGATAAAATGTGGAAAAGTTCCAGTGGTATGAATATTTATGCAAGCTCCTGTCCATAAAAGATAGAAGTTAATTGTGTTCTGTTTCAAACGTGTTCTCTTATTGTCTGCCTGTTTATGTCTCCATAAATCCAGTACATTACATAATCAATCTTTGTTATTGTGCCTTTCATAATTGTCACATTCTTTAATGATGAGCAAAATTATATTAAGTCACTGTTTAGTATTACAAGATGCAACTGTCTTAAAAAAAGGAATCAGACTACCTGGTAAAAAGGCAACAAAATGGCTTTTTGGATCATTGTGAAGGAAACACTGCTGCTTCTTTATAGAATTATTGAATCCTTCAGCAGGATTGTTTGCCCTAAGCAGGGATCTAACTCATCTAACTCATTGAAGTGGGATAAGAAAAATAAAAGACAAAGAATCCCTCATGTTCTTTTTTAGTCTGTTTTCTGACATACCTTTACACTCCACCTGTGGGTCCCCCCAGTGGTAATCTTGGCACTCGTTGCACCGTTGTCCTCCAAAGCCAGGGCGACATTGACACTGGCCTGTGAACTGCAGGGGGATAGAAACATTCATACCATAATGATGTTTTTCTAACATTTCCAGGCTTTTCAGATGGTCTTGCTCTTCCTCACCATGTTGCAGTGAGCCCCCATTGAATTTTGCTGGACACAGTTACACAGCTGACAGCCTCCTTCTTGGCCATAATTCCAGTGCTCAGGGGCACACTGGTCACAGCTTTTACCCATCACAGACCCCCTGCAAGGACAGGCTCCGGTCTGACGGTCACAGAGACACTGTCCATCACTGCAGGCAGACACCAACGTGCCAGCAGACACACAGGTGCAACCTGGGGAAAGGTATGTTGGTGATGGACAGACAGGGAGAAGACATTGCAATCTACTTTATGTTGGTATTTCCCACATGTAAAAAAAATGTTGTACAATCCAGTAATCTTTAAAAAAGAACCTTTATATTTATATATATCTAGAGAGTTTTATTGACAGGTCAATGAGATGACAGATTGTTTTCTATTTCCATCTACCAGGAAAATATAAATGGACGAATAAACCGTCAGCTGTTTGGTCAAAGCTCACACATTCACGGATCGATATGCAGATCGGTAGGCAAATTAAAGTGCAACTAAACCCCAAATCAACTTTTTAAACTGTATACATTGGCCCTTAAGGGTGCTATCTCTATGTTACTGTGCAAAGTTTGAAATTTTTTTGAAAACTTGTTGAACAATGTTTGGCCTAAACCCGTCTTAGTGCTGCCCTCTTTGGGTTGGAAGGTGACTAGTGCAGTTAAATTTTCCTGTTGGTTACAAACAGTGCAGCTTGTTCGATGTCAACGTCACAGCCCCATATTTGGGTATGTGCGAACCCAAAAGACAGCAGCCCAGAAAAGGGCAGCACTAAGACAGTTTTAGGAAACGTATTGCACAATTAAACAAGTTTACATGAAAATGTAAATAATTGCACAGTAACATAAATATAGCATCCTTTAACATAGTTTATCTGCAAAAAAAGTTGATTTGGGGTTTAGTTACTCTTTAAGTGCCTTTCCAAAGGAACATCAATGGTTGGCGCAGGAATCAGGAATCTAACTCACAACCTTCTGATTGCCTGACCCACATTCTCCCCATATATGCCTTATATATGTATCCAATTATCTTTTTATGTATCCAGTTGGAAAGTCTAAACTGTAGGATTTACATGTGGTCTAAATTTAGCTTTAGATATTCAGCTCTAAATTAGACCTTTGAGTAGACTCAGCATTTAAATTACCCCTAACTGACTATTTACTCTGGGATTTTTGTACTATAATTGTACATCTGTTTAAAAATAATTTCATCTCTGGCCATTTGCTTTAGTAGAGGCAGAGTTAGTTTCCTAAAAAAACTTGATAACAAACCTTAAAGAAACTGCATTAGTAGTATCAACATCATATTTCATAACTTACGTCTGCAGTCCTTGATCAAAGCATTGCCATAATACCCAGCTTTGCACTGGGAACAGGACGGCCCGTCGGTGTGGTACAGACACCTGAGGCACTGCCCAGTCCTGGGGTCACATGACCCAGGATCCTGGGGGTCGATGTTGTTATTGCACTCGCAGGGGAGACACTGCCCGCCAGGCTGCTCTGGGTTGCCATAGTAACCTGGGGCACACTGGTCGCAGCGGGGACCTTGGACAGGAATAGATGGTTATTGTGGGTCTTGACATTTGGTAAAGCAACATTAAAACAGTTTTCTTGTTTTATTCGTGGTATGTAAAGCTAATAGCCAGACTAAAGACAGAATATGGTTTTTCAAGATAAGAGTTGTGGAGCTGTCATCAGCAGGCAGTATCTTCACTGCAATTTAGGGCACTGAGCATGATCTGACTTTGAATAAACTAAGAAGTTCTGATTGGACAGATGAGCTAACAGCTAGACCAAGGCAGATTTCTGCCATCTTTAAACCATTTTAATATCAGGGTTTTTTTTAGATATTTCAGACTGCTGTCCACTGCAGGTAAAATACTTACTACAGATAACTCCACAGAATTCCACTTTAGAAAATGGAAAAATTTTCTTTACATACAATAATTTTATATATACATTGCGTTACAAAAGTACAAATTTCAATGTGTTTTATTGGTATTTAATGTGATAAAGGAAGACAAAGTAGAGCAGAAACATGAAATGGAAGGAAAATAATACATGGTTTTCAAAATATTTTACCAATTCAAATCTGAAAACTGTGCATTTGGTTTATTTACTGCTGTAAGTCTTTTGGTGCATGTCTCTACCAGCTTTGCACATCTAGAGACTGAAATATTTGCCCATATTTGCCATCCCTGCAAAATAGCTGAAGCTCAGTCAGATTAGGACATGTAAACAATAATTTAAAGTGGCAGATTCCCAGTTGGATTTAGGTCTGGACTTTGACTCGAACCTAACATATAGATATGCTTTGATTTGAACCATTCCATCGTAACTCTGCCTGTATGCTGGAACCGCTGCCCAAGTCTCAAGTCTTTTTGAACCTCTTAAAGGTTTTCCTCCAAGACTATTCTGTTTATCTTCCCATTAACTTTAACAGGCTGTCTGACCTTGCTCATGAAAAGCACCCCCACAGCATCAAGCTGCTAGCACTGTGTATAACTGTGAGGATGGTGTTTTCAGGGTAAGGTGCAGTGCTAGTTTTTTTTAAGAAAACATGTTCTTTTCCTTCCGTCTCACAATTAATCACTACTTTTTAAAAACCTAAATAAAATATATGAGAGGTTACTGCTTGCAATGTGACACATTGTAAAACAGAGAGGTATGAACACTTTTAGTGCTGAAAAGATCAGAATAAAACAAATCGAAGGAAACCTGAACTGTGTCAACATAATGTGGTAGCTCACCTGTATAGCCTTGTTTGCAGTTGCATATGATCTGATCGGAGGTATAGTCAGTATAACAGGAATGCCCATTAAAGTGGTCTGAACCGGGGTTACCAGGGCAGGGGCAGGCGTGACAGTGATCCCCTGAGCCAAGCACTGGGTTTCCAAAGAACCCTTCCATGCAGCTGTGATCAATGAAGAGAGATCTTTATATACCTAGCAACAGACCTGTAAAAAGGAGCAAATGCAACGAGGAAGATTTAACAGTGACCCGTCCTCACCGTTCGCAGAGTTGTCCCGCTGTGCTGTCTCTGCAGTCTCTGCACTCCCCTGTCCGGGGATCACAGAGGTCTGCGTGGCCGTTACACTGACAGGGGCTGCAGCTCGGGAAGCCCCACTGGCCTGGTTGGCAGTCTGAGCACTGGCGCCCGGTGGCTCCCTGCCTGCAAGGGCACTGACCTGTAACTGGGTCGCACTGGTGGCTAAAAGAGCCCTCTGGGTGGCAATTACAGGCTGAAAGAGAGGAAGAAGGGTAATTTAATGTCTTCCTGTTTCTTATCAGTCTTTCTGCTTCGAAGAGAACGAACTGTCTAAACAACAGTGATCATTTTTGTTTTCCAAGAAGCAAGAAATAATTACACTTTCTGCTTCTTTGCAGAATTAAAATGAAAATGCTTAATGTTCTCCTATTCACAGAAGAACTAATCACTGGGTAACCTGGTGTAACCTTTAAAAAAAGTCTTTCAGTCAGACAAAATAACATGAGGTACTCAGCTGACCTACAGTTAAAGTTATTACTCATCACAAGATATCTTCCATTTAAAGGATAAAGGCTTAGAGATAAAAGCATTTATCGCTAACCTGTCATTAATAATTATATCTAATCATCAACCATAAATAAAGGATTGCTACAAACTTAACCCTCACAGGTTGCAAGAACAGACTCACCAGTGCAGCCACTCACTCCAAAGCCGTAGGTTCCTGGGGCACACTGGTCACAGCGCCGCCCTATGACGTTGGCTTTACAGCGACACTGACCTCCGACCTTATCACACTCGCCGCTGATGGAGCCCTGAGGGTCACACTGACAGGCTGCATGCAACAGATAATAAATGGATAGGTTTTGAACCTGCATCGTCTCAGTCCATGTCTCCCATACGTTTCTGTGTCCACTTACGCAGAGCGCCATCATGAATATTGGCTGAGATGCTGCAGATGAGTTTGGAGCACATCTCAGCCAGAGCTGGCATCGGCGTGATCATAAAGGAATCCAGGCACATGTAACGAATCATGTCCTCTCGGTGCTGCTCTGCATCCGGATCACTCCCCTGGAAACCAGGAAGCTCGGTGTACTTGGGGATTAACACCAGCTATTCAGGGAAATAAATAAAAAGACCAGGGTTTAAACAATTACAAGGAGAGATGCAGAGAAATCAGCTGGTAACCATAATAGGCTGATTTTATGCCTGACAGGCTCTGATTGGTTATTAGCTGGTCGGAATAGAAAAGTCAAATATGTTTCCCGATCAGTGAATGCACCTTTTTATCAGCACCACTTGATCATGCTAAAGACAACACTTTTCTGTGTTGAGCTGTCACTGCAGCTAGAAGACTCAAAGTAACATGATTTCAGTTTCGGTGGAGTGTTAAAGAAGTCAGGCAGAGCAACAGATATGTAAGAAGGTTCTACAAAAAGAACCAACCGAGATATAAAACGTTATTTATTCAAATATTTATTTAATGTTATTTATCATAACTTCTAAATTTATTTCTATGTGATCCAGTCTGAACATAGTAGTTTGTTGAGGTAGAAATAACATTCGTAATAAACTCAAGTTGTTCCACCAACAACCTCACAAAAACAAATGTATGTCAGTATTACTAAAAACACTCAACTCTGTCCATATTTTCATTTGAGAAATTCCCTTTTGCAGGATTTTAATTTCATTGCTTTCCTTTTATGAGGAAGTGGAACAGAATTGGTGAAAACTAGTGACCAAATTCTAAGAATATCTTCTATTAGCGTCACCTACTGCTATATTTGTTCCTTCAAACTGTCACCCTCGCGAGAGTTTCCACAAGACTTTGCTGCATTCAGTCGGCTTTAAATGGTCTGCTGAATCCTGTAGCCTGTGATTAGCAGATCCTCAGCAGATCCAGTTAAGTGTATGGTCCTCAGTCTTTCAGATGTGAAACTAAGTCTCCTGAAACCAGTCTGTTCAAAACCTGTGCAGACTGTAAAAGTCGTGCAGTGTGTCTCCAGCTTCAGTTAGCGGTCTACTAGCTACAGGTAATACACACATACAGTATGACTGCTGCAATGCAATCTTTGCAATGCTGTTTTGAAATCCTGGTTACTAGAGTTGTGTAAAACAGACTGCTTTCTCTAACAGACACAGTGTGACGTCGCTTCCGGTCCAGCTCTAAATAATTACCGCTCAACCACTGAACAGCCTCTGTAAGTTACAATAAACAAATTAATGATTTGACAATCGAACCTGAAACATTATATCCGAGCTTTCCTTCTCTCAGATATTAAGTCGGACAGAGCTTTTATTTATAATAAATGATTTTGTGGAAAAAAGAATTGTGATATTCTTTATTTAGGTATGAAAAATGCAGCATAACTCACTTGGAATAAATGTATAGAGAAAAATGAACAAAGTTAAAATGATAAAATATTAAAATAACAGACATCACTAAATAAATTAACTCAGGAAATAAGATCAGTCTGATTACCCAAGATAATCCTGGTAAAAATGGTAATCAAAACATACTTTTTTAGAAAATATTGGTGAAAACCTCAGTATAACTTTGGAATTTACATATTCCTACCACTAGGGGGAGGTCTGAAACATGCATCCTGCACGTGTTGCTTCTAGTATCAAACAAAGTTCACTTAACATAAATCCCTTGAAACAGTTTTTAATTAGCACCAATGAGACGCACGCAGAGGCCCGTTTTAATGCTGACTGCAGCCTTTCCATCAGTTTGCTGTAAGTAAGGAAGCGGGTTTATGTTTTTTACTTACCGAGTCAATGAGGATGAAGGCGGTAAGGTGTCTGTAAGCGACTCCGTGTCTCTGGAACCTGATTGATACCACGTAGTGATTACTGGGCTCAAAACAAAACGGCCTGGACAGAACGATGTATCTGGAGGAACAGATCGGAGACATTACTGGGGTGATTACTGGATAACACTGGAATAGTCTTTAGCAACTGGTTTACAAGCATTAATAAAGCATTTATCATTAATAATAAGAAAGAGTGAACAGCTGGCCTTTTCCAAATATATATATATTTGTTGTGAAATATTTTAGTCATGGAAATATGTGTTGCAGAAACTAAACATTAAGTAGCTATTAACAGAAAAGGTTATTTTATGCAGTATTTTGTGTTAACTCTGATTAAACTCAGATTAAGACCAAAACAAAAAGATATCTGATATCTTCAAACAATTTCAACCTCAGAAATGATGGTGTTCTTGCAGTATATAGGATGTTCTGAACCAGAATAGAGTGGTGCATGCATGCGCAACTACAGGATCCTCTACGCTATAGGAAGAGTATGCCTTTTTTGGCTCCATGTACCACATTGCAAGTGTTTCCTTTGTTTTCAGTGGAGGTTATGATGACCCTTGATGTTGTATGGAGAGCAACAGATGGCTTGTTAGGGAGGAAAACCTACATGACAGACTGCTGAAGAGACAACTAACAGACTAAAGATGCCCAGAATTTGGCACCATCCCTTTTGTTGTCCTTTTAATATTTGCCCCTGAGTTAACAGGATGGATTATTTACAGCCATACACACAGTGTCCACAAGCAAGAGACTGGTGCTTGTTTGACTGGCTCCATGTTGCTTCTAAATGCCACTAGACATACTAGAGTACTGATAGGCAACATTCAGCTGCAAAGCATGCATGCTGATTAAGCGGCCTAATCAAAATCCAGACCTGAATCCAATTGAGATCATGTGACCTTGAACAGGTATTTAATGCCTGAAAACAATTCCATGTGGCTGATTTGATCATAAAAGAAGAGTGCTCCAACGTTCCTCCACAGCAGTGTAACAGACTGATTGACAGTTCTTAAAAACACTTGATGGCACTTAAAGAGTGGTTACTTTTCCATATAGGTCATATAGGCATTTTGTATTTACTCAGGTCATCTTTGTCTGATATTAAAATTATTTTGATGATCTGAAATATTTAAGCGTGACAAAAAAAAGGAATAACAGAAGAAATCTATAACCTCTCAACAGAATCCCCTAAAAAATCCAAAATATCCCTTTAACCAGGGATACAGCACCATTCCCATTGTCTTTATAGTGTCACATTCTGCTGGAGTAAGATTTGTATTTTAGAGCACAGTTGACAAAACTCAGCATCAAAGACAAAGAATTTTGTTGAAAGGTTGAAAAGTCCTTTTCTGGGTGAACATTTATTATTTATATATTTCAATATGTCATGTAGTAATGTATGTAATGCAGGGTATTTTTTTTTGTCGTTGAACACCTAAATATTATTTCCACAGACATGACTATAAACATTTATTCTCTGAGGCTGCCTTCAACTTTGACACCAAACTGCTCCTGTTCCCTTGAGAAACTATTGTTCACCTCTCCCTAGCCAGCTGGGCTGCCCCTTCTGAATTTATGTATTGCTTTTTTAATTGATCGTGTCTCATGAAATAAATTGCACAAAAGAGGACAGAGAACAGCAGTGGCATTTATAAACAACCCAGCATGCCTTCCCTTTAAAATTCCACCTGAAAAATTATTGAATCAGCCTGAAAATGAACAATTTTAGCTTTGGGCTTTCATTGTTTTTTTATATGTTATAAAAAAATTTCTGGTGTTAGCTTTTCATGAAAATCATTACTATACGGTAAAATGTCCCTTTAATTACTTATCTAAATGTATTAATGATGAAATTATTTTGGTTGGTATGTGATATCATTTATATTACATAAGATTTAATCGTAATATAAATGTAAGCTGTTTATTTCTAACAAAAAATCATGCTGTGAGAATGTACTCAAGGTGTCTCATGCAGGAGTCACACCATGCAATTTAAGGCCAGGCTGATATAGTGAACAGATAGAGGCCTGTGGTACCTCTGAAAGAGCTGCAGAGATCCACTGGTCAGGTGGGAGAATCTGTCCACAGCGCAATGGTTAGTTGTGTAATCTACTAATCGAGTGGCAAGAGAAAAGCCATAAAGAGTCCCATTTGCAGTCAGCCACAAGCCATGCAGGCAACACAGCAAACATTTGGAAGATAAGACACAAATAGAATTTTTTACCTACATGCACAACGCTATGTGTGGAAGAAAGCTAACGCTGCCTAAAACTATGAATCCAGCTGTGAAACATGGTGGTGGCACCATTATGCTGTGGGGATGCTTTTCTTTAGCAGGGACAAGAAAGCTGGTGAGAGGAGCTAAATACAGTAAAGCAACCTTTCAGAGGCTCAAAAAGACTTGAGTCTGAGGTTCAGCTTCCAGCAGGGCAATGACCCTAAGCATACGGCCAGAGCTACAACAGAGCTGCTGGTCATCATTTCTATGTGGCCATTATTCAGTCTGTCTCGTGTTTGCCCATCACTGTGGGGTTTGGCTCAGCCACAAAACAGGACAGGTCCAAACTGTAACGAACAAGCAGGTCTGCAGAGAGGATCTTCAGTGCTAACCTTCCTTCCATCCAGGTCTTGTACAGGTCTAGGGTCAGAAAACGGGTCACAAATATCTCTGCAGAACCCACAGTGAGAGGGTGGATGAATTCAAATGCTGGCCAGATTTTTTGGATTCTTATTAGTAAAATCTTTTGAAACCCATATAATTTCCTTTCACTTCACAATAATGCACAACAATGCATTGATCATCACTGAGAGTTCTAATAAGATACTTTAAAGTGTGTGATTGTATTGACCTAAAACGTGGAAAAGCTCAAGATGTCTATGAGGTTTCCTTTAAACATCAAGATGGTGGAAAGCTTCTTGAAGAGGTTTAAGCATAAAAAAAATGGACAAAATTTTAAAAGAATACAAAACCTTTCAGTGTTCATATGTATATAGACATAAAACAGGAAGGAGCTCCTGCCTCAGGTGTAGGAGTTCAAGTATCTCGGGGTCTTGTTCACGAGTGAGGGGAGAATGAAGCGGGAGATCGACAGACGGATCGATGCGGCTGCCGCAGTAATGGGGGCGCTGTGCCGGTCCGTTGTGGTTAAGAGAGAGCTGAGCCGAAAAGTGAGCTCTCGATTTACTGGTTGATCTACGTTCCTACCCTCACCTGAACTTTGGGTCATGGCCAAAAGAACAAGATCCTGGATACAAGCGGCTGAAATGAGCTTCCTCTGCAGGGTGGCCGGGCACTTCCTTAGAGATAGGTTGAGGTGGTCAGCCATTCGAGAGGAGCTGGGAGTAGCCGGTGCTCCTCCACATAGTTGAGGTGGCTCTTGCATCTGTTCCGGATGCCTCCTGGACGTCTTGCTCGGAAGGTGTTCCAGGCACGTCCCACCGGGAGGAGGCCCAGGACACTCTGGAGACTCTGGAGGGACTATGTCTCTCGGCCGGCCTGGGAACGCTTTGGCCTCCCCCCAGAGAAGCTGGAGGGGTCAGGGGAAAGGAGAGTCTGGGCGTCTCCGCTTAGTCTGCTGTCCCCGCTACTCGGTCCCGGATAAAGCGGATGATGACAAGTACGAGTATGGGCATAAAAAACAAAGCAAACTGCTTTTTGTGCAAAGCAAATAAACAGATAATCCAATTCCATATTTGATACAGATGTGCTACGATCTAAAGCTTTGCACTATGCTATGTAAAGGTAGGTGCTACAAATGAATGCAAGAGTTTATAATGGTTGTACATCGGGCTAATACACTGTTTTACATATAGCTGTATGAAACAATATAAAGTACAGTCTGTGTATTCAGTTGAAGTTCTTATTGTCTGTTTCTGTAACAGTGATTTTTTAACTGCTAGCTCATAAGCTCTGATGCTTCCGAATTTGATGCATTCAGGTGCTTTTGTTCCAGCAGTGAGACAGAGGAAGTAAAATCCTTATTCCTTAATGTAACTCATTCTTTTTTAGTTGGTTTCATTCTCTTTCAGGGAAGGTCTCATATCTAATTATGATACAAGATGGTGTGGAAGTACAGAGTGACCAAATGTATGCACAGTTTTATAATACTGGGGAAAACAAAAAGGAGATACATTTCTGTCTTTACGCACAGCATCTGGGCCCCTATAGAGCCCGGACAAACTCAGTGAACCTTGACCAGAGTTGAAAGGTTTCCTATAAATTACAGCCTTTCTGTCAGAATGCACCTTTATCTGTTTGTTCTGCAATTTTCACAATCTGCACACAGTAAAAAACACTACAGTCTCCTGTACAAGATTCTTGCAAATACTCTGCAGTTTGTTTGCCCACCTGTGTCTCACAGCGCGTACAAGTCGGGGCAGGTTTAAGTGACAACAATGATGCAATTTTTTCCTTTAGCTATCTGGGATTTTTAACAAACATAGAGGTTGTGGCCCTCCTCCCTCAGACTTACACACACTCAGAGACATTCTTATCTGCATGCAGACATCCATCACTAGTGCTGGTACCTGTTGCGGTGCAGCAGGGTTTCAGTGAAGAGCTGTTCGGTTGGTAGAAGGTTTCCACATCGGTGACTTGAGGGCAGCTCAACAGAGGTGATACTAACTACAGCCTCCCAGTCCTCCGTGGACTGCATCAAGACAGATACACAGTGAGACAACATGCTCACTGGGCTTTTAATGGTCTCTGTCACAATCTACACCTGAACACACCTCAGGCTCGTAGCGAATCATGATATCGTACTCCATGGCGTAGGGGATGTTGTCAATAGTGAACACCAAGCCGGCGCCATCTTTGACACGAGCAAAACCGGGACCGGTCCATGTGGCGACGTGGCTGGGAGCGTGTTCTCTGTGGACCGTGGTGACATCCGGCTGAGAGAGAAGCAGATATATAACCAGACACGGGACGTTCTGTGTCAGATTCAAACTATATTCACCAAAAGTCTCCAGGCCTCACTTCCTGGCATCACAGTCACACAGAGCCTTGCGAAAGTATTTACAGCCCATTAACCTTTCCATATTTTGTCACATCAGGATTTTATGCGATAGACCAACACAAAGTAGCACATCACTGTAAAGTGGAAGGAAGAGATTTATAGTTTTTAACGTGTTTGTTCTCAGCTCTATGACTCGATACTTTCACTGGATTTACAGCACCAGGTGTTTCTACCAGCTTTTTTATGCCCATTCTTCTTTGTAAAATGTTTAAAAAATGTATTATTAATCTGCCAATTCATAATTATGCACTACTTTGTGTTTTTCTAGCATGAAAAAATTTGGAAAAAGTCAAGAGGTATGAATACTTTTGCAAAACACTTTAAAGTGATTCTGTTATATGGTGATTAAAAAATTATTCACTTTTCTTTAAGTATTATCTGGCCTATGATTTTCTTGTTAGGTAAAATATTTATAGTTTGTCTTTAAATCATGAATGCAAGTTTGCATCACATAGAAGGAATTCAAGTTGTTGAAATCTTAATTGCTGTACCTTATTTTTTTTTTCGAGAAAAAAACAAATCACATTCATGTGGCCACAGCTTCATTTAGCTAAAACTGGGGTCTGTACGTTTCTTTACTGAGAGAAACCTTCGATAAGGGTTAGAAAGTGATTCAGAATCCTACCGTCTGCTGAAGCTGTCGGATGCGTCTCAGTGCTGCCTGATACTGCTGCGAGCTTGAAATGCGCCTGTGTCGGCGATGCCTCCTCGCTTGGTTACTGAGATGTTGAATGCAGTCGTCTGCTGCCTGGGGACGGACCTGGCCCTGTGGACAAGATGGAAAAAGGTGACTTCATATTAACCACAGTATGTGGAAGATTTGTGCTTTTTTATACAAGTTTTTGCTTTCTAAAGATGTTATTGAGAACTGAGGAGAACCGTCTTCGCCATGTTGTCAAATGTTGAGTTCTTTTACTTATTAAAGCTGAAACCAGATATTTACATACATTGTTTAAAAAGGCACAGAATCATTATTTTTGTTACTGTCTGAGATTAAATTAGACCAAACTTTGACCTGTTTTAGGTCAGTTAGGAATTCCAACATTATTTCTTAACAGTCAAGGTCACAAAGAGTATTTTTAGAGATTCTTTTATTAAACTTTCCTCAATACAAAGAGTAACATATACAGGTGCACCAATTGCAGGTGTCATAAGGTCACAACCAACCTTCAATGTCCCAATCTTATGTTGTCAACAGTTGTGAACTGCGAACGTACAGATGTGACCTGGTGGGACACGTCTGCACGTCTGTTAGTCAGCCCTCTCTTACAGCAGGGCAAAAGGGGAAAGTGGGTAATTTTGAGACCTTTGTGGAGGTAGACAAGATCGGTGGATAAGATCGTTTTTACATGTAACTATCGGCTGATCACAGATCACCCAAAATTAAGGAAATCACGCCAATCGATCAGCTGGCTGATCAATCGGTGCACCCCTAGTGACATACATTTCTTTATTATCTGGTAGAATTTTAATTTAAACTGGATAATTTTGGCCCATTCCTCACGGCAGAACCTATTAACTGAGTCAGGTTTGTAGGCTGCCTTGCTCATACGCACCTTTTCAGCTCGTCCCACAAACTTTCTATGGAACTGAGATCAGGTCTTTGTGATGGTCCTTGTCACTTTGTAACTAATTTGGCGGTGAGCTTAGGCTCATTTGGAAGACCCATTTGTGTCCACGCTGTCTGACATTTTCAGATGTAGCTTCAACATTTCCACATAATGTTCTTTCCCTTTGATGCCATGGTTATGTACAAAAGGTGTCTCATGCAGGAGTCACACCATGCAATTTAAGGCCAGGCTGATATAGTGAACATACAGTGGCTTGCAAAAGCATTTATACCCCCTGAAGCCCAAGAGGCCTGTGGTACCTCTGAAAGAGGTGCAGAGATCCACTGGTCAGGTGGGAGAATCTGTCCACAGTGGAATGGTTAGTTGTGTAATCTACAAATCAAGTGGCAAGAGAAAAGTATTAAAGAGTCTCATTTGCAGTGTGTGGTTGTATTGTGCTAAAACGTGGAAAAGCTCAAGATATCTATGAGGTTTCCTTTAAACATCCAGATGGTGGAAAGCTTCTTGAAGAGGGTTAAGCATAAAAAAACTGGACAAACTTAAAACATTTTGATTGATTCCATTTGATGCCATCTACTGTATTTTGGAAGGACAATTGTCCCTCCTGCAGCAAAACACCATGGTGCTGCTACCCATGTATAATTGCGATGGTGTTTTTAGGCATTTAAGCTACACCCATTTTCTTCCAAATGTAATGATGGCCATTATGGCTAAAAAATTTGATGTTATGCAGTTGGAAAATGTGAGCTGACTTTTTTGTGGTTGTCTTACAGCAGTGGCTTCTTCGTTGCAGAATGGCCTTTCAGCCCATGTCAGTACAGGACCCGTGTCACTGTTGATATTGACATACTCTTACCAGCTTCAGCTAGCATCTTCAAAAGGTCTTACCTTTTTGGTCTGAGGTAGATTTGCAAATGTAACACAAAATCACATCTGGGTCACAGAACCTGTCTCCTTCCTGAACAGTATGATGGCTGGACATTTCCATGTTTATACCTGCATGTAGTTGTCTGAACAGTTGAACCGTACCTCCAGACATCTGGAAATTGTTCCAAAGAATGAAGCAGACGTGTGAAGGTCAGCAGTTCTCTTCCTGATATCTTGGCTGATTTATTTTGATTTTCACAAGATGTCACATAAGGAAATAGTGTGGTTGAGGTGTTGCCTTAAAATACATCCAGGTGTGCCTCCATTTAACTAAAATGCTATGAATGTATCTATCAAACTTACAAAGGAATTACATCATTATCTGGGCTTAAAGGCATAGTAATCGGAGTGTATGTAAACTTCTGAATCTGAAGAAAGTAATTTTCCACATAATTTTCTCTGTCATCATTCTGGCATCCAGCAAATAGAAATAGTATTGGTCATAACAGAACTAAAATAGGAACGTTTAGTCTGATTTAATGTCAGACAGGTTATGTGTCTTTTTTACAGAGCAATATCTAGTTTTAACTGTATATTTTGCTAACTACGAAATCTTTACAGAATGTCTTTATTTTCCCTCGAGGACCAGTTTGACAAGCCATTTTAGGACATAAAAATGTCTCTTCAAACATCTCATCTTACTATGTGCTTTGCACAGTAGACTTTCTTCTCATGACATTCCAAAGTCATTTAAGTCAGTTCTTCTCCAGCTGCAATGCAGCAGGAATGGTTGCAAATGATGCAAGTGTGGACTGTCGGAGCTTGCCTGAAGGACTAAATGTAGACCATCTAAAGAGTGCCAGAGATAGATAGATGAAAAAGAAAACTAAAGGAATGTACAAAAGCAGTTCCAGATATGAAAAAAGGATTAAGCATGGAATAGGGGACAGGATCAGCTACAGGAAAGGGCCATTCTCTTCTCTCTATTTAAATGTAGTATCCAAACAAACCAGAGATGGACAGACAAATACACCGGTGACCAGAGTGACGATTTTCTATCTTGATCAGGCCGGAGCAATTAGTGATCAGCAGGAGACTAAAAACATATTGATTTGCGAATGCACCATACATAAACCTACAAGAGAGCGAGACTTTCCACAGATGCAGTAACTGCAAGCCAGAATTGACTCTTTGTCGCGGAACATACTAGAATCAGAAATGTCAACCTTTTGGAAATCTAAGAAGGGATTTACATTCTGTAGGGAATAAACATAGAGATTGCTGTTTGGGAGATACTGGCCATGCTAACCGTGCTAAATGGTAATGTAAGATGCTAACGGCAGATAAAAAAGTCAACCCTTTAATTAAGCAGTCATCAAATGTCTGTGTTTTAAAATATATTTAAATCCTTGTTTTACAGGAGGCAGAGTGTCGCTGCAGGAGGGCTGGAGAAATGTTTCGATGGATTTTTTTATCAGCTACCAAATTCTGACCAGTGCAACTCTAAAACAAAGACAACTTACAAACTTTTCCGCATAAAGTTCTTATAAACCAAACAGCTCTGAACCAAACATTTAATCTGGAGAGGCAGCTTCTGAAATATTCATCTTTCCAGATGTAGAAACAGGTTTTGGCTTTAAAAAAGCAAATAATCTGAAAGACCGAATAGGGGCGCCTTAAGAGGGGTGCGTTATAACTCAACTGCATCTAGATACTCAATTTAATCTACAAATCAAAATTATTTTTAACTGCACTGAGTAAATATTGCAAGTAGATCATCAGACGAAAGGCATTTTATTGATGTGAGTTTCCAATGATTACCATTTAACTACAGGAGCTACACTGCAGCAGTGTTAATTTTGTTGACGAATGATTTTCGTTATAGTTTTCGTCAATGGCCCTTTATTTCATGATGAAAACGAGACGATAACTAGTAAAAACTACATGATAGGATAAAAATTATAATGAAATGAACTGACACTTTCGCCAACGAGTTTTGTGGAAGGTAAGGACAAGTTTGGGAGAGATCATAAATCATAAATACTTTAGCGCACTAGGAAAGGAACTGGGTAACGGTTCAATCAGTGTTGAGCTAATGACAGTAGCATTTGTGCACAAATTTGATCTAAATCCCAGGAGGAAGAAATACCCCTGTGAATATTTTCCACAAGTAATAGGAAATTTGACCATGTCTGGGAGAAAGAGGAGAGCAGATGTTTGGACACATTTCGCGTTTGACGTAGATAAAAACAAGAAGTTGTGTAAACCATGCAGGACGATAAAAATACAAGTCATCCTAAACGACATCTACAGACAAGTCATCCAGATCTCCATGCGAGGGTAAGCGGTTTAAGGCAAATATTATTTCGTTAACTGCTATTGTGTTTTTACAATGCTTTAGTACTATGCTTTACGATGATTAGAGACAGGAAGGTTGTAGGCGGTAAAAATCTATTTGATTCATTTTGTGTTATTCAAGGAAATTGGTGAAAAAATATTTACATTTTACATATAATTTATTTGACTAAATTGACTGTAGATTTAGTCGACTAAATTCATATGATGATTAGTCGACTACAACTAGACTAAAACTAAAGCAATTCTGATGACTAAATTATGACTAAAACTAAATGACATTTTAGTCTACACTAAAAATAAATCAAAATTTACTGTGAAAATTAACACTGCACTGCAACAAGGTGTTACACATCAAAAAGCTTTTGTAACTGTTGTATGTGAAGCATGAGATGAAAGGCACGTTATTGATGCATTTTCAATGAGTCAAATAGCTACTTGAGCTACTCTGCTGCAAGGTCTAACATGACAGTGCAATTAGTTTAGACATTCAGGCCACATCAGAGATTAAACGAGTACATTGAGATTTTGTGGAATATAATCATCGTGATTTATTATTTTTATTAGATATAACTAGGGATGCACCAATGTATGTAAATTTAGGGAGATATTAATATCTGATATTAATATTACTGTCATGGCCGATAACCAATTTTTACGGCTATGGTAAATGGACTGAACTTATATAGCGATTTTCCAGTCATACCGACCACACTAGAACCACATTCACCCATCTGCACTTACAAATGCTGATATGCAGATCGGTAGGCAACTTGAGGTTAAGTGCCTTGCCAGGGGCACATGGATGTGTAGCAGGAGGAAGCGGGAATCAAACCCACAACTTTCGGATTACAAGACCACTACACTCCCCACTGAGCCCCAGTGGAAACATATGTATTATATATATTTCCCCACCCTTTGGACACTGTGTAAAAATGACCACACTGATATTGCTTCTCTGCTTCAGTTAAACACAATCCTGTGCTGCATATTGGAAACATGCCCAAACAAACACCACATGGCCAACCCTCTCCCCGTCCCGAAACACATACAGAAACAGGATAGAAATAAACATTGGTTATTAATATATGGGCCCGATATGTTAAAAAATGACTAACACTGGCCGATACTGATGTTAATGCTGATTTATCGTGCAACACAAAAAAAGCAGTGTGGTTTAAAATGATGCCAGACTTATTAGGCTCCAACTTATTTTTAAAAGGCTGCACATATAATAAATAACTAGGTATGAAAGAATCTGCTTTTTAGAGAGATTATAGGATTTTGATGCGTGGGGGCCAGAGAAACCATCACAGGTGTGTTATTTCAGTGCATGGTGTCATGTGGCGATAAAGTGCTCTTTCTTTTAGTTGGTGAAACATTAGATCCAAAAACGGAGCATCTGAAAGGTGTCTGGTTTTCAGACTCTCAAGGGAAATCTTTTTCCCTTGAGAGTAATTTATTAGTAGCAATATCAGAGTCACTTTCTCCACGGTGACCTGAGGACTGAATCATGCAGCTGAGCTCACCGGCAGCGAGGGGTCAGTGGGAGAGAGTCCGGTAGCTTCTTCAGCCTCGTATTTGTAGTAGTCGAGAGGAGCACAGAAATATCCAGGCTGCACATCTGAACACTGTCGACCAATAAGATGTCTCCTGCAGTCGCACTGGCCACTATCCATCATGCACCTTATTTTAACAGAGAGAAAATGCAAAAATATTCTGGTTAGCATCAGTCCTGACAATTAAACCTTCCCACTTCCTGTATGCACCAGGAACAAACCGAGGAGTTATAGACACATTCAGCTCATGCTTGTATCTATAAATAAAATCTAGCAAATTATCCCTAAAATCACACGTAAGTCTTTACCTGTTGTTGAACGCTCCACCAAAGTCACACTCACAAGGTCTGCAGCCACCCAGGTCATTACTGAGACCCCAGTATTCAGGCTGCAGATATAGGAAACAATAGTTAAATCCATAATGCAGGATATATACAGGGGTTGGACAATGAAACTGAAACACCTGTCATTTTAGTGTGGGAGGTTTCATGGCTAAATTGGACCAGCCTGGTAGCCAGTCTTCATTGATTGCACATTGCACCAGTAGGAGCAGAGTGTGAAGGTTCAATTAGCAGGGTAAGAGCACAGTTTTGCTCAAAAATTGAAATGCACACAACATTATGGGTGACATACCAGAGTTCACAAAGAGGACAAATTGTTGGTGCACGTCTTTGCTGGCGCATCTGTGACCAAGACAGCAAGTCTTTGTGATGTATCAAGAGCCACGGTATCCAGGGTAATGTCAGCATACCACCAAGAAGGGCGAACCACATCCAACAGGATTAACTGTGGACGCAAGAGGAAGCTGTCTGAAGGGATGTTCGGTGCTAACCCGGGTTGTATCCAAAAAACATAAAACCACGGCTGCCCAAATCACAAGCAGAATTAAATGTGGCACCTCAACTCTCCTGTTTCCACCAGAACTGTCCGTCGGGTCTCCACAGGGTCAATATACACGGCCGGGCTGCTATAGCCAAACCCTTTTGGTTTACTCATGCCAATGCCAAACGTCGGTTTCAATGGTGGGAAGGAGCGCAAATCTTGGGCTGTGGGACAATGTGAAACATGTATTGGTTCTCTGATGAGTCCACCTTTACTGTTTTCCCCACATCCGGGAGAGTTACGGGGTGGAGAAGCCCCAAAAGAAGTGTACCAACCCAGACTGTTTGCATGCCCAGAGTGAAAACATGGGGGTGGATCAGTGATGGTTTGGGCTGCCATATTTATGGCATTTCCTTGGCCCAATACTTGTGCTAGATGGGCCGCGGTCACTGCCAAGGACTACCGGACCATTCTTGAGGACCATGTGCATCCAATGGTTAAAACATTGTATCCTGAAGGCGGTGCCGTGTATAAGAATGACAATGCACCAGTACACACAGCAAGACTGGTGAAAGATTGGTTTGATGAACATGAAAGTGAAGTTGAACATCTCCCATGGGGCCCGCACAGTCACCAGATCTAAAATATTTGAGCCCCTTTGGGGTGTTTTGGAGGAGCGAGTCAGGAAACCCTTTTCCTCCACCATATCACATAGTGACCTGGCCACTATCCTGCCAAGAAGAATGGCTTAAAATCCCTCTGACCACTGTGCAGGACTTGTATATGTCATTCCCAAGACGAATTGACGCTGTATTGGCTGCAAAAGGAGGCCCTACACCATACTAATAAATTATTGTGGTCTAAAACCAGGTGTTTCAGTTTCATTGTCCAACCCCTGTATGGTGTGTAGTTCTGCTTTCAATAAATGTCTGCAATAGAAACTCCCTCTTCTTTAAAGTCAAGTTGCTATTTTAAAACTGTGGCATGGAAAGAAGCTGGCAGCACATCTGCATGACAAGTCAGACATGAAATCTAAAAAGCAGACCAGTTTATGTCTCTTAGGTAAAAAAAATATTAGAGATTACTAACCAGACACTGGTTGCAGTAGCGACCCGTGACATATCTTTTACAGGAGCAGTCCCCACTGATCTGATCGCAAGGAGCATCCATCATAATGATGCCACGGGGGTCACAGTTACAAGCTGATGGCAAAACACACAAACACACACACTCTAAGCCCCAGAAAAAAAGTTGATTTCCCTTCAAACAGCCTGAAATGAAGATAAACCCAAACACGTACATTGGCATCCCAGTAGGTCGCTCTGGCTGAGTCCGTAATAACCTGCCTTGCAGTCGTCGCAGCGCGTGCCCCTCACATTGGCTTTGCAGCGACACTGTCCTGAGATCATCCCCATATCCAGGTCGGTGTGGCTGTCACACACGCCTCCCTCTAATGATCCCACCGGGTCACAGTCACAGGCTGGGAGTAAAGCATTCATATTCAGTTTATACACCAAGGGACTAAATTTGCACACATCCAGCATCTGCAAGAATACAGCATTAGACAAATCAGAAAACTTCATTATTTCCTAAAAACTTTCCAGTAAGACAACTTACGATATCATAGCAGATACAATACTGTGCAAATGTCTTGTGTCCGCTCCGGACACCCACTGATCAGTCGACTTAAATTTTAAGTAATGGAAGAATAGGTGCGACAGTGGTGACAGTGGTAGAAGTTCGTCCTGTAACCAGTGGGTTGCTGGTTTGCCTCAGTCGTTGTGTCCTTGGGCAAGACACTTCACCCTCATTGCCTGCTGATGGAGGTCAGAGGGCATGGTAGTGCGAAGGTGGAGGAGAAGTCAAGTGTTCTACAGAGGAGCTGCAAGAGGCTTCATCAGCACCACAAAGCTAACTAGAATACAGAACATTGCTTTGGTTTATTCTTCTGGACTTTCAAACTCAAACACAAGACAAGGATATTTACACACTGCATATCACATATAAATGCTGATGCTGCAGTCACTGATGCTAACGTTGCTAACCGCTATTAAAAGCTGATAAAAAAGCCAACATCCTATTTGTCTTGCATGAACACACACAGTGTCAGCTTGACTCATAAGAATGAACAGGTTTGAAAGGTTTGTTATACAGTGCTTCTGTGGCTAGAGATGGCAGCAGGGCTTTTTGAAACCTTTGTGTCTAAGTTCTCAGGTCTGGTGTGCACTCACCCCCATCCCATCCATTTAATCAGCAGTTTGTAGTTGAGATTTTGCAGCTCTGCAGCTCAGAATAATGTGAAAATGGGCACAAAAGGGACATTCTTAGGCTTGTTATTTTTTTATTGATTTTAAAATATAAACGAAATTTAAGGTTTGTGCACAAATGCAGTAGTATTGCAGGCAGTGCCTGTCTGGTTTATTTACATTGAGTTAAATGACACCAGGACATTAAAAATGCTCTGGTTCAAATGGGACTGGTTCTTGTAATTCAATTCAATTCAATTCAATTCAATTCAAAAATACTTTATTAATCCCAAAGGGAAATTAAATGTTTTTGTAGCTCATATTATGCAGGTTTCTTCAAAGAGCCGTTGTAGATGCTGATGGCCGTGGGCAGGAAGGATCTCCTGTAGTGGTCTGTCTTACAGCAGATCTGAAGACACTGTTGTTGTAGGACAGTCTCATGAAGAGGATGCTCAGGGTTCTCCATAATGTTCTTCATTTTATGAAGAATCCTTCTTTGCATAATTATCTCCAGAGGTTCCAGAGGAGTCCCCAGAACAGAGCCAGCTTTCTTTATTAGCTTGTTGAGCGTTTTTAAGTCCTTGGCTCTGATGCTGCAAACACTGAAGGTCCTAAGCTTCATCAAGAAGTACAGTCTGCTCTGTCTCTTCTTGTAGATGGCTTCACAGTTGAATCTCCACTCCAGTCTGTTGTCCAAGTGAACACCGAGGTATTTATACTCCTCCACCACCTCCACCTCTTCTCCCATGATGGAAATAGTGTTTGACCTATTCCTGTTTCTCTTAAGATCTACAATCATCTCCTTTGTTTTAGTCACGTTCAAGATGAGATGATTGTTTCAACACCATGCCACAAAGCGGTTCACCAGCTCCCTGTACTCATCTTCTTCTCCATCTCTGATCCACCCCACAACTGCAGAATCATCTGAGTATTTCTGCAGATGACAGGAGTCTGTCTTGTTCTGGAAGTTTTAGGTGTACAGAGTGAAGAGGAATGGTGAGAGTACAGTCCCCTGTGGTTCTCCTGTGCTGCTGACTACCTGGTTAGAAACACAACCCTTCAGTCTCACAAACTGTGGTCTGTTTGTCAGGTAGTCTTAGATCCAGGAGATTGTTGAGGCCTCCACTTGAGTCTTCTGGAGTTTCTGACAAAGCCAATCAGGTTGAATTGTGTTAAATGCCCTGGAGAAATCAAAGAACATGATCCTCACAGTGCTGCTGGCTTCGTCCAGATGACAGTGGGTTTGTTGAAGCAGGTGTTTGATGGCATCTTCAACTGCAACTCCACAGCGATAACCAAACTGATGAGGATCTTGATAGTTTATTGTTTGCTTACTCAGGTGGGCCAACAGCAGTCTCTCTAGGACCTTCATGATATGGGATGTCAGGGCAACAGGTCTATAGTCATTGAGGACTGATGGGTGAGTTTTCTTTGGTACCGGAACAAGACAGGAGGTCTTCCACAACACTGGAACCTTCTTCTGGGCCAGGCTAAGGTTGAAGAGGTGCTGCAGCACCCCACAGAGTTGCTCTGCACAGGCCTTCAGGAATCTAGGGCTGACATGATCTGGACCTGCAGCCTTATTCCGATTCAGTCTCTCCAGTTGCATCTTCACCTGACTTCTTGAGACACACAGGTGGAAGGGGGAGGCAAAGGGAGCATCAGCATCTTCTGATTTGGTTGAAGGCAAACATGTAGAAGCACAAGGGGCCCATGGCCGACGTGGAAGAAAAGACATTTGAGGTGTTACAGGACAGCTGGTGGTCCTGTGGGTCAAAGGAGGGTGAGATGTCTGTTTGGCTGTGAGCAGAAGAGGAGGATGTTGAGCTTGTTTCTGAACTGAACCTATTGAAGAATGTGTTTAGTTCATTGGATCTGTCCAGACTTCCATCGGCCTGATCATCCTTCTGCTTGAAGCCTGTGATCTTCTTCATCCCTGACCACACATCTCTGATATTGTTTTGCTGGAGCTTGCTCTCCAGCTTCTTCTTGTACACCTTCTTTTCTCACAGTCCTCTTTATTACAGGTTGTCTCTGAACGAGGGGCTTATATTTTGAGCAGAGAAAAACAAGATTGTGATCTAATTTGCCTAGAGGTCTTGCTGTAGAGATGTATGAGTCCTTGACATTTGCATAAAACAAATCCAATGTTTTGTTTTCTCTGGTAGAGCAGCTGACAAACTATTGAAACGTTGGAAGTGTAGCAGAGAGTGAAGCATGGTTAAAATCACCAGATATTGCCACAAATGCATTAGGGTGTTGTGTCTGTAGCTTAGCAACAACTGAGCTGATGGCATCACATTCAGTGTCGGCAACAGCTAAAGGTGGAACATATACTGTACCACAATAAGTGTTTGCCTATAACAGCAACAATGTGCAGCCTTGGCTGGCACCTTTTCCTCATGCTCCCTACTGAAAATAAAAATTCAGAAAATGTAAACAACAACACTGCCCCTGCACCCTGTTTCTCGTTCTGATGGACCTCCCACTGCTGTCAATCAAATGTACCCAAAAGGAAAATCTAACCTACATCCCGACGCGCCAGAATCAGCTGATCCAACGTAAGAAGGTAAAGAAATGTTAAAATCATTTGTTCATCATTTGTTCAAAATTCATTTGTTCATGTTTAAATTCATTTGTTCATGTTTTAATTCATTTGTTCATGTTTAAATTCATTTGTTCATGTTTAAATTAATTTGTTCATGTTTTAATTCATTTGTTCATGTTTAAATTCATTTGCTTATGTTTAAATTCTTTGTTTTATGGTTTTTAATTTTATTTTTTTCATGTTTAAATTCATTTGTTCATGTTTTAATTCATTTTGTTCATGTTTAAATTCATTTGTTCATGTTTATAATTCATTTGTTCATGTTTAAATTCATTTGTTCATGTTTTAATTCATTTGTTCATGTTTAAATTCATTTGCTTATGTTTAAATTCATTTGTTCATGTTTTAATTCATTTGTTCATGTTTTAATTCATTTGTTCATGTTTTAATTCATTTGTTCATGTTTTAATTCATTTGTTCATGTTTAAATTCATTTGTTCATGTTTTAATTCATTTGTTCATGTTTAAATTCATTTGCTTATGTTTAAATTTATTTGTTCATGTTTTAATTCATTTGTTTATGTTTTAATTCATTTGTTTATGTTCAAATTCATTTGTTCATGTTTTAATTCATTTGTTTATGTTTTAATTCATTTGTTTATGTTTTAATTCATTTGTTTATGTTTAAATTAATTTGTTTATGTTTTAATTCATTTGTTCATGTTTAAATTCATTTGCTTATGTTCAAATTCATTTGTTTATGTTCAAATTCATTTGTTCATGTTTTAATTCATTTGTTCATGTTTTAATTCATTTGCTTATGTTTAAATTCATTTGCTTATGTTTAAATTCATTTGCAGAGTCTGGAAGTGATCGCTAACCTTTCTAACATTCCTTAAATTACAGTTAAGTTAAATAACTTCTTCTAAGTTAAATGTTTCTAGCTGAAGTTAGCATATGATCTGTAGCTTCTGAAAGCGCTGTTTCATTTTTTAACAGCAGGATTGGAAGTCATGAATCAGAGGCTAGCTTCAGTGTTGTGTTTTCAACCTGAAACAGCAGTGAACTGTTTCAGGTTGAATCACAATGCAACAGTCTGCCTTGTGTAAATAGATGGGGTCCAAGATCCCATTCTGGGCAGAACTGCAAATCTGGTTTGGGACATTGAAAGGAGACATTTTAGTCTTAGATTTGAATCAGGCTACCCTTTGTATCTGGTGAAGAGAAAAGGTTAGTATTTTGCTGATTGAATAGTCAGTATTCCTGAAATCTGGATGGATGGTCACTATGGATGCTGTTAGATGAAAGAGAAACACCGCACTGGTTAAGGCAAGAGACAAGATCTTTCAACAGCTGTGTAGCAAGCTGAGTCATGTAAGGGCAGAATGCAAATATCATGAGACAGAAACAGATAACTTGGCTATAATTGAGCTATGTGGCCTTGATCAAGAAGAGAGATGACAGGGAGCATGAGCAAATGAAACAAAACACAAAAGTTAAGTCAATGTTTCAGGAAGATATATACCCCTTTTCCATTAGTGCCGACTCTACTTGAGTCAGGTCAGGTTGGTTTGGGTCGGCTCTACATGTTTTAATTTGTTTTCCATTACAATTGAGTACCATCGCAATGTAAGCAGGATCATCAATAGAACGGTTGCCCCACAGACTGAAAAAGCAACATGATATGATTTCTATTTGAGACAAACACAACAACAGTCTTGACTGCTGCTCAGCCTTTTGGCTGTTGTCAGATTCAGAGTGAAAGAAGAACCAGAGAAGGCTGGGGGCAGCAGGACGAAGTGCTCTGAATAAATATAGAGGAAAGCCATGGAGTGGGACTGAACTGAAGGGTACGAGCTAGAGGACGTGAGAGGGAAAGCTAGAGCAACCTAATGCTAGCTTACTGGTGGTCATATACACAAAAAGCCCAGCGTACAACGATTTAAAGGTTGAAGATATTTGTTATTAAAATATGCTGTGACTGGTGACGTTACCCAATCCATGACTGACAGTCTTTTAACGTTGTGTTTATAGCACGACTCGGCACAGTTTGAACCGCAGGCAACCAGGTACTAAAAAGAGTAATGATTTTCTGTAACCTTTACTACGGAAAAAGCTTAAAAAGCCAGTAGAGCCGTACCAAACCATGCTGAGTAGGGACTAGTGGAAAAGGGGCAATAGATCTTTGCCTAATGAGAATAACCTTGGAAACCCATGTATTCCTTTGACTGTAAAATGGCTACATTAGGCATGTGTATTAACCATAATTCACCATATATAAAAAAAAACTGGAATGTGCTTACTATTACTGTGTATGACTCTGAAACAGAGCAGGATTGAATGTCTTCCCCTGAAATGATGGGGACAGAAAGTGGCTAATAGCAGATGGGAGAGTCAAATGAAAAGATATCAAAATCTATGTATCTACATGCAAGCCCCAGCAGAGTCCTGTCTCCCTGCAGTGTTCTGACTGTATTTCTTCAAATGGCTCAGTGAATGCACCCTAATGATCTCCTGTTTTCCACTCATATATCTGAAGAATAGTATATTTGATCCAAAATTGAGCCAGAGGAGCTGAGGTGAACTACAAGAGTTAGTGTCCCACCACATAATTAAATAGAAAAGCCTCACCAACACAGACACGGGGGTCTCGAATATCCCTGTTAGGGTCTTGGTAGTAGAATGGTTTGCACATCTCACAGTTGCGTCCCATTGTTTTGTGCAGACAGTTATCACAAACTCCTCCGCTGGTGTTGCCTGTAGCCAAATACACCGCCGCATCAAAGTGACACTGGTCTGAGTGGCCATTGCAGTTACATGCTGCGGAAAAAGGAAAATATCAAATGAACATTTTAACTCACATAAAATGTCAAAATAGTTCATGTTGAGATGTTTGTGCAGTAAAGGAGAGCCTAGTTCTACAGTGTTTTGTAAAATTATTCATCTCCTCAGAACTTCTTCACATTTTGTCACGTAAAACCACAAAAGTAAGTGTATTTTATTGAAATTTTTCTGATATATCAAAACAAAGTAGCACATGTTTGCGAAGTAGAAAGTGTTTTTACTGATACCCATAATTAGAATCCAGTTAAACCAATTGGCTTCTGTAATTCCCAGCCAGCTAAACTGGAGAGCATTAATCTGAGGAACAGCCATAAGGGACCTTTGTAAGTCTGGAGGAGCTGCAGAGATTCAACGCTCTGGTGGGAAAGATTGTTGACACCACTATTGTACTTAAAAAATGTAAAAGGCAAGAATCAAGCCATCACTAAAAGAGAGTCATAAAAAGTCACATTTGGTTTGCCGCAAGCCATCTAGGAGATAGAGGTGTAAGAAGGTCCACTGGTCAGATTAGACCCAAACAGAACTTTATGGGCTACATGCAACGTTCTATATGTGGCAGAAAACTAGCACTTCATATCACCCTGAAGACATGCTGAAACATGATGTTGGCAGAGTCGTGCTGTGGGTATGGTTTTGTTCAGCAGGGACACGGAAGCTGGTCACCGTTGATGAGAAAGTGGACAGAGTTTATAGCAGGACAATCCTGGAAAAAAAATCTGTTAAAGGCTACAGAATACGTCAGACTGGAGCAGAGGTGCACCTTCACCATCATCGTACAGCAGTCCTTAAATCTATGCAGTGGTTCCAGTTTGTAAAAGCATGGAATTTAAAATCTAAATGGTCTTGAGACTAAATACATTTAGGAGTTGCTGGTCAGCTATGAACCATTAGGTAGACCCTTCATGTCATCAGAAAACTCTTCACTGTGTTCTAAACAAGAGGAGGTGGCATTTAGTTTCTGTGCTCCTCAGCTCTAGAACCGACCATCTGGAAGCCTGAGATGTTCAGAAACTGTCGGCTTCTTTTAATCAAGATTGAAAGCAAAAAACATGTTCACTGCAGCTCAGCCAAAAAGGCTGACATTTAGTCAATGCTCACTTTGTTTTATGTGATTATGTCTCATATTTTTATGCTTTTTTGTGTTGCTTCATTTAAATTTATATTTATAAGTACGAAGTATTGTGTTGGTCTCTGTTTAAATTATCCTGTGTATGAATTATCCCAGAAATAAACTTGCCTTCCAGCTGGACCACGACCCAAACATACAATAACAGTGGAAAATCTAAAATTTCTCACACATTAGGTGTCAAGAAGCTGGAGAACATATGCTGTTAATTCTGTTTCTTCTTGTTCTATTGTCTCTAAGCCAAACTTTTATTGTTAAGCCACTCATTCTTCCCACACAGTCATGTCAGTTGTCTTAGAAAACAAATGTCTACTCATCTGTATTTGCCAGAAGAAAGATGTGATGATCAGCTTAGTCTCAGAGGGTTTTTTTTTTTAAACCCCATGCTGTACATCGATAACATCTCATGTACAGTTTTCTATTGCCGTCACTTACAGTTACGTGAATGCCAAAAAATTTGGCCTCGAGAAATGAATGTGTTTTGGACTTGGAAAGTCTACCTCTGCAGGTGTGCGGGTCCTCTGCTTCTGCCGGTCTCCAAGGTGAGTCGTTGTGGAAATCTTTGCAGCGTTCACAGTTCAGGCCATCAGTGTTATGCTTGCAAATACAGCGGCCATGGATCTAACCAATCAGAGTCAAGGAGAATGATGCGTTAAAAAAGGCTAAAACAGGCTGGAAAAACACAGTTAAGGAAGACTATTTAATATAAAATAATAGATACTTGTGATTTTCTTTGGCTCTTTCAGTATTTTAGGCAACAAGATTGTTTGTTATGGAAAAGTGTTGTTAAAAGGATTAGAGGTCCATTTCAATAGTTTAATTTAACAAAATGCATTTTGAGTGAATTGATCTAAAAAGCTGCTGAAGTTCTTTGAGGTGCCAGTGAAAGAAGCTTCAGTGATTTCCCTTCGAACAGGATAAACCTAGACCGTTTCTTTCTTTGTGCAAATATAAAATAAATGTTTAGTCAGTTTTACTAATTAGGGGTTATGTGAATTGATCTGAGATTAAAATTGTGAGCGTGAGAAGCATAAGTAAGTCATTTGAACACAGGTTTGAGCTGTTTATCTTCCATATTTTGGTTACCAATAATGACACTAACGAAACAACTTCTACTCATATGGTGCATTTAACTAAGCAACTGTAAAACAGGAACAGATTAGTTTAGGTATGTATTTTTAGTGGAATTTGTAAAATATTACACAAAGTTATGAGCAGGAGATCTGGTTAACTTCTTGCTGTATCAAAGAGTTTTTCTAAGGCCTTATAAAAGACATAGCCTGTTAGAAAAGTGCTAAAAGGGCTGAATTTTATGCAGGCTTTCTCGACCAGACTTAAGTACAGTCCAGAAATTCCCAAAGCGGTTGAGATCAGGGCCATTCCAGAATCTTAAAGTTAGCCAGTTTTATTTCTTCCAAAACCTGTTTTGATTGTTGTTTGTGATCATTGTCCTGTTGACAAATCCAGCAGTGGCCGGGTTTCACTTATCTCACCCAAACTGTTACTTTTGATGAAAGGGAAACAGCCAGAATAGTAAAGAACAACCTAGGAACCAGAATGGCTCAATACCATTGTAAAAAGACACTAGAGGACACTGAAATTAGTTTTACATCGATGTAGATTGCAAGGGAGCTAACCAAGAAACAACCCCCTGCTCCAAGACAAACACCTCTAAGCAAGGCTGCAACTCACAAATGTGTAGACTATGCTTACAAGTCAGCTCAGTGTCCAGAAACCAGTAAATTTAAAAGAACCCTACCAGTTCTGCCAAAAGAATGGAAAAACATTACACCAGAATAATGTCCGAACCTTGTCGACGACTACAGAAAGTGTGTGTTTTCTCTGCAACTTTCTCGGGCACATTTAACTTAGTATTAGAGAAGGTTTATGTTGTATGACATTACTACCTAATAAAAGAACACTTCAAATTCATCATTTAAAGCCCAAAAGAATTGAATGTATCCTTATAGTATTCATTATGAGTGGATGTGACCATCTGACTGGCCTTGTACTTCCAACACGTTCCTTAACTCTGATATTTTCAAGAAAATGACAAAAGAAAGTCTTCCCAACTCTTCAACCTTTGTTGATCTCCACACCTGGACTGAGTTAAGTCTCAGAATAACTATTATTTTGAACAGATAAATCCATGACTATGTGCCCCTTTGCCTAGTGGTTTGTGTTGTTCTCATTGATGCAGCTTGTCCTCCACCTCCGTACCTTCTGCTTTTAAGCCTATATTTGGGTCTTTGTTTCACGCCAACACACACATGATATGTGCTAGTGATATAATCCGTTAACCTACCATGCCAATCTCATGGGTGTTTACTCCCGGCACTGGTGCGCACTCTGAGGCGTGTCCATAACAAAAGCAGCTTCCTCGGACAACCAGCTCGTTAATGGCGTAATAGTATTTTTGTAAGACGTCCGAGCGCCGGTCCAACAGGTCGTCTCCCAGGGTGTTGAGCTTTGTGAAGTTGATGCGCAGGTTGGTGATGCGCAAAAGTTCTGAGGAGAAGAAAACCAGATTTAAATAAACCTTAATTATAAGTTTGTTTAATTATAACAAAAACACTTTTTTGAGGCAAGAAACTAGATAATATTTGCTTAAACCAGCTTTTTTGTTTCTATTCAGCATGTAAAGAGGAGTCAGATTTACAGAGCTTTGTAAAACTAGACATACTCATTGAGCTCTGATATTGTGCCAACCACAAACTTCAATGAATTATTTTGGAATTGTATGTGATAAGCAAGGAGTGCAGTGAAACTGTGAAATGGAAGCGAACTGATACACAGTCTTTAAAATATTTTACAAATAACAATCTGAAAAGTCTGATTTTCATTTGTTTGCAGCTGTCCGGAGTGAACATACAGCGGGAGGTCTTTTGGGGATGTCTCTACCATCTTTGCACAAATCAAGACATCCCTTAAATAGAACCTGTCTGAACACATCGGGGACGCTAAAAAATCTCGAGAAACAGATGGGAAACCAAGTTGTTAAAATCTATCAGTCTGGCAAGGGTTACAAATGCAAGTGAGAAGTCACATGCCTTCATTGATGTCATTACTATTTAACAACAAGAAAAAGACCGGACAAAAATTGCACAAATGAGAAAGTTTTGAGGTCAAAACCACTGCTTTGTAAAAACAGCACAAAGCCTACATCACATTTACCAAACAAACATCTTGATGATCCCCAAGATCTTTGGGAAAAAAATTTATAGACTGAAGAGAGCAAAGTAGAACCTTCTGAAATGTGTGTGTCTTGATCCATCTGGCAGAAGACTAACAACATTTCAGAAAAAAACATCTTACTGACAGTAAAATGTGGTGGTGGTAGTATCATGATCAGGGGCCACATATCTTTCCAGACCTGCATGACTTGCTGTATTTGATAGGACCATGAATTCTCTCTGGCTATCAGTATGTCACCTTTAGCACAAGTACACTTGCGTTGTGTAGCAGTACAATGATTCAAATCACATCAACAAGTCCACTGACTGGCTCAAAAACAAATGAAATGAAGGTTTTGGAGTTGCCTAGTCAAAGTCTGGACTTTAATCCAAGATGCTGTAGCCACTGTGGAAGACAGTGTAACTGATAAAAAACAATTCCGCAAAGAGGGGGCCAATATTCATTCGCAGCAATGTAAAAGACTCATTGCCAGTTGTTATGGCACAACCAGTTATTAACCTGGATCTATATTTAATATAGCCAAGTGGTTTGGAGAACTATTTTACCCTCAATAATAAAATGATAATTGGGAAAACCTCTTTTTGTATTTACTCTGGGTATCTTTACCTGATATCAAAATTAGTTTGATGATCTGAAAGTGTGAGAAAATAGTCAAAGCAGAGATTATCTTTAAGGGGGGAAATATTTTTCTAATGCAATGTGGATTCATTCGTAATGAAGAATAATTTAATACCACGCATCACACTCAATTAATGTAATTTATTTTTAGGGATGTTACCTTGATGACAGCCTTTCTTTAGGTGACTTTGTCACTATGTTAAGATGCTAAAGGGGCCAACTTGGTTTGAGGTACAGTGAGTGGCTGCAGCAGACATTTTGTCTGGGTCATAATGAAGGTATTTAAAAAAATGTAATTGCAATATAAAGATAAAAAGTTGAGTCTGTAGAATGTGGTTTGGCTGGCTGGGTAATTTATTCCAGCTTTCATCATGCTGATTCATCAACCTTGGTGATGATGTTTTTTTTCTCTTGTTCAGACAAGTTAGCCAAATTCAGATAGCATGCTAATAGCAGGTGACAAATCCTTTTTGTCAGAAAGCAAAAACTATTTCAGTGTCTGAACTGGGTTGCACGCAGCCTAGGTTTGCAAAATATCTTGTTCAAACAGTCTTTGTTTATGAAAAAAGGGATACAAATGTCAAGGATGACATTGTACTCTGATGTTCTTGTTATTGTTATAAACACATCAACATCTTCACTGACCTTGTATGTCCAAGCTGTAGGGATCTTCCACAGGAATCGCTGGATCCAGCACTTTAAAAATGACCTTCATTACAGAGTAGAATAGTTTGTGGAAAGAAATTTGGAGAAAATTATATTTCAGTTAAACCTGATTCCACCTAAACAATAAAAATATATTAAGCTTCATGGTAAGTAACCTGGTCAGAAGAAACAAATTAGATGTCTGATTTGTGAAAATAAAAGCCACCATTATGTTTCAGAGTCATCCTCGTTTTTTCTCCTAAGCAAAAATTAATTATATTTATCATTTACTAAATCAGTAAATTTATTACTAATGATGTTGACAGTTTCTATTTTGAAAGTGTAATTCTGTGAAGGTATCTGTAGATAGTGCCTTATATACAGTACAGTCGCTAAAATGGGAGTGTGACTGTACTCTGACAAACATGGAGCTCAATAAAAATATGAATCTTTAAAAATATGGGTGCTTTTCAACAATCATATCATTTTTACATGATTGTTGATAAAGATTTTTACACTGATTATTGAGGTGGGTACAAATAATTGTTAATATATTTTCAAATCTAAATCAACCAGGGATATGAATATTTTGGACTTTACTATTAGGAACTCTGCCAAAGTCTCTTTGGCCACTTTAGCTGATCCCAAAATCAAGAATTGACAGAATGAAGTATATTTATAGTTTTAAACATAAATACTTCATTTTTGTTTCCCCCACAACATTATTCCTCTCTCTTTTGTGGTCATTATAAATGGGCAGCTATGGAAATTAGGTGATGACATCATTTCTGACTTCAAGGCACTTTTAGGACCACCCATAACTACTTTCCTTGTTAACACTGGTCAAACTGATTTTATTTAATTAGCCAATGTGTCAGTCCTAGCAAGACACTGCTCAAAACCAAGAATCAGTTCCAACTGTGAGTGACCAAATGTAACAGAGAGTCAAGTATGAGGAACAAAAAGTGCTTGTTAAGTATTATTCTGTCAGCTAGGTTTTAGATATTGGGTTCAAATGTGTTGTATTAGCTGGTTAGTTGGCTCCCTGTATATGATCGGGATCTCTTTGACTTGTAAAGGGCCTTAAGAGGACATTTATTTTGAACTGGTGCTATATTAATAAACTGAATCATTATTGATGGTCTCATATTTTTCAGCTTACCTCTCCGTTGTTTGAGGGCTCAATGTCAGAGTAGCGTTGCTCACAGATGATGTCGTTAATTTGATGCAAGCCGTTGGCAGGGATGCTGGGGAAAGTTCTAGTACAGTTGGAGGCGAAGTAGCGGTAGGGGCGCCACGTGCGGCCAAAATCAGCTGAGCGTTCAATTATCAAAGCTGCAGGCCGAAAGGTCTAAAGAGGTTCAAAGAACATAGAAATGCTTATAGCAGAAGCCAAACTCATCAGTTTGGACTGTACATCACAGCAAATACAGATTCAAATTCAAAGTAATACTTTTGTTGCGATGACAGCACCTTGTCTAAGTGATTTATCTAAAGCTTCTGGTTAGTGTTAGCTCTACCAACAGGTAATGGTTTCAAACCTACCGGAATGTCCACATTTGAGAGTGTACATAACAAACATGCACCTTTACAAGTCTGGAGCAGATACAGTACACTGAAAAAAAAATGACAGAAAGGCAAAGGCAATTTTATTTTGGGTTTAGACTAAAACATTTATGCCCCTTTTCCACCTGTCCCTACTCAGCACGGTTTGGTAAGGCTCCACTCACTTTTTAGGCTTTTCTATTAGTAACAGTTCCGTGAAACCGTTTTTATTTTTAGTGCTTGCCTGCTTGCAGTTCCAAGTGAGCCGACCAGCGCTTAAAACATAACATCAGAAGACTGTCAGTTTCCTTTGTGAATATGGTGCTCGGTGGTGTCTGCTCCGTTTTGCTTGTGGGTGGTGGCTGGCGTGACGTTGCACGGGGCCCTTGCCTTGCCGTCGTGGCGCTGTGTTGTGAGGGACAGGTGTGGCGTGGGTGCTTGGAGCAGGGGTGTGTGTGGAGCTTGCACTGTGTGGATGTGTCTTCGTCGGCTTTTCGGGGGTGCAACCCACCTGTGGGGGTGTACCCCTGTGTAGAGGGGATTCATGGTGTTTGGATTCGGGGGCACGTGTTTGATATTTGTGTCCTGGTTGGGGGTGGCCCTGTGGGGAAATTCATGTTGGGGTTCATGGGAGGTGAGGGGCTCATGGGGTTGAGATTGAAATACATTGGGGGGTTGGAACTGTTGTATCCTGGGATGATTCCGGTTGGCGGGATTTTTTTGGACCAGGTAGACCCCTCTTTTGTTCGTGTCCCGGGGGCTGGAGTCGGAGCGGGGGGTCAGGGTCTGGGCCAGGGTCGTTCGGGTTCGGGTTCAGTGTTGTTCTGGGTGCTGTGGTCAGGCAGGTCTGTGGCTCCTTACATTCGCTATTGCATATTTTTATGGAGAAACTTTAAATACACAAGCGTGCTCACACTTCCAATGTCCAAGAGATATTTCCAAAGGGGGGTGTACTGTCGAGGTCTGTGAGTTTGCTGTGTATTTGTGTTTGCCTGCTATTTACTCTGCTTGGTCGCTAGATGGTGTTGGAGTTCACAGGTGCAGAGGGGACAGGTGCTTCGCATTGATTACCTGGAGGTGTATTTAGGCTGGACGCTGCCGGCACTTCGATGCCTAAGTATTAGCCACCAGTGATAACAAACTATCGCCAAACTGTTGCTCTAGTTTTTGCTTTCCTGCTTCTTCCAGTACTCCGAGTAATTCAAGTGTGTCCTCCACCTCAGGTTGTTTCCAGACATGGCTGAGTTAAAGCTGGTTTTCAGACTCTTCTTAAAGAGCATTCTCTGACTTCTGGGTAAAGGATTCAAGTCTCCAGTTATCTCCTCCGGATCAAATTCAAGCTGGCAGCTTCCTGGCTCTTCGACCATCTGGATCAAGTCATAAGCGACCCCTGTCCACCCTCCAACCAGCTCCAACGCAAGTACCTCCAACCTGTGTTCCACACCATCATTCCACTCTCATCATACAGTCCTGGATCAGAGCTCCTAAGGATCTACCTTCGTGTGACTAACCCCTGGAAAGATCTACCTCCACAAAACTGCTCCTGTGTTGCGCTCTCAAACCCCGCATCTCTCATCCCTCTGGCGATTCAACTTCCTCCCCCAGTAAGCATAGTGACAAATAGCTTTAAAATAAGTGTTTATTTCCTCTGGTCTTACCCTCTCTCCCATCTTCTGTGCAGCTGGTGATTTACCAATCCAGGATCTCAAACCCAAATCACTTCCGTGAAAATAAAACTTTTAAACTTTCTATTTATCGCCTGAGTGTTAATCTGCATGTGGGTCAGATCATTAACAAAAACCCTGACAGAATACACCGGCCAACAAGACCCAGCAGAAGCACTTAAGAGAACCCTATCTGAACATTCATCACAAATTCTAGCTCATGATTCATCTCTCCGTTCCCTTGCACAGCAGCAGAGACAGACCAACGTTCAACCTGAACAAATTGCCTTAATGCTCCAACACACTCTGATCAGCCAAATTTCCACTACAGCAGAGGGCGCCAAAGCTTCCCCGGTCTCACAGCAGCTTTCTCACTCGCGTGACGTCACTTCCCCTAACCCTGTGAAGTATTCTGGAGAGGTGGGTCATTGTCGGCGTTTTCTTCTTCAGTGTTCGCTTGTTTTCAATCGCTCCCCACAATCCTTCCTACATGACCATGTAAAGATTTCTTATATTCTTGGTTTATTGACTGGTAAAGGTTTAAGATGGGCTGAGGCTCGCTTCCCCAACTGCAATCAGTTTGGGTGTTCTTTTGATGATTTTGTGCAGGAGTTTAAACAGACATTCTTCCCTGAAGCAGATCAAACTAACACAGCTCGTCACTTATGGTCTCTAAGACAAAGAAATAGACCAGTTGCAGAGTTTTCGGTTGATTTTCACTGTTGCAGCTGCTTCCGGTTGGAACAACTGTGCACAAAAGACAGCCTCCTTTCAGTCCCTGGATGAATCTCTAAAAGATTAGTTACTACTGCTAGATGAACCTAAAAAACTTAATGAATTGATCGCTTTAGCGACAAGGCTTGATAACCCTATGAGGGAGCGAAGGAGGTCCCGAGTAGAGCGAACTGCTGTGAGACCTCAGGTCCCATTTAACGCCCCACCTTCCACCAGATCACCTTCTCGGGCATCAGTTCCCGACTCAGAACCCATGTAGGTTGGGTGCACCCACCTCTCTCCTGAGGAGAGACAGAGACGAAGGCAGGAGAACCACTGTTTATATTGTGGCTCCTCAGATCATTTCATAGCCGCATGCCCCCATTGTCCAGTGCGGCCAAAAGACAGGGTCCGTCAGTCGTAGAGGGGAGACCGACGGACCAATACAGTGCCTTCAGACCCCCCAGACTTGTTCTACCTGCCTCAATTGTTTTCAATCAACAGACTCAAAACCTGCCAACTCTGATCGATTCTGGTAGTGAGCAAAATCTAATCGATAAGGAGTTAGTAGACCTTGCTAAGATAGAGGTGGAACCCCTACCCTCACCACGCTTAGTTTCAGCTCTAGATGGTCAGAGATTGCATAAAATATGTCATCGTACTAAACCTCTAGAACTCTTACTTTCTAGAAATCATAGGGAAAAGATTTCGTTCTTTGTGTTCCCCGTTGCCCATGATCCTCTAGTTTTAGGTTTCCCGTGGTTACAAAGGCACAATCCACACTTAAATTGGTCAGAGTGTCGAGTCAAGTCACGGTCCACCCATATTCTCTCTTCCTGCCTCCAGTCAGCTGTTTCTTAAAGTCCGCCTGAGTTGGAAAACATTGACAATGATCCTGCAGATCTTTCACAAGTTCCCACTGAGTATCACAATCTGAGACAGGTTTTTAGTAAGGCCAAGGCCTCGTCCCTACCACCTCACAGACCGTACGACTGTGCTATTAACCTTCTCCCGGGGGCCACACTCCCGTCCAGCCGACTCTATAATATTTCTCGACCTGAGAGTCAGACTATGGAGAAGTACATTAATAAGTCCTTGGCAGGAGGTATAATTCGCCACTCCTCGTCCCCTTTGGGAGGGTTTTTTTTCTTTGTGGGTAAAAAAGATGGGTCTCTGCGTCCCTGCATTGATTATAGGGGTTTAAACCAGATCGCTATCAAGAACAAGTATCCCCTTCCTCTCATTTCCTCTGCTTTCGAACCGGTACATGGCTCAACCATTTTCACTAAGTTAGATCTTAGAAATGCCTATCACATTGTCAGAATCCGCCGGGGGGATGAGTGGAAAACGGCCTTCAAGACACCATGGACACTTTGAGAACTTAGTAGTGCCTTTCGGTCTTTGCAATGCACCAGCAAACTTTCAGGCTTTAGTTAATGACGTTCTCAGAGATTTTTTGAACATTTTTGTTTTTGTCTACTTAGATGATATTTTGATTTATTCCAAGAACATGGAGGAGCACTGTCGTCATGTCCGCCTAGTACTTCAACGGCTTCTGGAGAACCGGCTTTTTGTAAAAGCAGAGAAATGTGAGTTTCATCAATCATCTGTTACATTCCTGGGTTTCATTTTAGAGGGTGGACAGGTCCGCTCGGACCCTGAAAAGATTAACGCTGTGCTCGACTGGCCAGTTCCAGATTCCCAAACACAGCTACAGCGTTTCTTTGGATTTGCCAATTTTTTTCGGAGGTTTATCAGAGACTATATTCAGACAGCTGCCCCCCTCACTGCCTTGACCTCCACTAAGACTCTTTTCTCCTGGACACCGGAAGCGAACAATGCATTTCAGACTTTGAAAGACAAATTTTCTAAAACCCCCATCCTTACTCATCCAGATCCCTCCAAACTATTTGTATTGGAGGTCGATGCTTCTGACACCGGAGTGGGGGCAGTGTTGTCACAACAATCACAAACTTATAAGAAACTGAACCCCTGTGCTTTTTCTCTTGCAGACTCAGTGCAGACTCAGTGAGGGAACTATGATGTAGGTGACAAGGAACTCTTAGCCATCTAATTGGCTCTGGAGGAGTGGCATTACTGGCTAGAGAGGGCTGAACACCCAGTCTTAGTGTGGACGGACCACAAGAACGTAGCTTACCTACAGTCAGCCAAACGGTTAAATCCTCGCCAGTGACTTTGGTCCTGGTTTTTCTCCCGTTTTAACATGTCTATCTCTTACAGACCAGGCTCCAAGAATGCCAAACCTGACACCCTATCCAGACAATTCTCCCCCGATGATTCTGAGAAAGAACCTGCACCCATTTTGCCTCCCAATTGGACTATTGGTTCACTTATATGGGAAATAGAGGATCTCGTCACCTGAGCTCAACGTGACGAGCCCGACCCTGGAACTGGGCCCCAGAACTTTGTGCCTTCGACTCCCCGTTCAAGCCTGATCCACTGGTTTCACACAGCTAAGTTATCTGCCCATCCCGGAGTTAGCAGAACAATAACTTTGATCTCCAGACGATTTTGGTGGCCGTCTCTCCACTGTGATGTAAGGGAGTATGTTCAAGCTTGCACTGTCTGCGCTAGAAACAAGACCACTAATCAACCACCTGCTGGATTGCTTCAACCCCTAAGCATCCCTAAATGGCCCTGGTCCCAGATTGCTTTGGACTTTGTAACTGGGCTCCCAACTTCGAAGGCCATGACCACCATTTTAACCATAGTTGGCCGTTTTTCTAATGCCTGCCATCTTGTTCCTCTGAAAAAGCTACCATCCTCTCTCCAAACAGCACAACTAATCATTAAACACGTTTTCAGACTACATGGTATTCCCCAGGATATACTCTCTGATCGCGGACCTCAGTTTATTTCTCTAGTGTAGAAACAGTTCTGTTTAGCTTTGGGGGCTAAGGTGTCACTAACCTCTGGTTATCATCCACAGTCAAACGGACAGACCGAACGAATGAACCAACAGTTGGAATCCACCCTCAGATGCCTCACTTCCACCAACCCTACAGACTGGTGTACGTATCTTTCCGGGATTGAATATGCTCACAATTCTCATGTCTCCTCAGCTACTGGTCTTTCTCCATTCAAAGCCTCCATCGGCTACCAGCCACCTCTGTTCTCAGCTGGTGAGAAAGACATTGCAGTAACCTCTGTCCATCACCACATTCGTCACTGCAAGCGCATCTGGTAATCCACCATTCATGCCCTCCAATGCACAGCATCACAGAATAAGAGATTCGCAGATAAACGACGCAGACCCGCACCTGAGTATCATCCCGGTCAGAGAGTTTGGCTTTCATCTCGAGACATTCCCCTCAAATCCATGTCCAAGAAGCTTTCTCCTCGTTTCATCGGGCCCTACGTAATCGAGTCTGTGATCAGCCCCACTGCTGTACGTCTGCGTCTGCCCTCAAGTCTCCGAGTTCATCTCACGTTTCATGTCTCTCAGATTAAGCCAGTACTCACCAGTGATCTCTATCCCATATCACTCCCGTGAAAATAAAACTTTTAAACTTTCTATTTATCTCCTAAGTGTTATTCTGCATGTGGGTCAGATCATTAACAAAAACCATGACACGTACAGGAGGTGAGGGAGAAGCATCTCCACTCTGAGATCCGATTAGAGGATGCAGCTACTCACCCATTCCCTGAAGTCTGGCAACCCTGAGGAGGAAACTATGGTCTATATGTCATGGCACCAAGTGAGTATCGGAAGGAAATTTATACATTTTGGCTCAGCTTTTTCTTCACCCTGACAGACTGGAGCAGTGCCTGTTACTGTAGACCCAGAGGCCCAGATCCATCTACCCATCTCCCGCTGCATCCTACCATCACTCGCCAACAAGTCACCAAGAGACTTAACTTCTAAGCCTGAGACAGACACTGATGGAACAATCCACATTTTTCCATTTGAAAACTACAGCCTCAGACTTAGAGGTCCTGACCCTTACACTGGTTTGTTTACGCCAGGGAAAGCTAAAGGTTATAGCTTGAAGACACCATCAAAATTACAAAAGACATCACCAAAAAAAGGTGAGTAAAACCTAATATTTAGCTGCACATCTTTTAAAAAGTAGAACTTCATTTTGCAGGCCTTAACCACAAACCTTTTCATAGCTTACTTTGACTGACATAAGTTTAAAATCTTTCATTTCTTTTTCCTGATGAACCCTTAGCTGTTTTCCTAGGGGCTTAATGGGTCAACAACACCTTTTACATTTTTTGCAAATATAGATGTAAATAGCAGGAATTTTAAGATCAAATGTTAATATTTAGCCCCTTAAGCCACGGGGGCCTATGAACAGGACCCCAAATGGCTAAAAAGAATTAAGTGCATAATTTTGACATCAGAATGTCACAATTTATTTCTAAAATATTGAGGATTACCTTTACAGAGAAATCAGGCGTTTGCATTGCCTCCAAAAAAATAAAAATTTGGAGCACATGGTTTTTAGACATTTTGGGGTGAATGTTAAGGGGTTAGTCTCTAAGAAAAAGGGAGGAGCATTAGTTTTCAATAAGCGTAAAAAAATACATTCATACTCGGTTAACAAGGTTGGTTAACAACATAAAATTACAAAGTATGTACCAAAAACTAAAGGGCTGCATGGTGTCCCAGTTTCGTAGCACTGTTGCCTTGCAGCAAGAAGGATTCCACTCCCGGTCTTTCTGCATGGAGTTTACATGTTCTGGCACCAGTTTCCCCGCAACCCCCTATAGTAGAAGCGGTAGATAATGACTGACCTTAAACTTCATGATAAGATGCGTGAAGTGGAATTCGGCCTCAAGGTTCAGTCTGATGCTGACGTCTTCCTTACCTGCGAAGAACATACCAAAACACCTCATTAACAAATGACCATGTTTTTAGTCACAGCTGTAGATGCTCACACAGTTTTATGTCTCCAGGATGTGTCATGGAAACATGTACCTCCACAGAACAGAAGCAATGAGTAAACAGATCATGTTTGTGTTCATTGTGTAAGAGTAAATACACACCGTTGACAGACTTCCAGAAGGTCTCGTCCTCATTGAGGTCTGTTAGGTAGATCACATTTTCTATGCGGTGGCTGTTTCTGTGGCGGTAGGGATCGTACGGCCGCCGCGAGTCACACTCAAAACACTTGTCCTGTTCCTGGTGAGGCAGAGAACACATTTAGCTGAAGAAGAAACCAGTAAAAGGATTGATTTGTGGCAAATATTATGCAAGTTTTGAAACAACACCCGCTATTACTGCATGCTTTTCTTGAGATTTTTATCAAGGCTTGAATGAAAGCTGATTTGGGCCTCAGGCTACAGCATTTTCCTTAGTGTCTTTAAATCACATTTGCCCATATAGTTCTGGTCTAAAATTTACATCAAGTTATGAGCATGAATGCAACTATTTGGGGCTTTTAATGAGTTTCAACAATTCTTCCAGGGTGGAATAATTCTACAAAAACAACATAAATCATTTTAAAACAAGTTTTAATTTCTTGTATGTTGTCTTAATCTACACAATGTCACAACTTTACATACAGATTTGAATATACACATACACTCCTACTTAAAGCAAAGACTGGAGATGCTTCGTTTATGGAACCGCCTCACTCAGCTGCCAGATGATAGGCTGACCAAGAAGATTTTTATATGGGATTGTTCAAATAATTATCCCTGGGCTAAACAATTGTCACATTATAGTCACTTCTGATTAAAGCTATATTTTCACAAACAAATTGCAGTGCAACTTAAATTTCTTAAAACAGTTTTTTTAATGAGTTTTAAAAACAATGGAAACAAGACATTTGTAGGAAGGCAAAACTAAGAAATTCAGTTTAAAAAAACCCTATGTAAAATTAAATTTATCCCAAAAACAGTGATCCCTGTGTGTCTGGATCAGAACTGGTAGCCTACATCTGGTAGTGGAAGTGGGTAGGTATAAAGGTCTCCCTGTAGAGGAGAGAGTTTGTGTTTTTTGTGACCATAATGTGGTGGAAGATGAGTATCATTCTGTTCTTTACTGTCCTTTGTACTCTGATTTAAAACTTTATTTGAATACATAAATATAGGTAACACAAATGTGTTTTGGTTTTTCAGAGGAAAAATATTTAAAGTGGATGTAAATTAGAGAAATATTTGCATTCGTTGCTTATTTTTGTAAAGTCTGGGAAAGAAGACAAGCTATATCCTGCTTGAATTTAAAGATTTAATGATACTCTTATGGAGCATGTGATTTGTATGTAACCATTTTGTTTTGTAGTGCATGGCACTTGATCGATCAATCAATCAACCAATCAATCAATCAATCAATCAACCACCACTAACGCTGCACAAGAAATCACAAATATATCGTCATCATAATATCAGTGTGTGCAATATTCATATCTCAAAAGACTGGAGTTCAATAATTGCCAGCTAATACATTCAGAGCGTTATGTACATGTATTTTACATGCTAGTATGATATTTATTCAGTTGGACAGAGTCTCACTCCAGCAGATGCTCGCACTGGACACAGATGACATTGCCCAAAAAAGGTCATAGAGTGAGTGATGGAACACAGATAAGAAAGATAGGAAAGAAGAAAATTGATATCACCATCCAGCGCACACTATTTGTAGCCATTAGCAAGCCGCTGGCATAATTCTGTCTGGATGTTTCAACGTTCTTTTTGGTAGAATTAGTAATATTTATTTAAACTTTTCCTTTTCCTTACACACACATGGTTTTTAAGCTTAAACATAGAACTGAGAGCCAGGCTTTCGGAATGTTTTTTCACAAATAATTTAGGGTTAACCCATTTTATCAACTCTAAGACCAGTTTTAGCTGCTGATTTGCTGTAGAGAATTTGTAGTTCATCCTTCTTCTTCTTCAGTATTCCCTCCACCTTGGAAAATTTATCAGTACCAGTGTAGTAGCAGTACCAGTGCCAGAGAAGCATCTCCACAGCATCCACGTTTGACAGTTGCTACAGTCTTCTTTGAAACGAAAGCTTCGCTGTTGCACCTCCTTGCCTTGTCTTGGCCAGATAGCTCTGTCTTTGTCTGACAAACCATCAAACATTATAGCGGAAGACATGTGGCTTCTCCATGAGGACAGCGAAAGGAGCCAATTCAAGGGGTCATTCCTCTCCACCGTTGCCACATGCCTATGCAGGATAAGGGACAGTGAAGTCAAGATTTGATTCACTCTGCTGTGTCTATCTAAATAAAACTTTTTATTAATTTGCATTAACTGAATCTGGTATCACTGTTGCCTTGGAGCGAGAAGGTCCTGGGTTCAACTCCGGGCCGGGGATCTTTCTGCATAAAGCTCTCTAGGTATTCCGGCTTCCTCCCTCAGTCCAAAAACATGACTGTTAGGTTCATTGGTCTCTCTAAATGCCCCCTAGGTAAAAATGGGTGTGAAAAATGCATGTATGGGTTGGACTGAACTGAATTCTAAATAAGGGAGCATAAATTGGACCTTAGTCCAATAAAGTTCCCCAAGATCCCCTGACACTCTGAACACCTCAAAAAGTCAAAATAAGGCCTAAATGTCTCATCTCTGAGTAATATCATTCATTGAGTTATTCTGACATTTTTGTAACAGGGTAAGAAAATACAAAGCCTCCTGTGTATTCTGTGCTAAATCTTTTTGAATGGTTGTTTAAATGTTGGCCATGTTGTAAAGATCTGTCTGAAACAAAAAAGGAACAAAAAAAACATTTTCCAGGGAAGTAGAGCAGAAACAGTTAGACAGTAAAAACATATGGGAGGAGTGCAAATGGCAGGAGAGATTGGACCATCATTAAGGATAAGCATGAAGAGCAAAAGGCAGTATTTTTTATGAATGCGGTGGTGCAGCACAGACAGGAGGTCAGGGCATCCGGTAAATTTTTGGACTGCTGCACATGTGGGCAGGATAGATGAGAGAAAAACAACTTGTTGGGGTTGAGACAGCTACAAAGGCTATTATAATAAAGAAAAGTCTGATTTAACAAAATAAATCAATTCAATTAATTTCTAAATGTTAACATAAGGAGAAACAGGTCAGGTAAAAGCAGAAGACTTTAGTTGTTAGGGTTATAGAAAGACCTTTTCTGTTTGATCACACCAGCTTTTTACAGAATACACAACTTAATATTTTGCCAAGTATTCACAGCCCTAGAACTTTTTCACATTTTGTGATGTTACAAACACAGACTTCATTGTTTTAATTAGGAGTTTATGTAATAGATCAACATAAAGTGGTGCATAACTGCGAAGCGAAAGGAAAAGTTTTGCAAGCATTTGTATTCCATCAACACCTTGTAGAACCACCATTTGCAGCAGTTGCATCTGCAGGTTTTTTAAGCTTATGTGTAGCTCAAGGTCTCTCAGACTGGGACATAGAGCATTTGCAAGAGCAATTTTCTAGTCTTTAAACAGATTCTGTACTAGATTTACATCTGTACTTTGAGCTTCAAGCACACACATACAGTTTGATCTAAACCATTCCATGGTGGGTCTGGATGTATGTTTAGGGCCTGTTGTCCTACTGGAATTGGACCTGCTTCCCTGCAGAAGTAATCCCCAGAGAATCATGCTGCCACCGCCGTATTTAACCACAGGAATAATGTGGTCATGGTTAAGTGCAATGTTACTTTACTGCCACCTGTTTTGCATCTTGGCCAAAAAGTTTATCTGACCAGCACCGTTTCCCAGAGGTTTGCTATGTCTCCTACATGATTGTGGCTAACTGTAAGCATGACTTCTTATGGTATATTTGCGGGACAGATTTGAGGAGTGTATGCCTCTTTGCAAAGTTACCATGTGCATCTAGGCTGTTTCTCTGATTTATGTTCTCTTTTACCAGCCTGTTCGATATACAGTCATGTCTTAGTAGGTTTGCAGTTGAGCCATTCTCTTTTCATTTTTTTCATTATTGATACTGTGTGTTTATTTAAGTTCCCTAACAAACCTCTGAGGGCTTTACAAAAAAGCAGCATTTACACTGAGATTACACACAGGAGGGTTTTATTGTTTATACTGATTAGGTAGTTTTTGGCACTGTGGTTTATTTAGGGGTATCAAAGTTAAAGGTGCTAAATTCAAATGCACACCACACTTTACAGATTTTCTTTGCAAAGATTTTAGAAAATAATGCATCATTTTCTTTTCACATTAACATCGAAATCAATGTGACGTCAAAGAAAGGAGATTGTTTCTCAGTTTTTTTTAAGAGAAACATTCGCTTGAACCCTCAAAGGGTTTGGATGGGGAAAAAGGGTTGGGGGGGTGGGGGGGTGGTGGCGATGCAATTGAGAAGAGGCCTTGGAGAGGGGCACAGATAGAACGAATGGGGGCTAAACAGAGAGATGAGGGTAAGTTGGCACAGAGAACAAGTGGATTCCAGGGCAGCGTCTCTTAATTAGGCTGTTGTCAAGGGTGATTAGGCTGCCAACAACAACATGGCTGTGAAATGGGCTCAGCTGAGTCGAGAAAAGAAAGCATGCTCATGGATGTGCATCACAGGATGTGCACATGTGCCATGTTTTACATGTGTATGCCATTGTGGGCACTTCCAAAGAATCACGCCTATCCTACCAATACAATATTGCTTAGAACTTATGAAAGACACAATTTCAAATGCATTATGCAAATGTGGATGTTCAAAAAACATATTACCTGTAAAAAACCAAGGCTTTCTTAGAAAAAAAAGTTGAAATACTTAGGCTCTGATGCCTGAAAAATTAAGATATAACAGTCTGATACAAATTAAACTTGTCTTTCAGGCAATACTGTATTGCTGATTTTGCCTTAAAGACCCTCGTCTCGTCTTCTTAGCTCTTATTTTTCTCCCATTAGTCAAGCCTGGTCAACTTAACTAAAAGCTTTTTGTTCCAAAAATGCACTGCTTAAAGTCTGAAGCTGATTTGACAACACTTTTATGTCGTACTACGAAGGTAGTTTTACAAAAAATAGAAAGTGCATCCCACCTTCCTCATTCAGTTCCTCTCTACCTCAACTCAGGTTGTGAAACTGAGACTTTGCTGCTGTTATTACCTCAAAGATTTTTAGCCGCACAAGATTTTCTCTTTTCTTTGCTTTTTGTTCTTTTCTCTTCGTTTACGCCCCCTTCCTCACATTTCTTCTCCTTAATAGTTGGCAAAAAGCAAGTAGGATGTAGTAGTTACAGCATTAACTCCACAGAGGAAGTGAGCTGAAATGTAGTAGACTTCAAAACAACCAGCTGAAATGCCCCTACTCTATAGAAAACTAGAAAAAAGAGCCATGCAATCTGATCTAGAGAGAGAAGAAAAACACTACCTAGAAGACATATGTCAAACATGAGTGACAGATGAATGTGTAGACATTTAAAAGCTGAAAGATGAATGTTTTCTTCCGTGCTCTAAAGTGGCTTCAGACATACCAGTCTGTCACAATATCCTGACCTGTACTGTAGTAACTACTGGTGTAGTAAGCACAGAACGTCAATTATGTTCACCTGGAAGTTGACAGTGGTGAATATTTCTGCCCTGTAGCAGTGGAAGTGCAGGCACAAACATGCAGCCGTGCGGAAATGCACGGATGTGAGAGAAATGAATGTAAACAAGATGGTGAACATGCCAGGAGCAGTGTAATGTGAGGGAATGCAGGGAAAAAAGCTCCTTGCTGCAGAGGTGAAGGAGAGGCTGTCTCAGCAGAGTGTCCCACTTCACCAAGGTATGGAAAGAAGTGGAACACAAACCTATGCTTGTTTTCCTTTCTGTTTCAGTGTTTCGGTTTATCATGTTTTTCTTGACATTGCAGATGGCAGCAACAAGTTCAAATATTTGTAAAACAAAAGCCTTTCTCAAATGTACAACTAAATATTTTGCAATTTGTAAAAAAAGAAAAAGATATATGAGATTTTCTATGGCTGATACAAGCCAATACTAAAAAAACTGGGCAGTTCAAATTATTCAATCGCTTCCAATGAATATGGATATATTTATCAGTCAATGTTGCTAATGACATTTGCATCGATATATATGCATCGCTATTTTGATTTTGACCGGTATAGAAGATAACTTTGGACATACCTACGAGACCCTTTTAAACCGCAGAACTTGTTGGTTTAAAAGATAAAGTTCACTGAAGATGTGCTAAATATCTAGTAACACAACTAAAAATACATTGTTTTTTAATAAGAAACAATGTGTTAGAGGTGTTCTGTGAGATACGCATGTAAGGTCATAAAACACATTGGACTAGTTGTCTGGGTAAAGATTGGGATGGCTATATGAAATTACACATAACCATAAAAAATATCCTCAGAATTTTTTCATGCATGAAAATGCACCGCAACATGACCAAAAAGACAACTGATCAACAGTCCCTGACATCGTAGCTCATGCAACCTTCCTGTTGGAGAGCTTTAATACTGATTGACTGATTGTCCCTGTGTCCAAAATATTAGTATTCGCCAGTTTTAGTTAAAGGTGGCACTTTTTTCATCCATTTGTTTATGTCACAAAGAAAAGATGGGAGTTGCTCAGAGAACAGTGAATTTATCTATTGAAAATGGCAAATACAATACGAACCATAAAGAGCCTTCTCAAAAAACTGAAGATCTTAAACGTTTCTCTAATGCAAACTAGATTCTACAACAGCAATGCAGAAGTCAAAGAAGTCAACTCCTGCTCAGACACAAAACAGGAATTTAACACATGGAGCATAAATGTGCCCTGTGGAGGGAATTTAGGAATATGTGTTAGGTCAAGATGACCAGTGGCTCACTTCTATCCCACTCTAATAAGTACTACTATCAGAGGCTTTAGTAGCAACCAGTTTTGTTTGGTTCTACATTATCTGAAACCAAGGCTGTCGAGTAGAGAGTATAAATGAATCTGTCTTTGTTATATCTTCTGATTTATTTTTGCCTCAGATTCTTAGCGAGAGACTCTTCTTTGTGAGGTCTGCACACATAATGTGTTCCTACAGTGGGGCGAAAAGTACTTGATACACTGCCGCTTCTGCAGGTTTTCCCATGTGCAAAGCAAAGTCTTTAATTTTTATCATATGCACTCTGTGAATCTAAAATAAAAAATCCAGAAAATCATATAGTGTGATTTATTTTTAAGTTTAATTAGCATTTTATTGCATGACATAAGTATTTGATTGCCTAACAGCCAGTAAGTACCTCGGCTCTCACAGGCCTGTTAGTTCTTCTTTAAGAAGCTCTCTTGTTCTCCACTCATTACCTGTGTTAACTGCACCTGTTTGAACTTGTTATCTGTTTAAAAGACACCTGTCCACACACTCAATCAAACAAACTCCAACCTCTCCACAATGGCCAAGACCAGAGAGCTGTGTAAGGACATCAGGGATAAAATAGTAGACCTGCACACGCTGGGATGGGCTACTGGAAAATAGTCAAGCAGCTTGGTGAGAAGGCAACAACTGTTGGAGCAATTATAAGAAATTGGAAGAAGTTCAAGATGACAGTCAATCGCCCTCAGTCTGAGGCTCCATGCAAGAACTCAGCTTGTGGGGCATCAATGATCATGAGGAAGGTGAGGGATCGGCCCAGAACTACACAGCAGGACCTAGTCAATGACCTGAACCTGGGCCTGCACCACAGTCTCAAAGAAGGCCATTAGTAACACACTACGCCACCATGCATTAAAATCCTGCAGCGCACGTAAGGTCCTCCTGCTCAAGCCAGCGCATGTCCAGGCCTGTCTGAAGTTTGCCAATGACCATCTGGATGATCCAGAGGAGGAATGTGAGAAGGTCATGTGGTCCGATGAGACAAAAATAGAGCTTTTTGTTATAAACTCCTCTCACTATGTTTGGAGGAAGTAGAAGGATGAGTACAACCCCAAGAACACCATCTCTACCATAAAGCATGGAGGTGGAAACATTATTCTTTGAGCATGCCTTTCTGCAAAGGGTACAGGACGACTGCACCGTATTGAGGGGAGGATGGATGGGTCCGTGTATCAGGAGATCTTGGCCGACAACCTCCTTCCCTCAGTAAGGGCACTGAAGATGGGTGTGGGCTGGGTCTTCTAGCATGATAATGGCCCGAAGCACACAGCCAGGGCAACTAAGGAGTGGCTCCGAAAGAAGCATCTCAAGGTCCTGGAGTGGCCTAGCCAGTCTCCAGACCAATAGAACCCAATAGAAAATCTTTGAAGGGAGCTGAAAGTCCGTATTGCCCAGCGACAGCCCTGAAACCTGAAGGATGTGGAGAATGTCCAAAATCAATGCTGAAGTGTGTGCAAACCTCGTCAAGAACTACAGGAAATGTCTGATATCCGTAATCGCAAACAAAGGTTTCGGTACCAAATATTAAGCTTTGTTTTTCTGATGTATATATTATTTATGTTATGCAATAAAATGCTAATCAATTACTTAAAAATCACACAATGTGATTTTCTGGATTTTTGTTTTAGATCCCGTCACTCACAGTTGAAGAGTACCTGTGATAACAATTGAAGACTTTTACATTCTTTGCAAGTGGGAAAACCTGCAAAATCGACAGTGTATCAAATACTTGTTCTCTCCACAATATGTCTTCCTAACACATCGAAAGATTGTTCCTTTTTTACTTTCCCCTTTTTGCCATAACCATTATTTCTTTTTACTGGAGGAGAGGAAGATGAGGTAGTTCCTTAAGAAAAGCTGTGAAGACTCCTTATAGAGCCATCAGTAATGGGAGGCTTTGGTGTCTTTTATTTGAATAAATGCATTCTGTCTAACCTGTCTAATCGACTGGGTTTGTTTTAGCAAAAAGCTCAGATTGTGCTTGGAAGCTGCTTGGAACTCGCAGCAGCTCACTTCACTTTTTAAAAGAAAGATTTTATAAATCTTCGTCTATACAAAGTTCCTGAAACCTGACTGCACAATCCTTTAACAGACACACACCTTTTAATATCCACCAAGAAATATTATATCCTGTAATTCAGGAACCATTATTCAATAAGTTGTGTAGGTCTGGGTGCAGAAATGACTGCAGGACAATTTAGACAGGTAATATATGAATGGGTCCCTATACTGGCCAATTCCAGTGGACGGACAGTCCAGTGTTGATAAACATGGTGGTTGTAGAAAACTGTGATATAGATTTCATACAGCTGTTTATTCAAAGGTTTCGTGACCTCGCACACATCTCTTTCGACTTGGATGAACAAGTCAAATAAAGTCTGTGCAAATGTGTTATTTCTTGGTTTTTAAATATCAAACCTGCCAAAAATAAAGATTTAATAGACACATATAAGAAGGCAAAATATCAGGTCATCATGCTGTAGGGAATCAAATAAAACCAGCAAAATATTGTGCAGAACTGCATAGGCCAATATGATGTCCCATGTGTTCTCAGGGGAGTACAGAAAAGTTCTGACAGCTGGTCCAAGACAGAACATTCTGCCCCATCAGTAACCCCAAAGACTTGCCTTACTGTGGACAATGTTTGGATTTGCATCTCTCCAATGTGCTATTAAATTGTTCTAATGTCCAAAATCCAAACTTAGAGAGAAGCACTTCTTTAAATGTGGTTCTACATATTACATTATACATCATATTATATTATAACTCCATAATGACATACCTTGAACAAAAGACAAGGTAGGTAATTTAAATAATCTGTTCTGTTGTGATGTTCTGATGATCTGTTGTGTTTAATATCCTACTAGGTCAATTAGCCATTAATCATGCGCAGAGACCATATTCAGACTCTAACAATGCTTAAAACACAACAGTCACTCTTCTGAGAAATCCTGAGCTCAACCACAGCTGGCTAATAATATTCTTTGTCACAAGCTACATTTGTTTCTAGTCTCCTCTGTCCTTTAATATTTGTACAGTTTTAATATTTTATGCATTTGCATGAAATCTCCCATAATATGTCAGCTACAGCAATGACACAACTAAAAGAAATACCAACAATAAACATATCACTTAAAATTTTGCTCTTATTTTGCATGCATTTACTGAAGTGACAACCCGAAAGAGACAGGTTTGACACTGGGAAGTATAAAACAGACAGTGCTACAAGTTTCCAGAGAGCATGGTTGGAGAGAAGGTGTGGCTGATGGTGTGGGTACACCTGGTGCCAGGGGGGTTCTGGAGAGGCCTCGCTCATCATACTACTAACAAACAAACGGATGAACAATTACTTATGAAGTGGTGGAGAGTGACTGACGGAGGAGAATGAAAAGAGAAAACATAACAGCAGTTTTTTCCATTCCTCCTGACAGCAAGGTTCCACGTATATATATAGAGGACTGATCAGATGATCACAATCAGGTCAGTTCAGGATTCAAGCTTAGATCACATCGCGAGAGGCACTATTGCCTCAGTGAAGAAATGAAAGTAAACCAGCAACTCATTCTGACACAACATGCACAGCAATAATAAGCCACATAACTTGTAATTATCAAAACTGATCTGGAATAATTAAGTGCAATTATCCCATTTGATTCCCACTTTTATGTTCTAGGCTTTCTTTCAGAGAGAGAATTTAGTCCAATTTTTCCCAGTAAGGGTGCACTCATTTCCTCACCTGCAGGTGGCTGACAATGCAGAACTGCTCCGGTCTGTCCAGACCGCACGTGGAGGTGGCGGTCAGGTTGATAGCACGTCCAATCAAAAGGTTTCCTGTTGCAGGATAACAACTTCCCTCAGTGCAGCCATAAGGGCTCGATGGGAGCTCCTGCCCAACTGCACTCAGAGCTGTCGAAGGACACAAAAAACACAATGGCTATAATTATTGTACATTTACAAGTAATTTTCCATTTAATGATCTGGAAGTGCACACAGCAAGAATGTGCGATCTCAATGTATTCATTACATTTTAAATTCTTTCAAATACGCTTTATCCACAATCAGAACTTACTTTAAGTTTAAGAGCACATGAAAGTGGAGTTTTAAATGGGTTTGACAAAGCTATACAACTATACTCTTTAGTGCATCTGACATTTTTAGAAAATTACACCTTCTGCTACTGCTAAATCACTTAACAGAACACATACTGCCCATGTAAGCTTTCTTTTCAAAAATAAAGACTATAGGTACTGCATGAGTATCAGTGCAGAACAGAATCATACAGTCATTGTATCCTATCCTGTGGGTAGTTGATCCACAGCTGCTTTAGATGGTCCGCGGGTTCTGGCATATTGGCACTGATTCAAAGATGACACACGTGCTATGTGTGAACAGGCGTTATCTTGTCGAAACACTGGATCAGGTGTTGTCTCATTAGGGGTAAGACAGGATGTCACTGGCATCCCAACAGGTTTCTTTTAGAGAGGACATAAGGTAATTCACTATGGTTCCTAAAATCATAATGCCAAAAGCAAAGCCAGCATGTCTCTACACATCTTCAGCACATTTCAGAGCATAGTTATATGATATGCTGGTAAACATGACACCGCTCTTTACAGCTAATTATGAAGCAAAGGTCAAGAAGACAAACAGGCATGAAATCTGTGTCAAAAATGTTCTCTACACTGCTGGTTCACTGGGAAATCAGCTGGTGACTGGTATTTGTTTTAAAAGTTGTTAGTGAGTAAAGGAGACTGAAAGTTAGCTATTTTCAGTATCAGTGAGGTGTTTAAAATGAAGTCAGGGGAAGCACAGAAATGAAAGAAGAAAACTTCTTTCTACAACACTTCAAGATAGGCAGTGGATCCTTCAGGGTGCAAGAGAGAGCAAGAGCAAGTAAATATTTTTTAATGCAGGTCTCAAATCCTAGTTATAGTTCATATAGTTAGAGATTTTAGAGAAAAATTGGAATCGGCCTTAGGGCTGTCACAATTCTTTAAAGTGATCAGTGACAGTGACTGTACTAATCTTTCAATATCAATACTGCTGCTAAATGAGCTGGGTAATAAAAAGGTTGAAGTGGTCTAAAGTGAGGAGGTACACAAGGTTAGTACGCACAGTAAGGTTTCATTACAAACAGCTGTGTAAATGGCATGCATGACATGGATGAATCAGAAAGAAAAACAAAAACCAACCCAATGTTTTTTTAGAGCTCCTTAAAGCAGTCTGAGGCATGAAAAGTTTTTATGTATGCTATATTATTTTTTGTGCACCGCAGAGGCACCAGCCCACCTGGGGCTCAGCAAGAATAATTGGATAAGGACAATGAATGGATGGATGGATGGATGGATGGGTTCTGTTGAGAGATTACAAACTGTAAAAGTGTATATGCAGTATGTAACTTTGATTAGACAGAGTGTAAAAATCAACAAAATTGTGTTCACGTGGCCCACTACACGGTGACAGTAGATCTGAAAATAGTATAATTCCCCCACTAAGCCACTAGTTGGCGGTGTGTTCTTTGAAACTCAACAACATGCGCAAACACTTCCTGCTTACAAAACGGGGAAGAAAATTAGTACTTTGTTGGAGAACCGTTGTTAGATTCAAGAGTCAGCTGCATGAGTAAGTACTCTGCAATCCGCCATTGTTATTGATGACATCTTCGTCTTCTGTGGATTTTAAACTGGTCAGCAGTTAGGGCTTTCCCATTGGAAAGATACGTTTTTCCCATCTACACGACAGAGGAGATGGGATGTTTTTTTTGTTGTTTTTTTAAACGTGCCCTGTTGCGGCATTTCAGGCACACCATATGGAGCAGATGTTTGCCTACATGTGCCAGGGGTGTTTTGCTTTACAAAAAGAATATTTCAAAACAGTATCTATCCTAATGGCGATTAACTTCATTAATTCCAGATTCAATCCAGCATCAGAGTAGACAGGCCACATTGATGTTATAGTAACCTTTGTTTGTATTACCTATAAGCATTTGACTAATTGTGTGTTAGTGCTTGGGTGTGTATGTGTATGTGTGTGTGTGTGTGTGTGTTTGTGTGTGTGTGTGGGCATATGTGTAGAAATAGATGTATCTGTTTCCTGGGAGTGTACATCTGTACAACAAAGGGCAGGTAGCTTTGGCTCTGGAACGCAGGAGCAGTCCCAAGCAGCCAGATATAAAGCGTCACCCCAGGTCAACCGTATGCCCAGCACTACAGTAGGTGGCCAGCAAGGCACAGTAGCAGTAGCCCCCAGGTCAAAGACACGCAGAGCGAGGGGGAAGCCACCAAGCCCCCCCGACCCAGCCATATTTTCCTCCACCCGCCCGGCCCCACCAGCAGCACACGTCAAGCGGGGGAGGCAGCCAAGGGCCCGCACCAACCCCTGGCAGCAAGACAGCCTAGCACCAAGCAAGGGACACTTCCCCAGAGCCCCAAGATGCCGGCTCCAAGATGCACCAGCTCACCACAGATGTCAAAAACCAGAGGGACCAAGGTAGTAGGGGCATATTGTATTTTATTCTGAGGAAGCAGAGTTCTAGAGGGAGGGACACCAACCAGAGCCCAATGCAGACTTTAAGTTTCCCAATAAAAATACAGTACTCTATGCTTTAAAAAACACGTGAAGCTTTACAGCAAAAAATGACTGATGATGGAATATTTTAGAGGAACTTCATCTGCTGATCTGGAGACAATAGAGAGGTAGACATGCTGAGGCATGATAGGAAAGTCATAGATGGTTTGAAATGGAATCAAAAGCATCTTCTGGGGGCAAAACATAATTGTGCTTTCAAAGGTGTGTGATTTGTTTTTCAATTTCTAGCATTATGATCTTTCACCCTAAACACTGTTTAAAACAAGCCATTTGTGCCTCTATATTATTACACCCATGGTCTACAGCTGCTTATCATTGCAGGGCCGGGGAGGCAGGATACACCCTGGACTTGTTGCTAGTCCATCACAGGGCAACACAGAGACACACACAATATACAAACTTGCATACACATACTGTGGGAGGAAGCTGAAGTAGCCAGGAAGAACCCACGCATCCACAGGGAGAACATGCAAACTCCAAGGAGAAAGAGCCCAGGCTGAGATTCAAACCCAGGACCTTCTTGCTGCAAGGCTACAGTGCATGCAGCATAGTTATATGTCTTTGCACCTTACTGGCAGCAAATCATACGAAAAAACTTTTAAAACACGTTCTTAGAGCAGTTCTGTATGTGAACTGGCACTGTATAAATAAAATGAGGTGAATTAAAAAACGTTTTATTTTAGAGGTATTATGAAAAAATTATGTCACAAAGCATTTGGAGGTTGCAAAAATATAGCCTAGCCATTACTGTAAATTTTCATTTCATTTTTTACAAATATCATTGTACAGAAGTCACAATAAAACACCCCAGTGGTAAAATTGATTTGACTATTTATTTCATTTATTCACAGATAACATGAATATTTTATGTATACATATGAAATCTTATATTGTTACCCCCTTTCCTCAAAAGAAAAATCATTCATCCACAGACCAAAAATGAGGAAATAAAACAACAAATATCTATTTACATTTACAATTTATAATACCTGAGGTTCTTCACTGAGTTCCATGATATTTAAATAATTTCTTTTTTAAATATGAACATTGATTTGGTTAAATATTCCACAGAGTGATCTCATGAACAAAATGCAATGTTTGAATTTGGGTTTTGTATGAATCTCTGTACCTCTACAATTAAAGATATTATCTTTTTAAATAAATATTTCCTGTAGATTAACTGGTAGTATATTATTCTGGACTTTGAACAAGGTGTGACAGTTAAATATATCCTAAAATGTTATCAATTTTAATTGCAAAAATAATGGATTATTTGGTCTGTTTTGTAAAATAAGAATGGAATTGGTACAGTGTATTTTTTACAAGTAGTCCCCCAAATATCCACACAATAAACCAAATAATCAGAATCATACACTTATAAAATATGAACAGAGCTTCATCATTCAGTGAGTCTATTACTTTTACAAAGTAAATACCTTTGATATTTTCATCTTTATATGACTGATTTATGACTTACAATTAAACTTATCATCAATAACACCCAGACATTTTGTTTCTCTCACACACTTAACTACAACATCTACATCAATTGTCATATGAATTGAAATTGCTACTGAATATCATCAAAAGAACTGAAAACATCTTTGTTCTCAGGGTTTTATGATTGATATCTTCATTGTAGATTTTATATGTTTATATGTCATATGTTTTATTTTTATATGTTGGTTAATGTTTTTACTGTCACTTTGTAGCACTTTGAGATTTACATGTAAAGTGCATTATAAATAAAATGTATTATTATTATTATTATTATCATATAGTTTTTTCAACATGCAATGATAATTTGTTAACATTTAACCATCTTTTATCCTCACCAAATCCTTTTTTACCAAATGCAGTACCTGTTTCAAATTTTCTTCAGAGCAGAACAAGGTGGTGTCATCAGCAAAAAGAATACTTTGGAGATGTCTGATTGCATGAACAAAATCATTTATATATAGAATAAAAAGCTTTGGAAGAGGACTACCCCCTGCGGTATCCCACAGTTGATGTTGCATAGATTAGATCTGACGTTTATCTGTACAAACAGTTTTTTGTTTTCTAAACAACTAGAAATCCATTGTTGTGCTAGCGCTCTAATGCTGTATTTGTCCAGCTTTTTTAAAAGTATACTATCATCTATGGTATCAAAAGGTTTTTTTAAGATCAACAAAAATATGCGTGTTCCCATTTCTTTAAGATGGAATTACTTTATTCACTTTCATACTTTTAGGGAATCTTCCAAGTGGAAAGGATAGATTACATATGTATGTAAATGGATCAATTACAACATCAATTATAGTCTGCAGTAACATAATGTCCACGTCTAAATCAGGTTTTGAAAATAGCCAATATTTCTTCTTTTTCTATTTTGGAAAGGCAAATACGGTTAACATTGTTCCTAATAGTCCCACTATCTACATTAGTTTTGGTATGTTTGCTGCAAGGTTTGACCTGCATTTACAATGAACTGATTAAAATCCTACAGTATTTTCTTTTTATATGAAATTTTGAGGTTGTCTTCAACAAAATTATTTGGAAGGCTTGTTTTCACTGTTTGTTTAGTAAGTTACTACAATACTCTTTTCTTCTTTCAATATAAGTTTTCTTACAATCCACACCAGTTTATTTTTATATTCATTAGATTTCTCTTTTGCGTCCTTTCTTCTTAATTTTAGAAAACATCTATAAAAGAGGTGTTTAGTAGTCCTATTGTCATTCATGGTTGGTTTGTTGCATTTTCTCAGTAAAACATGATAGCCTGCAGTTTTTGTCAAATAGATTTTGCAGTATCATCATGACTCAATTGTATGCCTTATTCACATACACTGTTCATTAACACTACAACAGCTGACACTGATTACCAACTCACTATACTACCTAACAGACCAGATCAATATTTCAGACATTTAACTGACTTGATTTTATACTCCTGTTCCATTAATTTTTTCGAGCATTGTATAATGCAACACCAACACGTTTTTTATTTTTTCCGGTGGAAACTGTACAATAAATATCCTTCCATTGGAAATTCTGACTCATTCCTATCTTTTAACCATGTTTCTTAACATGCAATAATGCTACTTTTTCTGTTTTAAATAGTTAAACAGTCTTTTATTTTTTTTGCATTGGAAAATAAACTATTATTGAAATAAATAATAGATAATGTCCCATAGATATTGATGTTATCCTGAAATTGCTCCTTTGTGTAGTTCTCACAGTTCTCAGTATTTACAGAGAGTAAATGTATACCTATATCATTGTCTACATTGTATATTTTATAATCTGAGACGATATATATATCTGTAACTATATTTCAGAAATGCTAAACTCCCTTATAATCATATCTGAGGGAGTTTAGCTAAATCAACACTACCATGCAAGAAGACCCAAAGACAAACTGGCAGGCACATTAAGAATAACTGACTGAAGATGCTTTGGGTTATTTTCCATCAGTCAGAGACATCCTGTAGGGCATTATACTGCAGCAGCATGAATCAACACACACATTAAACCTTTAAAATAGTTACTTTGAAACCAACCAGAAGCAGAGAATCCATCATAAACTTTAGCCTACAGTTATTGACTTAGCTTCAATGGATACACTTATTAAGGAAATCAAATTTTTCCGACATCATGACAAACTCTCAGGAAGATTGTGAGGTCATGCCAGTTGCTAATTTTTCCACAATGGCACTTCGGAAAATGTCGATTAATATGTGTAATCTTGTTTAATGTAACAAAGACATGGTTCTAAAGTCATTTTCTGTTGAACCTTTTTATCTTTTTCACTAAACTGAATACATAAACTCTTCCAATCAATCATAACACACACACACATACAAGTGCACACACACACACACCCCCACACACACACACCACACACACAGCAGTAAATGCCTTGGCTGGAATTCAAGTACAAGGTTCAATGTGAAGGATTTTCTGAATTCCTGTGAAACCTTAGGAGTGGCCAGCTGGCTAGCAGGAACGACCAACATTTCCGATTCACTTATCAGGAAATATGAATTATTCCGCAACATCGGACAGCAGGGGGTACACTGTGCGTAGAGTTATCTATTTTGAATTTAACAATAGCAAGAGGACACAACATATGGGAAATGGGACGCACCCTGGCCAAACAGAAAATACAGCTCAGTGCAGCAATGGGACTCCAACAGGAAGCACAGATACAAGAAAATAATAACAAGGTCAGTTTAAACGTTTATCAGTGTTGAGGCTGGAAGCATCGTGCCATGGTCCCTCCCTTCTATTCAAACAGCCCTGACAAAGATTACAGAGGGTGATTGAGAGCTACAACAGCGTTTCACCTGACCTCACTCTATAGGTATTACTTTACACAGGTTCTTTCACTAGTCAAACAACCCGGCTAAGACTCCATAAAACTCCACATCGAAAAATTCTCCAACCCTTGAAAAAAAAATAAGCTTGAATTTTTTTGTGTTATTTATTGTGTGCTTTTTTTCATGAAACAACGGCAATACTGAGGAGATAAATACAAACATTAGAAGAACATGAACATAAAAATAGGCACCAGAAAATAGAAGAGAAGCAGAGACCAACACAAAAACTATGCGGAAGATGCATGCAGGCAATTAATGTAATTTTTGAATTAGTGCCACCATTTCTTCTGTTTGTTTTGCATCAGTAAAATTTTTCACCACCGCACAGGTTGTTGCTGGTGGGAAATTTTGTCACTGATTGAGAAAGCGATAGTGGTATCCTTCAGATGTGTTGTGATCTCCTCTCTGTCTCCAACTCTGTCTAGACACGTACCCCTCAGCTTTTCTCATAAATTAGCCGGAGTTTTAATCACTGACTGAGTTTATGTTTCGACACAGACCACACACACAAGGAGCGTTGCTTAAAGTATGCCTATATTACAAGCTTCATGTCTACTTTATGTCAAATGGATTTCTTCAAATCTGCTGGACTCAGACGTATTTGAATAGTGTTTGAGGAGGTAATTACAAGGCTAAACCACTGTGAAACTCCCATGAAGCTATTTTTATTTTTTCAAGGCAGACTTCTAGCCTCTGAGACGTCAGAAATGGATTCCATTGTTATGAACTTAACATGAGGACAGTATTGTAAGTTTATTCCAACAACAGATATTGTGGTTGATTGTACAAAACTGTTCTGCTCGGTTAGCACATTTCTTCAGATATGAGCACATTGCTGTCTGATAATCATCTATAATCATGAAGCAAGAGGTAAAGATGGTAAAGAGGTGGATAAATACACAAACAGGTATCACAAGGATATCTGCCAGTTTAACAGAAAAATTAATGTACTGCACTGGTTGTCTGAAGAACCTAAAGCTACGACCCTAGTTCTGAATAAAGAGCAGCGATGTGGTAATGGACCAGAAAACAAGAAACAAACGAAGAGCAAAAACAAGTAATTTTGCTACACAGTGACACTTCTTCATCTGAAAACAAAGGTTTAAATTTAAAAGTTTATTATGGACTTTTAAAGTGGAACTAAAGCCCAAATTAACTTTTTTTTGCAGATAAAATGGGCCTTGAGAGTGCTAAATTTATGTTGCTGTACAGTTTTTTTACATTTTCATGTAACCTGGCTTAACTTCGCAATAAATGTCCTAAAGCTTGAATGGTAGCTACTGCAGTTGAATTGTCCTATTGGTGCAAACGGTGCAGCTTGTTACAGATCTACATCACAGCCCCGAGTTCCGGTGTAAAACCATCACACTGAGACACGCCCCCGTAGCGAGTCAGGAGTTGGAATTGTGAGCATTGATCAGAGCATTTTATGCTTTAAAATTTCGATCATATGCTTTACTTGAGATAATATAAATCTACATGTAAATGTAAACTTTCTGCAAGCACTGGCTTCGGGCATCGCTGCGTCAGCGCCTTGAGCCACTGGCTCGAACTGATAAGAGTCAGGCCCGCTGGGCTCCACAAAGCCTCCCTCAACCCCTGGTGACGAGGGGCGTGAAAAATCCTCCACTGAAAACAGTTAAAATGAACCAGATATATATGGTTTTTTTTATTTTAGTCCCTGCTATAATCCAGATGAGATTTTGTAATTATTGTCCCAGTATCAAAGATGTTTAAATGCTCACATTGAAAACTCCATGACAGATAATAGGTCCTAATCAGGCCATAACGGGAACCACTAAACCAGCAGCTATAAAATAGCTAAGGACCGCTTTCTTATTAATTTCAGTTTGGAGAGGTTTTTCATAAAATCTCTTTTATGAACACCAACAACGGGTCTAAAAAATGACACTTTGTCTACTTACCTTTTAGAACTGGGCAAAAAGTATTTAGAAGTTAAAAAGAAAGCCTGATTGTACCTCCATTGCTGATTGTACCTCAGTCTACAGCAGAGTGCTTGTGATTACAGTGTAGCACGTGCCACTCAAACATATGCACGCAGGAAAATTCATGCATAAATACTCCCTAAGGCATCAGGCTCGTGCATACAGCAATACAGCAAGAATGCAAGAACTGAGGAAAAAGTCATTCATTAGTGACTGAATTCCAGGAGTCAGAGGGCTGGACAGAACTTCTGGTTCTGTTGCTATTCATAGAGCAAAGATTCTTCCAGGTATTTGCACCAATGTGTTTTCAACTAAAACTTTATTGGACTTGACCAATACCATTGGAATCATAGTTCCCTGCTTCTGTCATCACACAAATACAGCCATCTTCTATCTAGTTAATGATTAACGTAAAAACTGACTCAGAAAGGTGTGTGCAGGTAGGTTTCAAAGGTTGATTCAATACATTTTTGAGTAATCTTTAAAGGACACATGCACTATCTATCTATCTATCTATCTATCTATCTATCTATCTATCTATCTATCTATCTATCTATCTGTCTGTCTGTCTGTCTGTCTGTCTGTCTGTCTGTCTGTCTGTCTGTCTGTCTGTCTGTCTGTCTGTCTGTCTGTCTTTTCTGTCTGTCTTCTATCTATTCATCTATCTATCTATCTATCTATCTATCTATCTATCTGAGTAATCTTTAAAGGACACATGCACTATCTATCCATCTATCTATCTATCTATCTATCTATCTATCTATCTATCTATCTATCTATCTATCTATCTATCTGTCTGTCTGTCTGTCTGTCTGTCTGTCTGTCTGTCTGTCTGTCTGTCTGTCTGTCTGTCTGTCTGTCTGTCTGTCTGTCTATCTATCTATCTATCTATCTATCTATCTATCTATCTATCTATCTGAGTAATCTTTAAAGGACACATGCACTATCTATCTATCTATCTATCTATCTATCTATCTATCTATCTATCTATCTATCTATCTATCTATCTATCTATCTATCTGTCTGTCTGTCTGTCTGTCTGTCTGTCTGTCTGTCTGTCTGTCTGTCTGTCTGTCTGTCTGTCTGTCTGTCCTGTCTGTCCTGTCTACTTATCTATCTATCTATCTATCTATCTATCTATCTATCTATCTATCTATCTATCTATCTATCTATCTATCTATCTATCTATCTATCTATCTATCTATCTATCTATCTATCTATCTATCTGTCTGTCTGTCTGTCTGTCTGTCTGTCTGTCTGTCTATCTATCTATCTATCTATCTATCTGTCTGTCTATCTATCTATCTATCTATCTATCTATCTATCTATCTGTCTGTCTGTCTGTGAGTTACAGTAATTCACGATATTCATTATTTCACACCACAGCTATGTACATCAGGAGCATTTAATTAATGTCCTTTAAATAACTCATATTTTGGGGCATTGTGCTTTAATATAGTGAAGCAATGTTTTTTTTAGGTTAATTTCCTTGTTATTAGGAACATATTATTTTCTGATAAGCTAGTTAAACATTTACAAGATTATATTGTTCTTTAAGCCTTGCTGGGAAAAACCAAATAATATTGAGTCCTCGGTAGTTTTCATAGCTTGTCTCATAACCTTAATAATTTGTGTGCTTCCTCTTTGTTTAATCAAGCTGATCAATATTCAACTCAGCAAATATTAAAACCTCTGACTTTAGGGAAATTGATTTGAGTAGCTTGTCCACGTCCATGTAAAATACATTTCCAAAGAAGGTGGATTGTTCATCAGAATAGTTTATCCTTAAACTGGACATCTGAACATAACATTTTGGACATAAAATCACAATCCAGTGGCACCAGTATCACAGTACGCAGTGTCAAAAAGTTGAGATTTAAAAGCTAACCTAAAACAGTGACATACATTTACAAATGCTACTCACCCAGCATCAGAAGGCTTAAGTGCATAGCCATGATAGGCATCGGGATGGCTAAACGGATGGACATCAAGCTGTATCTCCGTCTGTAAAACACAGAAATGAAGCAATAATATCCTACTTATCAATACAAATAAATAAATAAATAAAGGTGACTGTATGTTTTCATGGTCGTGAATGTATGAATTAATGTGAAAAGTGGAGAGAAATCCAGAGAAAATAAGTCAAAAATATATCAAAATGTGCAAGAGTTGGGAGAAAAAAAAAAGAAGAGATGTCTAACCGCCCAAGAATCATAATCAGGCAATTTTCCCTTGATAGGCTCTGTAGGTAAAATACTAACTAGAAAAATTTGCATTTCCTGCGAAAATGCAGTGTGAATGCTGAAAGCTGAATTTTTTTGCTGAAAGCTGGCAGAAACAAGCTGAAATTGACAGCAGAAAATCTGCTGAAATCTGATTAAATTAGTAGAAATAGCAGAAACATAAGCAAAGAAAGACTGTCATCTGATCTGTTTAGGCAGGAAGACTATTAGCTATAAAACAGCTTAACAATGTAAAGTTACCTCAAAACTACTTGTTGAAACAGTTGCTGAAATGCAAGAACTGACAAAAAAAAAAAAGCAGGAAAGAGCTGCCCATAGATGAGCTGAAAAAGCATAGACTGAAGCAAAAATATAGCCTAAGAAGTTGAAGTCAGTGCAAAAATATATAAAAAATAGCAGAAAATTCAGAAAAAGAATGAACGAACAACAAATACGCTGAAGAAACACAAAAACATACAAGAAATTGCCTAAAAAAGGCAAAAGTGTTCTTTAGTTAAGAGAGAAGAGAGGAGAAAGAGAAGCTATAATCCTAACATTAGCATATTGGCTATCACTAGCATGAAGGCTGATATTAATTTAACCCATCTACCATGCAAAAAGCAATGTATAAGCTAAAATTAGTTAAAATGCTAATGCTTACTACAGCCTATATTAAAAAATCTATGAAATTGCCATTTAAAATTATTCACTCTTCAGCATCCACACAATAATAACAATAATAAACTAGAAAATTTCTGAAGAAATTTAGACGGGGCCTGCCTCTTGGTGCGTGCTTCTCAGACCAGAGCCAAAGGTTGTGGGGCTGAGGTACAAAACCAAAGCAACAGAACGGTGTGCAGCACGGTTGAGGGTAGAGGGTTAAGCTGTCTATCTAGACCTGTTCTTGTGTCACCAGTAATCATGCGTCCTTGCATTGCTTTGGCAGTCGCCAATAAATAAAGAGTCCAGTTTAGAGATGTGTAGTAATAGGCTCTACCAGACAATGGCATGGGAGTCAGGCCACTCACTGTTCTCCCTTCATTGCTATGGCAGGTCCCAACTAAGTAATGTTGAGGCTTTTATTTTGTAAATATCAGTGAGTTTATTTTGAAAGGATAAAGTAGATCCATTTCCATCACAGATTCCCAGCAATAGTGTTAAGACCAATGCTGCAATTATCGCTGCGTGAAATATGAAGACGTTTATTTTGTAGGGTATGCCTAGGTGTTGTTTTGAAAGTCCAGTATAGTTGCCCTTTCGGGTCTGGCGTACTTCCACTAGGTATAAAGAACCTGCTTGCTATTCTAAAATCATTATGTATGCTATTATCAGCTTAAAAAATTACTAGTAACTCTGGAAGACTGAGGCTTTAATTTTGAATGTTTCAGTAAGCTTTATTTTAAAAGGCCAACATGGTCCTATTTCCAACCCTGGGTGAGCTCCAACAGTAGTGTGAAGCCCAGTCCTGCAATTATTTATCATTTAAAATGTAAAGGCTTTTATTTTGTAGAACATGTTTTGTTTTATTTTGAAAATCCAGCATGGTTGTCCTTTCAGGTCTGGGTTACGTCCATTAGTTACATAGAATCTGCTTGCTATTCTAAAACCATTATGTATGCTATTATCAGCACTGGGTGACCAACACTGGGTGAACTCCAACAGTCGTGTGAAGCCCAGTGCTGCAGTTTTCGATAGTTTAAAATGTAAAGGCTTTGGGTGCGGTGCTGGTGGTGTAGGGGTTAGAGCGCAATCACAAATAGAGGCTATAGTCCTCGAAGCGGCAGTCCCGGGTTTGAGTCCCGGACCCGGCGACCTTTGCCAAATGTCTCTCTTTGCCCCTCCTTCCTGTCTGCCTACTATCAAAAATAAAGGCCTCTAGTGCCGAAAAAAATTCTTAAAAAAAAAAATGAAAAGGCTTTTATTTTGTAGAGCATGTTTTGTCTTATTTTGAAAATCTAGCAGGGTTGTCCTTTGAAGTCTGGGTTATTTCCGTTAGCATAAACAATGATTTCAGATGAGCAAGCAGGTTCTATATGACTATTATCAGCTTTAAAAAAATCATTTGTAAATATGATAGGTTGATGTTCAGTGTGAAAAAAGGCTTTTATTTTGTAGAGTATGTGTAGGTCTTATTTTGAAAGTCTAGTGTGGTTGTCAGCTATGACTGACTTATTGTGATCAGTCATGGAAGCTTCTGGCCTGAGCTCAGCCTCAGAGCCACTCTCTGTCAGAGGTTACTTGAGTTCACTGGCAGCTGTGTTCTGTTGCTATGGTAATTAATGAGCGCCCAACAGCTGCTGTTTCTCACTCACGCAGCACCTCACTCTGTGTCTGCCCCTGGCCTGGCTTTATAACATGGAGGCGCATGCTCCCGAACTACCGCCCATAACTCAGAAACCGTAGGGGCTATCAACGTCATTCTTGGACCGGTTTTATCAGAACGGACAGGGAAACGATAATATCAATCCTTTTTTGTTGAAAATATAATAATAAAGGCACAACACTAGATGAAAAGAAAGGGAAAAATGGAAAAAAACACAAATATGCCTGAACATGCTCTTGAACAACGTCTTATAACTCGGAAACTATAAGGGCTATCGATTTGATTCATGCACCATATGAATCAGCAGGCCTTGCTGAACAATCATGGAGCTTCTCAAGTTTCTACTAAAATCTGTCTGGGAGGTGTGACCCTGTGAAAAAGTGGATCATTTTGACCATTTTTAACCTGAGTGAAGGTGAATTTTTCCCTCTCAAACAAACCTACTTCACGAGGAAACGATAAATTGTATCCAAAAAAATTTTGGACAGTAGGTATCAGCAGGGATCGGTGAACAATCTTGGAGATTTTCATGTCTACATAAATCCGTGTAGGAGATGTGACTGTGTAGAAAAGTGGATAATTTTGAATTTTTTCAATTTCAAGTGATTTTGGGAAGAACAGATTTGGTACTCCTAAACAAACCTTTTTTATGACAAAACGATAAAAGGTATCAAAAAAATTCCTTCACTGTGAGCACCAGCAAGGTCTGAAGATAAATCTGCACAAGGCTCATGTCTCTACCTCGAACGGTTTACGAGAGGCGATGATTCGAAAACATGTGAGTTTAAGAATTCTATAGTTCCTGTAATTAAACAGCAGAAACTAGTCTAGAAGGAAACCATTTAATACTATAACTCGACAATGTGTCACAAGCCAGTTGCTAAGGAACTGAAGATTTATAAAAAACATTGCTTTGTGAAAGCACAGCACTTGTTAAATTTTAACAGCTACTTAGTTAAGAGTTTACAGTTTAGCTCTAAGTGACCTACAGGAGTGGTGACAGCACAGGGTCTCGTTTTTAATCCTCAACCCGCAGCACCTTACTGCAGGAAAGACAGGAATATGGAAGGCTTAGCTGATCTTCTACAGATAAACATCAGCAATGAGTGAGACCATACTCACACAGCCCCAGGTCACCTCACTGTGCCCTACGTGGTCAGAACCTCTCCCTGCGTGTCACTGTAGTCCACTTTCTCTTCACTGTGTCCAGTCTCCTGGCTACCAGTGCACGTGTGTAGGCTCTGGACCCCGGCGTGTAGACATTTACGCATGCATGAACATGTGTACCGTGTATGTGCCCCAGAATGTGTAAAACAAACTTCAGAGCATAACTGATGGCAGCAATGTAAAAACAGAGGGAACGCCGCTGGCCAATGGGAGCACAGGATGCCGTATGGGACCCCTTTCATTCCTCTCCTCCCTCTGCGTCGCCCCCCCTCGCTCCCTCCAGCTCGTCACTGGTGCAGAGGGTGAATGGGCAGCTATTCTTATTCTAATTTCTCTGTCACTCACTGGGCCGCTGCCTGAAAGAGGGGAATGGTCTCCTGGCTTTTGGAATGCACCACCCCTTTCTTCGGGACACTCAGGGAGAGCGATGGATGAGCGAGGCAGAGGAGGCTTGAGAAAAACAGAGAGAGGAAGGTCAATAAAGAGGGAGGAGAGAAACAGAGAATGGAGGGAAAACTAGTAGCAAAACTAGAATTAGGAAAGATAAAAAGAAGAGTTACACTCATAGTTGTAAGAATCCCTTTCATTTCTGAGGGCAAACTAGGTCAGAGTGATGGAAAAGGACATTTTCAGTTCTGTGATCAAACTGATCTCTGCAACACGCAACTAAAAACTTTTTTAAACCCTGGTCTTGTAACAATAGTGATTTTCAACACATTAAGAAATATTCAGCATTAAAGTTCAGCAAACGTTTTCCTTGCTACACTTTATATGATAAATTGAGTTTATTTTAGAATTTAACTGAATTATTTATGTATAAAAGTTTCAAAGAAAGCACAACGTGTTTATGCGTCAGAAGTTGTTCCATTATATCTCTAGCTGTATGTTTAGGTTTGATGTTCTTTTGGAAGGTGAGCCTCAGCCTCTGTCCCAGTCTCAAGTCTTTTACAACTTTAACAGGTTTTCTTCAAGGCTCGTCCTGTCCATCCATATTCCCACCTACTACTAGGACCAGCTCCTGTTGCTGCACAAGAAAAGCATTTCCATAGCATGATACTGCCAACACCATGTGTCACTGTTGGAATGGTGTATTCAGGGTTATGTGACTGTTAGTTTTGTTAGTGTTAAGCTTAATTTAGGTAGCATCCATGCGCAGTGCTCAAAATTATTCATACACCTGTCAGATTTAGATTTCAAATGACTTGTATTTAGCTAAAGTGTTTGTTTCTGATAGGAAAGGAGACAGGTGTCTTCATAAGATATTAAACAAAATGTTAAAGTAGTTTACATTTTGTTTTTATATACATTTTTATATACATTTTGTTTTAAAAAATTACTTATACCCGTCTCAATAATCCATAGAAATATCTTTATTGGGAATACAGCAATTAAGCCCTTCTTATAATTGCTCACTAGTTTTTTGCATATTTCCACTGCTATTCTGACTACTTAAAATTACTATTTATTTCCAATCTCAGCACCAAAGATACAAGTGCAGGTCCTTCATCTTTGGTGATGAAGTTGGAAGGCCTCCATGTCATCACCCTAATCCTTAGCCCCATTCACAGATTCTCTCTCAGAACCAAACCAGGACTCTGGATGGGCCACTCCAAGGACTAGATGGATGGATGAATGGAATTTGATTTTTATGTGCTATTTATAGAAATGAAATCTTTCTGATAATTACATGTACATTTTCAGAAAATCTAAACTGCTGTTGAAATGTATATGTGTTTGGATGTGTTACACTCATGAGTCAAAAGATTTAACTTATTTTTACTTAGTCGCTGGTATTTGGGTCATTTCAACTTAAAGATGCATTCACTTTCCTCAAAACAAATTTAGTTCAATCACCCCGGCTGAAAACAAGGTCAGCTCTTTAGAAGTGCCAGAAAGGCAGTTAGATTCATAAAGACTGTCCCTTTTTGGCAGAATAAAGGGTGTTGCAGATCACCTGAGCTGCCTCGTAAAGACCAAAACAGTTGAGGTCAATTGGGTGGCCTTGGTTAGATGAATGGATTAGACGGGTAGGGTGGTTCACGTCGGTACCTGCTAGTGCTTAATATATCTCAATATGTGATGGTATGGGTCATGCGCATGCATGTTTGTGACTCAGCAGAGAACTAAAAAAACGACAGGAGAGAACAAAGCAGCTTTCACATTCTGCTCTACGGTGATGTGACCTTTGGCATCTACTAAAGTGGGACATGGGGAGGCTCAATGTGTCACTAAGCAAACTCAGAGGAGGAGAGAGAAGCTGTCCACACAAGCTCTGCACATTAGCATTGGAATTAACTCACTGCAGTAAGGCTTTTAGGTCCAATAAAAATAACAGGTAATTTACTCCCAAGATAACCTCAAAGAAAATCTCAGGCTTTATCCAGAGACCCTGCAAGTCAAATCTTAAGAGCATTGATGTATTACTTCTCAGATTGTAAAGAGGTATGCAGTGTTTCGGCCTTTTTTAGGGCTACACGATGTTAGAAAACTTTGCAATAGCAGTAATATTGGTCAATATTGAGATATATGGCTATTTTGTTCTTTCCTTTCTCTCATCTGTGCTTCCTACAATCTATGAAATTTTGGGCAATGTCATCTGTGTCCATTGTGAGCATCTGCTGCCATAAGACTCTGTCCAACTGGTCCAACAAGTTAATAATAGTTACATATACGATATATTGTCCCTTCTTCATTTCCATACACACAAACACATTAGGAGTGCAAAAAAGTTGAATTGAGTCTCTCCAGGTGTTGCGTAGATATCTTTATATTCTGTTTGGGACATATTTTTCAATCCGTGCAGTTTTCTCCATTCCGTTATGTTTTTTGAACTGTTACATCACAGTATTTGCAGCAGAACTGTTAAACAAGGCCATGGACCTCCGGCTGATCAATTCGCGTACCCGCCATTTTTATTTTTCACTTTTGTAGTCCAAGCTGCCAAGTGGAGTCTAAATGTCTAAATGTTCGGTTGTTGGGTGTATTAACCCAAACAATTCATTACACCGCCCCCAGCATCAGAACCTCTTCAAAGTAGAAATATACCCACATCAGTGGGGAATTTACTCTTCATCTGCGTGAAGCACTTTGAGGATGAGTGCCTTCAGCAACCTCCACCAGTATCACGAAGGATTTGCTGAAGGACTTCATCAGATTAAGGGGTCAGTTCCTTTGTCTATGGAAACGACGGACACAGCAAAGTATAAGCTCCAAATAATGCTAAAATGACAACAAACTTTATTTTAGAAATGAATTTATTGTGTGTTGACATGACGTCCTGGCCATTGTTCTCAATTCAATTCAATTCAAAAATACTTTATTAAGCATAAAGGGAAATTAAATGTTACCCTGCGATGGACTGACGACCTGTCCAGGGTGTACCCCGCCTCTCGCCCATAGACTGCTGGAGATCGGCACCAGCTCCCCCCTGACCCAGTATGGAAGAAGCAGGTATAGCAAAGGGATGGATGGATGATTGATGGATGGATGGATGAAATTTAAATGTTGTAGCTCATATTATGCAGGTTTCTTCAAAGAGCCGTTGTAGATGCTGATGGCTGTGGGCAGGAAGGATCTTCTGTAGTGGTCTGTCTTACAGCAGATCTGAAGAAGTCTCTGACTGAAAACACTCATGAAGAGGATGCTCAGGGTTCTCCATAGTGTTCTTCATTTTATGAAGAATTCTTCTTTGTACAATGATCTCCAGATGTTCCAGAGGAGTCCCCAGAACAGAGCCAATTTTCTTTATCAGCTTATTGAGCTTTTTTAAGTCCCTGGCTCTGATGCTGCTTCCCCAGCAGATGATGGCAGAAGACATTACACTCTCCACAACAGACTTATAGAAGATATGCAGCATCTTACTGTAAAAACCAAAGGACCTAAGCTTCCTCAAGAAGTACAGTCTGCTCTGTCTCTTCTTGTAGGTGGCTTCACAGTTGAATCTCCACTCCAGTCTGTTGTCCAGGTGAACACCAAGGTATTTATACTCCTCCACCACCTCCACTTCTTCTCCCATGATGGAAATAGAGTGTGACCTATTTCTGTTTCTCTTAAGATCTACAATCATCTCCTTTGTTTTAGTCAGGTTCAACATGAGATGATTGTTTCCACACTATGCTACAAAGTGGTCCACCAGCTCCCTGTACTCAGTTTAATGTTCATCTCTGACCCAACCCACAACTGCAGAATCATCTGAGTATTTCTGCAGATGACAGGAGTCTGTCTTGTACTGGAAGTCTGAGGTGTACAGAGTGAAGAGGAATGGTGAGAGTACAGTCCCCTGTGGTGCTCCTGTGCTGCTGACTACCTGGTTAGACACACAACCCTTCAGTCTCACAAACTGTGGTCTGTTTGTCAGATAGTCTTTGATCCAGGAGATTGTTGAGGCCTCCACCTGAGTCTTCTGGAGTTTCTGACAAAGCAAATCAGGTTGAATTGTGTTAAATGCACTGGAGAAATCAAAGAACATGTTCCTTTCAGTGCTGCTGTCCTTTGTCCTTTTTGATTGCAGTAGCAGACTCTGGCTCAAACATGTAAGGATGGATGTACAAGTCTTCCATTGTTGACATCTTTAATTCAATTTGGGAACAAAACGTTTCTGCACTGCTATATAATTGTATCTTTGCTATCAAACCACAGAATGGCTGAACAGGATGGAGTGGAACACTCTTTAACCTCGAGGGGGGGAAGGTTGTGACCTCACCAAAACGAGTTGCTCTCAGACCCACTTCATAGCAGGTAAAAGAGGAGCCTGTGGAGCTACAATAACAAGGAGTACAGACCAAACCATTGCTGTTCCACTTTATTTAGACCACAACTGGATCATTTAAGTGTGAAAAGGAAGGATTTTAAAACATGTGTCCCCTTTAAAAAGGGGCTCACAAATGGCCTCACTGACTGAACTGTTATTATTTTGAACACACCCCTGTCAATTAATGATTCAACTAAACAGTACCAGCAGCAGTTGGTTTTCTATTACTCTACTACACCTACAAGTATAATATTTGCAATGTAGGAATTTATATTCTAACAAAAACAGTGATTAGTGATATTATTTAAACAAAACTGTATTCAATTTGAATTATGCTACCCCTTTAATTAACAAAAAAATGAATAAAAGCATGGAAGGCAACATTTAACACACTGAAAGAAATTCAAAGAAAAAGAGCAGTTTTATTCTGGGAACCTAAGCAAGCACACATGCAGTGCACACAATCACTGCAAGAAGATAAAGGAACCCAGTAGAAGGTTCACTGCTATAGTGGTGGCATCTGCAGCAGGCTCAGACAAAACAAGGTAATCTCAAGACTCCAGTCCAAACAAACCACAGGTACGATATCCTTGAACACCATAACATGATAAGCCTGACTCTGTGAGCCTCTCTCCAAGTTTGTCTACAGAATTAGCTGTTGAATGTAATGTAAATACTCTGCAGCTTGAAAGACTGTGAAAGTACTGTACAAGAAGGCTGGGCAGGAAGTGGGATCAGATCATCCAGATGAGATCATTGTGTAAGTTTGCCCTCCTTTGACCACAGTCAAATCAACACATGCCGAGAATGTGATTGTCCTATATAGTCAATTCAACAAATCTGCATTACTTTATTTACCTAATGCTGTTTAGCGGGTATTTAAACAGAGTTGAAATTTGAACATACTGTACCTAAGTGCTAACAGGAAGGAAAAAGGCTTAAAGTCAGATATTTTCAGTGTCAGCGAGGTGTTTAAAATGAAATCAGAGTAACCACAGATACATAGCTTTTTACAAGGACACTGTGGAGCCAAGTCAGCTATCCATTCAGGCACCTACATCAGAAGTGCTGGACATTTAGCTTCTTCGGCTTTTCATACCTTTGGTGTTTTGGTCATTTTGCTCCTTATTTTTTCTGGCTTGAAAAGAGGTCTAGAATCATTAGCGGCCTTCTGCAAACCCCAGATTTAAGGTAAGTGTCTTTATTCTCCACTGTATACAATTAAGACACAGAGCCCGATGTTTGGATTTGCTAAATGCATTATTTTGTGGTAACTGCTTTTATAAAACCACTAAATTCAGTGTAAAATGTCAACTTTAATCATTTTGTCTTTTTTAATAGTAAATCCTGTTTTACAGTGGCTCCTCTCTCTCCCACATACTGTGTCCTAATATAAATTATTATTGAAATCATAAAAATATTTTGAATGTTGTTATTTATACTTGTAAAGAGAAAGAGAAATTGGAATCAGCTAAATGAGCAGGTCAAAGCTTTGCAGAAATCGGTGGGAAATCGGACATAAAACATGGATCGGTGCATCTCTAGCTGAAGCTCCAGCTGGAGGTGTGAAATTGAAAATGTGCATCAGATGTGTACATCCATACCAATAAATAGTTTGGTTGATTATCAAGTAATTCATAGCAATACAGGGTATAACATGTTATCGCTGTCTGGTGGGAATACCAGAGCTTTCACTTTCACTTTCAAAGAGAAACTGAACAGAGACTGAGAATAAGAACTAGGATAAATATTTGGAGAATTTACACTTTGCAAAGGGTTCCTAAGAAAGTATCAAATGAAACTCCATAAGAATGTGACTCCACCACATGCATCCTTCCATCCATCCATCTTCTCGATCTACCTAATCCAGTTAAGGGTTTTTGCCTATCTCCGCAACATCAAATCACATCATAGGAGGCAACAGGCCCAGAACGAAAACCAAGACAACCCTCTTTTAAGCTAGCCTGATACTACTACACTTCCTCACATGGGCACCCATGGCATGGCCATAAGTGACATCTTGCCTTGGTCTTCCAATAGACATGCCGGAAAAATCTACAAAGGAGAAATCAAGGAGGCATCAAACTGCCTGACCTGAGTTCTTTCACTGCAGAAGAGGGGCGCCTTCAAACCAAGCTGAACGATAGAAGCTCTGCTAAGGGCAGAGTCCAGCCTCCTTACAGAGAAGGTTCATCTCAGATTTTTGTATATGGAATTTTGTTTTCGCACTAATGAAGCCAACATGAGCACAGGTGAGGATTCTAACATGGGTGGACCAGTGAACCGAGAGCTTTGGAATGTTACTGATACAGTAAAAAGAACAGAAAGATAGATAAAAGATGAAAAAACATTGGGATTTCGACCACCCAAACACAGCACCTCTAGATAAATATTTCAGTTTAAACATAGTGCTGACAAAGAAAAAGCTTTCCTTCAAAGATTTTCCTAATCCTCAGCACACATTGCTGGATGATTTCCTCGGAGCCAAAGGAAATCTCATAATACTGTTAGGATGGTTGCTGAATATCTGGTGGCATATTATAGCCTAGAAAGACTATGTAAGAGAATTAAGGATTTCAGAGACAGTTTATTCTCTCACTGCATTGTACACAGCAGATTTCCCTTGGAACTTCAAAGAAAAGACTCAGACTACATCTAGCACCCCCTTCCAATGCCTCGTGCCCAGAAAACCTGTTGCATGTAGATAAGACCTGTTTGGTATAATATACTTTATTTAACATGATTTAGGAATTCCAAAGTGAGGTTTCAGCAGGTTATAGGTACGATCATCATCAAGTAATCGCAGGTCCATCTGCCTTTCTATGCACTAAACATGCAACATCTTTATGAAGCAAAGACAGTGGTCAGATTTCCATAGAAAGGAAATCCTTGTAGACCCAAAACACAAAAGAGGTCCTGAAGTTTTGCCTTATTAAAAATATATATACAGCTTTCAGATTTTTGAGGGTTGAAAGTTTTCAGTTTTTTTGGCTTAGAAAATCTTTTTAATCTGTTCTCATCAGCAAGAACAGGATATGGCTCACTCCTTCAAAACCATTTGCTCTATTTTGCCAAGTAAAATAAGTCTGTTCTTGAGTAAATGTCGCTGGATGTTTGTCTTTCTCCTTATTATGAATTATAATGAAAGCAAAAAAAAACAAACAAATAAAAAGTCTTTCTGCATCAATTACCTGTGCTGGCAGGTCAAATCAGTACCCTTCTTTTGTCGCAGTCAGGGGGCCACTCACTAAAGACACCCCTGATCTAACCCCTTCTTTTTAACAATTTACATACACCCCTTAGAACAACACTGTGCTAAAGTTTTGAAACTACATAACAGAAGTTCTTTTAAACTCAGAAGGACACGCCTGTTTGGCTTAGAATAAAGAAGCTTCAAAGCCTGTCAGGTAGTTAAATTCAAAGCAGATGCTCGCCAACAGACACTTTACACGCAAATTCATGTTTGGACTGGAGAGACGGAGAATCGGAGGGTGAGAGTTCGAGGTGAATGGGGTAATTTTGGGATTGTGGCTCAGCTGTAACACAACTGGAGGAGGTCCATAAAGTCTAGAAAAGGCAACCTTCAGTGGAGGCCAAAGCTCAGAAAGGCTTGCATTAAACACACAAGTCTAATTTACTTTTCCAAAAAATCATGTTCACAACAAAAAAATTGTGTTTCTGCACACCTGTCTTAAACAATTCAGACATGCTCCTGCCATGGGCTCTATAAGAATCAGAATCAGAAAAACTTTATTGCCAAGTATGTTTTTGGACATACAAGGAATTTGTTTTGGCGTAGTCGGTGCAATACAGTACTCAAAAAGTACAGTACTATGAATGCTGCTACTTCCTTAAAGAGCTTTCTATTGATTTCCATTCTAAAAGATACGGAGTTAGAATTTACTCTCTAAATATGCAACTGGGCTGAACTGGACTCTTGATCAGATCTGGACCTGATGACTTGTTCTGTTTAGTCCTCCGACATGAGTTTCTTGTAAATCGCTGTCATATGAATGAACTGAAACCTTTTCAGCCCCAAGGGGTTTTCTTAAAGGTGGTGCTGGAAATAACACGCCCAAATCTAATTTATTTTTTTCTCAGAACTTACAAACTCTGTTTAAATAACAATTATGTTAATAATTACAGTATGTTTTTTCAAACATGAATGATAATTCTGGTTTTGGGTAAATCCTGGTGGATTGTGATAAAGTGACATCATTTGGTGAAGTTTCTTTACTTTCTAATGCAAGTACTTTTAAATGTGTTTAGTGTTCATAGACATGGTTCACATCAGCTTTTAGTCAAGATTCTAACTTTTATGTGGATACCACATATATTTATGTTTAACTAATGCAATTTAGGGTAATGAAAGTTGAAAAAAAGTAACATTTTTCCCCGAGGTACTGGGGATTGGGGCTTAAGAGTTTTTAAACTGAACACAAAATTAACACAAATTTTACATCCAAAGATTTAAATGCGGTGTGAGATTATCTGTTTCCCGTGTGAAGGAAGTGTTCATGTGACTGTAAATATAACCTTACTAACAACAGGGGAAAAATGCACCATCTTAGTTGCAGTGCATTCTCTTCTTTGTATGAAACCAATAATTAAACAGACCTTTTTAAAATGATCTGTTTATCACCAAGTTTTTGAAAAATGTAAACGGAAAACATTTATGACAGTTGCCAATCCAGAAGTGGACCACTCAGTAAATTCACCTCAAGATCAGAACTTGGAGTGCTCAGGTAGAATGGCAAAAAAAGCTCAGTAACAGACTCTTCCATCGTGAATTATGTTTGCAGGATTGCATCTGAACGAACCAAAAGCCTTCTGGAACAATGTACTTTGAACAGATGGGACCAAAGTACAGAGGAGTGATGAAATTGAATAGCAAAAAATTAAATATCATATGAGCACAAACACTTTAAACCCACTGCCAAGCATGGTGGTGGAGGGGTGATGATTTGGGTTTTTTTTGTTTTGTGCCACATGACCTGGGAACGTATCATTAAGTTGATAATAAATTTCTTTCTATACCAATGGATTCTAGAGTCAATAGTGAAGCCATTTGTCCAGCAGCTAAAGCTTGGCCTAATCTAACATTGGCTTAGTCCAAGCCCAGACCTAAACCTGACTGGAATACAGAGACAGGAGTAAATGTCTGTAAACCTCAATGAACTAAAGAAACATTATGAAGAAGGATCAGTCAAAATTCTTCGTCAATGTGGTACACTGATAAACTCATAGAAAAAATGACCACTTAAAATTATTCCAACCTCCTTTGTCACTCAGAATAAATCATGAAATAAGCTTCAAGCTCAGGTTTCATACCACACTGAAATGTAAAGAATAATCTTGAACAACTTGGTTTTCCAAAAAGACACATTTCAGGAACTAATATCATTAAAGAAGTTTCTTTATCTTTCATCATTTTCTCTGTATATCATATTCAAAGAACATATACTACATTGCTAAAAGTATTTTTCTATCTATTTTTACATGTGCATGTACTTTGATGACATCCTATTGTTAATCTACTGTATAAGGTCAAATTTGCTAATAGACAACAAATAGAATTCACTGATTTGGTGGTGTGACAATAAGTTTGGCAATATAGTGTAAAATTAAAACACAGCCAACTGGTCTACTGCACATGAACAGTTCAACCACTTCTTAACCATTCAGAGATCTAGGCCAGAGTTGATATGAGCAGTAGGGTTAAAACCCAGATCACTGAGCTGATTAAAGCTGCACTAAGCCCTGCAGGCAAGGGAACGCGTCTAACTACCCAGAGAAGTTGGTGAAACAAATGGTTTCAGGAAAAAAATAGACATTCTGTCCAAATAAACTGTCTTTTCTATCAAATGATAATTTCAAATGTATATGAATTGTACAAATAATGACTAGAAATAACTTTACGATAGAAAATGACGGCTGTTTTATGTTAATCTGTTCTTCATTAATCTGGTAGGAATGTGTTTCAGCAATCTGAATCCATCTAGAGAGGCACCCACCTTCACCAGTGAGAGAAGTTGAACACAACCAGAGACCAACACTTTGGTATTTCTGTGTCTCACTCAAGCAGCACATATTCCTTAAACTAATGAGTCTTTTTACACAAGAGTATGAAGTTCTGAATTGTTTAAGAACTTGTTATTTCTTTCATTTGCCTGGCATTTTGGTGGTGTAGGACAGTTTTTCTTAAAAGGCCAGGTGATAAGTGGAGCAGAAGATTGTTCATGTTGCTGTAGCAGTAGATAATGCACCTGCTGCTCCAACCACAGTCAACAAGGAAAGAAGCTTCAGTCCCAAGGTTTTACACACCAGACCATATTAAGAAATATCTTACAAGGGATTCATTTGAAAAAAGTCCCAATATATTTAATTTATAGAGGTGGACAATACACAAACAGAATAAAGGTTTCACTGTGATTAAAACAATCCATAACTGGTGTAGAAGTTACCAGTCCAGGTATGACCAACATTACCTTTTTAATAACTGTCCCCTGCCAGAAAAGGCTTTGAAAATGCTCCCTTAAAGAGTTTACAAAAACAAAACGCTTTCACATATTTTAAACGGTGTTTCGAAGAATTTCTGTTCAGTGTAGAATTGTCAACCTCAGGTTTAATCAGTCCAAGTATTTAGATTTTGAAGAAGCCGACACTGTAATTCTAACAGGGCAACAACAATAACTACTTCCTTTCTAACTTCAGAATAGAAGTCCCAAATAGGGCTGCAGGCAATGCAATAATGCCGGTGAATTTCACAATAACTATATGATTTGCTTTGGGTTAATTCCAAAAATACAATACATTTACTGTTGCTACAAGAACTTTACATACACCTCTATTAGTTTCTTCCAGTTAAACCACAGCATTTAAATATAGTCTTAACTCTAGCCTCATCAGGAGCGATAATGTGGTGTTTTATAAACTTTATACTCCGAAGACAAAGAATGCAAAAAAAAGAAAAAAGGGATTTCTAACCAGGAAACCAACAGATTTTGCGCTTGTTGTTCCTGAGAGATAAAACAACAGATTTCTCCTCAATGTATTTCTTTTTTTAAAAACTGTTATTGCTGTTTTTCTTCTTCTGCCCAGGATGTGACCCTTGTTTTCTTTATCTGCTGTGTGTTTGGTGCCACCCTCTGAATGGGAGTATTATTACCGCCGTTGACATGTACAGCCTGCACAGTCAGAGACATCTGGATTACACGCAGATATCGAACAGGGGCTCGTAATGGACACTAGTGGGCAGGTACAAATAACAATATTTATGTCACACAGGCTTCATGGTCGAGCAAACAGTACATCAGAATGGCATGTATGAATTATCCCAAGAAAGAAAATGCCATTTCTGTGTTTCTAGCAAACACTAGCAAAAACTTTTAGCTTACTATGCTATTTTAAGAATATTTATATACCAAACATTTACTCCCAGAGCTAAATTACTATAATAAAAGGCAACCATTTAATAAGGGCTCTAACAGTTCCTCAAGTGACTTGAAAAGTCATTGAAACTACATCTTTCACTCGATGAGTTGTTTATTTTCGTATTCCTGTCTATTCAGTTTAGTGGTCAAGTTTTTCATGGCGACAGTTCTTGCAGTCATACAACATGTTTTTATTGAATGTTTTTACTGTATTTAGACAATGAAAAGAAAATAGGTGAAACAGACTCAAAATGCTCTCAGGTTGGGACAGTATCAAACCAAATAGAGGCGAATAATCAGAGAGCATGCACAGTTCTGATGAAGAGAAGAGGCTCCTACTGGAAGGGGATTCAAACTAAAAAACAAAAAAGGTTATGCCTGGACTATCATATGTATAATAGAAAATATGTATTTTAAAAGACTACACAAAATCACATTATGCATACCTTTTATTTCTCACATTTGTTCCACAAGCTTCCCACAATAGTTTGCTGGAATTCTGGCCCGTACTGCCAGACTGAACTGACAATATTTTATAGCTGCAGACCCAAAATTTAATGTAATTTTTAATCATGACCTATTAGGTCAATATTGAAATTTTCATCTTTCTGAACAAAAAACAAAACAAAATACAAATCAGATTCATACACTGAAAAGACCTAATTGCCTGACTGAAAATTTGTAATCAAAATGATTAATCCCAAAAACTCTTAATTAAATGGGATGTAAAAGTATCTTTGGTGGTAATAATGCAATACTTTACACTTTTACTTTTATATGATGAGAGATGTATAAAAAAAATAAAAATAAGAACAATGAGAACCAGGAACTATTGTCACCTGTGCTATAAATTACTTAAAGACATGTGATCCAATAAATATCCCTATTTGAAGGAAGCCAAATAATACAGCTTTAAATTACTTCAATGGATCAGAATCTCCAACTGTATGAAACCACAAAAAATCTAATCCATTCAATAGGCCATGTATACTATTGGTTTTGACTTGTAGGACATGAGGTTATTCATGAGAAACTCCCCTACCTCTGACATATTACACAAGATAACTACTAATCATGTACAAATCCCTATAAAGATGTGTAACAGTTAGAAAATGCAAACTCAATTATGACGGTGAGTTATATTTTTCCATTCTAAACTATACCTTGAAGAGATTATTCAACCAGTACGCAAATTAGGACTTGTTGTCTTGCAGGATTTTGCACAGCGAGGAAAAACCTGTTTTTGCCTAATCAAGCCATGCAACAGCCTCTCTTTCATTAAGATCTCCACAAAACTACCACAAACTATAATGGCAATGTTTAGTTGTGCCATTCTTTCATGGCTGTAGCTGGGAGTTTTTATTGTATGTAGATGAAAATATGTACAAATATGTAATTACATGGTCATGACCTGAAGAAAACGTTTAAAACCTCACCTGGAATATAACTGATGCACCTATATGAAGGCCAACTGTAACTGGATATTGTTTAGAATAATCCAACTATGCTCTTCGAGGCATACTGTGTTGCAGCTGGGTTTCCTGGATTTCATTGAGTAATAATCTGACAGATAGAAAACAAAACACAGAAAGCTCACCTGTTCTGCTGTCTGTTAAGACCCCTCTCCATCACGCAGCTACGCAAACACACAGTCAAACTTTCTCTCTTTTGCTTTTTCTTCTTTAATGCACACACAGGCTCACTCACGCTGTCACACACACCCCGACATGCCCTCTCCCGCCGCAGCAGCACGCCAGTGTGAGCTTAAACCCTGGTACTGCAGAAGAGGACATAGTGGAGGGCTGGGCCCTGCCTGGAAGAGGCGGGATTATCGGTTCGTCAGGTAGGTAGGCAGTGGCACCACCCCAATCATGCAGAGCCCAGTGATTACAATGATCTGCAAAAAATCCTCAGTGCTCAACGAGAATCAGTTTTACCCCCCAAACCATTCTCTCCGCACACAGATCTTTTTTGTTCGTAGTGAACTTGAACTTGAGAGCAACAAGACACAGAAAGCATTCACACAGATGACGGGTTTACGTTTTCATGCAAACGAAAGCCAATGTCCCACATTCACTTGTGCATCTCCTATAGCGACGGGTTTTATAACTGCTGTTTATAATCACTCCTGCTGAGGCTCCGGTGCTGATGCCGCCCCTTGTGGTGGTGTAAAAATATAGCAACCTAATTCCACAGCAACTTTACAACCCACATTTATTCATATCCCTGGCAGAAATGAAATTTTTACTTAGCCTAAAAGCTAGAAGTTTCTGATAGGAAATGAGACAGTTTTTTTAAATAATATATTTTATTTTGAATCATATGTCAAAAAAATATACTATTCTGATTGATCAGTGGAAAAATACTATATGGCATTACGGCATTCAAACCGTATAACTGCTGAGCAGGTTTTTGCAGGTTTTTATAAGCATTTTGTCTGTATATCTTTAGTGAGGACCTCCAAGTCTTTCAGGTTGGTTGGGATCCTTGCCATCACCCTAATATTTAGCCCCTTCCACAGATTCTTTGAGATTTAAGTGTCCTTAACTTGTCCTAAAACCGTCATAGTGCTGTCCTCGAAGCTACTGCAGTTGAATTGTCCTATTGGTTCAAATGGTACAGCTGTGTACATGTCTACGTCACAGCCCCAAGTTCAGGTATAAAACCATCTCATTCACACCCCCTGTAGCAAGTGAGGAGTTGGAATTGCGAGCACTGATCAGAGCATTTTTTTCTTTATACCTTCGATCATATGCTTTACTTGAGATAATATAGTAAACTTGAGAATATATAGTAAACTTTCTGAAAGTGTGGTACTGGTTTGAACGATAGCCCATGTTAGTGATGATGCTGCTAACATCACTTTACCACTCAGTTACTGGATCCATTCTGTCCTCTACTGCCTCAGCAGCACCGGCTTCAAGCATCATCGATTCACTGACTTGCACACCAAAAAAAAAAAAAAAAAAACACAGGTGCACTGATCCAGGGTTACATTTGGTGTTAAAGAAAAGTACAAAAATTAATGGTGATAGGAACTGCTTTAGTGTTTTCCTCTAGAAAAGAAACACAACTAAGCAGATAAAGTATGAACCAGTTTTCAAGTCTAGAAGATGAAAGAAAGCATATACAGTTAATCACAGTAAAAGGGCCAAATGTTTTATCTACACAATAACAACATTAAGTTATTGGCAGCAGTAGCTTAGCCGATGCCCTCCCCCCTCCAGGAAGGGGTCAGAGCTCAACAGACACACCAGGCCATGTGTAGTTTCTATGAAGAGGGGAAAAAAAACAGAGAGAGAACATAAAATTAAAAGCTGAAAAAAAGGCAAATAATGCCAAATTGGAGAGTTTTAGGAGAATGAAGCTGAGTGAGGAAAAGTGGTCATTATGTCCTCCAGATGCCTAAACCTATAGCAGCAGAACAACAGAGATAATTCAGGATAATCTAGGCCACTCTAACTATAAGCTTTATCAAAAAGGAAACTTTTAAGTTTAGTCTTAAACTTAGACAGGGTGCCTCACAGACTAAAACTGGGAGTAGGTTCCACAGGAGAGGAGCCTGATGACTAAAAGATTTGCCTCCCATTCTCCTTTTAAAAACTCTAGGGACATGACAAGAGGTGTTCTTGAAGTGGACATCAGCATGAAGGCAGTCAGGCAGAAGCAGCTCAGTGAGTGGATTTGGTTTAATAAATAAGAAGTGAAAACCTTCATCTAGGCATGAGATGACAGAAGCAGGTAAGAACATAGGCAGACATGGCATGAACAGAAGCAGTATAAACCAGTGGAGAGCAAAGAGAACAGAAGAGTGTAAATTGTACAAGTCACAGGTGAGACAGGGAGACTGATTGGCAAGGCACAGGTGGATTGAATGAAACTGATTACAAGTTGACTGTGGCAGGGAGTAGTAACTAAAAGATGAATGAGCTGAACAAAGATGCAAGGAAACGATCTAACCAAAGGAAAATCTTAATGATGCAACAGAACATATGTAAACTAAAAATGCACCATGAACAAAATACAAGAATAACTAAGAAACTAAATATAAGGAAAGAGACATACAAATAATAACAAAGACATGGTGAAAACACAAACTTAAAAGAGAAACAAAAGCCAAACATCTCTAAATCGTGACAGTACCACCAGTAAACCTGCAGTTTTAGAACAAATTGCTCTGTTAGGAACATATGGAACAGTCAGATCGGTTATATATGATGGAGTTTGACTATTAAGGGCTTTATTTGTGAGAAAGAGAATTTTAAATTCTATTCTGGTTTCAACAGTGAGCCAGTGAAGCAAAGCTAAAAAAGGAGAAATATGATCTCCCTTTTAAATTTTCATCAGAACTCTTGCTGCAGCGTTTTAGATCATCCAAAGGCCTTTAACTGCATTTTGTTCAATTTCTGATAGTATAGAGATACTGTAGAGAACCCTTGAAGTAACAAAAGCATGGGCTAGTTTTTCAGTCCATGAACAGGATATTTCTAATGCTGGCAATATTCTGGAGGTGAAAGAAGGAAATCCTAAAGAACTGTTCAACATGGGATTCAAATTACATGTCCTGGTCAAAAATAACATCATGGTTCTTTACCTTATTACCGGAGACCAATTTATGCCATCCATAATAACTGACTGACTAAGCAGACTCTGGCCAAAGCCTGTCTTGTCTGAATTTAAAAGCTGCATTTAAAGTTATTTAGGTTTTTATGTCTTCAAGACATGCCGGTAGTCTACCTAACTGATTGTATTCATCAGGATTTATGTATAAACTGGCTCATGGTTGAATGAGACCCCAAGCAGAATTTTATTTGGAGCATCACTTCATCACCATAGCCTACCACCCATCACCATGCCTCTGACCACTTTTTATGAGCTTCATAGTTAAACTTTTTTTTAGACAATTTCTAATTAACCTGGTTGTATGACTTAGTGTGTTTTGCTTTCAATAACTCCATCCATGCCCATCTCCGGCGGTCTACGGGCAAGAGACAGGGTGCATCTTGGACAGGTCATTACAGGGTAACTCTGAGACACACAGGAAAAACAACCATACACACACCCATTCAAGGGCAATTGAGAGAGACCAATTAACCTCACAGTCATGTTTTTGTACTGTGGGAAAAATGTGGAGTGCCTTCTTGCTGCAAGACCACCGTTCAGTCACTTCAAAATATGTATTTGCCTCATTTTACTTTAGTTAAAGTGCCCATTTTAAGCATTTTCAGTTTTAATTTACTCTCTCAAAAGCATAACAGAATGAAAAAATATCAAATAGGCTCTGATCCTGGGGGCAGCGCTGGTGGTGTAGGGGTTTAAGCGGGCAACCCATAGATGGAGGCTTTAGTCCTCGACACAGACTGTCATGGGATCAAGCCCCGGTGACCTTCTCTGCACACCTTTCCACCATTTCCTGTCTGCTTACTATCAAAAATGAATAAAAAAAGGCCACTAGTACTGCAAAAAAACATTTAAATAGGATCTATTCCCTGAAAACCCACCCATGTACAGCCCACAATGATAAGTCACTTCCAGGACTTATAGCCATACCTTCTTGCTGGGAAGCCACAGTGACTTCATGTGTGACTGCTGTCTAATTCCTGTAATGACGTCATGTGTGACTGATACACAAAGAAAACATCATGTTACTCGGTTAATCATCCTCTTTAATAGAAATATGTATACACACATCTGTAACATTGTTTATATTGAGCATTTGTTTCCAGTTTTTAAGTGTTTCCCCAGCACAGTGTGCCCTGTTTTTTTTAAAAGGGATGTCACAGCTCATCACTGAGAGAATTTGTACCATGAGAATTATCAGTAGATGACGACAGTCTCTATCACCAAACTCATTATGTGGTGCCAGCCAAGTTAGCTAATATCACGTTTCTCAATCCAGCGGCTGCCTATAACATAAATCCTGTCTCCTTCACAAAAGGTCCTTGTGTGTTTACATGCATCAAAGTCCCCTGGGTTTTGTCTTCAACGTACACATGACCTGGCTGTTGTAAACATGAAAAATTAAATAACATTTATAAAGGTCAACACGAAATGTAAAATACTCTTTTGGGAAGGGATATAAACATGTTTTCAACATAAATATGTAAACCAGATATTTTTTACATATTCAGTGCAAAGCAAAAATATTCGTACTTCTTGAGTTTTCACATTTCATGATGTTACAACCACAAACTTCAATGTATTTTATTAGGGGCCATTCGTCTTTGTGAAATTCCTGAATTTCATGGAGAGGGTTTGTGAATGTTAAACCTGAAGTATGCAAGAGATTCTCTATTGGATTTAGGGCTGGAATTTTTACTGGGCCATTCTAACACATGAAAGTCAAAAGTACTTGTGGGCCACAGAAATTATTTTTTTTTTAAATTAAAAACACTAAAATAATTGTATTCAGAGTTTTTAAAATGTTTATCTGTTAAATAATAATTTAAACAAAATATTTCAATGTAAGCTGCACGACGGCGCAGTTGGTAGCCCTGTTGCCTTGCAGCAAGAAGGTCCTGGGTTTGATTCCCAGCCGGTGGTCTTTCTGCATGGAGTTTGCATGTTCTCCCCGTGCATGCGTGGGTTCTCACTGGGTACTCCTCCCACAGTCCAAAGGCATGCCTGTTGGGTTAATTGGTCTCTCAAATTGCTCTTAGGTGTGTGAATGAGTGTGTGCATGGTTGTTTGTGTTTTGCCCTGCGATGGACTGGCGACCTGTCCAGGGTGTACCCCGCCTCTCGCCCATAGACTGCTGGAGATAGGCACCAGCTCCCCCATGACCCACTATGGAATAAGCGGTAGAAAATGACTGACTGACTGATATTTCAATGTATGAAACAAAGTAAAATAGCATCTCTAAATCATTAAAGATCTGAAAGACCAAAAAGGACTTGAACGCCTGCCTTACTGAAAGAAAGGTATACTACTGTATGGCTTATATGTTCTATGAGTCTATTGTTTCCTTTTTTACTGGTCTAGAACATTTCTTACTCTAAATATGGCAAAAAGAACAGGATATGGAATTTATATCTTAAAAAGCGTTTCATTAAAAGATTTTCTTTTAATGAATTTGAGCACACAGTCTGCTATTATGTAAAAATTGTTTGGGGTCCTGTTTACTATGACATTAAAATTAAAGCAAAAAAATATGGATACTGTTTTACCTAGTATTTTCCTTTTTAAGATTTTAATTTGGCTGCAACTTTTTCAAAAGCCTCACCTCACAAAATCCCAACCTAGAAGTTTTTTAAAATGTCCATCTGTATCCACAAGCCCTTTAACAGGTTATCTTTTGGAATGATCCTGTATTTAGTACCATACCCTTTCTGTTGGATAGAACAGTGCTGTGTTAGATAAACAAATCTTGGGATACTGCCTAAAAATCCTAACAAAATACGTTAAGGTTTGGTGTTGTAACATGACAAAATATGAAAATGTTGTTGGGGTATAAAATGTTTGCAAAACAATGTACTGTCTGGATGCAACCAAAAATCAACTTAAACTGGATTACAGACAGCAAGGCAGATGCATACCTCTGAAGTTCCTTTGTATAGAGGGTGTGTTGTGCATCGAGAGGCCCAGAAATGCCTGCAATCCATCTATCTCATCAACAACTCTGTGCATTCTTCTGTAAACATGAAAAGGAAAAAAGATGAATGAAAAAAAAGAACAAAAGTCTGTGGGCAACTGAGAAGGTCTATGTGGCATGGAAAGACACAATAAAATGCAAAATATAAGCATTTTTAAGACACAAAGGGAAGGTGGAAATGTACACAAACCATCCAGGTTTAAATGCAGGCCTTTCTATGTGGAGGTTGCCCATATCCCTGTCCATGTTTGGATTGTCTCTGGGTACTCCACATCCACCCACTAATAGCGATTATGGGAAAAGCAGTAGTCAGTTAAATTAAGAAATGATTATGTTTGTAAATGCATGGATGTTTCTCGGCCGGGGACATGCGCCGAGAATAGAAGGCACAAGGATGGAGCTTCCCGTCCAGGTCTTGGCGCTGCGACAAGACCTCCCCCACTCAAGAGTCAGAAGCGTTCACCTCCAGGACGAACTGTCGGCTAGGATCAGGGTGAATGAGTACTGGCGCTTGAGAAAACTTCTCCTTCAGGGTAGTGAAGGCGGCTTCGGCCTCCGGGCTCCAGGCGAACGATGACTTGGTCGATGTCAGGGCAGTTAGGGGCCCCGCAGTCTGGCTGTAACTGTGGATGAACTTCCGATAGAAGTTAGCAAAACCTAGGAACCGCTGTAGCTGTTTCCGTGTCTCTGGGGTTGGCCAATCCATTACAGCCCTGACCTTCTCAGGGTCAGCACGAAACTGTCCACCCTCAAGGATGAAGCCGAGACATTGTTCTAGAGTAAATCAAAATGTCGTCCAGACAGACGAAAACAAACTGGTTCAGGTAATCTCTTAAAACATCGTTGACTAGACCCTGAAAGCCCACCGGGACGTTACATAACCCAAACTGCATGACTAGGTACTCATAATGACCTCGTGGCGTCTTGAAGGCTGTCTTCCATTCATCTCCCTGGTGGATCCGAACTAGATGGTACGCGTTTCGGAGGTCTAATTTGGTAAACATGGTGGCCCCGTGAACCAGTTCAAATGCCGAGGAGAGGAGTAGCTGTTTTTGACAGTTATGGCATTTAACCCCCGGTAATCAATGCATGGTCACAGAGAGCCGTCCTTCTTACCAACGAAGAAGTACCCGGCTCCGACGGGTGATGACGAGGGGCGAATTATTCCGGCGGCCAACGAGTCAGCTATGTACTGTTCCATTACCATCCTTTCAGGACCAGAGATCTTAAACAGACGACTGGATGGCAATGGAGCCCCTGGCAGCAGATCTATGGTGCAGTCGTACAGGCATTGGGCCGGAAGGGACAGGGCTCGAGACTTATTAAATTCTCGCTTAAAGTCGTGATACTCGGGGGGAACCAGGTGAAGATCGGGGGGCTCGACCTGCCCCACCTCATCGGCAGGGATCATAGGTGGAGAGACAGCAGACTGCAAGTAGACAAACACTGTGGGGACCAGGCCTCCACCCTTAATTTGGTCCAATTTAGATGGGGGTTGTGGGCCCGCAACCACGGTAATCCCAACACAAGGGCATTCTCTGACATAGGAAAAACAAAAAATGAAATTTGCTCCCGGTGGTTCCCAGAGAGCACCAGCTCGAGGGGCATGGTTCTATGAGTAATTAGCTGGAGCGACTGGCCATCCAGCTCCAGAACCCCACGAGGGGTGGCCAGCGGCTCCGTCTTAATGTGTCTCTAGGGCTTGGTCAATCAGACTGAGCTCGCACCCAGAATTGATGAGAGGAGGTAACCCAAAGGAATTATGGTTAGCAAAGACTGTGGCAGGCAAGGCAAGTCATTGGGCTCTAAGGCTGGAACCTGGGTCCGTCGGTCGCCCTGTCAAAACCGGTGGACCTCGCCTTTTAGCCGAGACAGGCAGTTAGAGATGAAGTGATCTAGCTCGCCGCAGTAAAAACATCTGTTAGCCTCTCATCAGGTGAAAATCGGGCCCTGCCTAGCTGCATGAGCTCTGGCTGAACCGGGCTGGACACAGGGACAGAAGGCACAGGTAACGCGGAAACCGACAGTGCTCTAGGTGCCACTCGCTCAGCACAGCTCCGCCTATGCTCCTTCATCCGGGTGTCCAGCCAGGTAGCCAGAGTTATATATTCGTTAAGATCCTCAGGCTCATCTAACGAAGCCAGTTCGTCTTTAACGACCTCAGCAAGACACTGAAAAAAGGCGGATTTCAGGGCGCTGGCGTTCCAATCCAACGCCACAGCTAAAGTGCGAAACTCAATAGTGAAATCCATCAGCGGGCGATTGCGTTGTTTCAATGCCTGGAGGGGGCGGGCCACACTGGACAAATCCATGTCAAGATCGAAAGTAAGTTTCAACTCCTTAATAAAGTCCTCGTAAGTACATTCGAACTGGTTACAGTTCGTAAACCTTGCCTCTGCCCAACGAAGTACTTTGCCAGTTAATAGCCGTAAGACATAAGAAATATTGCCATCATCATGAGGGAAACTCTGAGGTGATTAATTAAACACTAAAGTGCACTGTAACAGAAAGCCCAGACGACTTCCGACTTCTCCCGAAAACGTCTCAGGACTGGGGGAAGTGACGCCATGAAAACACGGAAGAGGCTGCGTGGTGAGAGGCCCAGTATGCCCCCCGAAGGCTGGGCGGGCCTGGAACTGAGCGCCTGCGGGAACAGTGTTGTCTGTTCCTCGAGGACGTTACGGAGGGTCGCGCCGTCGGAGTGAATTTGATGACTGTGTTCGGACACTGTTCTCTGGAGTGCCTCGGTTGGGTCTGGCTGGCCTGAGTGTTCTGTCATAATGTTAGTGGACGACTTGACCCACATACAGCAGAAACACCCATAGAACAGAGGACCGTTTAGGAAATTTATTTTATGAAGCAGTTGTGTGGAGGAACGCCCACTGCTGCCAGGAACAGGAGGCTGCAACAAACAGAGTGGGTGAGGATCTGGCTGCACAACAAATGAATTAATTAAAACTGACAGGTTTACGGACCTAGCTGTGTTCTGACCCACCAGGGAGATGGTGCTGAGTACAGACCGCTGGAAAGGCTGTGCAGGAGCCCGCCAGGAACTTCTGAGGCTGGAGGGTGGAGGACCGTCGGAGGGCGGACAGGCTCGGCAAGGCATGGCTTGGGCAGATTGTCTGCTGGTAAGTAGTCCAGTTTCCTTTCCTCAGTTCAGGTAGGTTCAGGTTGCTCTTGGGCAGGAGCGAGACGGGTTCAGGTTCCGCATAGGGCAAAACACTCAGGCGATGAAATACTGGCAATCCATCCTCATTATACTCCTGAAGGTGATCACTCCAACAAGCCGCACCTGTCTCCCTCTTGGAACGGTCTCTGGCGGCACCTAGTGGCTGAAGATGGTTAGTAGCAGCCTAAAACAAAGTCCAGACTCTGACAGTTCCAAGGCCAAAATCCGGCTAACCAAAAATAACACAAAGTTTGTCGTACAATTGCCAAAAAAAACCCATCTTCATAATTCCAAGACTAAATAAATCAAATCCTTATTTGAAAACTCCGGTTATCTTTGGGTATTTTCACACTGCAGGTCTTGATGTTTAATTCCAACGTTTTGCTGAAATACTTTAGCAACCAAACTATATTATTAAATGCGATCGCCATCAGACTTCAGTCTGAACTGTTCATGACACCAAAGCAACCAGCATCCGCAGAAGGAGAATGTAGACACAGCAGCACACTTTTTACAAAGCCAACAATATTATGACCATGTCATAACAAGACAAAGAAAGGCACAAAAAAGAGAGCACAAGTAACTACAATGACTTTTGGATAAGTGACTGCTACTTGTGTAGGGAGGTCTATGTAGATGCATTGGATGTTGGATGAAGTTAGATGAAATGTGACGTGACCGTTCAGACGGCGGATGCTTTGAAATACATTGGATATGTATCGGATTTAGTTTTACATATGAAAATGGAACAACTCCGATTTTTTTTGGAAGTGAAAAGATTATAATTGGGCTGTTATGACTGCCATGAAGAAGTCGAATTTGGACCGCATTAATCTGTAGTATGAACTTAGCCTTTGTCTAATATAGACACTAGTTTGAGATTCTGAAACATTTAAGAGGGATGAAAAAGCACAACACAAGAAACCAGCAAGGGGGCAAATACTTCACAGCACCTTGGGTTATAGAATATCATAGTTCTTATGTATAATAAAACAACAGGGGGAATGTGTAAAAGCTTTTTGTTTCTTTGTATTGCTTTTTTTAGTATTTTATTGAATATCATAAAGACTGTGCTGCAGTTCCTGGCTCTCCTCAAGTCTGAGTAGCAGAACACAGCAGTGCTCACTTTTTTCAATTAGCGGATATACCTTATACTCTGCTTTTCAGAGCAAAAAGCAAATAAAGCAAATAAAAACTATTAGTAGTCCTTGGACACTAGGTACAGCTTTTTCATTTTGGTGCATGTATCAAAGCATGTTGTTCTCAAAATTACATCAAATCATGTTCTGTTTATAAGAACATTAAAAGTAGACAGAATGAACTGAGGACGAAAAAAGTCATCTATGTCACCTGATGCTGTGACGCTAAGTTATTGATTATGGTGACCTCTGACAGCAGTGGCCTTTTCCCCTACTTATGAGTTTGCATATTACAGCTTTAAACAAAGCTGGCAGTTGCATGAGGGGGATGGTAATTAGCCCACTGTAAAGCTATAGAGCACTGCAGGAGGATGACTGCTGCTTTCAGTATGCCACAGGAATAAATAACTTCTTTAAGCTTTCACAGAAATTTCCTTTTTGTTTTGTTTTTAATTTAATTTATAGCCTCGTCAGTGCACTTGTTAACATCATTAACACCAAAACAGGTGAAACTGTTAACAGCCCCCTTCACTACTTACAGTGGCTTGTAAAAGTATTCACACCCCTTGAACTTTTCCACATATTGTCACATTGCAACCACAAACATAAATATATTTTATTGGAATTTTATTTGAAAGACCAACACAAAATGGTATATAATTGTGAAGTGGAATTATACATGATTTCAAATATTTTTTACAAATGAAAAACTGAAAAGTGCGGCGTGCAAAATAATTCAGTCCCCTTTACTCTGAATGCAACCAATTGCCGTCAGAAGTGGCCTGATAATTGCTAATGACTAAATAGAGTCCACCGGTGTGTAACCTAATCTCAGAACAAAAACACCTGCTCTGTGACGGCCACATAGGTTGGTTAAGAGAATACTGGGGAATACTGGCACAACTAAACCTACCAGGACAAGGTCGTCCACCTAAACTTACAGACCAAACAAGGAGAGCACTGAGCCACAGTGGGACACAGTGAGACACAGCAAACATGTGATAGAAGGTGCTTTGGTCAAGACCAAAATTTTACTTTTTGCTTCACAATTTTCGTTCCACTTCACAAATGTATACCCCTTTGTGTTGGTCTTTCACATAAAATTCCAATAAAAATATATTTATGTTTGTGGTTGTAATGTGACAATATGTGGAAAAGTTCAAGGGTAATATATATATATATTTTATATTATATATATATATATATATATATATATATTATATATATTAAACTTTTGTCGAAGCACCTTCGGATTCTGTATTCAGTCTTGAGACATACTGCAACATCCCCACTTGATAAAATTGTACCACCTTCAAATCCATCCTTAGCTTCAGCATTCTAACAGACTTCTGAACCTTTTTGAACCTTGACAAAAATCACAGTTCCATCTGAAGAAAACAGACTGCTAAGACTGATGCTGCCACCACTATGTTTAAGCTGTGGATCTGGTGATCTGTATAGGGAGGTAGGTACTTTATTAGTCCGCTGAGGGAAATTGTTGCATTACAACAGCATCAGAGAAGAAAGTTAAAAATGAACAAACATTAGACAAATAACAATAAAAACACTAGTGTGTACTAGTGATGCTCAGTGGTGATTATTTCATGATCGTTTATAGTTCTTTACTGGAGATGCTATTGTGTTGAAGGTTAATACAGAGTTTTATTTATACTTTCAAGTAAACCAACAAAAATTTCAAAATAACATAAGGCAAGGGGTTAACAATATACATCGAAGTCCTTAGCCTATCCTAAAAACCCCCCTATGGTGCATATCCTGTGTGTTGTCCTCTACTCAATGGTTTAGTGTCCTTGACATGATTAAGGGGTGCGGTGCTGGTGGTGTAGGGGTTCAGCACGCGATCATATATGGAGGCTGTAGTCCTTGATGCAGCTGTCTGGGGTTCGAGTCCTAAAGCTGGCAACCTTTGCTGAATGTCTTCCTGTCTACCTACTGTTGAAAAAAATCGGAAAATAACGGCCTCTAGTGCCGCAAAAAAAAAAGAATTTTACATTTAAACTTTGATTCATCATAGTGTTTGGCTGATATTCACATTATTTCAGATTTAAGAACAAATTGCAGCACAGATAAAAATATCTAAATCAAACGATAAATGTTTAAAATAGTCATTTAGAGGGAATTCAAAAAGATGAAAAGGAAATAATGTGTGATTATAACATACGGACGGGATTCAGAATTGCAAGAGCTTGTCAGAGCGGGAGTGAATACACTCTGAAAACATAAGCACAAATCAGACATTACGCTGCCCCACTTCCTGAACAATCTACTTGATGCCTGCCACCATGTGGATCCACCAGTTGGCCTGGACGGTCCAGCCCAGCTTTTCACATACTGCGATCTGTTGGAGAAAATGCTTCTTGGCCTTGGCCTCATTTTGATCCTCCTGGAGTGCCTCTCGCAGGTAATGTATGTCCTCCGCGGCACTCAGCTCGGGGATGCCCGTGAGTAGCATGAGGGAGAAAAGAGTGACCAGCAGACGTGAGTGGGAGCGCAGTGCGAGGTATGCTTTGGAGCAAGTGTCCTAATACAAAAAAAAAGCATGGACAGAATGCAATAAATTAATGGCAAGCAATAATATCAATTTATATGCATATCTGCACACAGGAATAGTAAATTCATTGGTAGCAATTGATTAAAAAATGAACAAGAGTTTTCTTTTTCAGTTAACTACAGTAGATGAATTAAGGGACCGTTTTTAATAACTCGCAACCTCCTAGTTAGGACCCTAATGATTATCAGTGCCTGCATTCAGTGTCCATGGTAACCAAATGGTTTTCACAATGGGTAATGGTAGTCTAACAAATTTAGAAAACCATCTCAATTAGGGCACCTACACCCAAACAGCACTGCTGGATGATGATGGGCTTAGCCTGAGCTAAAAAGCTTTAATTATGGGAATAATAATTATAATAATGGGAATCTTGAGATCTTACCAGGTGACAATGTTTTTTTCATTAAGTAGAAAGTTTATTCTAGTCAGCTCATTGCCATTAATATTCCTGGAGGTGTATCAGACCTGGCTCTGAGCTATATGCTGCTGTTTGCTTGGTATATTTGAAGCTGTAAATACAGGATTTTTGTCTGCATACATGAAACCCAGATAGCTGCAGTTATCTGTCATCAAACCGTGGGTAATTGTCCTTCCTGCCCTGCTGTTTTTGAGTGTTTTTAAACCAATTGGATCTATTGCTATTATGGTATTTCGTTTTGAATTTATTTGGGTTTTGGTCACCAAGCCATGGCTTGCTACAGACAAACATTAGCTTTCCATCCTCTTCATTATACTGAGTTCTGTTTCCTAAATCTTTCTGTTAATTATTCCTTCTATAGTATGTTGGAGCAGCTGCTTGTTTACAGCTGAGAGGAAGTGGTAGGATCAGCTCATCAGGAAGGCCAGCTTTGTCCTATGATGCCCCCTCCATCCAGTGGAGGTGATGGGAGACAGAAGAACTCTGGCAAAAATAACATCACTGTTGGACAATGTCTTCAACTCCATGCATGCAGCTGCTGCAGACCTGGAGAGCTTCTTCAGAGCTTCTATTCTATTCTATTCTATTCTATTCTATTCAATTCATTATATGGTTGAAATCAGCTTACATGTTAGTCAATAATTAGTTTAGATTTTTTTTTTTTGTAAAAAAGTAATGACAAACTAAGTCTAAGTTTTATTATAAGACCATCTCATATTGTAGCCATAAAAACAATAGTTATATAAAACTATGCCATTAGTTCTTACTACATCTGCGGAAATGTCTAATTTATAGTATTTTCATTTATAATAAAGATAATTTAGATTTTTTTTTAAATGTGAAATGGTAAATTTTAGTGTTTTTTTTATACTTCCATCAGAGTTTATGACCTTCACTCTTATTTAATGTTTTCATTATGTTTCAATTAGCAGCTCAGGTGTTGTTCACATAAATGAAATATATTAAACACAATGTAAGTTTATAGAATAAGTAAAAAATAAGCAGCTTATTGATTCTCAAAGTGGAATAAAGGATAACATCACTGCTTTAAATTGAAACCTTTTTTAATCCAAGATGAGCACACCCAACCACACCATCACACAATGTGACCTCATACCCTGAACCGCCGAAAGTAGAGGCTTTTTCCACCTTTGACCTGGCCCATCACATACAGGAAGTCAGGTGTGAGGACAAATGGTACACGCTCCCTGTTCACTCCAAGAAAGTGCTTCCTGTTCCCCAGGATGTGACCAAAGTCAATGTGGAACAGGTTCCCTGTGAGGAGGAAAGTACAAAGGAAGTACTAGTTTGGTTTTACCCATCATATAATTTCATTGCTCATTGTTTTTTTTATAAGTCCATCACTTTTTTGAAATTGTTTTAAATAAGCAATGAAGTTAAAAATGAATATAATTTCATTGTTGTACATATGCCAGTCTTACTTTTTCTTTAACTTTCACTAACATCTCATGGAGTGGGTGCTGCATACCTTGGTCTGTGATCATGATATTGTCGTTGTGTCTGTCTCCTATTCCCAGGACATAGGTGGCCACGCAATATCCTGCACAGGACTTCACAAACCTCTCCACAGTCTTGTAGTGCTGCAGTCAAATAAAGAACAGCTGTCTAACAGCCAGTGGAGCAACATGTCCTCAACCCCTTTTCAATCCTTTACTGGTAACAGATTCAAATTCTGTATGGTTATTCTATAGTAAATACATTTTTTCTCTCTGTTTGTTCTCTGCTTTCTTCCCAGTCTAGCATAGGATCAATGCACGAATGCACAAGATAATCAGTCTTGCATACTCACTACAATAGAATAATAATACCCATAACCTGCTGCTGGAAACTGAAAGACCGAGACACAATGCCATTTTCACAAAGAAACAACTGAGATCTTATAAGATGAGACAACCTTGCTAACACCACCATGCTGCTCCCCCAAATCCCCAGCTCATTCTTTTTTGCCAGTTACTTCAGCCAAAATAGCCAATGTATATATATTGGTTTTTGTAGGTGATACTGGGCTGAGAGGTCTCTGTAAGAGGACCTCTTCAGGAGTAGGAACACACAGGTGGAGTATCCCTGTGGTGGGGTTGCAGTCAATTTTAAACTGTGGATGCTGAAAAAAATATTCCTGTTGGAGAGAGAAAATGAGTGAGGCGTTACAGAAACTGATTGTTTCAGCTGAAGTTATTTGAATTCTAATGCAAGACTTTAGAAACGGAGAGAAAGGATAATAGCATGCCATTCTGTCAGCCATTTGTCTGTAACATCCTAGTAAATACATTGAAGTCGGCCTTTTCCACCACCTTTTTAACATTTTGTCTGAATGTTCAGCCAAACAAAATGAGCTGTAACCAGTCAAAAACAATAGCATGTAAAGATACCCCAGCCATCTTGCAAACAAACATGCAACATAGCGTGATAATGTTTCTCATTTTGTAGTCTAAAATTCTGTGATGCCTTGTTTTTTGTGTTTGAGCATTCAAGAGCTCTATTATTATTTAATGACATTAAAACATGAAAAATATGCAACTCTCAGGGAACTAAGAGTATACTGTAGCCAGCATTTGTGTCATAAAATGCAGTCTTTTACCTGCTTACGGTACCTTGTAAAAGTAGAAACAGGTCAGGGATAAAGTTGTGGGGAAGTTTAAAGCAGGGTATGGTTATAAAACAATATCTCAAGATTTGAACATCTCACAGAGCACGGTTCAATCCAGCATCTGAAAGCGGAAGGAGTATGGCACAGCTGCAAACTTATCAAGACATGGACATCCACCAAAACCAAGGTCCAGGAAGGACAACATTAATCAGAGGAGCAGCCAGAAGGCTCAAGGTAACTCTGAAATCCACAGCTCAGGTGGAAGAATCTATTAGCATTACAACTATAAACCAAGGAGTCCACAAATCTGGACCTTTTGCATGAGTGGCATGAAAAAAGTTCTAAGAAGCTCTTTGCAATTTGCCAGAAGCCCTGTGAAAACACAGCAAACATGCTGAATTGAAAACGTGCCAACCTGGTAGAGACATAGCCCAAAAACCTTGCAGCTGTAACTGGAGCAAAAGCTGATTCTACAAGTATTAATATACCGTCATATTCAGTGAATTAGAATAAGTGTTCCAAGTGTTTGAAAATAATAACCTTTAAGCAGGTATTAAACTTGCTTTTTTTATTGATGTAATTTAATTACTGATGTAATATTCTAATCTCTTTTTTTATGTGCCCTGTCCCGGTGTTTTAGACATACCATATGGAGAAGATGGACAGTATCCCAATTGCGTGATTAACTTTATAATGTGGTAGAAGGTTTGTGTACCCTGATGATCCTGAGGGCTGTTTTGTCTGGAGCTTTAGCTCCTTGTAGGGTCTCCTATGGAAAATTGGCCTTAGGGGAGGGGTCACACTAATAGCAATTCATGCACCCTGATGATATGGCTGACCACAGAAAAAAGGCGAACCTTGATTAGCGGGGATGGGTGTGTGGGGGGGTAGTGCTCACCAGCGAGCACCTGGTGGTCGACCTTCAGCTCCTGGGGCTTGGACAGGCTCAGCCCGAAGAAGCTAATGGAAGCCCCCTCTTATTTATTTACAGTTTTTCCAACTTGTTAAATTTTAAATTAAATATTCATATCTCTAATTATGTAGGGTTACCTAATTTTTATGACCATATGTACACCACAGTTATGCACAACTTTGATAGATATGTAACAAGACCAAGCTTTACAAGCTTTACTAGAAAATGTTCTGGTTCTATCAGTAACAAAACTTAATTAAAGATTTAAAATAATTAAATCTTTAATGAAAAGGAACTCTGATTGCTGTTTGCAATATCTCTGCTCTCATTTGACTCACTATTTCCTGGAGGGGACACTTGGACTTGAGCCACTCAAAAAGAGCATCATTTCTGAAGGCACCAATCGTTCCGCCATGGCTTCTCTGAACTGCAGCGATGGTTGCTGCATTCCTCACAATTTCAATCATTCCTTAGGAGAGACATGTTTAATTAGAGTAGGAATGCTTTGAAATACTCATTTAGTACATAGTAACCTTGGAAAGGCAAGTTCTCTTTTGCCAGTGAGTTACATTTTAATGAAATAAAAAGATTAATAAATAGACATGAATTTTAAAATTAAGGTCAAATCAGTTTCAGCGTGCCACCCAGATTAACAAATATCTTTTTTAAATAGTTTTGTCGAAGCATAAAAAATAAACAACATTAATGTTCATACCTATGTTATGTCCTGTGGAGATACATCCATATGGAATAAGGTTAAGGTCCAGAGATTCCTCCTGCCAGATGGACTCCATCAACACCAACGTCTTAATTGGAAGACACACAAATTCAGGATAATTTATAAAAAGATAAACATTGTTTAAGAGAATGAAACTAATAACATTAATGAATAGTGATCTGTGAGACCTGAATGACCAGCATGTCCTGTCTGAGGTCGTCTCCCTCTTTGAAGATAATCCCGACGGGTTTGCTGGAGGTGGGTGATGGCATTGGTGAAAACTCCAGCCAGAGAGGCTTCTTCTTCGAGGCCATCACTTTGCATTTGTCCAGCTGCATCAGAGGGATTCAAAAAGATCCAACTTTTTTGTGTGTGTTTTTTAATATTTAAATGTTGATTGTTTTACTAAGCACACACACACACACACACACACACACACACACACACACACACACATTCAACAGTTAGAATGGTTTATTAAGAAACACAAGTGCAGGACTTAAGGATTTCTGCATTTCTGCGGCCACTCTTTTACGGCTTCTATTTTAGTGGGATCAGTCTTCAACTGTCCATCCTCAAAAATGTACTCCAGAAAGGTAACTGATGTTTTGTGATAATCCCATTTTGTGTGTAACAGGTAGTTTCTTTTTGCCTGCATACAATGGATTTATTTAAACAGCTCTCATAGGATTCAGTCAGTCATTTTCTACACCACTTCTTCCATAGGATTCACTAATACTCAATTCAATTCAAAAAACTTTATTATATCTCAAAGAGATGAATAGAAAAAAGAGAGCCGTTATAGATGCTTATTACTGTGGGCAATGTGTAGATCCACAACAGGAGGATCTCCTGTAGTGGTCTGTGTTACGGCAGATGTGAAGAAGCCTCTGACTGAAGACACTGTTGTTGTACAACAGTCTGATGAAGAAGATGCTCAGGGTTCTCCATAATGTTCTTTATTTTATGAAGAATCCTTCTTTGTACAATGATCTCCAGAGGTTCTAGAGGAGTCCCCAGAACAGAACCAGCCTTCTTTGTCAGCTTGTTGAGCTTTTTTTAAGTCCCTGGCTCTTCATTTGCCGCTCCTCTTTAAATCTCTGTCTGCTTGTATGGTCAGAAAGCCTGGCAGAGAGATGCTGGAGTTAGAGATATGATCCTGCAGCCATGTCTCAGTGAAACATATAATACTGCATTCCTGGTACTCTGGTTGGGTCCTTGTTAGGGCTTGGAGTTCATCCAGCTTGTTTCCTAAAGATCTCACATTGCCCATCATAATCGATGGAAGAGATGTTTGAACTTCCTCCTTCGCTCTCTTTTCTTTGCTCCTGCTCTGCATCCACAGTGTCTCCTTTTCAACTCATCAGGGATTTGGGCTTTTAGTTGAAGTATTATTTTAACTTTTTAATTGGCTACTCCCAACCCAACCCAACCTCATTGCCATGGTGACACATTATAACAATTGTACAAAGCTCACCCTAACCCCCTAACCCTAACCCCTAACCCCTAACCCTAACCCTATACACCACAAGAGGAATTTGAGTTCTTAAAAAGTTATCAGAATGAAAAGTAATATCTACTCCATATGCTGCCACCTTGAGGGGCGCAATTTACTCAGATTTACTCAGATTTTAGTTAGTTAGTCAGGGGTTAGTTAAGATTTATTCAGAACAAAAGGTATTTCCAAGGGGAACAGTTGTACTGAATCGTCTAGGACAGTATTGTATAAGAAATCATAAGTCAGGCAGCAGCTAAGACTACGAATTACAGCACAGTAAAGGACTTTGAATGAGCGAGTGAACACATGTAAACTCAATATTCTGTAACATGGCACATTTAATAGGCTGCGCTGATCTGTTAAGGTTTAATTCCGGTATGAATGCTTGTTACACCAGTTTTCCGTAATTTTGCAACAGATTCATCCATCTGTGTTACTGAGCCATGGCAATAATGAGGACAAGGACTATAAAGTGCAAAACCGCAGACTTTTGACTGCTGTGTAGTTAGTTTTAGGTTGGATATTCCTGCTGTGCGGATTCTGCGGGCTCGTTCTCCTGTTTAATCCGATACAAGCAGTCTGATTACAGGCAGCTGCTCTCTGCCTGCTGCCTCCTCTTGCATGCGCTGGTTCTCTTAAGGACAGTCAATACATTTCTAAACCAAACATGTTATTTCATGGTGGTATTGTTTTGTGTATTTTGGCGGAAATGTATGTGTGTCTGAACAGCTGATTTTATGTGTGATGAGCTGATTTAGGATGTTATTAAATCCAGTGCTCCGCCTGCGTCCTTGTACTTGCCGTAAGAACCATTTTTCGTATTTTACCAGCAAAGTGAGGTAATTTTTTTAAATTGAGGAAATTTTTCTGCTCATTTTTTCATGCGGTACTGGTAATGGTTATGGTTAGGTTTGCGAGAGTTTTCTCAGTGAACCCTCACAGGCTATTCAATAGCTCAGCAGAGTTTGGTATGGAGGACAGAGGTGTGCACGCTCAACTCGAGATCAGGGCAAATTTGGGCACCTGGTTCTCATCTTTATGCAAAATGTTTGGTGCAAGGGATTGTACCAAGAGGCCATTAGAGACAACCTTCTGATTTGTCATGTGCTTAGTGTGCTGCTGTGGAACAGAGCTGGCCTATTCTGATCGGTGTTTCTTACTGGATGGGAGCCGATTTTGTGTTACTCTTATTGTAACTAAGCTGTAATTTATAGGTTTAGTGTTTTAGGTTTAGGTATACATTACAGGGGTATGGATTACCTTATTTGTGTAATCTTATTATATTTAGAGGACTTCTGGTTAGGAAAGCCCTCTGGGCTGGGGCTAATGTCTATTGAATACAGTTTTGAAAATGACAGTTAATTATCCATAAATCTAGGCTAAAAGGTTGGTAAAATAGTGGGAACTGTTCTCAGGAGATAGTGAGTAGATTACATTAAGGCTGATTGAGGTTTAGGAAATCTCTCAGTTCTAGATTCACTAAGAGTAAAGAGCTAAGTAACATCTAGGAAAAAGTATTTAAAGACGTTTAAAAGCATTTGTGAGCCTCTCCAGGCTCAGAAGCCTGACTTTGGTGAGTCTTTTGGTTTTTTTTAGTTTTAAGCAGTGACTGAAAGCTTTTGATTTCAGTCGTTTTCATTAATCATACTTTTGAAAATTCTGTTTTGGTAAACTCCATTTAAAACTTTATTTTATATGAGACCGTTCTTATTTCATCTGACGTTTTTTTTTTTAGTTTATTAGACATTATCTTTGTGAACCTCAAGTGATGGTAATTCGTACTAGTTGTTGTACCCTCCTTTTGTTCTCCTTTTGTCAAAGCCTGAAAATGATGAAACAATAAACTGCTTTTTATTTAAAAAAACACCTACATCATTAAACACCTGTATAATGTTGCTTCCCCTTTTCCCTCGCTGAGCTGGGTCGTAACAGTAATGGCTAGGGTTAGGATCAGTTTAGTTTCAGGGTTAGGCCATAAAAATTCATGGAAATAAATGGAAGTCAATGGATATCGTCATAAAGATATTAAAACATGGATGTGTGTGTTTGGTTGGTTGGTTTGGGACGTTGGGGTGTGTGCATATACTGATCACTGTCACTTTTACACCTCGGCTACGTATTGTACATATGTTATTTTATTTTACTACTTGATTTTGCACATTTACCTTGATCTTCTTTCTAATTATCTGCAACCTCCTTGTGTTTTACAAGCTGCTGTAACAAGTATATTTCTCCATTGTGAGATCAATAAAGTCTATCTTATCTTATCTTATCTTACTGTCCTACTGTATGAACAAATAAATTCCAATAAAGTTTGATTAGCTTTGCTTTGATTTTAAGAAGCCTGTTTTCGCCCTCCCATTGAACCAGCTGTCTTGGTGCAGCTAGAAACAAGATGCAGTTAAACTTTTATATCCTGGTATATGCTTTTTTTTTAACATTCTGTGGCCCTGGTGGCCTTTATTCAAAATATTCAAACAGATTTCTCAATTTTCATCAACAAAACTATTTTGATGATAATTCTTAAACATAAAAACATATTTACAGGTAATTAGATGATCATACTCCATTAAAATACATTTTGAGAGAAGAAGGACAAGCTTGGTTTTTTAAGACATTTTCATCTTGCAATAGACTTGGAATGAAGATTTCTCACTGACCATTATTCCAAAGAAATCTTGTCAGTTCTATTTAACCTGCATATTACTGCACTTGTTTCAGTCAAGGAATTATTTCCTGTATAATGACAGCGAATTTCTGCAGAATTCTTCACCGTCAAATTGCTCCACTGAAGGTTCTGCACCACAAGATGGAGGACGCAAGAAAGAAAACTGAACCATTATTGACCACCAGATAAAAACAGTTCACTAATTTGTGACTCAAATAACGTTTCTTCAACTTAGCAGAATTTAATTTAAGCACCTTAAATTCCAAGCACTCCGTTCCTTGATATACTTTGTTCTTAAAGTGGCATTTGAATTTATAGAGGCAGTAAAAATAAGATGACTGGCACAAAACTGTAAAATTAAGGTATTAAGTCTGATTTTTAGACAAAAGAATCAACATATATGGGTAAAGGAAAAAAAAAACAAAACCACAGGACTAAACATCATTCATACAGCACATGTCATCTGTGCCATAGGCACTTCATTTGCTAACACAAAGAAACCATTGTAACAAGACCTACCAGGATATTTCCCACTTTGATGCGGGGGTCAAAGGGCAACAGGAATTCGTTTGGCAGATTACTCTTTCTGAGGAGCTCCTGCAGCTTGAGTGGAGCTGAAAAAAAGACACAAATCAAGAAACATGTTAATTTTAGAAAGACTTGTCTTGTTAAAGCACTCATCAATCTGTAAATCAACACAAGAAAGACCTACTGACTGTGTTTGCCAAACCTGAGGTGTAAATGTCTCTACTTTTACTAACTGGCTGATAGCTGCAGGGTTTCATCTTCATAGACAAGCCTGGCGGTATTTGTTTACCACTCAGTATTAGGGGAACAACCTAACATGGTTGAAAAATTGGATTAATACACACCTATATATGAAGATCCCACTAAATAACATTCAGTGTAGATTTGTGCATTGTTAGACATAATTTAACATATAGGCAAATTTTTTGATCAGACAAAAGTCAAGATAAAATCTTATTCAATTTTGGGGCCATCTTTACAACAACATAAGCTTGGCCTGAAGTCGATTGCTAGCAGGACAATAGGTCCAAACTCAGAAGAATGGATGAAAATGAAAATAATCTGCATTGATTCAGTCAAAGAGATAAATTAAAGTTACTCTAAACCTGCTAAAGACCAGATCATTTTTACAATGTGCTGAAATGTTAAACCACAGTATTTAAAGAGGGGATAGCTTTTTTCTACATAACTGTATGTAACAAAACTTGCATCTTGTCATAAACAGTCATGTCAAAGGAATTAGGATACCTACATATTTGGAAATAAGGATATTTACTACAGTTCAGGCCAACATTATTATAACTGGGGAAGATCGTTAACAGTAATCTTATAATTTTAGCAACTTCTTCCTTCTCACTGGAAGTAATATTGATGTTTTGGAGTGGCAGAGCTTGAGTCCTGACTTAAATCTGAAGAAGAACATGTAGAGGGAAGCTAAACATTAGAGTAATGGCTAGAAGGCCTTTCAAACTCAAGACTTCAAGCTCATCACCAAAGATAAATCATAAAAATACCAGTGAAAACATAAAATAGCTGATGAAAAGAGTACAAATAATTTTCACCATTACATATTGTTGTTTTGTTTTTTGTTTTCTTATTTTTATTTCAGGTATACCATACCAGCTGGCTGCAATACATGTGCCAGGGCAGTGTTGTTCAATGAAATCCTAATTGCTTGATTACCTTTTTAAAACAAGACCACATCCAGCATCAAAGCAGGTAGGCCACATTGATGTAAAAGTAATCTGTTTTTGGTTGACCTCCAACCATTTGGATTACTTCTGTGTTGGTGAGTGTGTGTGTGTGTTCTAGCATTTGTTACAGTGTAAGGCCCATTTTTCCAGTAGTATATACTACATTGTGAGGACCCACTGCTCCTAATGGGGCCCAAATGAATGGAAGTCAATGCAAAGTTTTTGTAAAGATAGAAAGGCATACTATGCGGGTGGGTGGGTGAACGAATGTGTAGAAATAAACGTTCGTCACCTTGAGGTGTACAGTTGTAAGAGTGGCAAGAACAGTAGAAGGCCTACAACACACAGCACCAAGATAACCCAGTACCAAGCAGGAGAGACCCCCCAGAGCCCCCAACATGCTGGGCAGGCACCAGCCCTTCACGGCAGCCAGAACTCGGTACAAACAAGATTATGAGGACACATTACCATCCCACCTGGTGAGCTAGCCCTGGGAGGTCACTAGGAAGGGTTGCCCGCCAAAGCCAAGTGTAGCCCACACCCCACAGTTGGCCCGAAAGATCCCTGGGAGCCATAGACCACCCAATGGGAGCTCAACACTGTGGGACGTGGCCTGAGCCCCTATACAAACAACAGCACAAGGGAGACATCCTCAGTAGTACTCAGTAGTTTGTATTGCCCCTTCGTGCTTGTCTGCATGCCTGAAAACGTAGGGGCATGTTATGAGATGGATGGTGTCTTGGGGTATCTCCTCCCAGATACTAACCAGGTCACTGAGCTCCTGGATAGTATAAGGTGCAACCTGGTGGCGTTGGATTGACCTCAACATTTCCCACACTTTCTGCAAGGCATCGCTGGACGAGGAAGAAAAGCTAATTTGCCTTGTAGCATTGAAAAAATAAAAGAAGTAGGTGGTGTATAAAGCCATTAAACCAGGCTAGGGACGGAGCAGGTTGAATACAATACACTGGTGAAAGACATGAACACGATCGACAGCGAGAAACACTTCAAATACTTCCAAATGGATAGTAGCAAGTTTGATAAGCTAGTTGGCCGCACTGCCCCGTTTCTTCTCCACCGGGACACTCATAGCACACCTATCAGTGTGACCAAGATAGTGGGAATGACGCTGCGCATCCTCGCAACTGGTTGCTTGAGGCAGTGTGCTGCTGCCAGTTACTGCCTTGGCATATCTGTGTCACAAATAAAGTCGAAGAAGAGTCTTAGAATAAACTGATTCATATTTTTGGCCTGATTTTTATTAATGCTACCTGTGGGAATGGCACTGGTGGGAGATTAAAGTTGTTGTTTTCCAGACTAAGTTCTCCTTCCCTCTATCCTATCATTGCTGAAATCATACATTCAATTCAATTCAATTAAATTCAATTCAAAAATACTTTTTTCATCCTAATTAAGTGTTGTAGCTCATATTATGCAGTTATCTTCAAAGAGTCATTTTAACTGCTAATGGCTGTGGGCAGGAAGGATCTCCTGTAGAGGTCTGTCTTACAGCTGATCTGAAGAAGCCTCTGACTGAAGACACTCTGTTGTTGTACAACAGTCTGATGAAGAGGATGCTCAGGGTTCTCCATAATTTTCTTCATTTTATGAAGAATCCTTATTTGCACAATGATCTCCAGAGGTTACAGAGGAGTCCCCAGAACAGAACCAGCCTTCTTTATCAGCTTGTTGAGCTTTTTAAGATCCTGGCTCTGATGCTACTACCCCAGCAGATGAGTCCAAATGAGTTTAGATGAGTCTAAAATAGATTTTTTGTACATCAGAGCAACAAGAACATTTGATGAAAATCAAATAAAACATTCCTTAAATAGTAATAGTTTAGGGATAAATTCCTGCAACAAAACCTGGTCAGCTCACCATTATTTATTCCAACATGAATTCTACGATGTATTAGAGGGTGCCTCAGGAAAATGTGAGGTCATCTGTAGAAAAAAAAATAGCTGAAAGGGGAACTATTATGAAAATATAAATTTTCTTTTGATCATTTTTATACTTCCATTTGGGTCTCTAATGCTTCTACAAACCAAACTCAAAAAAAAAAAACATTCAGCCATTTTTTGGCTATAAATGCGTGGTTTCAAAAGCTGTGTAATTGTGAAGTCACAATTACACTGGCACCTAGCAACGTTACCGGAGTTACCGGAGTCCAACAGCTTGCTTTTCAGTAGAGAATCCCGTCTTGCTGGCTGGACCTCACACGAGTTTTACAATCGCTACGCTCAAAGGCAGATGTTCTGTTGTTGGCTGCAAAGACCCACATGTGTCCACGACTTTCTCCTGCTGTCGGATAACAGAGATTCCTGGCTTCATTTTATTTTTGAGGGCAATGTTCCAGTCACACTGGCAAAGACAGTACTAGTTTGCCTGAATCACTTCAAAACAGAATGCTTTGAGAACTCGAATCAGTAAAAGTTAGGATTTACAGAAATTTACAGCTAATTTGCATAAAAGTGACAGCCCTAAATTGTCTCTTTCTGAGGAGATGAACTCTCGTTATCTAAAAATGATTTTGTGTGAAATTTTTAATTAACATTTTTTTATAGCCCATAGACCTATCCCAAATGTTTAAATAGGAGTATAATAGGTCACCTTTAGGCAGAAGTGGACCCTGAAAGATTAACCAAGTTATAAGGCATCAACATGTAAACATTTCTTTAAAAATTCATGCAAAGGGATTGCACAGAAATTAACAGACTTTTCAGAAGCCTGGAATTTCTGTTTAAAACATCCTTGTGTAATATTAAAATTTTCTGACACTGAATTATTTTATTTACATTTTCACAATATTCAAATTTGTACCAGTATTTACATAAACAGATCCACTACCTGAGGAAGGGAGATCTGTTTTGTCTGGGTAGAATCTCTTGATGATCATCGCGACTTCCTGCAGGGCCTCCACAGCCTGGACCTGCTGGGTGAAGCTGTTGATCATGGCCTGACCGCATCCCAGCAGGTAGGCCTCCAAAATCACTGCCATGCGTTGGCGGAAGTATGGGCATCCTGCTACCTCACTGCGCACATACCAGAAGAAGAAGTGGCCGATTCTTTTGCTCTGCAGAGAAAAGGGTAAGATTATTAACAGGGATGGAGCTGTTTACATTTAAATGTTCTTAATGGAACCACTGGCGAATCTCACATCATTAACCCATTAGGCAAATATGGGAAATAAATCTTTATGTAAATGTTCCATTGTAAACCTACTAACCTAAGACTGACAGCATCTGACTCATTTCCAGAGAACCTCTGTAGTGCATTGCATTTGTACTCGGAAATCGGAATTTCCGACCTCCGAGTAGAAAATAAAGCTGCCCACTTTGATGTGTATGACGCTGTGGTAGAGGCGGCTCGTGCGCACCACATCGTGCAGGAGACCCAGCCTCTCTAAGCGCTCCCGTTCAGCGGCCAGACCCAGAGATGCTGACCTAACTCTGGGGCGCTCCTGATCTCCCCTCCCGCCTGGAGGAGTGCATCCTCTCTCCACGGCAGCTGCCACAGGCGACCTGACACCAGCTGCTGCAGGCTCGGAAACCATGGCGCGCTGTTGCGCTCGTGGGCTATGAGAATCACTGAGAGCTGTTCCTCTCGGACTCGATCCAGGAGGCACGGGATCAGCGGAACTGGAGGAAAAGCGTAAAGGAGCCTTTTCGGCCACGGGCTGTGAGCAAAGGCGTCCACTCCTAACGGTGGATCCTCCCGAGGGCTCAGTGAAAACCACAACTGGCATTGTGCATTCTCCCGTGTGGCGAAAAGATCCACTGCTGCTTTCCCGAATCTGCTCCAGGTCTGAACAATCAGCTCGGGGTTGGAGACTCCAGTCCCCGGGACGAGGACCACCTCTGAACATGATGTCCGCTCCTCTGTTCAGGACGCCGGGGATGTACACTGCTCTGATGGAGAGCAGGTTGATGGGCGCCCAGCGCAGCAGCCGCTTGGAAATGTTTAGCAGCTGATCCGAGCGCACACCTCCCTGGCGATTTACATAGGCTGCTGCCACTCTGTTGTCTGTGTGGATCAGAACATGCTGATCCCGCAGCAGTGCTGTGTCACCTTCCACACTGTGAGAAGCTCCAGCACGTTTATGTGGAGAGACATGTGGTCTGGCCACTGTGCTCCCACCGCCTGAGACTGACACGTTCCTCCCCATCCCGACAGGGATGCGTCTGTGAACACTGAGATGTGTGATGCAGGTCTGCTGAGGGGAACTCCTTCTGACAGGATGCAGGGATTTCCCCAGTGGGCCAGGTCGGGTCCCCGTCTGTTCTTGGCTGAGAGAACCGGGCTCTCATTGTGGCTGAGTTTAACTCCACCCCCAGATAAACGATCATCCAGGATGGGAAAACAGAACTTTTTTGCCAGTTTATGGAAAACCCCAGGACTGTCAGATGTGCGGCCAGCGCCTTTGTCTGCACCGCCGCTTCCTCTCTGGACCGAGCCAGCAAAAGCAAGTCATCCAGATAAAAGAGGATCCTCATCCCTGCCGAGCACAGAGGCTGCAACGCCGTCTCCACACATTTGGAGAACGTGCGTGGGGTGAGAGAGTTACTGAACGGCAGGGGGTTGTATTGATATGAGATCCCCTGATAAGCGAAACGCAGATATTTGCGGTTTCGGGATAAAGAGGGGAATGTGAAAATAAGCATCCTTCAGATCTATGGAGGTGAACGAGTCGTTCTGGTGAACGTTCTCCATCACCTGTCTGACTGTCAGCATGTGGAAACGTCTCTCCATGATCGCTTTGTTGAACAGGGACAGATCGAGAATTGGTGTCATTCCTCCTGTTTTCTTGGGAACCAGAAAAGATCGAGAATAAAACCCTGTGTTTTCCTCCCCGTGAGGAACCCTGGAAATAACGTTTTTTATCAGGAGTTCTTGCAGTTCTGACATAAGAGCGGAGCTCCGCTCCGGGGAGGACAAGACTGTCTCCAAAATCTCTCTGAACGGTGGAGGGTGTGACAAGAACTGCAGCGTATATCCTCTGCTGATCGGTCTGTCCATCCACCTGTCCAGGGAAGATACGCGCCGCCACTCTGAGTGATGCTCTGAGAGCGCATTTATCTGTGGTGCCGTGGTGCTCATGGATACGAGCCAGGCTAGAGCCCCTACCGCCGTTATCCGATTCGGATTATGACCGGAGGTAACCCATGGGGGGCTCGGATCAAAAGGGCTGTACACCAGTCTCACCAGGGGGATATTCACCCAGGCTCGTAGCTTGGTGTTGAGCGGTGGCATCACTGGTGCGTCGCTTCATCGGGAGCTGCTGTTGTGCATCCTCTGTGATCTCACCCGCTGACAGCTGGAGAGGACAGGAGGGAGAAGGCAGCAGCGCGGCTCTACCGGAGCAGCATTGGATGCTCTCATGGAGTCATGCTTTGTAACTGTGAGATCGTGGAGCCTCTTAAACGGCCATTTAAAAGGGTCCGTCTCATTTGGAGTGGAGGATGTGTGTGAGGAAAGCACAGCGAGATCGTACGATCTGGCTGAGCTGGAATAAACCGGAAACTTGCTTTTACAGAAAATTCCGTGTTTTATTTCAAAACAATCAGCAACTTTACACACATTTTACTAAACTTGATAACTAAGTAAAGGCAGCTAATTAAACACCGCTGAGAATTGGTCATCCAGAAGGTTGGTTTTATTCAGCAAATCATTCTTTAAAATATTATTTTATTAAAATAATATTTTATCTGATCTTGCATTGTGAATGGTTGTCTAAAGGTATGCTGATTATTGCCTAAGTTAGTTCCAAGACTAACTTAACCTCATTTCCAGATTCTTCAAGATAATCCTTGGTCCTCAAACATAAACATTGCATGGTAATGTTGCATCACTCTTTTGGTCATGATTTCAATCATCTTTAATCTACTTGTTTATATTGTACATAGCCCAATAGTCTTCCTTATTCTTTCATTCTGCTTGGTAGTTTAGTTGGATTGTTTTAGCATAGTAAAGAGTTTGTTGATTGAAGTATCTTTGACTTGAGTTGACTTATTTTTGTTAATAAAGTCTTGTATTTTAAGAAATTGTGTGAATTCATTCTGTGTGTGTGCAGAGTTTTGCTGTTCAATAATGTCAGAGCTTTTGCTCATCCCTTTCAATTTTGTCCTAATAACACCGCCTTATTGGTGCTGGTATTCACAGGACAGCCCTTAACAGACCAAAATATTATTTAATAAAATATTAATATTAAATAATATATTCATATTCATAATTACATATATTTACATATATAATTACACCAGAGTTCACATGCTGTGTATGCAGACAGCAACTGAGATTACGTGACTCACCCGCAGAGCTCTTTGAATAAGGTACCGAGCAAGAAAACTGTCATGGTAGGGCTCCACTTTCAGAGTCTGTGAATATAGAAAGGTTAACAGAATATTTGGGTCACCTCCTGGTTGTTATTCAAAGAAAAATAAGTGTGTTAGTCAGTGTTTAGTAGTTATTGTACATGAATCATGCAGTTGTAAAGCAACATCTGGCCAGAAGCAGTTTGGAAAAAACACTATTGTTAAATAATAATTTAACCTTTTCCTGCCTATGGATCCAATATAGCCTAAGGAATAATGGAAGTAATTAATAACTGTATAACTCTAAAGCTGCTCATTATCTATTAGTAATCAGTTGAAACAAAAAAATATTTATCAGCTAATAGTCCTATAAACAGAGTAAAGGAGTAATGCCATCTGCTCAAATGAAGGTGTATTGCAGTTTTCCTTCACAACTTCCCCATACGTCATTAGGCTGATTCAAATAAATGGTCCATGGCCTCACTAGGCATGGAAAAAGAAAGTACAGAATTCCCTAGGATTTCTATAACCCAGGTAAAACTAATTCTGGGGCTTTCAGTGGAAAAGGGGCTAATGTGTCAAGGTGGATACATTTAGACCCTCCTAAACAGCTTGTTGTTATAGACAGCAAGACAAGTGAATTTCCAACCCAATAAAACAAGATCAAGTAAAATAAAAGACTAGTCTGAGTTTCACCAACAAGTAGCAATTATATAAAAGATTGTCATTGTCTACTGTTTATCAAAGAACTGTGTTTACATGCATGTCTTTATCTTAAACATGCATGTAAAGCCCTTCAATCAAGTGTCATAAGTTGAAACAACATCCAACCCAAAAAAGCAAAAGTATTCATACCAATTGAACATTGTCACATTTGGTCACCTTACAACCCTCAATGTCTTTTATTAGGATTTTATGTGATAAACACAAAGAATTACATTTTAATGTATTCAGCCCATTAAAATCTGTAATCGCCCAATAAAGTCCGAAGTCTCCTAATTAATACCTAGAGGCTTCCTATGTTTAACCTATTGTCAGTATAAATCCAGATGTTCCACGAAGGGCTCAGTGGTCATCGTGGATCCATATGTTGTTCTGTTCATTGTCTGTCACAAGCCATGTGAGAGAAGAAACAAAGGAAAGAAGGTGCTCTGGTCAGATGAGAGAAAAACTTTCTGGTTAACATGTAAAACACTACGAAAGCTATCACTCAAAATCACCATGAAAACACCATGCCCATTGTTACACATGGTGTTGGCAACTTAATGACGTGGGAACTTCAGTAAGGACAGAGCAACAGGTCGCAGTTGATGGGAAGATGCATGTGGCTAAATTCAGAGCAATCCAGGGAAAAAAACGAAGGCAGAGTTTCACCAACCAGCAGGACATCAACCCCACATATACAGCCAGAGGTACAATGGAAAGGTTTAGTTCAAAGCTTACTCATTTTTTCAGAATAGGTCAATTTCAACTCCAGACCTAAATTTATTCAAGAATCGTTGACAACAGTCTTTTTGTTTACTTATGCTCACTATCTAAGCTATTTAAAACAAAAAAATATTTCACTCTCTAGATGTTCAAAACTGGAAAAAACTTATCCCTAAATATTTGCAGCTGTATAGCAGTGAAATTACATTTTATAAAGTACTGACTCAGGTTTTTCTGTGTAAAAAACTCTTAGTACCTGTACGGTTTTTTCTGTCCACTTAACAACTAAACACTACTTTGTTGTTGGTTTACCACATAAAATCCCAATAAAATACACTTAGTTAATTTTGTTTCTGTAGTGTCACAAAATAAACAAAGTATACAATACCTTTCTACTGCTTAAAAATATCAGAGTGGCAACAATTTAACACTATTATAACACTTCCTTCATGTTTGCTGTCTATGTGGTGTTTTTTATTTTTACATGAAGATCACAAACATACCTGCACCAGTTGCAGCAAATACTTGAGCACATCATCATTGGGCAGACTCTCCAGTCTCTGCACCGCTACTTTCCTGACAATCTCATCAGGGAAATCAATGCTTAGCAGCTCTAGTGCCACATGTACATCCAGTTCCCCAGGATCCCAGAGTCCTAGTAGCCAGTGCACGTCCTCAACCACTTTTCGATCCAGCCAATCAGTATTGCGCAAGAAGTGGGGAAGGTTGGAGCCATACTGGACACTCTCCTCTCGAAACCGCTTGAGGCATTCTCTCTTGGTGTTAAAGACTGGCGATGGGGACCTCAGAGTTACCTTGTCAGTCTTTGATGCCTGAAAAGATTTACCATGTGTAGAAAGAGAATCTGTGCTGGATGGAGTGCACTTGGTTGAAGCAGTGGATTTGTCTGGGGAAAGGCCAGAGGTGGGACTGCCAGACCCATCATTGTGGCTAAAGTTGTTTGGGAGAACCACGGGGAAGCTGTAACGATCTAGAAGGAAGCTGATGGCCATGGATTCTTCTAGATTTGGGTTTGTAGCGGAGGACAGCTTATCTGCTTGGTAGGTGATGGCCCCAACTTCCAGGTCAGGATAGGACCACATGTGCAGAGTGTAGAGACCCTGGCTGAGGGCAGACCTGTTGGGATGAATGAGCGACCGGTTATAGCAGTCATAAACAATGTCATCACATTTATAAGGTTCTTTTAAACTGTACTGTACACTTTGAAAAAGATGATCCATTTAAATGAGATTTAAGAAAAAATCCAAACTCAGCTTAAATATTTATTGAACAAAGAAATCTGATCAGGTGGCAGGGCTAACAGGTCCAAGAGGGCAACCCACACTTCCCTCACCCCAGCGACACGCTCCAGCTCATTCTGGGTCTTGCCCAGACCAAGATAAATAGAACATGATGTCAAAACCTCCAAAGGGAGTCCCCAAGGAGCATCCTGATCATAACCCCAAACCAGTTCAACTGATTCATTTCCAAGTAGAGGCGCAGCAGCTCTTCTCCAAGCTCTCCTGTGATGATGGAGCTCCACACTCTATCTCTAAAGCTGAGCCTGTCACATTCCCGAAGGAGCTTTCTTCAGCTGCTTGTATCCAGGATCTTGTTTTTTCGGTTAGGATATTTATCTGATGACCATAGGTGAGGGTCAGAACCTAGATGGGCTGATAAGTTGACACCTTTGCCTTTTGGATCAGCTCTTGCTTCACCATGACAGACTGGAGCAGTACCAGCATAACTCAGAGATGGGGACTCGAGTATGAGACTCCGATTAGAGTTGCACTTATGTTGCAAAAGAAAAGACTGAAGACTCGACTCGACATTTGAGAGTTGACTTGGACTCCTGGTTTTAAACTCAAGTCTTATTAACATGTATGAACTGGGCTGGCTCCTGGCATAGGCGACAAGAGGGATTGCCGAAGGTGCCAACTGCTGGATGGGCCGCTGCATCAACAACTAAACAATATACATACAAAAGAGAAAGATTAAAATAAAAAGAATAGAATTTCAAAAATAATATCAACCTACTTACTGATGCGCCACGATCAGCTGATCCAGCGGTAGTAGTTAAATAAATGTATAAATGAAATAAAACAAATTTGGTTTTCTATGTAGAGTATCTTATAATTAGATTTTGAAGAGTGTCAGAGAGTGAATGCTAGCCTTTCTAACATGTTCCTGAAGTTATAGTTTAGCCAGATAAAATGAACAGATGAGTTCTGTTGTTTTCATGAGTTATATGATATATGATCTGTAGTTTCTGACAGATTAATTTCTCTGTTTGTGTTTTCCGTACTAAACAGCTGTGAACTGATGTTACAATAGCCTTATAAGTTTACCTGCTGAATGGCTGTTGGACAGTGTTTCCTATGTAAACAGGCCAAGCAGAGGCCATATCAGGTCAAAAATGAATTGATAAATGTTTTAAAAAATGCATAAATATCTTTTTACTCTATATTAGGCACATTAATATTTATAGTTTGCAATATCTTGTTGGCCAAACATTTTAACTCATTCATGTTGGAGCTCTTAGTTGTGAACAAAATATGGATCTCTGCTTAGTTTTTCTGCAGGTTGGTTTTCATAATTTGCTCATTTTGCATAGAAATAAATCTGCCACTGTAAACAATGGGATCCCTGTTTGAATGATTGAAAAATGTAAAAAACTTAAGATGACATTTTACACGTGTCTCCCTTTTCTGTTATATTATATATTTTACAAAATAATCTGTTTGTCACATTTCCATTGGTAACAGACTAAGATAATGTAGCTTTAAATGAAACAGTAAATAACATTATGTTTTACCTCCATCTAAATATAAGAAATGTTTCTGGCACCTTGTTAAATTCATGCCAAATAGAATTAGGACAGTTCCGAGGGCAAGAGATGGTCCAACCCAGTACTATCAATGTGTACAGGTGAGTGTTTAATAGAAAATGTATCATTGTGGCTTTTAATAGAGAATGTTAGAACATCACCATTATTTAATATTTCAAATACTGTATTGATCGCCACAAATCCCACTAGCCAGCAAAAAAAAATACACAAAACTAAGTATAATATTCTGTATTTGAGTTTTTGTATGCTCCTCGGGAAAAAAACCTCCAACACACAAATGGAGAAAAGAAGTCAGCCCTCTACTCTATTACTTACTAGGTCATCTGCTTTGTCAATGACTTAGGAGGATAAAACTGACAACAGACAGGCGAGAAGGAAGAAGTCCACAGATGATGGTGGTACGTGAGGGCAAAAATCCAGGTAAGGGGGCGAGGGTGTTTTGGGATTCCTGAGAGTGATCCAAGGTCAGAGCCGGGTGGTCAGAGAGCCAAAAACTAGTCCAAATCACAATCCAAGTAGAGGGGTCCAGAAAACAGAAACATGTCGAAATCCAAGGAACCGAGAAGTCAAGCATGGACATTGGTAAAGAGCTAGACATCTACTGAGCGATCAGTTCAATAATCTGGCAGAGAGTGAGTGTGGACACAGAGCTTAAGTAGGAGGCATAACAGGTGAAACAGATAAAGGTAATTACTGTGACAGTGAAGCAGGGGGCGTGGCAAGAGCAGAGGGGCTGGAAAGCAGTCTGAGGGTGACAAGCAAGCTTAGAACCAAATGGAGCAGCGAAAACATGACATAAACATTATTTTAGAGCAGGAGATCCAGATCTCTAACCTGATAAAAACATTTTTTTCAGTTTATGCTATCTTTGATATATGCTGATTTAATTAGCCTATTTACATAGTTTACAGTTCGGTTTAACCAGAAAACAGTCACTGGAATGCTGTTTCTATGAATGGGAGTTCAGATAAAGACTTTCCTTCCCAAGCCTGTCTGACTGGACGAATCATGCAGAGATGACATGACTTTTATTTCCAAATCAGACAGTAGTGACAGGATACATTGGATGGAACCAACTCTGAGGTAAAGAAGGGTGGAACTAAAATGTTTTTTACAGTGTTTATTTTTAGCGTAAGCAACCACTTTTTATATTTGTAAGGGGTAATCCAATTCAAAGAAATGGGGGGAGCAAACTTGTGGTCCTCCATTTCTGGGGAGGAGCAGCTGGTCCACTTGCTCCTTTCTTCAGTTGGAAAAGCCCAGCAGCCCTACATTTCCAAGACTAATGTACTACAGCCATACAAAATGTGTTCAGAGAGCTCCTTATTTAAAATGTTGGCACTAAATTCAAACTCCTAGAGAAAGCACACTTTTTCTGGTGCTGTCTTTATTATAACAAACATTAAAAGAGATTTCCAACAAATGCATTGAGAAGGTGCAGCAGGGCTACTTTAAACAGGTTCTACATTGATTAACATACTAAATCAAGTCTTTAGTTTAACAACAATTTCTCCCATTCAGTGATATTTTAGTGACAAATACTGTATATTTGAATCCAAAAAGAGTCTTTGTCACAAATATATATTAAAACGCACAACCAGTTTAAGATGATCAGAACAGTCATCACATTTTTTCTGAAAAATGGCTCTGACACAAACACTAAAAGGATATGAATGAAGCTAAATTATCTCAAGTAGCAAAAGGAAGTTGATGTAACTACTCAGCGGAACCTATACAAAGCAGAATCTTTTCCAAATATTTTTGATTTCACTTTAAGCAAATTTGTATCTTATGAAGTAAAACAGTTCCCAGAGGCTTTTAGGATAATTTGATCAGGAAATCCAAAATTGTACTGAGAAGAAATACAATATAATAGTAAAGTTGGTGACTACACTATACTACTGAATTAACTCTAAAAGCAAAGTTCTAAAAGGTTTCTAAAACTCACCTGTGATCTATGAGAAGGAGATTGACAAAGTAGAGGACCTTTCCCTTTCCTTTCTGAGGGTCTGTTGACGCTGAGTCCTTGGTTGTTGGAGAGACATCGCTAGCAGACACATTAATAGTGAAGCTCAGCTTGACTCCACGAGGAAGGTCCCGGAGGAGAATATCAAATTCCAGCCACTCATTCCAAAGTACTTCATCAGCAAAATGCTTGGGAAGGGAGGATACTGAACAGAGAACTTTGCCACCATAAAGTATGGATGCTTCAACATAGACAGACTGAGGGTGGTTGCTTGGCAGTTGTGGAATATCAAAGCCAAGCAGTTTCACTCTGAACTTTCTGTTGCAGTCCCACAAAGATATCATGAATATGTCATCCAGATCCTTCCCCTGGAGACTAAGATCGTCATGGGACCTGAACTGACCACTGAAACCATCAATGAGTGGCCAGTCTACAAAACTGACCGAATCTGCAGCAAGGTGTGAGACAGGTACAACAGAAAAGTGAAGATCCTGATTGGCTTTCAAACACTGTCGAACCCAGAGAAAATCAATAAGGGTGTTTTCACCAGACAAAAACTCCTCCCTCCCTGAGACCTTCAATACTAGTTGTTCAGAAGTCTCATATTCTACATGTTGGTCTGCCATAACCATTTTAAAAACTTGGAAAAGAACATCTGGAGTTGCTTTCAAATCAACCTGTATGCTGAAGCTGATCCTGTTCATGTAGTGGAGTGTGACCGGAAGCTTCCTGTTTAACCACTCTTCAAGCTCATTTGGGATGGGGGCATGAGTAACCCAGGGCTCTGTGGCATACAGCACCTCATCCCGATTCCTTAGCTCCAGCCTTCGCGGAGATGCCAGTTTCCTGCGGGTGAATGTCAGTTCACTAAGTCTGTCTGTTGCCTCTTTCTCCAGGTCATGTCCAATCAGATAAGTCAAGCGCTGCTGTTGTGTTTTCTTTTGTTCTGAATCACATGCCACCAGAGGCTGTGCAACTATATGCGCCACTAGACACTGAGAACCATCACGTGACCATGGAATATCTAATGTCCTGATTATCTGAAAGTCGTCGTGGGCTTCATACCAGTCATCCCCTCTGGCATACAACAGGATGTATTTCTCTGGATTCAGTATTGCAAATGGATCAGGGTGGCAGTTTTGTTCTTGTGCCTGAAAAGATGGAGAAAGATGTTTGAACGCTGTTAATAACACAACATGGTGTAAGGGTCATAAGCAGCGTTATGCATTCATGAGTAAGCTCACATTTCTGAGAACTTTGAACTACTTTTTAAGTGAAGAATCTGGAGAGACCTTGGCTCATCTGGTTGTGACTTAACAGCTTGCTGTTTGGGGTGAAAAGATTCACACTGTGATTTTTAGAGGCAAACTTTAGATCTTTTGTGAAGAAAGAGCTGCAGTATTTTGTTTGCTGAGTGTGCGCACGAGCAGCACAGCATAGTTTAGCTTTCTCAGGACCAATATTGGTCAATTAGACCTCTTTGTCTCCCTTTAATTTAACCTTGAGTCTTTCACCTTTGACTTTGCTTCATACATAAAGATATTAAATGAAGGTTCAAGCGCCAACCCTTAAAAATATCAAGTTATACAGAGGGTTTTTTGCTGCCTGATGTTAGCTTTGTTTTATTTTGTTAACGGGTTGAAATGTAACAAAGATGAGTCTAGAAGTTTTAGCTTTGAACTCTTCTGTCCAACTATCCTGCATTTAAGTAACTGGTATTTAATTTGCATGAATGAACATTCTTCTTAAACAGAATCAATATTTATTAAAGACAAACAAAATCACATAATAGCCCCCTTCCTATTGACTGTACAAAGCCCCAGGCTTTGGAAAAGTCGCAGGCTTCCAAATCCCAGGTCACGTTTTGATACAAATTTACCCAGATAATTTCCCGGGGGTTTACATTCACGGGTAAATGGTCCTGGTCTGGAATAGATCTTTTCAGCTTTCCCTGGGCCTTGTGAAAGGGAAGGAGCTGTGTGCAGTGAGGCTTGGCACCAGCAGCTTCAGTAAAGGCGCAGGTTACAAATTAATCTTTTTTCCATCCATCCATTGTCTTCCGCTTATCTGGGGTTGGGTCGCGGGGGCAGCAGCTGTCTGGCACCCAGACTTCCCTCTCACCAGCCACTTGGGCCAGCTCGTCCGGGGGAATCCCAACGCGTTCCCAGGCCAGCCGAGAAACATAGTCCCTCCAGAGCGTGTCCTGGGTCTTCCACTGGGCCTCCTCCCGGTGGAACATGCCCAGAACCCTTCACCAGGGAGCCGTCCAGGAGGCATCCTAACCAGATTCCCGAGCCACCTCAACTGGCTCCTCTCGACATTGAAAAGCAGCGGCTCTACATCAGTCCCTCCCGGATGACCGAGCTTCTCACCCTATCTCTAAGGACGAGCCCAGACACCCTGCGGAGGAAACTCATTTCGGCCGCTTGTATCCATGATCTCGTTCTTTCGGTCATGACGCAAAGCTCATGACCATAGATGAGGGTAGGAATGTAGATCAACCGGTAAATCAAGAGCTTCGCTTTTTGACTCAGCTCTCTCTTCACCACGACAGATCGGTGCAGCGCCTGCTTCACTGCTGACGCAGCACCAATCCGTCTATTGATCTCCCGCTCCATTTTTCCCTCATTCATGAATAAGACCCCAAGATACTTGAACTCCTCCACTTGAGGCAGGACCTCCCCTCTGACCAGGAGAAGGCACTCTACTCTTTTCCGGCTCAAGACCATGGGCTCGGACTTAATCTTTTTTTTACCATTGATTTGTCACAAGTTTTAAGTGAGAAAGTAGACCTTAAAACTTCATCTGTGCAGTCAGTTCATCAAGAATAAGACTACTTTGAAATGTTTTTGAAGCAGCGGAGCTCCACTTACAGGCAAGTCACAGTTACAGGTAGCTAAACGAGGACTTCGCCACTGACCGCTGCCTGATCTCGGCTGGCACGCTGGGATTTCCCGCTACCTGTTATCTGTTGGTGGTGGCTAACAGTGAATATAAAGTGTTTAGTAGGTATTCGGTAAATACCGCAAGTACCGAAAATAAAACGGAATGCTTGTGTGACATTTTAAGTTGTTGTTGCCATTAATAATTAACTGTTTCGCCACAGTTCTGTAAGACAAATGTTTTAATGCAGTACCGATGATGAGAGCACTAGTCAGAGGACTGATTATCAGGGTTTTTTTCTGATAAATAAAATTTGCACTAAAAACATGTTCTGTAGTTATCTGATATGAGTTTACCTGATGAAAAATAAGTATGTTATTCATTGTTTAGTAGTTATTGTAAATGAATCATGTAGTTGTAAAGCAACAACTCTGGCCAGATGCAGGTTGGTAAAAAGCTTAAATAAAAAATAATGAAACTTTTCGTGCTTATGGATCATGTGCAGCTCAAGAAATAATGGAAGGAATTAACTGTATAACTCTAAAGCTGCTGATCATCTATTATTTATTCATTAGACCAAAATGTACCGAATGGTTACAGAGAAAAGGAGTAATGCCACTCTGCTGATGAAGGCTTGAGTACGGTTTTTTGGAGCAACTCCATACGTTTCATTAGCTGTAAATAAATGGTCTGGGACAATGGAAAAGGAACATACAAGATTTCCTTGGGTTACCTTACATTACTGGGTAAATTCCACGTAGGCCTCGTGACCTTTTAATCTACGGGGTTGTACTAACATCTGGGCTACGTGCGCGAGTAGATGGAGGATATTTATTTAGTATTGTTCTTGGGACTATTTTGGAATTTCCGTGAGGTCAGGTTATAACACACAGTGCCACTTGTCTGTGGCAACTGTTTTGGAAATGAGTTTCGAAAGAAAACAGGTAAGGGAAAGTAACAGGGGGGGAACGAGGAGAAACGATAAGGTAGAAGAAAGTACGCACAAGAAGGAAAAACGTGAGCAAGCGCTGTGTATTTCACACCACCTCATCAAACAACATATGTGACACAGGTAAGCTGAGTGGGTATTACAAATGTTCTTGCTAAGTCTATCAAGGGCGGTAGATACAAGTCGACCATTCAGTGGCTGATCTTGTCGCTGGCCATCCTAGTGCGGGGAGTGTACATTGCAATTTTGAAGGTAAGTGTGTGATAACAGCTGCGCGTACAGTTATATTGGCTCGTGTGTCTGTGTGCTATCATGCTGCAAAATATGAATATATTGTGGACTCTCCGATCCGGCGGGGAGGTAAGAAGAAGGGATAGGGGAAAAAGAAGAAGGGAAGGGAGAAGGGGGGGGGGGAAAGAGGAGGTAGAAGGAACCAGCAAAGCGGCTTGTTTATACCGAGTTCGCTGGAAAGGGGAGAGGCGCGAGGGAGTGGAAGGGAGAGACACACATCTCTGGTCCGCGTGGTGTGTGCAAGGGAGGGAGTACAGGGCGACATTGGGAAAGGGGGAGGGTAAAAGAGAGGGGGGGGAGGAAGGAAGGGAAAGGGGAGGGGAGCAGCGGAAAAGGGTGATACGAATAAAAGGAGGAGAGCAAGGGACGAGGGAGGAGAGGAAGGGAACATGGGAGCGAAGGGGAGGGAGGGGAGGGAGGGGGGAGGGGGGGGAGAGGGGAGAAGTGAGACAGCAGGTGAGTAAGAGGGAGGGAGGGGGACAGGGTGTGGGGAAGTGAGCGGAAGCAGGTTGGATGGTTGGTGGTACAGGCAGGGGGGGGTGAGGAGGGGTGTACGTGGGTGTAACTAGACGGGCGTACAAAGGTGAGGGGGAGGTGAGGGGCGGGAGGGGAAAGTGGAGAAGGGTGGGGGGCGCTCTGGTTTAGGGGTAGCAGTGAGGTTCTATGTGTATAGGAGGAAGGGAGGTCATTTGCTGGGATGGTGCGCGTAGGGGGGCGTAGGGTAGTTCCTGGGAAAACCAAGAACGTGGAGGGTTGCGGTGCACGGTGACATGTGGATCGTATACACAAGGGGGGTTACGTGTGAGGTGGAAGACAGGGGGGGTAGATCGAGTAGACGGTCTCTCGGAGGAGGGAACAAGGAAAAGGAAAGAAAAAGGAAGAGGGGAGAGGGGAGTCGACGGGAAGTGGAGCACGAGCTATGAAGGGGGGAGGGAGAAGGAGGAGAGGAAAGGTGGGGGGGGGGGGAGGGGGGGAGGGGAGGGAGAAGAGAAAAACGGAGGAAGGGACGGGAGTAGATAGAGGAAGGAAGGGGGAAGAGGGGCCCTGAGCGTGGTGCCGGTCAGACAGAATGCCGCAAGCGCAAGGGGAGTGAGGAGAACGGGTGGGGGAGAATTCACAAAGGGGAAGGGGCGGAAGGATAGAGGAAGAAGAGGAAAAAGGAGAGTGCTAGTAGAATATGAGCGGGGTGCATCATGTCAGAGTGGGGGAAGAAAAAAATCGAATCATAGACCTAAGTTGTCGGGGGACTGCAATAATGGGCTAAACAAAATGAGGTATAATATAGTCAAAATTGGAGCAGTCATAGCTATTTAAGTTCGCATGGGGGTCGGTGACTCATAGACAACACACGTATAAAAGGAGATCTGAATTCATACTGCGGGTAAAAGGGGGCAATATCTTCAGTGAAAATCACAAGAATAAAAAACAAGGATGGGAGAGGAATAAAGAGGAGAGAAAAAAGGTGGTGGAAGGAAAAGGAAAGGACAGGGCATGAGGGGAGCGCACATGGGTTGAAGGGAGCATCACATCACAGGATAGTGGGAAATAAAATTGAGGGGATTAGGGGGGGGAAAGGACGGGGGGGAAGGGATAGGAAAGAGGGGGGAGAAGGGTGGATTGAAGATAAAAAGGGCATACACGAGCGGGGAAGAAAGGAGAAAGACAACGGGGGAGCTGGGGAAGTAGGAAAAGAAGGGTAGGAGCGATTTGGGTTAGTAAAGGAAGAGGGGGAATAGGAGAGGGGGGGAGGGAAGGAGGGAGGGGAAAAGAGGGATGGGGAGGAGGAAGGGGAGGGGAAAAAAGGAAAGAAAGAGGAGAAGGGAAGGGAGGGGGAGAAAAAAAAAAAAAAAGGAAAGAAAGAAAAGGGGGGAGATAGAAGGAGGAGAGTAAATAGACTGAAGGGACAACGCGGTTGTTCACACGCTGGCACTAAACGTGTCTGAGTGGTGGGTGCCCGACAGTGTAGAGAGCGTTAAACATTCACAAAGAAAAGTAAAAGCAGGTCGAGGCTGTGGACTCATAACCGTGAAGAACAAAGGCGGAGGAAGGAATGAAGTAAAATGAGATGTGTATAACACAGACAGAAGAAGTTAAGGTAAGCACTGGGGGGGCAGAACAGTGCAAACAATAAAGGTGTGTTTCAAAACATAGCAAAGAATTGATAGACATGAAATTAAATTTTTGCTTCAAATGTTTTAAAGGTCTGTGACTTCTTTTATGACCTTCACGGGTGTGTGTGAGCAAAGCCGTCTGATAACTTCATGATAACACAGCCCTGTTTGAATAAGAAAACAGGGTGATAGAATTGTTCTTTCTATGAGATGTTGAAAATTGTGGTTCAAGGAAGAACACACGGAACTGGAGAAAGCTTTTGGGTTTTCAGTACTGTTCCTCTTCATCGGAACTTCAGTGTGAACTTGAATAAATTAAAACCAGGGTGAAAACTCTGCAGTCTCTGCTGTATGCAAATGTTTCTAGCTATGTTTCCTTTGTAATTTTCTGTTCTGTGATCTTCGTATTCAAACTGTGTTGCTGCTAACTTCACAAGCTATCCATTACAAAATAAATCTTTAATCTATTGTCCATGGTTATCCAGGTTTATCAGAACAATACTAGTTAACCATGGTGATTCCTCTAAGTTTCTTGGTGACATCCTGCCTAACGTGCTGCTATGGTCAGGACTAGACTAAAAACCTGTGCAATGAAAAACATTGAGGACTACAATGTAGACTACAGACGTTTTATTTCTAATTGATAAAACTCAAACTCCTTATAAAAATCTAGTAAAATCTAGTTTATTTACATTAGCGGCAACTAGAACACAAGTTACTGATGGCAACATGAGTAATTCTAAACAGAAAAACCTGTTTTCACAAGAGACGACAACCAGAGATAGCAATGGTAACAAGCTAGCAATCAAAGTGCCCACAAGGTAACCACGAAGACGAGAGTCCGGATATAATGCCTGAAAATTTCTTCGTAAGGCCTGTTGGTGTCAGAGCTCCACAAACATCAGGCCAATATCAAGGAAGACTTGATTGAAATTTGGGGATTGTTCGGCTGGATAAATAAATGGTTCAGTCAAACCTTTAAACTCCTCAGTAGATGCACTGTGGGAGACTGTTAGCACCTTTCAGACATGTCTTGCCTCAGCTGAAGTGCTGGCAGGGGAGAATATCGAATTTTGTTGCCAATGAAACACCTATTTAAGCTCTACAAAACCGAAACCCCTCTCTGATCAACCATATTCATGTCAGAGCAATAAAAATGTGATGATCTGGATGTTTTCATATCTCCACCACAAAGCACACCATACTCTGGGACTCAAACCAGCATCAGGTAAACCAGCAAGATGTCTCTTTCTACGTACGTTTCCATCAATACCGTGACTGGGAATTGGCACTGAAATGGGGTAGACTGCACCAGGTGAAATATCAAGGAGACACTCTGAGGATCTATCCTGACCTGACCCCGGCTCTCACTACTGTGAAGAGCGTCTAATATCACAAAGGTGTACAGTTCCGTCTGCTCCAGCTCCCTGCTCCACTGAAGGTTGCATTGTACTTTATATTGTTTGACTTTAATAGGAATTTCGTATCATTGTGTTATAAGAACAACCTGATGGGGAAGTGTTTTTTTTTTTCCCTTTCATTTTATATATTCAGCATGGTTCTCCCTGTCTACCTCCTTTCTCTAACTTATTAACTCAGTATAGCGCACTTATAATGGAAACATCTGAATTCAGATGTGTGTGGGAAAGACTTAGTTCCCTATACTTGCTACTCCTATAATATCCATCAGTCTTTGTGCATAGTGGTGCTTAAGTTATGTTGTTCAGAGTTTAGTTTTATACGTCTAGTAATACAATGATAGAAGAGATACATTTAATAGAGACCATTCCATCCTTAAAGCTTTTTCTTCCCATCCATACCATTCATATTCCAGCATTAATTCTATACTAATATCCAAAACCAAACTTGGTAACCAAACTCAATCTGTATTGTTCTCTCTGATGATACACGGGCTGACTTAACTACATCCACCCTAGATAGTGTAGATAAGGCAGTGTAATGGAAATGTAATAATTCCCTTCTACAAAACGATGCATCATGTGCATTTATAGACTACAGGGTTGGATATCTAATGAAGCTTTGGTTTCTGACCCTGGTAGTGTATGGGTACATTTAAGACAGTTGTGCATGGACAATTATAACAACATGGCTCATATCGTAAGAGGAAAGAGAAAGACAGGTTGGGTGGGATGAAATGACAACTAAAGCATTATAGACACCAACATGTCTAAAGCCAAAATCAAGTCACTTCTAAAAAAAATTAAGTATTAATGTGTGAAATAAATAGTGTTCTTCAAAAAGAATTGAAGGTCTGTTCTGTACTAAACAACGCAAATACGAATCTGGAGAAAAGGCAAAGAGACTGACTCACAGTGACTTGAAGCAACTGAGCACACAAAATACCATCCCATCCATTCTTAATAATAAAACCAAAGTAGTTACAGGGAAGAGAGAAGTAGGTAATACCTTTCAGGAATCTTTACCAGGAACATCACTTCATGACGAAAATTCTATTGACCAAGTGCGTCTTCTCAGTTGTAAAAACTCTTTCTATTTCCTTAAATGATAGGGAACCACTGGAAAGGGACATTGCTTTCAAACTGGCACGGTTTTAACACAGACAGGCCAGTTTCTGATGCTTTGAGAGATTGCTGGAAATTGGCACACAGCTACATTAAGGGGAATCCCTTTTTGTCATCTACATCATCTGTAGGTGTAATCCAAGGATAAAGATAGTAATTAAACTATTCTGCTGTACTAATGGACAGAAGAAGGAATTTTATGCATATATTTGAAAATGGTCATATGGCAACATTCAACTGTCTGAAACAAAACTTTAACCTGCCTTGATTGTGAAATCTGGTCCTGACCCAAATACCAGAATTGAAAAGCTAGCACTCAAAAAAACACAATTTTGTTTCCATTAAATAAGAAATGCAATTAGAATCACACATGAATAACTTTGTTCACGCGATAACATCATCCTCCTACTACTTCCTATCGTCTTCTTCATCTTTTTCAGCAGTAATAACATCTGGTTGTTGATCACGTGACTTGTGTGATGCGAAAAAAGTGTTTCGATTGCAGTTTTACAAAATACACCAATTTCAATATGGCCATTGACCAACTCATCCTAATGCAAAAACTTTTTATTGAAAAACAGGAGTTTTTTCAGAAATTGGCGTGTTTCTATTTAGCAAATTTATTTTCGTAATTAGAATTTGCGCAACTTAATGGTCAATGGAAATGCGGCTACTGCTACACATGCTGTATGAATCTGATATGGTTGAACGTCAGTGGGATAAGATTCTGTCCCTTGTAAATAAACTTTTCAGTGCTTCCTTAACCAAGAAACCAGCTAAATATGCCATGCTAATAGGATGGAGAGTCATTATGAGACAATGGAAAACAACAGCACCATCATCCTTCGAGCACTGGATGGAACGGATGTGTAATATGGCATGATATGAGGAAATTACATCCAAACACTCAGGACGACCAGACTAATTCCTCAAAACATGGAGACTCTTTCTGGATTACATCAGCAAATCAGGATTTCTATTAACCCTGTTTAGCATGTGCTGCCTGTTTTAGTAGATGCAGCTGTTGATTATGTACACTATATTTGTATACACATAAATGTATGTATGTGTGTTATGGTTACCCCCACTTCTCTCTTTCAATGTACTGCCCAGAATAATAACAAACTGTTGGACATTTATACTGTAATACCTGCTTTAACTAGCTGAAAAAAGATATATGTGGGGTGGGTTGTGGTGCTAGAGGCAATGTTATGTGAGAATCTACACTGCTCTGGACTCAAAAATATAAATAAAAAGAAAAAAAAGAACACTAAAAGACCAGAAAACCTGGAGTACATTTGAAAGAAGGTTTGCAAGCAAACTATTAAGTAAATGGGATTGGTTTGAAACCATTACACTGTACTTTGTGTTCAGAAAGGGACATAAAATAATGTTTACTATCAGCAAAATCAGCTGAAAGTATGCTAGAGTTGAGCCAATAACAGCTCTTTCTATGAATGTGGTGGGCAATGTAGTGAAGGCATTATTATTGCAGTTTTTTAAGCTGTTACTTCCAACTCTAATGCCACCATGGCTGCATTTTAGACTATATATATATGACTTGTTTAAAAATCTATTGAAGCTCTTTGTTTCTGCTGCCAGTTATAATTTACCCAATCTCATAAGCCAGCTACAGTGAAGCACATACCTTCATACAGATGCGTAGCCTCAACTGGCAGATGGTGCACTGTGCAGGTAGGATGACAGAAACAGACTCATAATCCCTGTTGTCTTCATCAGCAAGAATCTGCAGAGGACTAGTCCCAGGTCTAAACTCACAGATAAACTTCAGGTTGTTCTCAGAGCCACCATGAGTCCTTATTTCAGTCAGAGAGTCCACAGAATACGGAGGAATTGTCCGATTTGGGAAAACTGCTGTAGCCATTGATATCTGAGAAAAACATGAGCAGATCAATAATATTCCAGAGTCAAAGTTAATAAAAAAACCTCTGCAAAGTGTTCAAAATTATAGAGTGGCAGGAAAGCATAACATTTATAAGGATCTAACCTCACAACAGCTGGTGCTGAGTTCATAAGAGGTTCCACCTGTGTGATTGTGTAAGGCTGCTCCACTATATATGGCTGCTTTTGGACTTCCTCATTCTTCAGCACAGAGGTAGATACTGACAAATCATTTACTGACATCAAAATAGTTTACTTCCTTGTTCTCCTTTAACAATTGGAATACAAACTAAAGTAACGACTGTGACATTTTCCCTACAATTAATGCAGAACAGGCAAGATACACACTACTGTTCTATTGTCAAAAAGAGGAAAATCAAAACTTCTGCATTTTAGCTTTAAACAACACAGGTGTAAAAAAACAGCAGTACTTTAAGATTTCCTGGAATAAAACAAAAACCTGTTTGAGCTGTTTGGCTCAATTCTTTGTGAAGGAATGTAGCTCCACCTTTGCTTCATCCGTTTTAAAAAAGATTACGGATTTTTGTTGTTTTTTCAATGAGAAGCATTTTTGGAAAATATAACAGACAAACTGTGTATATCCTGTACAACCCTGCACAGACATTCTGTTTTGGTATTTATCCCAGCTTTTTTGACGAACAGGCTTTCATAAGGAAAAAATATGTTTTAATGATGGCCTGAATCCAGGTTTAGTCATAACACACAGTACTGCTTCTGTGGTATCGTTCTTATCAGTTTTGTGTCTGACATGTAAAGAACTATTTGTGTTAAATGGATTATATAAATAAAGAAGACCTTGACCTTATGCTGACCTGTTCAGTTTCTGACTCACCTTAAAGGGCTACAAGTTGCACACAGTTTCTCATCCTGACAAAACACCTGATTTAAGGGTGTTTTGCATTATAAACATTTTGTTCACCTTTTGGTTGTGGTTTAGCAGCATTTGCAGCCAAAGGATTCCTGAAAATGCTTTAATGCTTGCAAAATATTTTTCTTGCAAGTCCCAGATATGTCCAAACTTAACAGTGTTGCATGGAGAGCATTAGGGATGACTTTAGAGCAAAGTTTTATTCAGATCTTTATTCTAGCAGTATTAATCCACTACTTTAGCGGTTTTCTTTAGAGCAGTATGGGGTTTCGTTGTAGTATGCTTTAAAGCTGTATGTCATTGGATTTTAAAACGTTTCCCCAACCCGCTACCCACGTCAATAATTTTTTTCAGGAAAGAATTGTGATTATAGCCATTAGTGGAGCACAGCTTATAGCTGCCCTACAGAGAAAAGAGTGTAAAAAAATTACACTCTTGGTTTCTCCAGGTACTGTCCATCTTCTGGATGGCCCATTCAATAATTTATAATGCTATAAATTATTTATAATAATATCTATTATACAAACAGACCACAGTTTGTGAGACTGAAGAGTTGTGTGTCTAACCAGGTAGTTAGCAACTGTAAAGTCGTCTACAAGAAGGGACAGAGTGGACTGTACTTCTTGAGGAATCTTAGGTCCTTCAGTGTTTGCAGCAAGATGCTGCATATCTTCTATAAGTCTGTTGTGGAGAGTATGATCTCTTCTGCCATCATCTGCTGGTAAAGTAGCATCAGAGCCAGGGACCTAAAAAGCTCAACAAGCTGATAAAGAAGGCTGGCTCTGTTCTGGGGACTCCTCTGAACCTCTGGAGATCATTGTACAAAGAAGGATTCTTCATAAATTCAATTCAATTCAATTCAATTCAATTTAGTTTATTTATATAGCGACAATTCACAACACATGTCGTCTCAAGGTACTTCACAAAACTCAGGTACATACATTCCAATTAATCCTAATCATTGAACAGTTCAGTCAGATTTAGTTATTTGTTCAAATTGGATAAAATGTTTTTCTATCTAAGGAAACCCAACAGATTGCATCGAGTCAGTGACTTGCAGCATTCCCTCCTCCTGGATGAGCATGTAGAGACAGTGGACAGTCACTGGCGTTGACTTTGCAGCAATCCCTCATACTGAGCATGCATGTAGCGACAGTGGAGAGGAAAAACTCCCTTTTAACAGGAAGAAACCTCCAGCAGAACCAGGCTCAGTGTGAGCGGCCATCTGCCACGACCGACTGGGGGTTAGAGAGTCACTAAAAGAGAGTCATAAAAAGTCACATTTGGTTTGCCGCAAGCCATCTAGGAGATAGAGGTGTAAGAAGGTCCACTGGTCAGATTGGACCCAAACAGAACTTTATGGGCTACATGCAACGTTCTATATGTGGCAGAAAACTAGTACTTCATATCACCCTGAAGATATGCTGAAACATGATGTATGCAGAGTCGTGCTGTGGGTATGGTTTTGTTCAGCAGGGACACGGAAGCTGGTCACCGTTGATGAGAAAGTGGACAGAGTTTATAGCAGGACAATCCTGGAAAAAAAATCTGTTAAAGGCTACATCTGCCACGACCGACTGGGGGTTTGAGAGAACAGAGCAGAGACACAAAGAGAACAAAGAAGCACTGATCAGGAGTCCTTTCTATGGGAAGGAAAAGTAAATGTTAATGGATGTAGCTCCTTTAGTCGTTTCACCTAGAAAGAAAGAACAGATAAACTCTGAGCCAGTTTTCAAGGTTAGATTCTGAAAGAGAGCACATAGAGTTAGTCACAGCAAAAGCTCAGTCAATCGCCATGTCTAGGAAAGAGAAAGACAGGGCCATGTGGATCATCGGTAGAGGGTGAGCATTAAGTTGTTGCCAGCAGAAGCTTGGATGATTCCCCTCTCCAGAAAGGTGTCACAGGTAGACACAGAGTCAGGCCAGGTGTAGCTTCTAGGAAGAGAAAAGAGAGAGAACAAAGTTTAAAGCTGAAATAACAGCAAATAATGCAAAATTGTAGAGTAGTGTGAGAATGTAGCGAAGAGGGTGAAAGTGGTCATTATGTCCTCCAGCAGCCTAAGCCTATAGCAGCATAAAAACACAGAGACAGCTCAGGAAACCTAAGCCACTTAAACTATAAGGCTTTATAAAAAGGAAAGTTTTTTAAGCCTAGCCTTAAAAGTAGACAGTTTTTTCCATCTAGAGCCCACTGATGGCCATTGTTATAAAAACCACAACGATTGGATACCTCTCTCTTTCAGATTGATTATAACTATTAAAAAAGAGGGGGTCATACAGGTAGCAGAAATGGGGGGTGTGTTTTTCCCCCCTCAACCATAACTGAGCCGGTTTAGGTAATCCCCGACTCCCCTTGCTCCATCCAACAGGGGGAAAGAAGACGGAGGTAAAAATAAGGACGATAGCTCAGGATAAGCTAAGCCCTTTTAACTATAAGCTTTATCAAAAGGAAAATTTAAGCCTAGCCTTAAAAGTAGACAGGGTGTCTGCCTCATGGACTAAAACTGGGAGCTGGTTCCACAGGAGAGGAGCCTGATAACTAAAGGATTCGCCTCCCATTCTACTCCTGAAGACTCTAGGAACCACCAGTAAACCTGCAGTCTGAGAACGAAGTGCTCTGTTAGGAACGTATGGAACAATCAGATCTCTTGATGTATGATGGAGCTAAATCATTAAGGGCTTTATATGTGAGGAGGAGAATTTTAAATTCTATTCTGGATTTAACAGGGAGCCAATGAAGGGAAGCTAAAGTAGGGGAAATATGATCTCTCTTTTTAATTTTCATCAGAACTCTTGCTGAGTGAAGAATGTTATGAGAACCCTGAGCATCCTCATCATGAGACTGTTGTACAACAACAGTGTCTTCAGTCAGAGGCTTCTTCAGATCTGCTGTAATACAGACCACTACAGGAGATCCTTCCTGCCCACAGCTATCAGCATCTACAACAGCTCTTTGAAGAAACCTGCATAATATGACCTTCAACAGCATTTAATTTCCATTTGGGATTAATAAAGTATTGTAGGTCATTCTGACACATAAACATGCATTGATCTAACCCGAAAATTCTATTTTGGTCTCATCTGACCAGAATACCCTCGACTACATGCATTCTGTGGCCCCTACTACCAAAGGGACCTCCCAGTTAAACAATCTTAACAGCTCTTCCATAAAGGCCAGAATTGAAAAGTGCACAACTAATAGATCTCCTGTCCACAAATTATCCTTAATGGGATGTGGAACTTGAAACACATTCGATGTTGTGTGAACTGTAGTTTTAAAGTGGTGTGCTGATATTAAATTGGTGCCAAATACATTGAACATCTGAGCCACTTGAGTTCCAGCCCTCACCAATATTTAGGAGATATGAATGAAGGTAATTCTGGGACAAAACTATGTGTGCATCGTAACTGTGTATTTGAAGTCACAGAGAGAAATGCTATAGGGATTTTTTAATTGTAGAATATTTTTCAGTCTTTCACAAATAAAAAACAAGTAACAGCTCTTCAGATTCTTAAGTACAAGTGGGCAAATTGCATTCTTTGAATCACACATCAAAAACATCTTATCTTCAATTGTTCCAAAATAAATGGTGCAAAACAAATTCACGCATCTGTATTAACATCTTCTCACAAACAACTTTTTTCTTTAACACAAAGACAAATCAGTGAATACAACTGCACAAATCTACAAGTTACACCTTCTTTTTGGCGCACTTTCACTATTGCCTCAATCGTACCACTGATGGTGTAGCAAAACAATCAGTGACTTGAAGGTAATTCAGATAGCCGGACACCAGAGGAAGCTGCCTACTCCAGACTCAGTAGGTGCACGGCAACCGGAAATACAAGCACCACCGTGTTGAGTGCTATGGAGACTCAGGGGCTGCATCTAGTCACTCCCTTCTTCATCTCTTTGCTTTGTATTATTACCCCTGTATAGTTCTCAGATTGTTCTTTTTTTTTTAGTTAATTTAATAAGGTTTATCATTACACTTCTTGTTAATTTTGTAATACAAAAGTCTGCTGCTTGTGGATCTACCAATCATTTCTAACAGCAATATTTGAGACCACATAAAATCTAAACAGTAGCAGTAATTTGCATTTATTGGAAGGTGATCGTCAACGGTTAAGTGAAGGGATATCTCACATCATACATGCCTTAATGAACATAAACTAAGCAGTAATTTGCACCTTCGTAGTATTTGGATGTTTTCATGCTACCTGACGTCGAAAACGAAATGACTGTCCAACAAGTTTGTGACAGGTCTATTGATCACCAGGAGAACAAGATTTACATGTCTATTAATTTGTTCAAATTACGCAAATGACTAACCTCTTTATAACGGTTCAGAGAGTCATTTCTGTTCTGCTAAATATTCATTAAATAAACATTCATCACACAGTGAAAAAAAAAAAAAAAAAAAAAAAAAAAAAAAAAAAAAAAAAAAAAAAAAAAAAAAAAAAAAAAAAAAAAAAAAAAAAAATTTTAAAAAAAAAAAAAAAAAAAAAAATAGTTTTCCCCGTCTAAAAAGGGCCATTTGGGGAAATTTTTTTGGGTCGATTTAATATGCGGTGAATGGTTGACGTTCACCTGCAGACTCCTGGCACAAGCTGTGTCCAAATTCAGAGGCTGCAAGGACCCGGCCCACATAGACAAGTCCTTTGACAGCTGCGGAGGCCGGTAGTGATGGGCTGCTTGGGGTCTTTTCACACCCCACGATTAATGTTCGCCGTCTGGGGTCGGAGGCCAGGGGGAGGGAGGGAGGGCCCTTTGGGCAGGATCTGGCTGGGGTTTTGGGGGGGGGGTCTTGGGGGGGTCTGGGGCCGGGGGTTTTCTTTTCGGCCCCCCGGGGATCGTTTGGATTGCCCCTTGGGTCTTGGTTCCGGGGTTCTGCCCGGTCTGTGGTTTTGGGGGGGCAAAAGGACCCCCCGACGAAAGGGGGGCTTTTGGCCTTGGGGGGTGTACAGTGGTTTTAATTTAGATGTGGGTTCGCTTTTTTGGGGGAGGGGCTGGCCAAAACCTGCTTGGTGAGTGAGGGTTTCGTTGGAAGGTGGGTGGGCCCGCATCCCCGGGGGGACCTCCCGGGGTTTGGGGGTGGGGTTGGGGGTTTTTTTCCCCTTCTTGGGGTGCTGTTTGGGGGCCTTCCTCCAAATTTCTTTCCCCTCTGTGGCTTCTGTGGTGTGAAACCCTTTCGCTTGTGGGTGTTGCTTCCCTCGGCTTTTTGGGGGGTGAAACAACCCCGTGGGGGGGGTGCCCATCCCGGTGTTGGGGTTTCGGGGACATGTGTTCAAATTCCCGTGCCCCGGTTGGGGGTGGCCCTGTGGGGGGGAAAATTTATTCGGGGGTTTATTAGGGGCTCCCTGGGGTGGGGGTTAGAAATTTTTGGGTGGTTGGGACCCATTTTTTTTGTGGTGGCTCTGGTTTGGGGGGCTGGTTTTTACCCCTGTAATCCCCCCTTTTACTGGGCCCCTCTCCAGATGGGGGGATGGGAGTGTTGGGGACCAGGGTTTAGGCAGGGGGTCGGGGGGTCCAGGCCGGGGGTCGCTCAGTTTTTAGGGCAATTTTGCCCCCGGGCCCAGCCCCCGGGTAAAGGGTTTGGGGGGTGGGGCGGTTGCCTTTTGAACCCCCTCCTGGGTCTGGGGGCTTGGGGTTTCCTTAGGGGGATCAGCACCTGGGGCCTGGGGGGACAGAAATAAAATATAGGGAGTGTGAGTGAGTGTACAACGTCCATTGTCTTCATGTTGAGTGTGTGTACGCATGAGGGTGGGAATGCATGATTGTGACTGTGTGTGCCTGTTTTTTGTGTCAGGTTGGGTCTTGGGCTGCTCCCTCTCCTGGATCAGTTTAGGCCCCCCATCAAATGTGGGGCCTATTTTCTCCCCACCACACTACCTGCCGGTGGTTGGTGTCTCTGCTCGTCTGTGTTCTTGTGGTTTTCAGTATCCGGGACTGGGTGCTTTGGTGTGTGCTGGCTCACTCCTGGTGGCTGCTTGTCGGGCCTCTGCTTTGGGAGTGATATATCCCGGGGTCTTGGGTCTCTGGGTCCATGGCTGGATCTGCTCGGGCGTAGACGGCTGCTGGCAGGGACTGTGGGCCCTTTACTGCAGCTCCCTGGGGCTTCTGCACTGTGGCTGCTGGGTGGTTCCCCTGGGACTCCCCCCTTCTCTTCTCTGTGGGGGTTGCGGTAGTCCCAGCGGTGGTTCTCCTGGGGTTCCTGTGCTTTGGGGGGGCCTTGATTGTCTGTGCTGCGCGCACTCTCCTCCGTATCTTTGTTCCCGGGTCCAGGGGGCGCAGGTCTGTGGCTTTCACACTCATAATGCAATATTTTTTATTGGAGAAACCTTGTTATACACAATCGCCCCACACTCAGGGTGTTTAGATTCAGTGTTAACAGATACACAAAAAAAAAAAAATGTTCTATAACTGAGCCGCATTTACCATCTAAATACATATCTTGCTTGCTAAGTACATAAATTTTCGGTAAAAAAGCTGGTAATATGAACGTTTCTGCAGGTGTAGAAGCAAGCAGGGTGTTGTCTTGTATTCTCTTCATCCTTGTTTCTTTCCTCCATTCTATTCTCCTTCTCTCCCCTTTTCCTTTTTGAAAGAAGAGAAAAGGATTGCAAAACTCAGATATGTTCATACAATGTTATACAATCTTTAAATTATCAGATGTCAAATTTCAGTTCAAGACAGACTGTGAGACCTAACCACGAAATAAATAAAAATATTCATTCACACAATCTAAATGGGAGCACTGAAAACATCCATACCATACCTCTTATTAATGTAGAATTGCCATCATCCATGTGATTTCTCAGATGTAGATGTTAAACTTTGTACAATAAAGTGCAGGAACTGCAATACAGCATACAAATAAGTTTCCCAATATTGTTGATCAGGCCAAGTTCAAGGTACAGTTGTCTGAATAAGAGAGCTTCCCATGCGTAATTGTCTGTATGGATGTATGCCAAATCCCCATTATGTGTTCTTCTTCAGAAGATACTGAGCTGTGATTTTGAGGGTATCCTCTCGCCAGACACCCACTTTTCTTTTCTTTGATGTCCTTACAGGCACACACACACACACACACACTTTCTCTTTATCATACACACATGCACGTGCTCACACATACACACAGGAAGACAGGGAAAACAGAGTCAACACAATTCAGACCTCACACTTGGTGATATGAATTCGATATGATTTGTCAGACAGAATTAACATGGAATTGGAAATAATATAAAAAAAATAAAATTATAGAAAAAGCAGAAAAAAAGGGAAAAAGTTAAAGCAGACATTGTCTTACTTCAGGAAACCCACATATCCAAATCTAGACCGAATACAGCAAGGACACTAGAATCTCCTCATTTTTATTTAGCCAACTATAACTCCAAGCAAAGAGGAAGTGCTACTTTAATTGAGAGAAGGATACAGTTTACATGCAAAGACCGCATATTTGATCTAGAAGGGAGACGGTAAATGGCCTGCACTTGTACAGTGCTTTATCATGTCCAAGGACCCCAAAGTGCTTTACACTACAATCAGTCATCCACCTATTAATACACACATTCACACACTGACAGTAGTAGACTACATTGTCTGCAGGGGCAGACTGACAGAAGCGAGGCTGCCATTTAATCAACGCCCCCGAGCCCTCTGACCACCATCAGCAGGCAAGATATTAATTAGTAAAGTAAATGTAAACTACAAGGACTCGTGTATCGATAATGTATGCGGTCCAAATGTGGATGACTCCAACGTTTATCACAGTTCAATTCCATTCAATTCAGTTTATTATTATAGTGCCATTTCACAACACACATCTCAAGGCACTTTCCAAAGCCAGTTCAATCAAATCATACAGATTTCAAGTCAGGTACATATATTCCAATTAATCCTAACTATCAAACAGTGCAGTCAGATTCAGTTTATTATTCAAATTGGTTAAAAGGTTTTCTATTTAAGGAAACCCAGCAGATTGCATCGAATCAGGGACTTGCAGCATTCACTCCTCCTGGATGAGGATGTATTGACAGCGGACAGTCGCTTGCATTGACTTTGCAGCAATCCCTCATACTGAGCATACATGTAGCGACAGTGGAGAGGAAAAACTCCTTTTTAACAGGAAGAAACCTCCAGCAGAACCAGAACCAGGCTCAGTGTGAGCGGCCATCTGCCACGACCGACTGGGGGTTAGAGAGAACAGAGCAGAGACACAAAGGGAACACAGAAGCACTGATCCAGGAGTACTTTCTATAGGAAAGAAAAGTGAAACTTTAATGGTTATAGCTCCTTTAGAGGCTTCAACTAGGAGAGAAAGACAGCTAAGCAGATGGACTCTGAGCCAGTTTTCAAGTCTAGAGTAAGAAATAGAACACAAACAGTTAGTCACTGTAGAAGCTCAGGCAGTAGCTACAGTATGTCTAGGAGAGAGACATAGCTACTATTATTAGGTGAGCATTAAGTTGTTGGCAGCAGCAGCTTGGCCAATGTCCCCTCCAAGAAGGTGTCACAGCTAAACAGAGCCAGGTCAGATGTAATTTCTAGAAAGAGAAAAAACAGAGAGAACATAGAGTTAAAAGCTGAAATAACAGGAAATAATGTAAAATTGGGGAGTATTTGAGAATGTAGCAGAGAGAGTGAAAGTGGTCATTATGTCCTCCAGCAGCCTAAGCCTATAGCAGCATAACTACAGCGATAGCTCAGGATCACCTGAGCCACTAATTATAAGCTTGATTAAAAAGGAACGTTTTAAGTCTAGCCTTAAAAGCAGACAGGGTGCCTCCTCACGGACTAAAGCTCAGGCTTAGAGGATGAAAACCTGCTTCTGTTAGGGTCTGTGCTACGGAGGAACCCAGAACGCAGACAAGCAGGCAGCATGACGAAGTATGACACTAAGCGCGTAATTAAACAATAAAAACTCACTCTTTGCAGACCGCAGGGAACAAAACCCAAAGCGGCTGGCTTGACAGGCAGGAATGGTCCACAAAACAAGACATGCACGTAGGGATACTCAAATGAATCCGCAATGACAACAGAAACAGGTGGTATATATGGAGTTGAAAACCAGGTGGAGGCAAGACAGATTGACAAGGGGCAGGTGAACCGGATAAAGATGATCGCACACAGAACAGAACGTGGCTGGAGCCCGACGAAACTCTGATTATCAAAAAGAACTAAAAGCATGACCAGAACCAAACAACCAAAACTGACAAAAAAATGTTAACAAGACTAAACACTAAACCATGTAAAAATAACTAAACAAAGCATCGCTTCCCACAAACTGTGAGGAAATAAAGAAACCAACCCAACAAAGAAACAGATTGAAAACCTAAACTAAAAAACAGATAGAAATAAAACAGGAAACTACAAAACCTAAAACAACCAAAACACAGTAATAACGCTCTCAGGGTCCTCTGGTACACTGTAATGCACTTGCTTTAACTATGTGGATGTGTCACTCATACACTACAAGACCTTGCCTTATAGAGATCGACGACCCAAATTGTGCTATTGTGTTGTTGTTATTTCAGGTTCCCACCGCATTACCTCCCATACTTACCGCAGTACCGATTCACATAAAATCAAACGGTCCCATGTTTGTCGGTACCTTATTATATGTGAAAATGGCAGTCAGAAACAGATTAATGTAAATTAAAAACATATCCAAAAGAAAAACAAATATTTATACAAATAAACTATATCTGATGGTATGGACAGTGGGCAAATATTATATGTTATATTATATGTTGCATGTACTGTATGGTGCTGCATAAGGTACTTCGATGGAAAAGTGCAAACAAAGAGTTGTTCCTCGCCTACTCCTATTTATGCTTTTGCAGAATAACCATATGTGTGTATATATACAAAAACTTTCTCACTTAATGGATCTCTTCATTTTCCTGACTATTTAAATTGTAGATTCTCACCAAAGGTAACAAAGCTATGAATGAACACAAAATATGAAGTAAACAAGAAGTGTGAAGATTCTTCCAAACAGCCACCCTTTGCCTTGATTACTGCTTGCTCTCTGGTGTTCTCTCCATGAGCTTCATGAGGTCGTCACCTTAAAATTTGTTTCCAAAGAATCTTGAAAGAACTTCCCAGAGGTGCACTGAGAGACGGCCAAAGGTTAATATTTTAGTCATCAGAGCAAAGGGCGACTACTTTAAGGAATCAAAAATATAAAACATATATAAAGGTGTTTTACAATTTTTCATTTGCTACAAAATTCCATATATGTGTTTATTCACAGTTTTGATGCCTTCGTGAAGAATCTACGTACAATGTAAATAATCATAAACATAAAGAAAACCATTTAATGAGAAAGTGTGTCTAAAACCTTTGAGCGGTAGTGTATATAATACATATATATATAGATATATATATATCTATATATCTATATATAGATATATAGATATATATATTCAATTGAAAGTTTTAATGATGATGATGACGACAATACCTTTGCATCCTCTGGAGTTTGGACCGTCTTCTCTCCTAACCCAACTTGAAGAAGGGTTAGCTCCTCAGAATGTTTCGCTGTTTTTTCTGTCGATTTGTTTGAAAGGAAAAAAGTAATCCGTGTTCTCTTTACTCCTGCCCTGCACACCCTCTTTCTCTTATTGTCTTTAAAAAAACTGGAAAACATCTTTTAAAAAAAGTTATTTAACGTTTTTATATACAAGAAGAGACAGAGCAGGATGTACTTTTTGAGGAAGCATAGGTCCTTCGGTGTTTCAGCAAGATGCTGCATATCTTCTATAAGTCTGTTGTGGAGATTGTGATCTCTTCTATCATCGTCAAAGCCAGGGACTTAAAAAAGCTCAACAAGCTGATAAAGAAAGCTGGCTTTGTTCTGGGGACTCCTCTGAAACCTCTGGAGATGAGCAAAGAAGGATTCTTCATAAAATGAAAAACATTGTGAAGAATATTGAGCATCCTCTTCAGGAGACTGTCATACAACAACACTGTCTTCAGTCAGAGGCTTATTCAGATCTGGTGCCCACAACCATCAACATATACAACAGCTCTTAGAAGAAACTATAAGTTACAACATTTAATTTTCCTTAGAGATAAGATATTTTGAAATAGAATTTTGTGTCTTATTTGTTGATGATGTGCTCTGCAGAATCCTTCAACCAGCAACTCAGCCCAGTGAATACACTCCACATTCTTAGCCTCACACAGCTCTTCACACAGAGCATCTTTATTGCCTTTCCTTCCTTGGACTTTCAACTCTCCCCTCATCAGTCTCAGTGAGAACAGCAGCAATGGGTTCTCATAGAGCCCTGAGGTACAGAAAAGCTTATGGATCTGCATTCTACTGAGAAACAACTAATGACCAGAATGTTTTCCACAAATTACAATTTTGTCGTCCATTTTATTAAAGCACCTATAAGCAAAGAATGCTAATACAGAAATTATTCCATTAGTTAAAACAAATTAAAAAAAATAAAGTTCACAGATTTACACTTGCATAACAACCATGACAGTTTGGATACCCATAAATAATTGCCTTACAAAATTAAACAGTGCAGGCACAACAGCATGTGTCACAACATTTATTTTTACTTAAAAGTCACACATAAGAAGACAGTTCTGCCACAACAGCTGCAGGTTCTTGGCATTCCTACAAACAGGATACTCTGCAACATTTTGGTCACAGTTTTACATTCTTGTTATGCATAAAGCTATAATACAGGAGAAAAACAACACAAAAGCAACATCACTTCTACTGTAGGCAAAGAGTATAAAAACGGACCACACCGAGGGTCTGAAGGCTTTTCACATTTTCATCGTGGATGAAAACATTTCAGCACTGCGACATCTTTACAACTGTGCTGTGAACAGACAGAAAAAATAATTCTGTAAATTGCAAACGACAGAGTGAGGTAATTTTCTTTTAAGGACACTCATATTTTTCTACTGCACACAGGATAAGGTGCTCGGTTCATTTTGAGTAAGCAAAAGAAGTAAACTCAGTAAACTCAGAACTTTCACAAGAAACTAGCTTCTTTAAGCAGATATAGCCTTAAAGGTAAATCTGGTGACTGCTGTGTCTTTGTGCATGTGTGTGTCCATATGCGGTTCCGTCTGCTGCACATATATTTACCTGTCTCTGTGAGGACCCCATCATTCATAATAAGTGCTGTTTCCTTTGTTTAAACTTGATCAAATAAAAATTTTGCATCATACTGTTCCTCTGTTTTAAAGTCTTTTAATTAGATACTACAAAATACCAAATTTGCCACAGTGTTTTCTAACTGTATGACCAGAGTAACATAGCACTGCCTTTTCCCAATCTCATCATGTGCACTGCTAATCAGCTGGCTGAAAGAAGCCCACTACATTTTTCTCTCACTTACAAGAAAAATACATTTGGCTGTTTGGAAAAATTTGCGGCTGCATAAAAGACGCATTGCCATCAGGTGGAAACTAGGACGTCCGCAGTGAGAAGGTTGAGCCAACTCAACAGGACCAGCCAGGAACACATGAGCAAGCTTCAGGCGATCCACCAGGTCCACATGCACATGCTCGAACCTCCCCTGGCATGGGAAACTCCTCCAGGGGGGTTCTGGTGTGATGCTAAACCTAGGGGCGCTGGCAAGCTACACATGAAGCTGCCCATGTCTGAATGCCTCTGTAAAGGTCAGGCTACACAAACTTGGTCCCCACCAGTTTAACCAAAGCTTTAACGCCCAAGTATGAAAGGAAATAAACTGCATCAAAAACCCATTGATTGCAGCAAGTGGGAACCAACAGGCGAGGCCTGCTGGCATCACAAAGGGAGGTCGCACCACTTTAATGAAAAGAAACCTCCTCCAAACATAAACTGGACTCTGCCGTTTTAAAAGCCTGAACACCCAGGTACATAGACTGGTCGGCATCCATAGCAAGGTAGTCCACGCCATAAAGCACAGAGATAACCTATGCCCTAGACAAACAGTCAGCCACCAGATTACTCTTACCAGCCACATGCTGAATATCCGTAGTAAACTCCAAAATAGCAGAAAGGTGCCGCTGCTGCTGTGCTGACCCTGGTTCCCAAGCCTTCAACATCATTTAAGTAAGAGGCTTATGGTCAACAAAAGCAGTGAAGTCCCCACCTTCCAGCAGGAACCACAAATGACATGTCCCGAGAAAAAGGACAAAGAGTTCTCAATAAAACCTGTCGTAGCTTCCTGCTAAAAAAGCAGTCAGGGACCATCCAGCCATTGTTCACACAAGGCACCGACACCATAATTGGAGGCATAGGTTGTGAGGGCAACCACAGCCACCGGAGATGAGTGAGCCAAAAGTGTGGGGGTCCAGTTTATCTGCTGGTCCCCTTTCTTACCTCTAAGTGCTCCATACAGGGGGAGCATAAGGTGAGCAGCCCACGGAATGAAATGGTTATAAAAGTTCACCATCCCCAAAAACTCCTGCAGGGGATTCACCCAGGGAGGGCATTAAATAACTGAAACCGCCTCAACCTTGGCCAGTAGGGAAACCTCCTCCTGTCCCAAGAACTTCACAATCAAACCATGCTCTCTGAGTCCAACAAACAACTGGCGGAAGTGCACCATGTGCTCCGCAACGGAGGGACTAGCCACCAGTATATCGTCCAAATACACAAAAAAAAAAAACAAAAAAAAAACGGCATACCTCCCTGGACCTAATCCATGAGCGTGGATTACATGAACGTGTGCACCATGCCTTTAAGGCATCCGTAAGAACTCAAAAAGCCCGAAAGGAGTGATAACCGCGTGATGTGATGCTTTTTATAAAACTACAAATACATACTTTAAATAAATATATGTTTTGAGCAAATTCTTTTTTTCTGAATTTTATAAAGACTTGATAAACAGTTTAAATGATATATATAAAATAATTACATTTCTTTTTTTTTTGTCTTTATATTATCAAGTGTGTGTTTTTAAAAAATAATTTCATAGCCATGTGTTGCAGTGTATTGGCATCGAGCTAGCACTGCTTAAAATGCAGGTCTGACATGTGAGATTAACAGTCCAAATTATTTCAAGATGAACTGCAGCAAAGGAAATAAAAAATAAATTCTGGAATAAGTATACATACTTTTAACACAGATTTTAATCAAGTTAAACGTAGTTTTTTTTATTCAACATTTTTGTTTTTTGTTTGTTTAGAATGGGGCACTTCAGCCTCAATATCAGTTTTTAGAGCGTGGTTCTATTTTTGTCTCATGGTTGCCTAACCCGCCTCAGGAAGGCTGGGATGCACAATGTTTCTAAGCCGTATCATCTCCCGCGGCCGCTCCTCGTCATCTCTGTTCTCTGCGCGCCAGCGGAACCGCTTGGCCAGCGGCTTCCTGAGCTCCACGCTCCTCAGCCCGTACACCAGCGGGTTGATGCACGGCGGCACCAACAACATTGTCAGCAGGGACACGTGGAACACCGCCGCGGTCGCTGAGGGGTCGGTTTCACAGTGCTCCTGAGACCCAGAGGTCAGTTCGATTACGCTGGTGCCCCTGAATTCCCCCAGCGCATCAGACGCGACCTTAATGAGCAGCGGCAGCACCTGCAGGAACAGCATCCCGCAGTAGAACAGCACGGTCCTGCGCGCCGCGGAGTTGCTCTCGTTGAAAGGCACCACAGCGTTGCTGGCGTTGCGGTACATCCTGAAGTAGGAGAAGGCGTGAACCAGCAAGCACAGCAGCAGCGTGAGGGAACCAATGGCTTTTCTGAAGATGGCAGGAGCGCGGGGGGAGCCCATGTGCTGCTCCACAATGTCCGGCTCGCACAGCAGCCCCATGGTGACATGAGGGTTCTTCTCTTGCCGTCCTGTGCACAACACCAGACTCAAGCCGATGAAAGCGATGGAAATAGAGTAGACCCAGATGAGGATCAGAACCTTCCTGATGCGCTCCCGAGTGACCATCACTGTGTACTGGAGCGCGAAGCACACGTATAGGTAGCGCTCCATTGCCATGCAGGTGATGGTGGTGAGACTGGAGAAGATGCTGACTCCCCCAACAACGTACTGAAAGTAACACCAAGGACTGAACGCCATCGTCTGGTGTTGGACGAGCGAATAGATGACCGCCGGAGCGAAGCTGACAGTCTGCAGCAGATCGCTCAAGATCAGGCTCTTGCAGAGGACGAAGCGCGGGAGCCAGGACAGGTCATCGGAGCGCTCTATTATGTACACAGTGAACACGTTTGCTAACAAAGAGAAAAGAGTCAGAAAAACAAAAACGCATATGAGCGCCGAGACTGCCGCTCCATAAGGAATGATGGAATTGAAATGGTGTTCAGCTGTGGCCAGGCGGTCCGTTACGCGCGGCTCAGTGTGGTTGTCATGGTTGTACCATTGGCACTGTGACCTGATGCTTGGCGCCTCCGTTAGCAGCAACACCGTAACGTTTGGCATTTTCATCAAAGTAGAGTCAAAGGACTGAGAAGTTCCTCCACCAGCTATATCCACCGGCGAGACCCTGCGCGCCCTGCTCTGCATCCCTCAGCATCACTGTGGATATTTATTACCTGATCCGGAAAGCCCGCCCAGAAAGGTCTTCCAGTCTCCGCAAAAATTTCTGTGACCGATCCATTAGGTTAGATGTCGATTGAGTGTAGATAGGGTGACATATGCTAATGTAAGTATAGGCTGCAACATATTTATTAATCATTTCAAGTAGGCAAACGTCCTAATGTGATGCAACTTCTCACAAGATATTTCCCTCTAATAAAAAGGAATTGATAAATATATGTGTCTGCTTACTACATAGGTAAATAATATGAACCTCCAGTTCTCAGGTTTTTTGTGCCGATCTGTATGCTCGTTGTTCACAAACAGGTCCGGCCCAGAGTTGTATGATACCCTATGTAGACCTTGTTTTTGGGACCCTGCTTGCATTCAGGAGCCAAGTAACAAGAATTACCTTACCTGTCTGTAAAAAATGTGCCTTCCTGTACAATCACTTTAGCACTGACAAAACAAGCTGATAGAATTTAACTAATACAACTGTCATAATATACATTTGGGTAGAATAAAATCAATGCTGTTGAGCAGAAATAATTTGAGTTTAACCCACTTTAACCTCTCTGACCTCCCAGGACTCTCCAAGGATAAGGGGGTATAGACAGTTGATAAAGTACCAACAGTTCAGAAATTTTCCAAAAAAAAAGTCATCCTTAATTTATACACCAATTCAATAAATTAGAATATGACTGAAAGTTGATTTATTTCAGTAACTCAATTATTACACATTATATAGAATTAATTTCACACATTCCTTTATTTCTGTTAATTATGATGATTTCCTGCTTACAGTTAATGAAAACACAACATTTACGATTAGAAAATTACATCAGACCAATTAAAAAATAAAAAAGTATGTTTTTATTTTCAAAAGGTGTTTTTAATCTGACAAACAAGCGTCACCGGAATGAATATTCTAGTTTATTAAATGTGACTGTAAACTCAGTGCCCGCTTTATTAGGTAGGCCTGTTCAGTTGCTTGTTATTACAAATAGCAAACCAGCCAATCACATGGCAGCACTCAATGCATTTAAGCATCTAGTCATGGTGAACGTGCCTTCTATCAGCCGTTCAGGCCGCTGGTGGTGGTGTAGTGGTGTGGGGGTAATTTCTTGCTACAATTATGGCCCCTAAATACCACCTTAACAGTGTTTATACTTACCACAGTCTACCTGAGTATTTTTGATTACCATGGCCATCTCTTTGTGACCACAGTGTACCCATCTGATGGCTACTTACAGCAGGGTAATGCATAAAGCTCAAATCATATGAGACTGGTTTCTTGAACATGACAATAAACTCACTGTCACAGGATCTCCACAGGCACCAGATCCCAATCCAACACAGCACCTTTGGGCTAGAGCAGAACAGGAGCTAGCATCCTCAATGTGCAGCTGACAGCTATGTGGCAACTGTGTGACGCTATCATGCCATTATGTACCAAAATCTCTGTGGAATGTTTCACGAAGTGGGGAGCTCAACCCAGTACTAGCACAATGTACCTAATAAAGTGGCCGGTGACTGTACATTCCAGACCTACAAGCTCCAAACAGTCAATACCTACACCTAGGATACACCTATATTAAAAAGAAACAAAAAATAAGAATTGCATTTAGATTAAGGCATTGTTACTGAGAATGAGTGCTGAGTGGGATGGAAACAATGGGACAACCAGAACCATGTCTAAATTAGGACATGACTTCCCTGACAAGAAAATAGAGCTAAGGTTCAATAACAATACAAAACATTGAACAGAGAGCTCAAATAAGAGCAAATTCAAACTCCATTGGATGATGAAAACCAGTACACAGTGAATGAGAAAATCACCAGACTGAATCTCCATCTTCATGGTAACGTTGTTTTTTGCAACAATGTCGGCAAAGGTCTTCTTGCATGAAGTTTTCATGTTCTCCCCGTGTATGCATGGGCTCTCTTTGGGCACTCCAGCTTCCTCCCACAGTCTAAAAACATGCATGCTAGGTTAAGTGGTCGCTCTACATTATGCTTATGAGTCTGTGCATGTATGGTTGTCTGTTGTATGTGTGTCTGTGTACTGGCGCGTGAGGAAATGGCAATCTGGCCAGGTTATACAGTGCATCATACCACAGGAGATAGACACTAGCCCCTCCTAAACTATTTTGTCTGATATTTTTTAAATTCTTTGAATATCATTTTTTTCCAGAGCTCATGCACAGCAAAATTTGCTGAAAAAATTACATTTGAGTTTTCTGCCTCTAGCTTTCTCCTTTGATTAAACTGATGTGTAAGAAAATCTTTAGCTCATTTCAATCCACACATGTAAGATTTTAGTCATAAACCAGATTTCCACAGTTTAGTAACTGATTTAGTGACTCATTCACCAATTCACACTTGAGCCTGTTAACCTAAAATCATTTAAGTCATCAAACTCCTCATACATTCCTCAGCCTCTACATAAATTGATCATGTACAAAAATATAAAGAAATTTTACCTCTTCATTGATTAATCGCTAAAAAAAAGAGCATCATAAAAATGATAGAATTTTGATCTCTCATCTGGCTTAAAAGCAAATAGTTACCATTCTCTATGAGATGACAGACACAATCATTAAGATCTGAAGGTTTAGACCGAAAAGAGCAGTCTGCCCCCTGTTGACCGCAGCTTGGAACTGCAAGTCTTCAGACCAAATTCACATAGTGTGATCTCAAAGGCAACATAGGTAGAGCAAAAAGATATGAGTGGAGCAAAGTGATTAGAATAGAAGATCGTGAATGGGAGGAGCAACTGCATGCCTCCAGCCATATTTAGGAGCTGTTTGTCTATAAGGCACAGCTGCTCCTCGAGGGAATGTCCTGGAATAGAAGGAGGTAAAGGAGATGAGGATGGAAAATAGACTGATAAAGTGCAAGAAATACTAGAAGAAAAACAGTTTTCTCTTAGTCTTTATTTAACAAACCAATACCTGTCACCTGTCTACACCCCTTTCTCTCACCCTGCTACAGAGGAGCAGTACTTTTGTGAAGCCCTGGACTGGGCAGGGTCTCAGCTGGTGCTGTCAGTCAGATAAACTGACTCTCTGTGAAGGGGGTGACATAAGCTGTATGGTATGGAGGCTGGAGTCCTCTGGGGAAGTTGAGATAAGCGAGAGAAGAGGTGAAGGAGATGTGTGGATCAAAATGTTCAAAGTAGGACAAGTTTGGTAAAACCGGAGTTGGCAGGTTTTCATAAGACTCAATTATTAGAAAGATTAGAAATACTGCATTAAAAAAAGGTAACAAACTGCCTTACAGCTGATTGAATTATAAATCAAATGTATTACAAAGTAACTGCATGCGTAATTTCAACTTGTGACTGCAGTGCCACAGGATTTAGGGATTTTCACCAAGTATTGCAGTATTTCTGTAATGATTTTAATGACACACTTAGCCTATAGAGTAACTTGCACAAGTATTCATATCCAATGATTTTTTTTACAATAATTGTCAAAGTTGAACCAAAAACTTCAGTATATTCTATTGGGATGTTATGTTATCGTCACAAAGAAGAAAAATGATGCATAGATTTCAAAATCTTTGCATATAATACTGAAAAAGTGTGAAAAGACCAAGAAACACACGAATTAGGCCCAGGTTATCCATCATCATCCCAGTGGAATGTGCCCTGAAAGCCCCCCAATCAGATGCCCTGTATCATCTTACCTGGCACCTTTCGATGCAGAAGAGCAGTGGCTCTCGGAGCTCCCCTCAAATGATGGAGCTCCTCACCCTGGCTCTAAGGTTGAGTCCTGACACCCAGCAGAGGAAGTTCATATCTGCTACTTGCACCCTTTTTTTATGACCATCAGTGAGGGTCAGAGCATGGACCAGTAAATCCAGAGCTTCACTTTTTGGGCACAGCAGTGGGCACATTACTCCAGATGAAGCCCAATTTGTCAATCAATCGGCTGCTCCATCCTACCATCAGTCATGAACAAGACACAAACATACATAGTTAAACTCCTCCACTTGAAGAAGAAACCTTGCCTCAGAGGAAGCAATCCACCTTTTTCCTGTTGAGAACCATGGCTTCAGATTCAGGAAAAGATTCATCATCCCGGCATTTTCACACTCTGCTGTGAACCGCTCGAATCACATCATCTGCAACGAGCTAAAAAAACGTTACTAGGTCGATAGATGGAGGTTAATTAGAGAGCCTCCATCCATGGTGGAGGCAGAGCTTAGACACAGTTACAATGTATCAAAGCATATGAATATCAGAACGGCCCAGTCAAAGCTCTACATTTAATTTAGAATCTGTCCCAAGGCTTCAAAATAAATTGACACTCTCCATCCAATCTGACTGAGCTTAAGCTGTTTAGCAAAGAATGGGTGAAAACATCAGTCTCTGGATGAGCAAAGCTGGCAGAGACACAACCCACCACAGCAAAAGGTGCTCCTACAAACTGTAGAGTAAAAATGTAAAGCTCAAGGGGTATGAAGGGTTTTCTAATATAGCATTTGTTCCCATAGTTTCCATCTGATCGGGCAGTAAATTACAGTGACTGCAGGACCTTCCTGCATATTTGAATATGTAATTTTTTTTTCATGTGGTAGATTGCCGCTCTCAATTGGAATGTCATCATTAGGGCTGTGGGCTCATTTTACATTTCATCTGTGAGACTAATTCAGCCTTGATTTTAGCTTCTGTTATATTGGAAAGTTAAAGTTACATTTCATATTACTTTACATATATTTTGCTTCCAAGTAATTTTTTTATTTTTGCAGCTTTTTAATTCATCTTCAGCCTAATCCTTGCATTTCAGCACAATGTGCTGACATAGTCAGACCATGTCAGCACATTGTGCTGAAATGAGAAAAGCAGCTAAGAAATCTGGGAAGAACTTTTTCTGTTGGGTCGTTTTGTTTCATACCAGAAGATTAATGTTTGATGGGAATCTCTTAGATGCTGATAAAATCAAATAAAAAATCTATAAAAAGATGACCATAATTCTAATCAAGACATAACTAATGGGTACATCTGTCATTAATATTACTAATGTAGTTTCAAATTCAGTGCCATGCAAAGTTTTTACACCCGTTAAACTTTTTCACATTAAAATCCCAAACTAGACTGTATTTTGTGTCATAGACCATCAGAAAGTTGTGTGCATAACTGTGAAGCGGAATGAATAGTCACAACAAATAGTTTGTATGTCAATAAAAATCACAGAGTAATGCTTTCCTTGCCCAACCTATGTTTAGCCAAAAATGGCTAAACAATGTGGGGGGAAGCTGCACAGCACTGCTCAGGTTACTGAGATTGTAGAAATACGTCAGCGGAAGTATGGACAGCGAATTATGGAGATGGATGGGTCAACGTAGATGTGATGGTGGAGGGGGTTAAGAATCTGTGCCTGCAGGGAGATGATAATGCCTGCATGTTTGTTTGAATCTATGTGAGCAGGTATGTTCTGTGGTTCCTGCACAGCATGTGGAATCAAGAGTCTGTCTTTAAGGAGATGCTCCGTTGATTGTGTGTCGGAATAAGCTTCGGCTGCCTTAAGTTTGCCCTGTGTTTTCTTTTTTTGACTAAATGTCAGTGAGCTTATCTGTAATCTTAGTATGGGGGGCAGGGGTTTCCAAGGAGGGGTCCATCAGTAGATTGTAAGAGGGCACAATCTGAAAGCTGATTGGTCGGCTCTGACAAGGAGGGGGTCCCTGGCCCAATCATCATCATTTTTAGTAAAATGATACTTGGAACAGAGGGTACTTATGGAGTAGAATAAAGTCACGGTGCCACCTGAACTGTGTAGAGTGAAGAGTTTTCTTTCCTGTCGTCTGTTGTCTATACCAGTGTCTGACCAGCAAAACCAAGAGCCATGGTAAGAAAGTGAAGACAAAGAAGAAGATGAGCAAAGATGAGAGAAAGGAAGTGCAGGTTTTTTTATTCCTAAGGATTTTTTATCCTTTGATGGTGATAAAACAAGAAAGAAGATGGAGATGATTATGTGAAGAAGCTGCTTTAGCTAAATCTAGCTGAAAGTCTTTTTCTGGAGAGCTGCTGGATTTACACACAAGTTGGGCTTTCAGTTGTTGGAGTTACTGAAATTCTTCTGAGTTTAATCTGGGCCACACACTGGCTGCAAACAAAGCCGTTTCTCTGAGCTCAATCCTGTTCCTGAAACAATTTTTACAGGTCCCATCTCTGTATCTCTTTGTAGATCTGTACAAATATAGCTAAACTGCGGTTGTTTCCTGTAGCATCTAAACTACATGAGACTGACATTTGTACAGGAGGGAGCGATGCAAAAGATAAAAGCGCACAGCTGTGTAAAGAGAGAAGGCGTGCTGTCTTTTCCGCCTGTTCTAAATTAGAATGGTCACCTTGAGAAAATCCCTTTCAAATCCTCATCCAAGTCTCACCTTAAAAATAGCTCAAAGGCAACTATTGGCTGGGCTGGTACGATCATCTGCATGTTGCAATAGTTTTAAAAAGCTTTAAGGAAAATAATAAGGTACTTTATTAACTGTTAGAAAATGTGGGAGTTTAGTTTTCAGACTATAAAAACAAAATTAGAGTGAGTTATACATATGTAACTTAGTTTCCCTGGTACTGTACAAGGACCCTGGACAGAAAATATTTGGTTTTCTCAAAACATTTCAAAATGACAGTTTCAATCTATCTGTTTTATAAATTAAAAACAGTCAAATATAGATGTTAAATAGAACAGTCATGTATCTGTTAAAAATAAGGATGTAAAAACAAGCTCAGAAGCTACTTAAGTAAGTTCCAAGTTTAAGATCGGTTAACCCGGATCAGAATACTCACATATCCCTCTGGAGTTGAAGAATATCACTAACAGGTTGAGCCAACTGCTGCAGGATTAAAGCTGATGTCTTGCTGATATAAAGCTATTTCCAATCCTCGGCTGCCACTTGGTCATTAATAGCTCTATCTCTGCCTGTCTGTGGGGCCTTGCTATGCAGACATGCATCTTTACAAATTTTAGCTCACTGAGAAATCCAATGTCTACTGGCTGCCAGAGTATTCTAGACTCTCATCATGGGGACGGATGTCATTTAGTTTTGGGCTTTTAGGGATTGATTTGACCCATTCTTTTAGGGGGTGGGATGAAATACAAGTACATTGATTTCTGAAAACAAGAATTACACTACTGGTCAAAAGTTTTAGCATCACTTTCACATTTAATGGTTTTATTTATGTTTATAGCTATTTACATTGTAGTCTCTCTTCATTTTTATTCCATCTACTTTGTGCAACGGACCTGTACTACGAGCAAGTAAACAGAACCTGAACATAATGCTACCACCATCTTGCTTGACAGGTGCTACAGTGTTCATTGGTTTGAAAGCCTCACTTTGACTCTTCCAAACATTCTTGTTGTCATTGTGGCCAAATTGGTAAATTTGGTATTGGACTTGTCTATTTGATTGCTGAAAATTATATTTTAGTATGAAGGAATTAATTTTGGAGCAGGGGCTTTTGTCTTGGTTTGCACTCTCTGTCTATGGAGATATAACACTGGTGTTTCAGTATCTTTGATTGGAGCTTTGAGGGATTCTGGGTTGTTCCTAAACATCCTGACCAATATACACTCAACTGAGGGTGACAGTTTGGATTAGATGGGTGGACCTTTGACAAAATCTTTGGGTGTGATCCCAAACACACATAAAAATAGCTTTAGAATGCATAAAGCAGGCAGACATTACTCTTCTGGAAAAGCCCCAATTTCAACCCAATTGAAAATGTATGGACTATTGGCTATAATATTCAAAACTTGTGCAATCAGTTCTGTTTTTTTATTTGCAGAAATGTAAACATAACATGCAGAGGAACCTACAGCCCAATTGCAAATTTACAGAAGACAAAAGACCCATTTAAAGGAGGTCAGAGTGTTACAGGAATTGTACTAAACTGTATTCCCACATCAGACAGTATGCTCTTGCTTCAAATAGGGAAATCTTGTTAACCCTGAGTAATGGACATTAGGTGAGGGTATAAACAGAGAAAAATCCCTTTTACCATCTTAGAAAGCACTATTATTATCAAAAGAATAAGTACGAGCCAGTAGACCAAGTAATATTTTAGTTAAAACTAACTAAAACACATTGATGAATTTTTATTTATGACACAGAAAACTTTCACACAGCTAACTTTAAGTTACTAATGGCTCTAAAAGAGTTTGGATTAGTTTACGAAGAAGAGAGTAATGACACAATATTGTTTAGAGATGTTTCAGAAACTTTAATATTTTTTCTAAATGCTTTTGAATTCAATCTCTGTAAGCAATCACAGTTTGACTAGAAATACAAATAGCTTTTTTTTATTTGACATTTCATGCAACTACAGCAGTGAAAGGATTCAAGTGGATAGAAAAAAATGTCAAAACTTTAGACGTTTTTCACAAAAGAAACAACTACAGGAAATTGCTGCATTGTAATTATATTGTTAGTTCTCTTTTGTTACACTTTAGTTTTGCCCTCCTTGCTTTCTTGTACCTTTACCTTCATTGAATTATCTGCCAAGGCTTTAAGTATCTCTCTCTGTGTCGGCAATGAGCTAAAACAGGATGCAGCAATGTACTAACTTCTCTGATGTCAGTCAGCAGACATAATGACCACTTTTTACCCTTTGCTTCTACTTCTCCTCTCTCTTCCTCGATCTTCCAAGCCCACTGACGCCCAAACTGATGCGCGCTCCTTCCTGACTGAGGAGATGATTTCAGGTCTGGTTCCCTCCATTTTTCCTGCTAAATGTCTGACTCTGTTACCCTTGTGTAAATTCTTTCACATTTTCAGAATAACCTGCTGATTTGTACCAACTGGGTTGAAACAATAATATGTTTTATGCTGTACTTCTATAGATGCAGGGCCATGGAAAAACATCATTGCAGCACATGCATCTCATCTGATTTTCAACTATCTCTTCCTGTTGGTCAGAATTCAAGGCTGCCTTCGACATGTTCGACACAGATGGAGGTGGTGACATCAGCACCAAGGAGCTGGGCACCGTCATGAGGATGCTGGGTCAGAATCCCTCTAGAGAGGAGCTGGATGCCATCATTGAGGAGGTCGATGAAGATGGTAAGGACGCAGTAAAACAAGAAGGTTGAGCTTCTGTTGTACTTTGGGTTTATGCCTACCATATCTAAGAACTAGTGCTCCAGTGCTCAAAAGGCTCAAAAGGCATGCCCTGCATGGTTTAAGTGTTTTCCTGCTCCAACACAACTAATTAGAAGGGCTGGATGACCGTATCAATATGCCACCAGGTTCTGCAGAGCAGGTCATATAGATCAGAAGGCCTGCCAAGACTAAAGTGGGACACGTGATCTGAAAGCTCATTCAATCATTGTCAGGCCCGCTGTTTAGGGTTGCAGTCAGTAGTAGTTTTGATGTGGGCCTTGTGGGTAGTTGCCCAGGGCGACATTGGATTGGTTGGGGTTGGGTGGGTCCATGCACACTGATAAATTTTCTTCTGCAAGTTTTCTATTGCTTTTATGCATTTGGTTTGTCAATGAGAGTCAATGCCTCCTGCTTGCTGCTAAAAAAAGAGAGACTATTTTATGTGATTAGTGTGGGACTGCACTGTTATTATTAGCTTAGGAAAGAAACTCAGCTTAACAGAGTCAGTAGAACTATCTATGGAGATGAATAACAGAGTACATATAAAGTTTGTACAAATACCGTAGCTCCATTGATGGCTTTCACCAGGAGAGAAAAAAGGTTAAACATAGAATAACCAAGTGCATCATCTTTATCAAAAACCACATGAAGTTACTGACAGAAACAGCAATATGTCGACTCCGTTCTGACTCCATGTCTCCTCAGGCAGCGGGACTATCGACTTCGAGGAGTTCCTGGTCATGATGGTGCAACAGCTAAAGGAGGACCAGGCCGGAAAGAGTGAAGAGGAGCTTTCAGAATGCTTTCGCATTTTCGACAAGTATGACTCTCACTAAGCTAAACATTACATTCAGTATTTTAAAATTTAGGGTGCACCAGACTGAAACACATGAATATCAAATACCAGAAGAAGTGAAATAGCACCGCATTTTACCAACGTCAGATGTGTCTCTTCCACAGGATCCAAAATGATCAGCAACACAGTGAGGCCTGATTTGATATGTAAGAAATAAAGATAAACGATCCTCTAGCATTTTGCAAAACTACAAAATGTCCATTACATACAAACAAGAGAGCAGAGTAGAGAGGAGGCCTGGGTCAGTTGAATTTTGAAGAGTACACACTTAACTACAACACAGAAGATGCTGAAAGGTAATCCTCAAATACTGAAATTAGGGATGCCCCTGTCCCACAAATGAAATTATTCATATTAGTGGAATACAACACAATGTTAGCAGATATCAGTGGTTTACACTTTCCCGAGAGACTATTGTTTGGCATGGTACTGTTTTGTCCAGCTAAACAACGTTCATGTTTCTGTGTGAAGTTACCTTGATTGCACCTGCCGACTGTTTTAATCCACTGCAACTCGCCAGTCCACTCCAGCTCAAGAAAGGAGTAAAGTTTTGGATATTGTGTCAGTTATGCAGCTGCATTGAAGATTATATGTTGCTTTGTTTCCAAGACTGAAATACTTACTCCAATGACATACTTACCTTTCCAAAAAGCTCAGGGTGATATGACATCTTTCTTCCTCTATAAAATCTCACCTCAAATAAATCCAAACTAACCTGTTAACTCACTCACTAGTGATATTCTGGAAACTGCAGTCTCTCCTTGCTGTCTTTCTTGACAACATATCTTGCTTGCTAACTGGAGTTTCTGCAAGAGATCAGTAATACAGTATGTTGATTCAACACGGGTGAGGAGCATTACATGTCAGGGTATGCTGGAGTTGTGTTGGACCAAGGTGCAGAGCAGTGCGAGGAAGTGGCATAATGAGTTTAAAAGTCAATTTTGAAATGAAGCCTAAATTTACAAGAATCAGAGGGTTTTAGTTGCGTGTATTGCTTTAATGTGATGGCAGAAACTTCTCACCTCGATCATGGACTACGGAGTTAGTAAAACCTTCTCCTGCTCTGCAATGATCTTCAACAGGAACTGAAACTGTCGGATCAAATGTTTTTCAGAGATTTAAAAAAAAAAATCTTGTCAGACACTTCTAGCTCTTGTTTTTAAATATTTTTTTTATTAATGTTTTTTTCTCATTTAGTATTTTCAACATGGTGATACTGTGTTTTAGTAAGCCGTGTTTTGTTGTTCTGTATGAGTTTACATATGTTCTAACAGGTCTCTCTTGTAAATGAGAACTTGTGTCTCAATGAGACGACCTGTATAAATCAAGTTTTAATGAAAAAATAACATCTCATACATAGTTCATTGTTTGCTCATTGCTGGTAGAAAGTCCCCTTTATTACAATTTGCTGTTATAATGAGATTCAAGAAAGCACACAAACATGGTTCCTTGAATAAAAAATGAAATGTGCCCTGACCTTTAACGATACTGCAGATCTTTTATAAAGTATAAGCTGGGTTTAATTGTGTGGTGATATGAAAGAACAAATAAATAAGAAGATGCAAATTTTATGCGTTTTCTATCTCTGTCTTTGCAGGAACGGAGATGGCTTCGTTGACAGGGAAGAATTTGGAGATATCCTTCATATGACTGGAGAACAGGTCACAGAGGAAGATATTGATGAAATGTTTGGTGAATCAGACTCAAACAAAGATGGAAAAATTGATTTTGATGGTAAGATTGAGCTCTTTAGCAATGTGAACATTTAAAAAATGTCAATTATTTATTATTCACCGTTTTGTCATGTGGGGGTTTTGGGTCGGACCGAAATGCAGACAACAGCTCTGTTGGATCATTTTTATAATCCGTAGTGTTTATTTTAAACAAACCAAACGTAAGAAACACTGCAGGAACGAACACAGAATCCAGGCAACAAAACTCACTGCAGGTGAACAGGGCAAGACGAGACATAGATTTCCCAAGGCAAGGGAAGGTGTAGCATGGACAAGACGAGAGCAGGGTAAATCCAACACAGACAAACATGAGGAACCAGCAACGAACAATGACACCAAACCAACTAATATACTGGGGAAGACAAAGGCAGGTAATCAAGGGGAACTGGGAACAGGTGCGAAGAGGAGGCAGGGAAGCTAGGGGACACAGGTGAAACAATTACAAGACTGACGAGGAGTGAAAGGACTAACTAAACAACAGAAAACACAAACTAAGCAAGATAATAAATCAGAGGAGGGGAAGGAAACAAGAATAAAATATGAACTAAAAGTAAAACAGAGACTAGAAGAAAAAAAATAGAAAACAGTAACCATTACCTAAGACTAAACAAAGAGGGCCCACAAGAAGAATCTAAATTACAAAATAAAAAAAACCTAAAAGTAAAACCATAACTAAAGCTGGGATAAGAAAAAATACTTAAACCATAAATAAAGACACAGAGATATTAACTAAGAAAACCAAGGATGAATAATAATAAAAATAATAAATAAAAATAAAAAACTAATAAAATAAATCATCATAATAATACCATGAAAGTAATAAGAAAGCAACCATAAAAGAGGCCAAGAACAAGAGGGAGACAAAAACACACAAGGAGATGGCAGAGGGAGAAAAAAGGAACTGATAACCTGAAGCCCAAGCAAAACAAGAAACAATAAAACAAAAGTAAAACACAAAACCGCAAACTAGATCAAAAATGTCAATCCTGACACGTTTGCTCCCAAGCTGTCAAACTTTGTTGTAGGCTTTTAAATTGGTCTTGGTCAGTTGTTCCTTCTGAAGGTGTTATGTTTTTATTTGGACATTGGCTATCCAGTACCCGACTACTTTTAAAGAGTAAAAGTCTGACTTATTATCACTTGCCCGAGGATATAATTGTACTGTGATAGATGATGACAGTATATACTGAGAATTTTATTATGTCAGATATAAATAAAACATTTATATGACTGTTTCTTGGAAAAGGCTGCCTGTCCTTAAAGTCTTTCTTTCAAAAGCAGCCATGCCTGTCTGGTCATTCAGTTTCTCATATTTGCCTTATATTGCAAATGTATTCACATCCATTAAAAACATTTTTATCACATTACGGTCATAAACTTCCCCCAAGCAAAGCATGGTGACTACACCATCATGCTGTGTGGATACCTTTTTCAGCAAAGACAGGGAAGCTGGTCAGAGTTCATAGCAAGATGAATAAAGCTAAATACTGGAGGAAATCCTATAAGAGGCTATAGACTAGAGACTGGGGCGAGGGTTAACCTCCCAGCATGACAAAGATCCTAAACATAAAACCATGTTTAAAAAAAAAGTTTGACCTAAATCCAACTGAGAATATGTGACAAGACTTGGAAGTTGCTGTTAACAGCTTGTAGTTCCAGTGGCAGCAAATGTTGGTTCAACAAAGTAAAAAGGGGGCTGAATACAAGTGCAGGTCATGCATTATTTTCTCTTTTACAGTTTATTATATTAAATATCATATTTAATGTTGCTTTATCACATGACATCACAGTAAAACACACCTACGTTTGTGGTTGTAAAAACATTCAAGGGGTGTGAATACCTTGCAGCACAAGACACTAAAGATACTCTTACAAGCCAACACAGATTTACTAAGAAATCATGTGTGACACTGAGTGCTTCTGGGTGCAAAACTGAGTGCAAAATGTTCAGTGAATATGGGAAGCATGAATAATAATGCAAAAAACATTATTCTTATACAAAAATATAAAAAGTATGCAAGGAAGCCAGAGTGTTCAATATTCACACTTAATGAACAGACTTCATTGGTACAATGTGTGCTGAAATTCACTGAGTGAATATTTTATTAATGTGATTAACTGTTTCTTAAGCACATCTGTTTTCTGATCTTTGTTGAGATGGTTGATGGACATTGTGACCTCTGTCTCTCCCTCCAGAGTTTCTGAAGATGATGGAGAATGTCCAGTAATGAGCCCAGCCCTACATTCCTTCGCTATAAAGCGTCTTTAGTGAAGAAACTCTGCAAAAAGCAAACTCTAAATGCCACAAATATAAATCCCATGTGAATATCTGTGAAATAAATTTCTTCACCCCCAGTCGGTGTTTCTTCTCCTCCTTCTCATGTGAAACACAGTCTTGTGAAAGATTTCTATAAATATACATTCAGACCATTTAAGAAGAAGGTGCTTCCTTGTGCGGACCTCTCAGCTGTCCTGTTGGCAGCTGTCATGTCTAAAGAAATGCCACACCAACTGGCTTCAACCCCCACTTTCAACCTGCTCACCCTCAGAACTGAGTCTGTTCTGCACCATGATCTCTGCTCTTTAAATAAACCAAGCTTCTTCTTTGACATGCTGCTTATTTTCCTTGTTTTTCTAATTGCATACACGTCTAAATACATTTCTGAATGCATTGAAAGGTTTTACTATGCATCACTCTTTCTAATCTTTCCCACCTTCACTGGGACATTTAGTCTTGATCACAACTATCTGTCTAACACATGTCCGCAGTTGGTAATCTAAGTCACAAGAAATACAAGCCCATGAATTTCTAAATTATGCTCACTGTGAATGAAAAACAGCTGGTCCTATCTACCTTTTCTCTATGTTCACATACAACAGAAGCCTCCACACTGCGCTTTCACCTTTAAGTGCATCATCCCTGATCCCATTGAACACCTCTGAGCTGTTATATCTGATTAGAAAAAAACTCTAAGTTCAAACTAATGTCTTCCAGTTTGATGTATAGTTCTTTTACTCCAAATCAGTCTCGCAGCGATCAAAGAACCCACAGGCTCAACCAGCAGCCCTAGAGGCAGAGCAGCAAGGCTCAAAACAAGCAGTCACAGCGCGGATAGGTTTGTTCCCCTGAGGGAATGTGCCGATCTTCTTCAAGGTTTATAGCCTGCAAGCCCCCCACCACCCTGTCTTCCCTACTGCCCAGCTTCTCAAAATCTTTTTGTCCAGAATGTGAAGTACCCCCTCCCCCCTAACTGAGGCCAAACTTGGAGCATCATGTTGTGCTTCTGAGCACCCGGATGTACAGGGGCTCACTTTGCACCCCTGTTTAGCTGAAAATCTCTCAGCTATTAAGGGCACAGCAAAGGAGGGGTCAGAGCTGAGGAGATGGGTCCCTGCACCCAGCACCCAGCATGTGTGTCACACACAGATTGAAAGTTCATCAGCACAAAACCAACAACCCACTTAAATCAAATGAATGGGCAAGAGTGAGGCCTCTCCTTTGACTGTCATGTGTTTACAAGGCCTGACCAGAAATCCCAGCTGAGAAGATCTGTTCTGAGAGAAGACCTTCTGTTTGTCTTTGCGTTATCAAGTCTTATCACCATATTGCTGGAATATGATAATTGTTTCTTCATTATCCTGAAAAGCCTCCCCTAGCCCTCTTGCATCTCCTCAGATTTACACTTTCCTTAGTTTTCCTAGATTTCAGAATTGCTAAAAAGTTCTCCTTTATTCAGGCTACACTCCAAGCTGCTCGACTTCATGTACCTAGAGTGGCAATCTCCAAGGTGTGATTGGCCTGCCCTGGCCCCAGAACCCTAAAAGTTCAGGATACTAAATCTGGAATCCTGTGAGAAGGAGTGGGTGGGGCCTGGCTCCCCTCGTTTAAAGTGTGTCTGAACCTTGTCTTGATGTCTAGTCTCTCTGTTGAGGTGCACACGGATTGACCACTCCTTTGGGCTTTTCTTTTTACATCAAATATTTGGTGGGGAAAGCTAATCCATCAACATGGTAAGAGGAATTCATTTTGTCCATGACCTTTCTGAGGTGTTCAGAGTTAATCAGTAAACCAGGCATGTATTTGTTTGTAACTCACATTAAAACTCTGTTGCAATGATGAAGTAATAAAAGAATGTGAAGGATTAAAAAATTTTGGCTTAGTTGTTGAGACACAGCTTTCATCAGCTGGTGGCAATCTAAAGTTTATCTGTTCATTTGATTTTTTTTAGCTTTTTTAAGCTTTTACAAATTGAATTATAAAATAGTATCTCTCTAAATGCTGATTTTGATCATTGGTGCAAAATTATGTCTAACCTATTAAGATAAAGATTCATTTATGACTTAACAAGTTAGTCTGTTGCAAATACTCCTAATGCTGAACATTGCATGCTGATGGGGAGCAGGATGGAGTGTCAACTGGGAAAATGCAGATTCTGCTTAGGAATCAAATTCCAGTGGATTGGATGTCTCCAGGCCATATACAGGGAGCGTAATGTGTTGAGCCTGAAATAGCTGGACTAATTTTCAACAAGATGCATTAAGCCCTTTTGAGACAGGGCTGCTTTATGATGCAACATGTGACCTTTAGAAGAATGTTTTTCTGCTCATGAAAATCATTGATAATAAAACCTGAAATAAATCTCTCAAACTGATTATTGCTTAAAATTAATTTTACTGTATTGATACCCCAAGAATTCTAATGTTTTTCACTGCATTTCTACACCAATGGTTTCTATTATTTAGAATGTAGTTTAAGGATGTTTTTCTGTAAATCAATAATCTTCTGTCCAAGAAGTAGTGATAAATGAACTGTAGGAGCAGACCGTGAGGAAAATTGGTGCTTTCACTAGACAGTCTCATCCTCTGCTGTGGACTGAATCAGAGTTTAGCTGAAGACAGGTTTTTAGACGAATAATGAATCCTGGAGTGAAGTTACCCCTGTTTTCTTGCAGACTGACGCGCAACAAGAGGCCCGCTCCTACCTGAGCGAGGAAATGCTGTCTGGTGAGTAAACTGATAAAACAAACCGCTAGAAACCAATAACAATGGTGTAACAATTGGTTAAATGACATTAAATATTTTGTCATTTACTTACTAAACTGAATTAAATTAATCAAGATAGGTTGCTCATCTTGTTTGCCCTTTCATGTTAAAAAAAAACAAAAATATAAATGTAGGTCTGAAACATCTGTTAATTGGCAACCTCAGGGTTACGAAGCTCAGCTGGCTAGCAAATTAGACTTTATCACTAGCAATGTGGCTAAACTACCTAGAGCTGGATTCAAACTTTATTCTTGTTGCAACACAAAAACTTCTCCACCGCAAGTCTAATGACATCTCTTTCTGTTGATTACGTTAAAATATTCGGTTAAATTCTCATCAAAAATATTTAGAAAGGACTTCTTCACATAATTGTTAGAAATAAGCAACCATTATGCACTGCAAAACAAACCTATGATACTTGACTGAAAAAGTAATTGTTCCAATGGCTAATACCCTCCAAAATATGTCTTTACAGTGCATGAAATCCTTAGTTCACATAAAGTATAGTACGTAGGCTATAGTGCATAAAATATCTCAGTAGACACATGCTAGTGATAGCAAACAAATGGGGAGAGACTTAGTTGCAAAATGGCGATTAATCAATCGGTTACTATAGCAACATGCAGTATTGCTTGCATTTTAATGATAAAAGGAAGTGATGCTCTTACATCATTATGTCGTACATTGATGATGAAGTGCTTAGAATTCGTAATTCAATTATAACACATAAATCAGGCAAATTCTGCGCACAGACTCTTGTGTTTATTGCCTCCAGAGTTCAAAGCCGCCTTCGACCTCTTCGACACCGACGGTGGCGGTGATATCAGCACCAAGGAGTTGGGTACCGTGATGAGGATGCTGGGCCAGAACCCGACAAGAGAGGAGTTGGATGAAATCATCGAGGAGGTCGATGAAGATGGTGAGAAAAAGGAAAATACGCAGCCATCCGCTGTGCGTAAAAACTGTTTTCCTTTTACGCACAGGAACATTGAACTTCCCTTTAGGCGGAAATCAGAAATACACGCTGATTGTAATAAATGTTTTGTTTCTAAATTTCTGCTTGGTCCCTTTCTGCTTATTGGATATTTTCAGATATTGGCTAATTTAGGCTTTTTATGGGTTCGCGTAAAACACTGCGCAAGAATCAGCGTCCAATAGAGATCACAACACTAATCAGGCATTGTCTCATCTTGATAACCTTCAGGGAGCGGTACCATCGACTTCGAGGAGTTCTTGGTCATGATGGTGAGGCTGCTCAAGGAGGACCAGGCCGGCAAAAGCGAGGACGAGTTGGCAGAGTGCTTCCGTGTGTTCGACAAGTGCGTTCATTGCGACTGTAGTTTGGATTAGAGACAAAAAGTCTTGCTTTAGTCCGAAATCTTGACTTAAAAGGTTTGTTTTTACAATTCTGTAATTTTCTCGTGCGTTCCCACAGGAATGGTGATGGATACATTGACAGGGAGGAGTTCGCCCTGATCATCCGCAGCAGCGGGGAGTCCATCTCAGAGGAGGAGATTGATGAGCTGATGAAGGATGGAGACAAAAACTCCGACGGCATGTTGGACTTTGACGGTACGTGGGTTATAATAATGATCAAGGAGAGATTATATTTGTAAACATAAAAGACTCCCAGGGAGTGATCTTTGAACAATTTGTTCTTTTACATCATTCTAAATGCAAAAACATTTACAGATTCTCACTACACTCTGAAAACTAATGGGTTAAAAATAACCTAGTTTAGGTTATTTTACTAACTCAGTTGTAGCTAAAATATTGCAGTTGATTTAACACGATAATGTTTGGGTTACAGGTTTGATCCCACTGGGTTTTCCACCAAAACAATGTGTTAGAGTGTCTAATGTCAGGCAGCCATCAAAGCTATAAACATTTTTGGAGGTATTTTTTAAATAATGATAAAAATGTCTGGTTAACACATTTTCTCATATATGAAATATAAAAATATTTTCTCACTACTTTAGGATAACAAAATCCATTTCCTGTGATAACACGATATTACTTGGGTTAAAATGTTCTGCTTCTGAGCTCACAAGATGACTATATTGGTTTGTTGATGAGGTCAGTAATAATGTACAACGCTCCCTAGAAGCGGAAACAAAAACATAGAGCTATTGAAGGAGTTAACCAAAACGATTGAAAAATAACACTACTTTTGACCTCAAAAACAAATCATTTATCCCAGGCAAATATTTCGGTGGGGGGCTTGTAAGAAATTACATTTTGTTATCGTGAGACAGAGAAAATTATCTTAAAACAGCAACTTATTTTTTTATATACGTTTTTATATATAGGCTTGATTCCATGGACAAATATCTTGTAATGTTTTCATTAATGTCTTCATAGACAGACCTATTCAATAAATTAAAATATTATTGAAAAGTTAATTTCTCCCCGTGCATGTGTGGGTTCTCACCTAGTACTCCAGCTTCCTCCCACAGTCCAAAAACCTGACTGTTAGATTAATTGGTCTCTTTCAATTGTCCTTAGGTGTGAATGAGTGTGTGCATGGTTGTCTGTCTGGTGTGTCTCTGTGTTGCCCTGCGATGGACCGGCAACCTGTTCAGGGTGTACCCTGCCTCTCGCCCGTAGACTGATGGAGATGGAGAGATAGAGAAAATGGATGGATGGATGGATGGATGGTTAATTTTTGTTGTAACTCAGTTAACTAAATGAAACACATTATATAGATTAAGAACACAGTTGAAGGTTTTCAAGCCTTTTTTCAGTTAATTATGATGATTTTCCACCTAAAGCTAATGAAAACATGACATTTATGATTAGACGATTACATCAAACCAGTAAAAAACGCATTTATTACAGAAATGTGGACTTTTTCAAAGGTATGTTTTATACCTACTTAAAGGCTGTTAAGCCTGCTATCACTAGCTTGCGCTAGCTACATAGCAGGTAAAAGGTTAATGTTATCTTACGAGAATAAAGTGGCTTTCTAGTGTGAACTAAACACAGCCCACTGACGTTAACATAATTACACAGCATTACTTTACCATCTTCTCATTTCTTACTTCATCCAGTTGAAAAGGTTGAGTAAAGTCTGATCAGTTTGTTGTAAAATTCAAAATGGCAGTCTGTGAAGAATATTGAGGCTTCTTCTAGTGTCTTCTTTGTCTCAACAAACTGGGTCACAGCTCTTGAGCCAACATCCAATCTCTGTCCCAGCACCATAAACTCAGCTTTTGGATTAAATGAATAACCTGTAGCTTTTGGCCTTAACTGCTAGTGATCCTATTGGGTAATTTTTTCTATCCAATCTCTCTTTTCCAGAATTCCTCAGGATGATGGAGAATGTGCAGTAAAACAAATAGGACTCATGGACATTCCTCCAACCTCCTGTGAAAAGTCTTTCTGAATAAATCTGCACCACGTTCTACCCTTCCTCTTTTTCACTGACCCACAAAAAACCACCAATGACACATTGTCCCCATTGTCCACCTGGTTCACTGCCTCCTTCTCAATCCTTGCAGACATCCTCAACAGACAGCTAGGACACCTCGTTGGGGGAGGTCGCTAGCTGGGCTACGTTAACCCCTGACTTGCTGATAAATGCAGACAGTTTTATCATATTTACTGTGCTGATGCTGTATCCTGTGAGTGGACAGCAAGGTTGCAGTAAGATTGTCTCAAAACACCATCTGCTGCATATATGGCGACCCCCCACATCCCCCCAACCTCTCCTCTCTGCTGGTAAAGCTGTGATCTAGATATAGTCTAGAGAGATAGGCAGCCTGTTACCTGCTGCATAGACCAATGAATTCAAACACTTTACTGTACAAAGAAGTAACTTGCTTGAACAGAATAAATGAACTAACACATGCTCACTTGTAGTTGGTCTGTCATAATTATGGTCTGTGTAAAAAAAAAAGTTTTGTTTTAAGGAATTTAAATAAAATCTTTTTGTTTCTTTATTTTTGTCAATTTCAGAATTTGTGTTCATCTCTATGGGAGCCCATTTCCGCCACTCTGATGAGAAAAAAAAAACTTGTATCTCACAATTATGACTTACCTATCTTATTAATATGGGATAGCTAAGTCATATTAATGAGATACAAGGTGTTTTTTTTTTCATCAGAGTGGCGAAAATGGGCTTTCATACATCCCAGCAGGCACTAGCCAAGGAAACTAAATGGTTTCAGCAGTGTCCAAGTTTAATGTCCATAATTCCTAGCTGTGACCATGGAGGCTAATCTCAGTTTAAATACTTTGAACCTTTTAAGAAATTGTTAAAATGTCACTACGTTTTTAAAACAATGTCACTTTTCAGGGGACAGGTCAGCAGTGGTGTTTTTTATATATATTTTTAAACACACTAAAATGCTGTCCTTTAGTTTAAACATTTGGAAAACAGAACTGACAAATATTAAATATAATCTGTTTCATTGCTTCCCAAACAAAATCTGTAAGAAACCTGAGTGTCCCAAACACTGACCGGATTTGTAACAATCCAAAATAAGACAAATCTGTCTGACTCGGTCGTGGAGAAGAACAAGGTCATGTTTGAATTCCACCACATTAAAATGTAAATGTTCATCCAACTCCTCTGGAAAAGTCTGGTAGAACCAAAATCCAGTAACATGGACTGATTTGCTGAGAGTCACCCAAGCATATGCATTCAGCCTTGTATTCCTCGCTTAGTCTAGTGCTGCTTTTATCCTTGTATATGCACTGCCGTGAAATATTAATAGTTCCCTTTTTGTTACACCAAAATGTTTCACGCAATCAAACTAATTTTAATTTCATAGATGAAATGAGAAAATACAAACCGCAGTTTTGAAATGTGGATTTCATTTCTTAATGAGAAACAAGCTACCCAAACCAACCTAGTCATATGTGAAAAAGTAATTGTCCCCTAAACGTATTACCTGGTCACGCCACTCTTGGTGGGAACAACTGACATCAAGTGTTAATGCAGTGACCAGTAATGAGTCTCTTACATTGCTGTGGATGAGGTTTGGCCCACTCTTCTTTGCAAAATTGTTTTAGTTCAGTCAAATTAAAGGGATTTTGTGCATAAATTACCTGTTTATGATCAAACTACAGCATCTTAGATTTAAGGCCACTGCAAAACCCAAATGTTGTGAACCTGCCAGAGGTGCAATTTCTTGTGTGTCTTAGATCTTTGTCCAGGTGCATTACTTCGGTATGTTTAAGCTTACGACACGTGAACAGGATACATGGTTTTATCACTTATGACTAAAAATCCAGGTACTGAAGCAGCAAAGCAGCTACAAACCATCAGCAGTGGGTTTGGTCTTGGCTCCTGTGAAGATTTTAACTCAGGACCTTCTTGCTGAGCAGCAACAGCTCTACCCACCAGACTGTGGAGCTTTTGTACCCAGAAGAAAATGATTTTTTTTTTCCCTTTCTGGAAATCTTATTAAGCTTCACATGGATTCCAACCTGTGTTACAGAGTACTGGATAGGTGCAGGAAGGGCAAATGCATTGCTGGATGATTGGCATGAATTGAATGTTCATTTGTTTTGTACCTTGCAGATATAACTGTTGCTGCTTATGTCTACTCGGTTCTGTTGTACAAAAACTGGTCAATTATAACAAATTGCACTTTACTTTATTTAAGCAGTTTCAGATACAATGATATGGAAAATTGGTGGGAGACTTTGGCATTGCCTATTATTGATCTATGATTGCAAGCCACTGAAAAACAGAGTTTAGGAAGTCAAGTTGAACAAACTAATACAAAAACAAACAGTCATGAACTACTGAAGCTTTAACCAAAAAGAAACGCTCGTTCTCTTGGACGTATCAGCAGCATGTGTCCATATGTGTGACCACTAAGAGCCATAATTGGCTTCGTCGAAAGCTTTCCGGGCTCTCTTCAGCTCCTCGTTCATGGTCAGCAGGTCTTTGACACGGGCAAACTTTCTGGGATCCTTGCGGATCAGAAAAACGATGTCCTCCACCTGGACGCGTCCCTGCCGCCCGATGGACATGGCTTTATGGGTCATCTCCGTGATGAACTCGATCACCAGGTCCTCCAGGATGTCCACGGACTCCGTGTACGGGTTCTGGTCGTCGCCGAAGCCGTACATCATGCAACGGAGCTCCTTAGAGAAGAGTCTCTTCCTTCTGCCGTGGCCAGCGGCGTCTACCCCGCCGGAACCATCATCCAGCTCCTCCTCGAAGCCCGGCTCGTCCTCCTCGTCCGCCATTAATCTAGAAATATTCACAAGCATAGTGGTTTAGCGTCATTTAACCTTATAAAACCAAAATCTCAAAACATATTAAAGCGCTTACATAGCTGCCTTGGTGAACTGAAGAGCAAGACCACAACAACAACAGCCTGTAGAGTGTCTGAATTCCTACTTCCTGCTTGTGTATTATAGGCCGCTTGTAAACATCTTATAAGTACATTACCGCCACCTGTTGGACTGGAGTGTTAGCAAATAAATTCTTTTTTTAAGAACCTTATTTTGAACAGAGAATTCTCAAACTCAATTTCTACAACAAATATAGAATTAAAATGTTACTTTTTATCATACCTCAAACTTATAGTTATACTAAAGTGTCCACAAGAGAGAAGTTATGAAAAAAGGGAAAAAGCAAAAAAAAAAAAAAAAAAATACATCACTAAACAAATCAAAGTAGAAAGAGCAGCTGATACAATAGTGTTTTGGCTCGGGGCTTCTTACCTGTTTTAAGTGAATACCTTAACATATGAAGTTGTTCTTGAAAAAATGGTTCACAGTGGTTTAGATTTAGCATACGCACATTTATTAACATAAAATAACCATGATTTTTTTAACAGGGTTTTGTTAGTTAAAAATTAAAATAAATTACAATTTAAAAAAATATATTAGCATTAAGGTTTGGAAATTTACCTTTTTATATTAAATGTGTATAAGAAAAAGTAGAAATTGTGTCCTTAAAGCCATTTTTACTTCTTTCTATAAAATGTCATTAAGTTATTTTTACAAGGCCAGGGTATATTATTTTTGTTAGATGTTGTCTTAAAAATATGTTGTTACATTTTTATGAAGTAAATCTAATTCATCAATATAAATATTTGGTAAATTAACTTGGTTTATTTACATTATTCTTAACTAGCAGTATAAATAGAACAGGGATATTACTAGTTACTCTATGATATTGATTTATTGTACATATTGATTGATGCAAATGAAGTTGAGATCTTTGGCTTTTGCACTTGGCAAGAAACCCATATAAATAAATCATTGAAGGAATTTAGAGTCATTCTGAATTCAGACACAGTAAAAAAAGACGTAAATCTAACAGTGGTTGAATGATCCAATTATGACATAATATGAAATGAGGGGGGCAGCAGTCTACTCAACCATCCAGCTGGTTTTTGTAATTGGTGTAGTGTTGAATGGCGACAGAATATGTTTATGGGATGTAGGAAACATGAGAGTCAGAGGTGAATATTAATCATGGTATTGCGAAGAACTGGGGAGCTGAGGCTTAAGGGTGTGTACTTTATGTTAGGTAAAGTTGAAGGGTGCGGAGAATTTTCGTTTTTGAAGTCTATTGGCCTTATTAAAAGACTATAAAATACGTGAAATCTTTAGAAATGTGATAAGTGTATGATCCAGTAGATGGCGGTAATGCAAAACATTTGTATGAAAATCGCCAAATCAAAAACCTAAAGAAGAAGAAAAAGAAGTCGTCTACACTTCCTGGCCAAAGAAGAAGAAACTCTGCATTGTTGCCACACAACAGATGGTAAGTGTTTGGGAACTGTTGCTTTCATGGCTTTAACCTGGTGGTGGTGCGCGTACTGCTTGAACTCATGTTCCTTTAATATAAAATGATGTCCGAGTGCGTCACCGAGTACTAAAACGTTTAGTCAATGTCTAACAGTTCATGTTGTCAACACAAACAGCGGTAAAATGAGTTTGACTATTGCAGTGGCTACGCATCATTTACACGCCCGATGACCTGCTAGTTCCAGGGCGACGTAAAAGAACTTCGACTTTGTAGGTAATGTAAACACAAAATGATTGTTTCACATCATACACCAGAATGATATCTGAATTATTAATAGACGCAGTGAATCTGCAAACTATATGTATTCATGTAAAATGATCTCTGCTATAATAAACTCCTTTGACAGTTGCTTCCTGACATTAAAGTAACACCTCACACCAACGGGGGTTGGGTCTAGCTGAATTCGGCTCGACGCAACACAGGAGTTGTGAGCATCAGATTTTGGGGCTGCAGGGGGTACCTTTAGGAAGCTGGGCAGAAATACCCATGGTTACACATTCAGATGGCCGTTATCAAAAAATATGAACATACTATCTCATATATAAACACACCACACCACTGAGATGAGAGGTTGGAATAAATAGTCAGTGACACAGGATAGTTTGATCTGATTATTAATATCTTAAAGTTACATTGCTGTTATGTGATAACAGCCATCAGAATGATATGTGGATAACTGTATTTCTGCCCAGCTTCTTAACAGCGCCATCTGGAGTTACAAAGTGTTATGGCTACATGATCTTGTGTTACTCCAGCGAACGTTTTGCTCTGAGAATAGAACTCCTCCTTTACAGCCCAACCTTCCTGTCCGGGTCACGCGCCGGCGGACTGTTAAGGAGTGGGTCTTCCGTGATTGGCAGACAGCTAGTGCCAACAGCATTATTAAACTTCAGCTTCCAGTGCTGCGCCACATTTTTGTCCTTTATTTCCTCCAAACCCAGATCGCCACAGTGAACAGTTATGGGCGGGTCTGGAGTTTGTTTGGAGGTGTTAGTCTATCTACATTAGCGGTTCTGTATGGCGTGGCCGGTCCAGTTTCTCCTCCGTGGTCTTCGCACTATTGGACTGGTTCTCCTCTACTATGTCTTCTCCATAGGCATCACCTTCTATAACAAATGGCTGATGAAGGTAAGAAACAATGTTAAATCTCGATGCTCTTCTACAACCTGTATTTGTCTTTGTATTTGGTGTCTTCTCCATCTACATGAAGCACAGCTTGTCTCCTCGCCCACCTGTAGCTGCACACTGCCGGTCATCTGGCTTACAAGAAAGTGAAATTTAGCTATTTGTAAATAATTTCCTGCCACAAATGTGGAGAATCTGTTTTAAAACTACAGCGGGCAATCTAGAAGTGACATGTCTGTGAAGCAGCTGACTGCAGGCTAGCTACCTGAGAAGATAGTAGTAATTAACTCACCAACCTAATATGAGCTTGTTATATTTCTATTATGGCACAAATGTATACCACTCTGAAGACTAGGCACTTGAAAATCGCTACTGAACTTAGCTGGTTATGCTGGTATATTTTTGCCAAAGGTCACAGATAATATTAATTATAAGAAATATAATTTATTTTAGCAGTGGTTTGGGTAATTGTTGCTTTTTATGGTTAAAATGTTTATTTGAAGTTATCATACTATTGAAAACTTAGATATGATTAAAATACAGTTAAAAAATCGGGCTCACAGGAGAACATAAATATCTACACAAGCTTATTGTGTATGACCTCTAAAACTATTGCAAATATTTATCATTGTATGTGAAAAATAGCCTAAAAATCCGCGGAAACTGGAAATATGAGGCCAGAAAAGTCTGGAAATTTTAAATGGGTACTGCATAGGAACCTTGTCTTTCAGCCTCAGGGGTCTTCAGTGTTTCTCAGAGATGTGAGGAGGAATTCACCTCTGTTAACTGAGCCATTCCTGTTGATCCTGTCTGCTTCTGTTTCATTCAGGACTTCCACTACCCCCTGTTCATGACCCTGGTTCATCTTGCTATCAACTTCTGTCTGTCGGCTCTGACCCGGCAGGCCATGCGGTGCTGGACAGGGAAACCCCGCATTATTCTGAGCTGGGGAGACTACCTCCGTAAAGTGGCCCCAACAGGGAGGTTCTTGTTACTTTTGGACTTTAAAATGTTTTGACTGTCATTCTGAGAACAAGGTACTGAGGGCCAGTCCTTATCATGCTCACAGATTTTTTTTCAGTGAACTTTGACCAAAATCAATGTTAAATTACATCACACATGATACTCGGAGGACAAAAAAGATAAGGGAAAAAATCAGCCATCTGCATAGACTGGGAAGCACCAAGATTTAGGTTGCATGTCAAAGTTCCTCGTTCTACCAGTGCACATCACATGCCGCTTTAGAGAATTTCCTGTTTTACTGATTCTTTGTGGTAAGGCTAAACTAATTTGCCAGCAGAGATGACGCTTTAAAGCTTTGTGAAATTACAGCAAGTTTTAAGCTTAACTGTTCTACATAAATCACTTCCAGTGATTCACTGGTGTACAGTGGCGGCAGCACAGGGGTGTGGGTAGCTTTCCGCGGTTTAACTGTGATCTGGTCTGACAGTGACTTTACCTGACCCTGGTTTAAATGCCTCGATCTAAATCTTTCCACTGTAGCTCTGCTTGTAAATTTAGGGCCGTTTTCTTTTCAAACGTGAGTCTCCGGCCCAGTCTGAAATCTTTGCAGCATCTAACAGGTTTTCTTTTAGGATTACCCTTTGTTTAGCTCCATCCATCTTCCCATCAACATTTTCCAGCTTCCTTGTCCCTGTCGAAGAACAGCATCCCAGCACCATGATGATTCGTTGGAGAGCGTGTGTTCAGAGGGATGTGTGGTGTTAGTTATCCACTAATAATAGCATGACCTGTGGCAAAACGGGGCCTCTTATGGCCTTCTTTCAACAAAGGCTTTCTTGTTGCCATTCTTCCATACAGGTCAGATTTCTCATACTGTCAACACTTTCTCTCACTAAAGCGGCAGCTCTCTGCAGCTCCTCCAAAGTTATCATGGGCTTCTTGGCTGCTTCTCTGATTACTCTATACCCAACCAATCAATTTAGATGGATTTTATTTAGGGGTATCGGAGAATAGAGGTGAATATAAATGCACACCACATATCACTGTTTTGTGTTATTATTATTTATTAAAAAAAGACAAAAAACCTTTTTATCATTTTTCTTCCAGTGTAAATTTGTGGATCACTTTGTACTTGTTTGTTACATAAAATCTTATTATAAAACATTGAAGTTTGAGGTTGTAATAAGAGAAAATGTGAAAACATCAAGTATAATTACTTTAGTAGGCCACTGTAGGTTTGTGTTGTGTGAAATGGTTTGTGTAAATCTTTAAGATTATTGTTAAGAATTATAATCAATAGAAAATAATGTTATATTCATGTATGTTGGCTCTCTATCTCCACGTACAATATCTGTGTTGTGGCCACGCATTCCATATCTGCATGTAGCTCATTTGACATGTAACTTTACAAACGTAGTGAACTCTATTTATCTTTTTCTCCACAGCCTTGGCAACAGCACTGGATATTGGACTTTCCAACTGGAGCTTCCTCTTCATCACCATTAGTTTGTAAGTTGGAAAAGAAGAGCATCACAGACTCTTTACATAAATTGTTATAATGTTCTGTCATAAACTTTATTTTTTATGGTTAAAGGTACACCATGACCAAGTCCTCAGCAGTGCTGTTCATCCTCTTTTTCTCCCTCGTGTTCAAACTAGAGGAGCCGGTGAGATTCTTTGACCTTGAAACTGATGCAAATAGTTTTGGCTACATTTATGCCATAATCAGCTTAAAATAATCATGAAGAATGACTGTCGACAAGAGGAAAGGCTTTTCATTCATTTTTATCATTTTTAAGGAGCTCAACAGCTTTACAGAACGTGTTGCATTTGGAATATTTAGGGATGTGTTTGCTTCACAAACAGGAGTCAGGTTGGTAGTGATGTTGAAGGAAAAGCCCTCAGACTCCTTTACAGAGGTCACAGTATAGAGGTAAATCTGGGGCAATGCTATTCATTGAGCGTTGTAACTGTAAATTTGAAGTTGTATAGAGAAAGAGGAGTTTTGTAACTGTAGAAGTACAAGTACACAAATTGTATTCTGTGAGTCACACATCAAAAATCTCTTACATTCACAGTTTTGCTCCAGTTGATGCAAAACAAATTATTATACTATTACACACCTGTATTAAACCATTTTTTATCATGTTTGTTTTCTTTTAACAAACGCAAATCAGTGAATACAACTGCACAAATCTGCTGCTGAGTCACAAATGCTGCTTTACAAGTCACACCTTTTTTTGGTGCGCTTTTACTTTTGCCCCAAGCGTAACGCTGATGGTGGCGCAAAACGATAATTTGTGATATTCTAAAATTACAAAACTACTATAGTATTTCTCTCATTGACGTCAAATTTGTAGTGTTGTGCAGTCAGGATGCTTAAATTATTTAATATTTAATTAAATAACCATTCAGTCTGTCAAGTATTGTCCTGGGAATACCAGCCCAATATGGCGGTAATGCTAGGGCAATAGATGAAGGAGTGAGTTGAGCACTAGCATTATTGAACAGCAAACACAAATGAAATAAATTCACAAACATGTCTCTTTAAAAGGTAAGATTTTTGAACAGAAACAATTAAACTCAAAGTAAAACATATTTCAGTTAACAAACTCTTTAATTTACTAGAACAATTAAACTAAAACTACCAAGCAAAATGAAGGACTAAAAAAACTAATGAACTATGTACAAATGAAGGAACAAGGGAACCAATAAAAATGGTTGAAAACCATAATGAACAAAATGGTGCAATATTACCACTCAGTGTTATCTATATTTGAAAACCAATGTGTGTTTTGAAATTTGGAAATGAGAACAAATTTGTTTTCGACTCAGTTCTAAAACTGTTTATTAGTGAATGTTGCAATAACCATGTGGCTTGCAGTAAACAGATAACTTAACATTGTTTATGTACATATATATTGGGTTCATAGCAAACATATAATGAGTAGTTCTTCCAGCCGCTGAAAAAAATTAAATTCATCATTTCCATCTCAACAACAAGTCACTTCCAGCCGACATCTACTATTTCTGCCTTCAAAGAAAGCTTTGGTATCTCTAAATGACTTGACCACCTTACCACCACTTTGTCATCAAGTACACTACCAGTTGTTTGCAATATGCATTTTTCACACAGTGATATTGCAGTTACGATATATTGTACAATTATTAGTGATGCACTCCACATATTTGGCTTTTATGGACGAGTGACCAGAAGAAAGCAATTGTTGAAAGGAACCAATAAGAAGTCCAATTTACAGCCTGCTATGTGGGGAACATAGCAGACATGTGGAAGAAGATGCTTTGGTCTGATGAAACCACAGCTGAACTTTCTGGCCTACAGGCAAATCGTTATGTGGTGGAAAACTATCACTGCAAGTTACTACAAAACACAGCAGCAACACAGCCAAACATGGCGGTGTTGTCGTCATGCTGTGAGGATGTTTTTCTTCTGCAGGGACAGGGGAGCTGGTCATAGTTAGTGCAAAGATGGATGCAGTTAAATTCAGGACAGTCTTGGAAGGAAACCTGTTGGAGGCTAAATAATGTAAATGGTTGAAGGTCATACAAACACAGCTTACCATTACTTCAATGTAGGTTGCCTACTTTGATGCTGGATCCAATCTCGATTTAGTAAAGTCAATCATGCAAGGAGGGCTCCTTCTTGAGATATCGTTTTTGTAGAGCAAATCTGCCCTGACACATGTAGGAAACTACCTTTTCTATACGCTACGTCTGAAATGCCAAAATGGGACACCTAAGTCCTCTGCATCCAGCTTGACTGAGCTGGTGGAGACCTACCCCAACAGACTTGAAGCAGTTACTGCAGCAAAAGGGTCATGCCTCACTTTTTAGATATTTTGTAAAAACTTTGAAAACCATGCACTATTTTTCTTTATAATTATGAAAAATTTTGTGTTTATCTAAGAAAATCCAAATGAAATACATCAAAGTTTGCAGTTTTAATGTGACAAAAAGTGACTTGCATGCAATACAGAAAATACATTAAGAAAAATGTCTTGTGTTTTATGGTTTTAAATTTTAAAAAAATGCTTACAATTCCTCTTTCTTTCACAATCCTTTCTCTTTAGGAAACAGAAGTTAAGTTTGTTCAAACCAGAATATGATCTTGTGTAAAATAGCACTCTAGTAATCACAAACACAAAGATTCTAGGTCCATACGAGCCAAGTGTTGTTTGAGGTATTGACACATATCTTTGAAAAATGAAAGACCGAGTCATCAAAACATTCGTGAGACACAGAAATCCTAATCTCATCACAGTCTATTCCTTCTTTCTCATTTTAAACCAGAATCCCTTCCTGATCCTCGTCGTCCTGCTGATCTCCAGCGGTCTCTTTATGTTTACATTCGAATCGACCCAGTTCAACATGGAGGGCTTCATCATGGTGCTGTTGGCCTCCTTCATCGGGGGAATCCGCTGGACCCTCACTCAGGTCCTCATGCAGAAAGCAGAGCTGGGTCAGTCTTGAGTCATTTCCGTATGAAACTAATAAGTTTTTAGTTTGTGGAGTTGGTCTGTGTCTCTGCTACATGTTTTGTTTTGACATTCCTCTCACTTCAGGACTTTGGTTTTAAATATGCAGAACATGCAGTTTTGTCCTTCTCTGTTGCATCCATGATATAAATGAATACTGCAGTGCTGAGGATGCAGACCAAGTTAGCTGAGGTTGCTTTCATGTTTTTCTCATCTTTAGGCCTTCAGAATCCCATCGATGCCATGTTCCACCTCCAACCTCTCATGTTTCTTGGCCTTTTTCCGCTTTTCCTCTATAATGAAGGTGAGTATAGTTTAGCAAGGTTTTTACCCCAAACTTATGATGATTTACTACACCAATACTAATACATATCCTTTAAAAATGAGTAAACTCAGTAACGCAGCAGCAACATGTGCTGGACCTCCCCATGTTCTATAGCTAACTCCAGTGGGTCTAAAATAAACTCATTCTCTTGTTAGAATCTAGAGGTTTGTAAAAATTCAGGATTGAAACTAGTTTAGTGAGAAAGATGCATCAACATATTTTTGTCTTTAAATTACACAGTTGGGGTCAAAATAGTAGCAGTGTGTTTAAAAAAAATTTCAAAAAAAGCTAAAATACTTAAGATTTTTTGTCCATGCATGTCTATTCTATTCTAAAGCAAAACGATGAGGAAAAATGTATCAAATTTGTTCTCAATCTACAGGAAGTGAGGGGAAAAAGAATATTGGGCTGTTCAGTAACAGCACTGTCTGCCCCTTTCTTTACAAACTCAGACTGCATATAGTTGACCAACTTCTGGCAGCTGTGAACAGCTATTCCAGCCCAGGACCATTGATCTACATCCAACAACTACTGGGAACGTCTTGGTTTTGCCTCAGAAACGAAAGGTTTGATGTCACCCCCGCGTGTTTGTTGGATTGAGGTCCAGACATTGGGCTGACTTCTCCATAACCCTCATCTCATTGGTGCGGAACCAAGATGCTGCTCACTTATTAGTGCGTTTTAGGTTGTCTGGTGAAACATCCCTTTCAGGGACATGACCTCCATAGCCCCACAATGGCACTATATTGGGCCTTCTTTCTGATAGCTTGCCTTCACATAGGCATCTTCTAATCACTGCAGTACCCATAAGTAACTGTAGACCTTCTTTCATCACCCTGGACCTGATCATTAGCTAGGTTCTTTACTGTTTTGGTTGTTTTTCAACCCTTTAAAATATTCAAGGTCATTTTAGCTGAGCAGCCAATCATCTTCTCCCATTTTTATGTTTTCCCCTCTCCAAAACAGTTTTTCTTATACAGTATACCTACCAGGAAATGATTTACCATGTATAAATGGAATTTTAATCAAAAACAGGGATTGATCTGGATAGTGATGCTGATGTGCTATTATTGTGAACACACCTCTACGTAGGCAAGTTTTAGCTATCTATACATTGAAAAGTAACAATGCTGGTGTGATCAGAGGCTTTCTCTTTTTTTCAAACCGTTTAGCTTTTCTGAGGTAATACGCCCATTTTGATTACATTTACATTAACTGCTAAATCAGCCTGTTCCTGTGACTCAGTTTTATCTGCCTGATATTTCTTTACTAGTAGAAACTGTCCATGTTCATCACAATGTAACAAAACACAGTGGATCAGTAGATCTTTAAAAAAGGTGGATTGCTCTTTTATTTTGCTGAGGATTCCTAAAAAAATACTTTTAAAGAAAACTATTGAGAATGAGCAGTTTGAATGATTCCTTGGGGCCAAGGTCCCATGCTGAAACAGAGCCTACTGCAATCTTTAAATGTTACAACCCAGTAAGATTTTCTAAACCAGCGAGCAAAGTGGTAAAACATCCATTTACCAGAGACGTTCAGCTGTTCCCAGCAACGATGAAGTTTAGAGTTGCACCTTTTAAAAAATATATATAAATAGCTTTAACCACAGGAAACATAACGGAACCTGCCTTTTTTAATCAACCAATGGAAAACCTCTGCACATATTCCTAGCTCTCTATCTAGATCCTGTAAATATCGTCTCTTTCAACCATCTTTCCGATTGTGTCCTCTCTCTGCAGCGCTGAGTCTGAGTGCCTCAGAGAAGTTATTCCGGGTGACGAAGGTCTCCCCTCTCCTCTATTCCCTCCTGACGCTGAGCATAGGCGGCACACTGGCCTTCGGGTTGGGTTTTTCTGAGTTTTTCCTCGTCTCGAGAACCTCCAGCCTCACATTGTCGATATCAGGAATATTTAAGGTACTCTGTGTATGGTTTGCTGTTTTGAAAATTCTTCCAGTGTCATATTTAAAAAAATAATCTCATCAGCTGATGCCGCTTCCTCATTTGTTCAGCTATACGTCTTTTCCAGACAGTTCAGTGTGAAACCCTCACTGAACTTTTCTGGAACAGTTTGTGTGTTTATCGCCTGTTATTGATCTAGCTAAATTAAAACCTGGCCAACATACTGACTCCAAATACTCTGACTTTAGGATTAACATTCCCAGTTGTATCCTTAATATTTAATAGTGCATCCATCAGTCAAAGTAAGCTAAAAGATGCAGCAACGCTGCTATTTTCTCTTATCCTGACTTACTGTTGTTTTTTAACTTTAGCTGTGATGGAACAGATTTGCATTCGTTGCTTTGTGCTTCCTGTAGGAGGTGTGTACGCTGCTTTTGGCAGGATATCTGATGGGAGACAGAATGAGCAAGCTGAACTGGCTGGGATTCGCAGTGTGTCTCTGTGGGATTTCTTTACACGTGGGCCTCAAAACATACTATTCCAAAAGTAAGTAGAAAACAGATGTTACCTTCCATGCCTAGCTTCAGTGAAGGATGCTGGAGCAGCCTGATTGTCCCACTGCATCCCCACAATCAATTCCAGAGTGTTTACAAGACCCATGGCATCAACTAGGTTTTTATTTACTGTATTTTTTTTCCTGATCAAATTACTTTTGGCTTTTAGCTCGCCTGATATTTACAGCCAGGCTCTGGCACAAACTGAAAGGGTGTAGTCGGTTACCTCCACATGACCACAGCACCATACAGCATCTACAAAACATCCCAAGCTCTAAAGCTAGCACTTCTCATCATTGTACCAATTTCATGCAGTTTATTCTGTTTGTCGGATCTTATTAGGCCAACTAGAAAAAAAGCCCCAGTGCTAGTAATCTGAAACAGCATGTTACCTGTTGTTTTATTAAAATGTTGTATGTTTGGGTCAATAAATGAAATATTCTTTCCTGTTTGTGTACTTTAACAAGTACAGCCTTGCAATTAAATGGTTTATTCAGGCTAAAAACCAGGCTAAGGTTAGAAGACTGTGCCTGTGAGATGATCAGATTCTGTAAACTGGCAGATTTAGTTTTAAACTAAGCTTTTAATTTTACCAACACGTTTCTTCTGACTGAATTGAATTAACATTTTGGAGTAGCCAGATTTCTGACCTTTTTCTGATAAAGAATCTGGGGTGAGAGCTAAAAATTGGTGTAATGGCAAGAAGCCCTCCAACGTCGAAGACTTGGAGCTTAGAATCAAAGATAAATGGTCAAAATATCAGTGAAAACATGGAAAAAGCTGGTCAGCAAAAGAGATTGATTGCTATAATCCCAGTGAATATTTTCCATTTATTATTACAATGGTCTAAATTAGTTATAAAATGACATTGTAATGAAAAAAAAAAGTATTTTTTCTCTTCAAATAAAGTACTTTTTTATCTTGATACCTATCATCAAAAACACTCAATAATAATAATAATAATAATAATAATTAGAAATCTAATCCTGCCAGGGGTATGAATAATTTCGGGCTTAACTGTATTTATATACACATTAATTCCCACATCCATATGAATCAAAAAGTATTTTGAGACCAGGAAGGCTTTCTGAAGTGCTTATTAACCATGTTTCTTCCCATCAGACAAGGCTCCTTCTGTTCGACAGCTCAGCAGTAAAGGTTCAGAGCTTCAGCTGCCATTGCTTCAGCAGAACGGAGATAAATGTGACGATTTGGCTGCTGATGACTATAACGATGAAGAGGAGGAGCAAGAAATTTTTTTACATTGATAAGATGGCACCTGGGCACGTTTTATTCCTTCACTGTTGGAGAAGCTCCTCCAGCTTCCTTGGTTCAGTTGTCTTTCACCAGAAGTGCTCTGGTTTGACACAGACCTCTTTTTTTTTTAGTTTTTTTAGCTGCACTTTCACTGTGGACTTTGAACAATGCACAAAATAAGATGTATTGATATTAAAATGATAGTAAATACATTCAAATGTCAAGAATTAATGAGGGGAAGACAGTATCATGTCTTTACAGCAGTACTCTGACGCATCAACTGGTGGAGGAGTTGTTTCCCTTATCAGCCACAGTGGAGATACCTTCTGCCCTTATAATAATAATATAGATATTGTAGATGCTTTTTGTTTTCTCTGCCTGGGTTGGACAAGGTGGAAAGTTTGAGGTAAACACACATTTATTTATTTTGTCAGATAATGTTTTCCCCAAAGGAAAGAGGCCAAGCTAATGCGTAAAATATATCCACCATTTCTGAAAAATATTCTTAATTCTTAATTAGAGATGCACTGATACGGCTTTTTCTGGCTGATGCCAATTACAGGGTTTCTTTTAGGTCTGACTTGCCAGTTCCAATTTTGAGATTTTTTTTAAAGCTATAATAAATGAAAGGAAAAAAAAGCTACAGGTTCTCTGATTGAAGTGGTGGCTTTGAAGGAATTACAAGATCATCTCCATTTATCATTACAATAAACCGATTATTACAAAACAAGGTGCGTTTACAGTCTGAGAGTGGTCACAATTCTTAGTTTTGATGCATTTTATGACAAGGGGGGCACATTTTTTCACATATTTTTCATTATTTGACTTGCCGATGAAGAGAAAGTTTGCCTGTTCCAGTTGTTTGGCCAGTGACTGCTGTATCAATAATTATAATGTTCATACTGCTTAAAATCAGTTATCAGGTGTCACGGTTCATGTTACAATCAGTCTACAAAAGATGTCAAGCACAATGGCATATAGGCCTAAGTATCATTTCATGGGGTTTAACATGATACTAGATGATGGTTAAATGTTGGCACTTTGATTTCAGTTTTAAACATTCCTTAATTGCTTGTAAATTGGGAGGTCAGTTTAATGTTGAATAGGATACTAACACTACCAAGCTTTTAAATAAAATTTAAAGCTATGTGCCTTATTAAAAGAAAACAGAAAGGCATTAAAGAGATATTTCTACCAATGACAGAGTATGTTGGTGAATTGCTTTAATGCTATTTATGAAAAGTTTTTGATGTGTATGATTTTCAGTGGAGACTAATATTGCAACACTTGGAGAAATACAGTGAGAAATGTAGATTTTATTTAATTTTTTAATAAATTTGTTCCAGCCATGTTACACATTTCCTTTCATGACTCAATATTCAATTACTCAACAATTGGGGGGGGGGTATCAGGGCCTGCAGCACCTTGGGTGATGGACCGATCTATGAAGACGAAGGTAGGATATGTGTGGACAGGGATGAAGGGCTTAAAGCAGAGGGAGGATTAGATGGATGAAAATCTGGGCAGTACCAATGAACTAGGCACCATCGACAGGTTCTGTTCAGGAAAACCCTGGGCATCCCTTTCTCCCGCCCCCAGCCGAACTAGACAACTTCCAGTTGCAGCCCGAAATGTCACCTAAAGAGCCTGTCTGGTCCCGCTATGTGGGAAACAACCCAAACCCTTGCCCAGAAGAAGGTTTCAGTGCTGTTGAATGTATCCTGCCTTGTCTCAGTACATAGAAGAACTCACTAATTTGTGCTTAATAACTAGAGACCTGTTGCCCCAACATCCTACGTCATGAAAGTCTCCAGGCCTTGCAGGATGTGGAATTAAGCAATCTTATCATCATGGGGTTGGAGCTGACTGTGCCATACATTTGCTTGAACAAACCCACTCTCATCTGGAAGAAGCAAACAGTGCTGTGATTATCATGTTCTTTGACTTTTTCAGTGCTTTTAATTCAGCCTGATTTACTATGAAAACAAACTCCAGAGGACACCGTTGGAGGCTTCAGTAGTAACCTGGATCGATAACTACCCGACAAACAGACCAAAGTTTGTAAGACTGAAGAGTTGTGTGTTTAACCAAGTGGTCAGCAGCAAAGGAGCACCGCCAGGGACTGTCCTCTTACAATTTATTTATTCTCAACCAGAAAAACAAGCATGGCTCTGTTCAATCCATTCATCAACTTCAACTTATCCTAGATCAGATCGCCGCGGTAACAACTCGAGGAGGGAAACCTAGATACTCTCCAGCTCTTTCTGGGGCATCCCAAGACATTCCCAGGCCAGGGGCTGTATAGTCCCTCCAGCATGATCTGGTTCTGACCCAGGGTCTTCTCCCAGTGGGACGCTATTCAGAAAACCTCCAGAAGGAAGCGCCAAGGAGGCATTCAGATCACATGACCGAACCACCTCAACCAAGTCCTTTCTATGCGGAGGAGCAGCGGGTCTATTTCAAGCTCCTTCAGGATGATGGGGCTTTCTCACTCTAAGTCAGAGACTGGCCACCCTATGGATCGAGATTGAAGTAGAGCTGCTGCTCCCCAGAGTATTAACCAAAAGCCTCTGGGGATCTATGCAGACCATTTTTGTCCAGTTTCTTTATTATGGTGGAGGCATGAACACTGACCTTAAATGATGCAAATCAGGCCCGCAGTTCTTTGGATGTCGTTGTGGGGTCTTTGTGACCTCTTGATGAGTTGTCGCTTCACTCTTGGGGTAGTTTTAGTAGGCCGGCCACTCCTGGGAAGGTTCCAGCACTGTTCTATGTTTTCGCCATTTGTGAATGATGCCACTGTGGTTCGCTGGAGTCCCAAAGCTTCAGAAATGGCTTTATAACCCTTTCCAGATCGTATGAAGAATCTGAAATATAAGAGAGGTATTTCACAATTTTTATTTTGCTACATCATTCAATATACTTTTGCTACATAGTTTTGATGTCTTTACTATATATACAATGTAAAAAGTAATAAAATTAGCTAAAAGCCATTGAATGACAAAGGTGTCCACAAACGTTTGACTGGTAGTGTATGTTCAAATGTTATATTTTATATTCTACATGAGGTACAACACATAAACTTCGGACATAGAGAATTCCCTGCTCTTCAGATATCAGATATTGCCAATAATAGGTCTAACAGTTTTTTTCTGTCCTGTTACATAAAGTCTTTGACAATCCCCAAGACTCATACTGCCAGGAGAATATCAGTGTTTTAGTGTGTGCATATTAAACTACAAAATATACCTTAAAGTTGATTTTCAACCTTGACAAAGTCTTAGGGTATGGAGAGACTAGAGAGGTCACCTAGCACCTGCAGTTAGAATGACTGAAATATTTCTGCACTTCTGGAAGTGGAATAAGGTTTTGCAGGTGCTGCTGATGCTTCAAATGATAAAGATGATGACCTGAATCCTGCTGTATAACCAGCCATTCATAGTTATAGTTGACTGGAGTTGGCAATACCCCTACAACTCTTGTTTTAGTTTTAGCTTTAGTAGGTAAAACACAGACTGTCCAGGTCCCACTGTTTCTGCAGTGAAATCCTAGTCTTCTGACAATGAATCTTTTTACACAATTACTTTTCCTACTTCCTGTAGCAACTTGCTGTGCTGCAACATAAACTTGTACGTGTAGGTTAAGTTTCACTCTACATTTTTACATCTATAACGGTGTTTTTTGTTTGCCTTGGTGCTAGTGTAAAGTTTCCAGATGTGTTAGTATGGCAGTATATATTCTAATAGTATTTCTGCCAGTTATTGTTAAACTTGTTGTTACTACACAGCAGCCCATGTCAGCAATGCCACCAAACGCTTGGAGGAGAGCTGCGTTCTGGGCTGACTTGCTCCGGTTTTCCTAACATTCTTTGGAGCCACTCCCATGGCGGAGCGTGGACGAGCGGAGCAGCAGGAGGACCCCGCTGCTTCTCCAGTTTCACCTCCCCCTGACATGAGGACTGCTCGTTTCACGGTTTTGCAGAATGTGTTGACATCCCCACCTTTGGAATTCCGTTTGGAGTGTTTCTGAGCGAATAACCTGGATTTACCGACCGGCCAGGTAAGACATCACCTGACTGCTCCATGAACAAAGAGCTCCTAAGATGGTGGGACACTTTTATTTTTTTCAGCTTCATTTTTTTTCAGCTTCAACCGCCGTCTGTTGAAGAAAAGGAAGCACCTGAACGGACACCTGTGTGACCAGACAACACCTGAGCTTTATGGTGAATCCCGTTGGACTAACCTCGCGTGATTTCAGGCCAGTTCCCCAAAAGTTTTAATCACCGAGTTCCTTTTAATCTACATGAGTCAAAGTCTGCATTGAGTTATATATATTTAGAAGCAGCTAGCTAGAGTAAGTGCGCAGTTATTATTGCTGTGCCTCAGATATAAAGCAGCGGCAGCAACATGTAAAGCATGTCCAGTACGGCCAACTGGGCCGGGCTTGTCAACTAAGATATTTTAATTCAAGGAAGATTGCGCACATTTTAACTGCAGTTTTGAATTGCCCTTTTTGTTTAAAATGTTTGCTATTAACCACTTTGTGCTGATCTCAAAGTTATGAAATGTTTGGGTTATGTTCAACAAAATGTTTTCTATCTATCTATTGAGATTTTAAAGATTTTTCTGCTAATTTGTTCTGCGAGCTTTTTAACCATTTTTCTTTATGATTTATCATGACTTCCTTTGCTGACCATTCTCAGATGATTTCTTAGAGATTGGCCACATTATTGAGACAAATCATTCAAGTGTCACAAAGGCACTTAAGCTCCAGAAATGAACTCTTGTCTAGTCTTATCAGAAAGTAGGCCTATAGTTCTTTTCAAAAGTATTCATACCACTCAAACGTTTTAACATCTCGCCACAGACATCGTAGTATTTTCATTATTCAAAAATTTAGGAGCTCATCTTTTCTCAAGTGGAAAAATTATTTTACATTTGTTTTTGACACATTTGTAAATGTGGCACTACTGTGTGCTCAGCCCTCTTTCTCAAATGACACAAAAAAAAAACCCAGAGCAAACTTCTGCCTTCAGAATTGTGTAATTGAACCTCCACTGATAAACAACTCTTTTGTGAGGGTCTCAGAGGTTTGGAAGAGAACAGTGTGAACAAGCAGCACCACGAAGACCGAGGAACACAGCAGACAGGTTAGGTGGAATGTGGTGGGGACATTTAAAGCAATGCAATACCATATTTGAACATCTTATGGATCACTATTTAGTCCATCAGAAAAAAATGGAAAACATTTAGTATAACTGTTAAACTACTACAAAAGTCTAAGGAGAGAATTCATCAGAGAAACTGCCAAAGGCCCATGGTGACTCAAGATGAGCTCCAGACATCCACGTCCCAGGTGGGAGAATCTGTTGAAACTATTACACTATTACCCATGCACCATCCAAATCTGGCCTTTATGGAGGAGGGGCTGTCAGGCCTAGTGAGGGTTTAGCAGGACCAAAGTGCAGACAAGAGTGACGAAGCTGTGTGGTGAGATGAAATTTTCTTTAATTATGCTAACCGGTTACTTAGTCTTAGACAGGAAATATAAAAAACACAGGCAGGTCAAAGGACATGGAGCGGGTTGTTGCCAGAGTAGAATTCAGGGTAAGTTTCAGGAGGAACCAGTGGAGAATAATAACAAAGACGGAGTATATGTTCTGAGGGAGAGTGGAGAATAGACCAATGAACACAGAGAATTAATCAGAGGGAAATCATGATCAGCTGGTGTGAGAGAGACTGAGGGAGAGTGACTAATTAATATTGATGAGCAGGGAGTGCAGGGAGGTAACAGAAAACATTTAAGAGAACTGAAAAAGTGAACAGTGAGACTACCAAAAGAACATAAAGAGGGAGGAACCAGATCTATAAGGAAATACAAACTAAAACATCTAACATAGTAATCCAAGGAAGTAATAAAAACCTAAACACCAGAATGAATCTAATAAACCTGAATCAACTGAAATAAAGCAAGTGAAGAACATGGCAGTGCACAGAAGGTAAATAGAACACAAACTTGAAACCCCAAACACAAGCACAAGCGTGTTACAATGGAGTTACCATGGGCCTCTTGCCTGCTACTGTGATTAAAGCTTAGGTTTTTGGTTCAGAACCCAACCCTTCCTAAACTTTGCCACAGCTTTCTAACTGTCCGGCCTGTTGTGTCTCTGCTGGTTATTCTCCAATGTTCTCTAAATTGAGATTAAATTAACCACAGGTTTACTCCATTTAGTTTTGAATTGACTTTAGAAGGGTGTTAAGCCTTGAATAATTTGTTGCAATCTGAGGGATGACCATGGGTCAGTGAACTCCAGCTGCTTAACCACATAGTTCATGACAGTCTTCAGCTTGAGTTTTCTACACAATCCTATTATTTACAGAGAACAATGATCAGAAACTCTGACTCAGCTCTGTAAAGGTCATCTGCCTACAACTGGTTTCATTTGTCCTCTCAGAAGGAGACGTGGTGGTTTGATGGCCTCTTAAACTCCTGTGTGTTTGTTTGTCCTGTGTGTCATTAGCTGTCTGAAGTTTCAGGGTCTGTGATGTGGGACAAGCACTGACAAATCTGTAGTCTGAGTCCTTCTCATGGGAAAAAGTGACGAGAAGTTAGCTGGTAGCAGCGGCGGTTCTAGACCAAGTTTACAGAGTGGGACCAGAGTTTTTTCATGGGAGCTTAGTACAAAAGAATGAAACAAACAAACAGAGCAATATTTTATTGTTTAATATATAAAGGGAGCCACAGAGCCACTTGCGGCCCTGGAGCTGCAGGTTGCAGACCCCTGATCTAGCAGATGAAAACTGTGATCCGTCATTTTTAAAGTAAAATTGTAAAGGTGAAAGGTCCAAATGACCAAACAGTTACAGTTTCTGTGCCAGCGCATATCATCATAAGAATTTCATTTAGTATTATGTCTTTAGTGCAGGGGCCTTATCAGGTCTAGAACCGGGCATGGCTGGTAGACAGGCAGAACAATTCTGTAAAACTTTATTAAAAGAAAATAAAAGTGCTAGGCAAAAGTCTCGGCTCATTCCTACATTTTATATTTCGTTTCCAAGACGTTAGTCTTTCTTTTACAATATATTTTGCATTGATCTTGATCAGAACTTTGTGAAGCTGTCTGAAGCTTTTTTTTTTACTTTGGTGGTTCATTATCTCGTTATCTAAACAATTTTGGAGGAACATACTGTATATTCTCTGTCCCTTATGTCAGAGTACTTACAGTCACTTAATAAAAGGCTACTAAACTTAAAGTCAACCAGTGTTCTATCCACACATTAACTACAACTTAGCAGAGGATTAACTGAATTTAAGCATTGTGTTACCAGCTGTTTGTCACAAACAATTTGTCCCAGCTTCTTCTGTGAAATAAACAAATTGAGAGGCAGAAAACAGGATTTTATTACCACTAAGGTGATTCCCAAGGAGCCGTTAGCTGAAAACTGAGCATAAGAAAGGATAATGTATATCTCAGGTTGTCTGTCAGGTCTTTGACAGGTTTTTTCCTGTTTCTTAAAGACTAAATCTTGAAATACTGTCCATTCCTCTAGGTAGTTTCTAATGATTAAATTGATCTTTTGTCTAAAAAGAGTCCATCTTCTTTATCTTTTAGGACAGTATGCTGTTCAGGTACTAGGATTGTAAATGAGTAAAACAGTCAGCCAAAGTCCAAAGAAAAACTTTGAAATATCTTTAGGAAACATAAAAGACATGTTGATTAAAACCACACTAAATATAATAAGTTTGTCTGCTTGAAAGGACAGTATAAAAAACTAATGTTCTCAGTACGGAGAGTGAATCTTAAACATTTTGGTTTGCTCTATGACATCCTCTCTGCACTGCATTTTAAATGCCTCTAATGTCTGTTAAATAAAACATGCATTGATTAGCACATTACAAGTGTTCCTGGATCTGGTTCAGCACTGTTAAAAATACTTCTGTTGGACATGCTTATGCTAATCTGGGGGATGTTAAATGCTCCTGGGGAGCATTTGAACAGTTTTAGATACAGTACATTTTATTTGGTTCAAAAGAAGCTTTTGAATTTTAAACAGATTAGGAGTTAAATCCTATTGAGAAATCGTGCTGACCAATGTGATCTACAAGTCCTGTAAGGCAGCACAGAGATCAATAAACAGAGAGGTGTAAAACTATAATTCGGGTGTAGACACCAGAGTCTGTGGCTTCTGCAAGATCATTAAAACCTAAAATGTTAAGTCCTGTATATGGCCTACATTTCAGACCAGACCACCTCAAGAATGTTATGTTCATCTAAAAACAATGTTTCTAAGAGTTACCTTCCCCAGAATCTTGTGACCCCGGTTAGAACTGACCCAGGTTAGAACCTGTGAGGAAAGTTGCAAAGCTGCATGATTTCAATAATTTGATGACAAGAAGGAACACTAATAGTACAAACATAAGGTAGAAAAAAATCTAACTGAATGAAAAAGTTGTTTTTATCTTCTGTTTAACTGCAAATCGTATAAATCTTAGTTATTTCATCTTCAGTCAAATCAACTCTGTTAAAATATATGAAAATACACTAGAGTTTTACCTATCAGGACATTCTAAAATGAACACATCTTTAGCAGGATCTAAACTTTTTCAAATCTGACTTCAAGTATACACAAACATGACTGTACTAGTGTATGATTTTACTGCTTTTATCATCCTGTCTTTTTATACAAAGAGTCTGATATGCCATAATTACCAAGTTTACAGATGAGGAATTTTTTGCACCAGTGGAAAAGTAAAACAAAAACCACTCCTGGGATTCTGGCATTATCTTGCTGAAATACTGGTCAAAGGTTTCAGACACACTTGGAATTATGTAGAAAACAAACAATTGTTAAAGAAATTATGTTTTTTTATTTTAGATTCCTTAAAGTAGTCGCCCCTTGCTGAGATGACTGAAATATTAACCTTTGGCCGTCTCTCAATGAACCTCTGGGAAGTTCTTTCAAGACTCTTTAGAAAACTGTTTCAGGTGACCACCTCATTAAGTTTATGGAGAGAATGCTAAGAGAGCAAAGCAGTCATCAAAGAGAAGGGTGGCTATTTGGAAGAATCTAAAGTATAAAATTGTTTAGAGTTATTTAACACTTTTTGTTTACTATAAAATTCCATGTGTGTTCATTCACAGGTTTGTTGCCTTTTATGAGAATCCACAATGTAAATAGTGATGAAAATAAAGAGACCAAGTGAGAAAGTGGATCTAAAACCTTTGACTGGTCGTGTACACAAGAGCTTTTTCTGAAAAGATGGAATCAAAGTGGGAACTAATGTTGCAAAAAAATAGCTTTCACCTTTAAGCAGTGATTGATTCTTGCCAGTTGCACATGCAGGCCCTTATACACTCTTAAACCACCAGAAATGTATCTTTAACCTAAGCTTGATACGGTGGGTGGTCCAGTTTTATCTTCATTGTTTTTCTATACAGATGTAGCATATATCTGATCAGCTGAACAGTTTATGTATCAAAAGCATGAGATAAATATCAGAATACATTTTGGCAGATAGCTTCGCAGTCACTTTTCTGTTGTCCTACACTCGACTCCTCAGGATGAAATAATATGTTCTCCTTGTTTCAGATATTGGATTCTCTCATATTGTTTAAAAATGTTGTTGAATATTAGTGTTCAGGGATTTCTGATGTTCTTTGAACTTTTTCGTTGAACTTCATTCTTCCGTTTTCAGTCCTGACCGTGAAATACATGGTGTGGGATGTGCTCTTAAAATATGGAAAAAGAGGAAGAGAGGGGACAAAATGAATAATTATAGATTACTTAAAACATAAATGAATACAACACAGACTATACCTTAACATTGAGCCTTTATTTTGTATTGTTCCAGGCTCCAGTCATGTCTTCTCACCTCCTTGTGCCCAGACCACCATCTTTCTGGCTAATGCTGCTCAGTGTCTTCCTTCTGCTGCCATCTGGAGTCCATGGCCAGGGTAATATTCTTCAGGTCACAATCCTTTGAATTTACTAGAAATTCTTGTAATTTTGATCAAATCTAAGATATATTTCTGTGTTTAATGGCTTTTTGACACATTTTGTCAAATAAATGTTCAGTTGCACAGGTTTGTGTGAGTCACAAAGTAAAGATGAGGTTTAAATCAGCTGCTTTGCACCACAGATCATAAGTAAGAGCACAGATCTAGTTTTCTTCTGACTGTCTGGAAATGCTGTTGTTATTAGAGGCTCTGTTTGAAACCTTGACCTTTTCTCTACAAAGACCCATTAGTCCCCTCTAATCCCCCCTTTTCCACGGATGAAGACCTTCCTGAGGCCCTCGGTCTCGTACATCCAAGTCAGAAAAGGAGCCGTTGAGTGCTGGGGGTCCACAGAGGAGCTAAAAACAGTCTTCTGAGATGCACCATGTTCATGTTTGCTCTCCTCTGTCTTTCTTGTTTCCGTTTTCCCCTCCCTCTCCTTCTTCATCTATCATACCATTACATGTTACATTCAGTACCCTGTCATACTATAACTGAGTGACACTCCTCTGACATGCCCTTTGACCCCGCTGGCGTCCTGTTCCTGTTTCTCCAGCAGTCCAGAGGACAGGGCTTGCTTTGATGGATGAGGGAGGGCCAGCTGGAGACGTGGATGGATAGAGGATGGGACGAAAGAGACATGAAAGACATCACTTGTTGGGAAACCCCTGCTGGAAATTATGCAGATGAAGTCAGAACAAGAGAGGGATTTGATTTGTGCGGGAGGAAGTGAGCGGGGCTGGACCGCCCCTGTGAGAGCGGGAGGAATGAAGATAGTATCCTAGCTTGACCCTTTGATCTTAGAAGATCCTGAATAATTGCCTCGACGACAGGCAGAGATCCTTTTAAATCCTCAATGTTGATTTTTTTTTCATCTGTTTGTCACCACCCAGGTCGTCTGAAGCTGACAGTTCTGTCTGCGGACCGATTGCAGATGAAGTGGAAGGAGGCTGATGGACCCGTTCAAGGCTACAAAGTTCGGATCAGAACAATGTCAGGTAAGAATATTTTCCTAGCTGTGCTAAACTGGTGAAAGTTTTCAACTTCTAAGATTCTCTCATAAATACATTTGCCTGATAGGACAGTTAGAATGATCCCTGGTTTGTATCCAGATTGCTGAATGGGGTATGTTGGACCATCAAAGATCCCTTTCAACCTTTTCACATTTAATCACATCACAACCACAAACCTGGACGTATATTTTGGGGGATTTTATGTGACCGACCAAAACCAAGTAGTGCATATTTGTTAAGTAAAAGGAAAGCGACATGTGGTTTTCAATTGTTTTTAAATAATAATCTGAAAAGTGTGGCGTGGATATTTATTCAGGCCCTGTTAACTCCTACACTCCTATATTAAACCCAGTGCAAACAGTTGCCATTAAAGGTCAACTAATTAATAACAGTTCACCTGTGTTAATTAAAAAAGTTTTAATACACCTTAAGCGGTTTCACATTTTGTCACATAACCACAAACTTGAAGGTAACTTACTGGTCTTTTATGTGATAGACCAACACAACTTAAGATTTGAAAGTGTGGCGCTCATTTGTTTTCTGTCCCCTTTACTCTGGTACCCTTGAATAAAATCCAGTGGAACATTTCAGAAATAATCTAGTTATTAATTAGAGTCCCCCTGGGCATAATTTAATCTTAGTATAGATCCAGTTCACAGGTTTGCGTGGGAACATTAGTGAACAAACAGCACAAACACAGCATAAAGGTCAGGCAGATAGTGGTGGGAGGTTTAAAGCAGGGTTAGGTTCTAAAACCACATCCTGAGCTCTGAACATCCCAGAGCCCTGTTCTGTAAATAATCTGAAAACAAAACGAGTATGGCTCTGTGAACATACCATAGCTGTTGAACTGACAGTTTGATTAAAGGAGAGCATCACATTGGATCACTCTGGTGTGAACCCATCCTGGTTCCCCACCCAACCTGAAACGGACCAGAGAACGGTACTCTGGCACAATTAAAACTGTCAGTTTTTAAAGTCAATGTCATTTTTATTAATATAGCACATTTAACAAGAACACAATGTTGACCAAAGTTCTTCTCATAAAGGTAAATGCAAACAAAATAACTTCCAAAGACAGCCATAAAACCAAAAAAACAGCAAATACAATAAAAAAGGATAAAAAGAAAGCTAAAATATAGAAACATCACAACCTAACTGCTCTGATGGATCTCAATCCGAACTTGAGTTAAAAGCCGATGTGAAAAAGTGAGTTTTCAGGAGGGATTTAAAAGACTCTACAGACTCAGGAATATCCAGGGGCAGTTGGTTTGTTCCAGAGACTGGGAGCTGACACAGCAAAAGCCTGATCCCCTTTGCGCCTTAATTCGGCCGTTGGCTGCCCTAAAGGCATCTGCCCTGAAGATCTCAGTGCCAGATACAACTACTGGTGTCAGCATGGTTAATCTGGATCCTGGAGCTGTTCACTTGCAGTGTGAACGCATGCCGGGCCAGCGTCCCAAAAACAGGAACAGAGGATGTAACATAAAAGCAGCGCATTTGAGTAGAAGAAGTAGAGAAAAAAGCAACTTAAGAGCTTGAATCTGAAGACGAAAGAGTTTAACAATGTCTCGTAGGTCTAAGTGAAATACTGAAGAGGTGCAGCCGCACAACTGTATCTGAACACCAAAGTAGCAACAGAAACCCAGATGAGACAGACTTTATTTTTCGTGCTTTTTTTCTGCTCGATCAGCGCAATACTGCCCCCGAAACAATCCGTTGCAACTGCATGACTGTGTATGGTCCGGTCTACGATATCTCTATATGAAAGCAAACTGGGCCAACTGAAGGTGTTAATTTCCTAACTTTTACCGATTCCTGGACTGGACCAGCAGTGTGAATGTGCCCTTAATCACACTGATAACTCTGAGGGAACTGCAGATATCCACAACTCAGGTGGGAGAGTCTGTGGACAGGCACACTATCACTCATGGTTTCAAATCTAGTCTATATGGAAGAATTGTAAGAAAAAATCTATTGTTTGCAAAAAGCTATGTAGGTACACAGCAGGCATGTGGAAAATGGTGAGATCAAAATGGTGGATTTTTTGGCCTACATGCAAAATGCAGTGTGGGATAAAACATATATTTTACATAACCATGAATTTACCATCCTTACAGTAAAACATCATGGCCACATCATGCTGTGGTGATGCTGTTGTTCAGTAGGGACAAGGAAACTGGTGATGGTTGGTGAGAAGATTGAAGGAGCTAAGTAACCCTGAAAGACAACCTGATAGAGGCTGCACACAAAGAATATCAGTTATGCAAAATTTTTAAAACCATGTATTATTTTCTTCCACTTCCCACTTATGTACTACTCTGTGTTGGTATATCTCATAAAATTCCAATAAAATATTTTAAAGCTTGTTTTTACAGCATGAAAAATGTGGAGATGTTTTAGAGTTGTGAATGCTGTTTGAAGTTATTGTGTTTTAAATGTTTGCAAGTTCTGCCCTAAGGTGTTGTTTTTTTAAGAGGAGCCTTCCTGTGTTTCCAAGTGTGTTTCCTGACAGAAATAAATATCCCAATCTTTTAAAAACATTCCTCAAAAAAGACGTGACTGGCTTGTCAAAACAGAGTCTCGGAGGTGCTAATGATAATTAGAACTGGCAGATCTGAACCTGCAGCAACAGTGCATGGTGCATGTTGCTGCAAAGATGGATGAACTCCATGACCTCTAATTTGGATTTTTTCTTCCACTGAATCAGATATTAATGGGGTTTTATCAGAATATGTTATTTACTGCAGTGCTTTGTTTAAAGTAAGGTCCAAACAAAAGAAATGTCAAATGAAAGGGGTTCCTGTAACACACAGTCAGACAAATAAGAAGATCATAAACAAAAACAATTCCTCTTATCAACTGAACCTTTACATTACATAACTGACATAAGAGAGATCGTCTGGTGGCTTCTTTTGTCTGTGATGAACATGAACCGAAACTCAACAAGTATGTTTAGTATTTAGAAACATAAGTAAAAAAAGGACAAATATTGCTGTTGGTCCTTATCTGGGCTTCCCACTGTTGTGTTAAATGATTAAATATATTGTTATTTTATTTATTCCGTGTTTTTTGAGGGACCTGTGTTTAGGATCAAGAAATAGCAAACACTACAGCGTTTATAGCATGAAGTAATCTGCGACGTGTGTCTCTGGTTGGGCTTATGGTGACATAAAAACAAAAAATGTAATACAAGGTTTAAAATACAAATACCAAACAGAATAAAAAAACATAACACTAATTAAGACCCCACAATTCAAACCAATAAAAGCAAATGCAATACCAGCAAATATTAAGTATTCAAACCGCTTAAACTTTGTTACGTTGCAATCAAAAGCCTTAATGTATTTTTCTGGGATTTTATGTAACAGACTAACACAAAGTACTGGATTATTGGGAGCTAGAGGGAAAAGGGTACGTGGGTTTTAGTTTTTATTTACATATAAATATTTGAAAAGTGTGGCATGTATATTATTTTCAGCGCCCCTGAATTGGACTCTTTCATTTTTAGATGAGGGATTAAACAGACCTCTCTCAGATGTTCTAAGCCTGGGAAATTATTTTCTAACATAAAAGGAGAGCAGAATACAGATTAACGAGTCATTCTTTTCCTTTCTAGAAGAGCAACAACCAGAGCTGATGCTGACCACCACCCGAGGCCGGGCAACTGTGGCAGGACTGGACTCTAGTCAGGAATACTCCCTCCAGGTGTTTGTTCTGAGCGGGACGACAGAGAAGCTTCTGGCAAAAAGGCGATTCACCTGTAAGAAACTCGGCATCAATGATGGGGACAGACATCTTTAGGATCAGCTTTAAAAACATTTTAGAGTAATTTAATTGAATAAATTATGTATAACTTATTAATGGCTTGATTTCTTTATACTTTGCTTCTCCTGGCTTTCTGGAGGTCTTTCTAAGTTTGTTTCACTTTGTTCTAACCTTGTGTGGTTATTATATTGAAGTCATTACTTAAAGAATAAAGAAGAAGTTGAGCAGAGGCCATCAGGACATGAGAGGTGCATCATCCTTTGGCTGATTATCTACTCTGTTCCAAATTTTCAAGAACAAGGGAGCAGAGTGTGTCAACTACATAAGAATAAAGCTGATTTGTCATACAATGAAAATATGGGAAAGAGTAGTTGAAGCTAGAGTGAGGTCAGAAGTGCGAATCTGTCAGCAGCAGTATGGTTCCATGCCAAGAAAATGTACTACAGATGCAATATTAGAATTACAGAGAAGGTCAGAGGGAGCTGCATTGTGTTTTTGTAAATCTCGAGAAAGCATATGACAGCAGAGATGAAGATGTTAAAGGGTTCTCTTTGGGAGTGATGAGGATGGACAGGATCAGGAATGAGTACATGAGAGGGACAGCTCATGTTAGATGTGTTGGAGATAAAGCCAGAATGAAATGGTTTGGACATGTACAGAGGAGGGATAGTGAGAACACCAGTAGAAGGATACCAAGGCAGAAACTGCCAGGCAGGAGGAATAGAGGAAGACCAGAGAGGAGATTAATGGATGAGTGAAAGAGGACATGAAGATAGTGGTTGTGAGAGAAGAAGATGCAGAGGATAGGGTTAGATGGAGACAGATGTCTTGCTGTGGTGATCCCTGAAAGGGAAAAGCCAAAAGAAGAACAAGTTTTCAGCTATTACTGTAGCTCTCTGGTAATTACCTTCATCACTTGAGTTTAATGGCATCTATTGTCTGAATGTTTCATAGGTCAGAATGCAGTCTGACAGTGGTTAGGTACTGGACTGAAAATAGAAATGTATTTAGTTAAACATTCATTTTAATTTGTTTTTGGAAAAGCAAACCACAAAACTCAGTTCAACAGAAAATAATATATGTTGAAAATAATTCTATACAATATACATCCCACAATCATTAACCCCAGAAATTGTTTTAGATCTTAAAGCTTGTATGAAAATGTTCGTTGTGTTACACATTTTTATTTCATCATTACGTTCATCTCATAATACACGGCCACAACTGAACCTCATTTGTATTTTAAATTAGTTATTGCAAAAATACACACCTCTCTGAAATCTCCAAACTTTAAGCAACTCTGAAGAGAGTTAGAAAAGTTTTTATTGTTAACTCTTAAAAATGTCCAATGCTTAAGTAAAGGACTGAATGAAAAATTAAAATGAGTTAAAAAGTTGACAAAATCAAAAGAAAAATCTGACTTCTTAGAAGCAAAATGGAAAGGACTAATATCACCTCCTTCTGGAGTGCATGAGCTGGCCTCATAGAATAGCTACACATTGGCAGCCAAGTTATACCTGAAGATAAACATTACGTTTTTAGGAATACTTTAGCCTCTGCAAACTCATACTTCCTTTGACCAAAAATGCACAATCTCACACACACCGAGTGTAAACACAGTTGGATTACACACACACCCTTCTTAAATTATGTTTTAGAGCTGCTCCATGCACTTTCGTGAGTTTAGTGTCTCCTAGGTTGTGAATTATCTGTCTGGACAACTCAAGATGAACCTTAATGATGGCCTTACAGTAGGACTAGGAGATTTTTTAAGGATTAGACTCAGTATGACAGACGGAAACTTTGCTCTCTGATTTTACCTTCTACAGAAATAAAACTTGTTCCCATTACAGGTACGTGTCAGCTGATCTTCATGCTTTGTAAATGCCTTTCACATTTTATATTTTTAGCCTGATTTATTCCTGTCCCGAGGCTCAGTATACCCTTTAGGTAGTTGCAAAACACACAAGTGATAGGTTTCTGTGTTGTGTTGAGTTGAGCGTGTTCAGGCACATTACAAAGAAAACACCTTAACTTGGAAATCTGTAACTCCGGCTGTCAGGCTGGAAGGATGGCAGTCTGGGAATTCCATCCTGATGTTTCTTGGTCTTTTGTATTCTTTTTAACCCCCCAGGGCCTTGTTCCTGTTCAGAGTCAAGGTTTCACTGGATTCCTCTGTTTAGGAAATTCCTACTTTTAAGCATTTGTATCAGTTGATTGTTGTCAGCTTTGTCTCCAGTCAAAGACGTGCCAACACTTGGTGGTGCAGCAGTTCAACCAAGGAATTACAAAACACCAAATATTCTCTATCTTTGCATCTTCCATCTCTGACTTCCATCCCTCTGATCATTGAGATCATAATTTAGGGAAAAAAAAGAAAAAAAACTATGTTGATGTGCAGTTTTGCTTAAAGATTTCGGTTCCCAAAATGATGAGATTGAAAATATGTATATGATGAAAATGACAGCAATAATAACCCTTTTATTGATCAATTAGCCCATTAGTTAAATTAGACTGTCAATCGGCCTCACACTGGAATGCACCAATCAGACTTTTCTTGCCATTTATGATCTTGGGTTTATGTAAAGCTTTGAGCTGGCCTGCTGATACCAGTTTTAGCTGATTTCAGTTTCTCTTAAATAATAATATAAAAAGATTTTCTTAGCCTTCCTTATGTTCGTCATCCTTATTTATAACTATATTATCATCATATATTTATATTATGTGTTTGAGAAGTTGCTATAAAAACAGCGTTGAACTATTATTTTAAGACAAAGACATAATGAATACTGTTAATTGAAGTCTTATCTGTACCTCATTTTTTCCTTAGAGAATGTAGACCTTTACCTGAACTCTGAGGTTTCCAAAAGCCGGCCGACATTTTTGAATCCAGCATTTTCCATGACAAAGGTTGAAAAGCTTTAAAGAATTTAACTGTGACTTTGTTGTTATATACACTTCCTGTTTTCTGATGTACGCTCTTGCAGCCTAAATGGACCACAGTTGTTGTTAAAAAGTGGCTTACTTTACTGTTCTTCCTTCGACTTCATCTTTAAATACCTCTCTGACTGTAAAAATGGCAAAAATCATTTAATTCATGTTACCAGTGAGGCTGTTGGTGCTTGCTCCTATAACTTCACTATGCTGTGTGCATTTGAAGATGATTGTTAAAATTATTGTAACATTTGTGTTGTTGTAACTTTTAGAAACAGGTTGGGGTTTTTTACCCATGAGCACCCAAAAAAATATGTGATATTCATTTTAGATAATTCTGCTGAACTTTTTGTTTTCTAGTGGAGGGTCTCCGAGAGGAGGAGATGATCCGCAGTGGTAGCCGTGAGAACCGTAGGAAGCTGATCCCAGGCGGGTCGGGCTCTGGAGATCTAGACGATGCAATGGCCGTTCTACTGCACCTGCCGACAGTTCTGTTTCCAGAGCCCACTATAACCACCGCTGCCACTGTCACAACTGCGGGTACTGCATATACTACATTGATGAACATCCAAAACTCCTGTCAGAGTAAAATGACTAGAGTACTGGCAACGTGAGACAAGTCAATGATTTTAAAATAACTTCTGCAACTAGATATGTGGGAAGATGCAGAGGGAGTAACGTGAAATTAAAAAGGCAATCACACAAGAGGTGTTTCATTCAGACATAAAAGCTCAATCAAAAAATGCAAAACAAAAACCTTGTGGAGAAGCTTCATCAGAGAAATGTCACCTCTGCTTCTACTGCTGGAAACAACAGAAATTGTGTACTTGTAGTTTTTTTTTGCCATCCATTATTGTTATAGAACAGATGGGCAGCTCTCTTAATGTCCAAATAAACAGAACACCCACAAAACTAGAACAGCAGAGCATTGTAAATTGTTTGCGACTAAAATAATCCGTATGTTATGTTTTACAACATGCTCTTGCATGACAATTTTTGCAAGATCTCACAAAAGGACAAACATTTTTTTTCCTTAGTGTCATTTGTTGGCTTCAGTAACATCTAAAATCTCATGCAACCAAATGCCTCTTTATTTCATAAAAAGTAAGACAAACAGAAGAAGCAGAGACGCAGAATGTGGAAAATCATAAGTTGACTATTATTATTATTACTCACCAGTACAGCTACATTAGGAACTGCTGCTGCACTGCTAGAAAGCACAGTAGGTAGTTGTGTTGAATTATACTTTAAAATGTAAATAGAGGGTTCCTATGGAATAAACAGTGGAAAAAATGTGCAAACAGTAAAATTAATAATCCCAACCGTACTGTAAGTTTGTGGACTTGTCGTCAATTAGAGTTCATTATTATTATAACAGTGTATGGTTATTATCTTACTACATTCATTTCTTTTCACACAAAAAACAATTCAGTAATTGTCCATTCCCAGTTCCCAGCCTCTTTTCTTGAGCAGCATCATCTTAGTTCTCAAAGTTATGTCAGAACAAAGCCAAAACTTCTGGAGAGAAAAATGTTTCATCCTAATGCTCAGCAGCTCGTTTTAAAAATAAACCCAAAACACAACAACACAGCAAATTAGCTTAAACACCTCCTACTAACTGTCAAGCATGGTGGTGCAGGGCTAATAATTTAGGTTTGTTTTTGCAGACACAGGACCTGCATACCCAAGTCTTCTGTATTAAGTATTCTGAGTCAGACTGTTTAACAACTAAAACTTTGTTGAAATTGGGTCATGCAACAGAAAAAATATCCAAAAAACTGTCATAATGAGTTTAGTGGTGGACCAGAGGCAGACAGGCACGGAGGAAGCAGAATGGGATCAAAACTCCTTCTTTAATTCTTTAAGAGCTGACGAAGAAACAAACTGTAAAACACACCCAGGGAACCAGAACACAGGGAGAACAACAGATCTAAAAATACAATAAAACAACACAGTCAACAGAACAGAACTCGGAAATAAAACACCAGAAACGGGAACTCAAAGACTAATCATACAAGAACATCAAAACATCTGATTAAACGTGAACAAATACAGAACCAAAAACACACTGTGACAAAAACATCTGTAAATATATAACAAAATGGCTCAAAAAGAAAAACACAAGGTTTTGCTAAGGTCTAGTCAAACCCCAAACCTTAATTTGCATGGAAAGTTGTGGAAATTGGAGAATTGTATTTGAAAACAAATAACCACAAACATCATTGAACTGAAGCAATGATGTGGGGAACAAACACAGTCAATGTTTTAGTGGCGCTGAATCAAAGGGTGTACTTGGTTTCCACCCACTTCTTCTACATTTTGATTCAGTTTTGGCTAAAAGATTGTGGTAATAAGTCATGTTCTGTTCATTTGAGGTTGTTGGTTCTTAGGTTCCAGCAAGTATCTTGCTTGTCCTGCAGTGATAAGAAATAAATAAGAGTTGGTTTGTCATTAAGATGTAAAACACTGATAAAATAGTAATACTTTTTAAAAGCCTGTTCCGAAAAAGGTGGCATGTAGAAAATTCCCCTCACAGCCACAGCTACGTATAATGTGTTGCTCATAAGCAACGACTGGCTCAGGGTTAGCAGGCCTAGCTAGCATGTTTGACTTCAGCACCAGTGCTGTTCCTAAACCAGAGCTGCATACAAACGTAAATTTAAGTTTGCCAAATTTATATGTTCATTCATAAAATAATCATTATAAAAATAATAAGCATGCTAATTCTGCATCAACAGTCAAAATGTTAAGTTAGGCTTTGCTACTATAGTAGCCATTTTTACTTTCTTTTGTTTTTCTTTTTACAGTTTGGGTTCACTATTAGTGGATTTAATCCTGTTAGACTGGTGTATAATATCAGAATAGTTATGATGAAATTATGTGCAGTGTTAAGACAAGAAGTAGGAGATATAAAGGAAAAATAAACAAAAAGAGCTTGTTTGTATTCCTGTTTCTGTCAAGCACAAATTAACCATTACTACTGCTTATCTGGAGAGAAAATTTGTATTAATATCAGCAAAGTATGTTTTTTTCCTCACGTTTTCCTTTGATACATTTCCTGTACAGCCCCAGCTGCCCTGTAAACAATCTTTGCTTATCTTACTTTAACCCCACCCATGTACTTACCATTACCTCTGGGTCCCAGAGCCCTCAGCCACAGAAACCCCATCTGCACACCCTGATGAGACCCCAGAGAAAAGCACCAGAGAGAAGAGGAAGAGGAAGAAAGAAAAGGAGCAACAAAGTTCCACGGTGGAAAACAAGGAGGAGCAGGGGATGAAACAGGGTAAAATACCAGCTGGCTAAATTGTCTGCACAAAAAGTTAGAGGAAAACCTAAGAGTGGTCAAAATATGTTGAAGAATTATTATTCCCCAACGTCTTTTTATGATTAAGTTAGTATGGTAACACAATTGTACTGGGAGGGAAAAGTCTTTCTAAGCAGGAAGTTTAGGGCCAGCTTTAAATATGTCTAAGAAACACAAGCTAAAAACACATGATGTCTCAGAGCAGTAAGTGCTGGTTTGGTGCATGATGACAGTGTTCACAGGTAGGGCTTAATGACAGACCATCCTGTACCATCCAGCTGCAGGGTACATGTGTCCTATTTCTCTTCCATGGTCTAAGGAAGCTCGGGGTCCCTCACATGCATGGAAGCCCAACCAAGTTTATGTATGCAACCTGTCAATATTTGCATGTTTGCATGGCAATTACACTGCTTTGCACTCACCTCTCAAACCTGTTGACATATTGTGATATTCCAGCCTCAAACGTCAATGGAGATCATAACTGTGAAGCAGAAGAAAATTAATTCATAGTTTTCAAAATTTAAAACAAATAGAAATCTGAAAAGTGTGGGGTGCATTTGCATTCAACCCTTCTAATTTAATGCCAGATATAATTCAGAGTAACCAATTGCCTTCAGTCGTCAGCTATTTAAAAATAGTCCAACTCTGGGTAATTGAAACTGAGTGTAAATCCAGCTATTTTGTAAAGGCCTCAGAGGTTTTTTAGAGAACATTAGTGAACAAACAGCATCAAGAAAGACCAAGGAACACAGCAGACAGGTCAGGGGGGATGTTAAAAGTATGGTTAGAGTATAAAACAACACCCCAAGCTGTCAGCATCTCATGGAGAACTGTTCAATGTGTCATCCTAAAATGAAAAGGAGTACGACAAAGCTGCTGATAGACAAAGACATGGCTGTGCACCTTAGCTGGCAGGATTGCCAAGAGACCCAACTCTGGAGGAAGTGCAGACACGCATGGCTCATTTAAGAATTTGTCAACCAGATTGATATTAGTTGGTAAGCTCAGAAATCTATCTTTGTGGATGAATATCAAGAAGAAAGCAGTTGTTAAGAGAAAGTCATAAATGAGTTTCCAGTTCACAGGAAGCCATGTAGGGGATACGGCAAACACCTGACCAGAGGGCACACCATTCCCTGGAATTGCAATGAAAGGTTGTTCTGCAAAGAAAATTAAAACTATACACAACTTTGTGTTAATCTATCATATCAAATCAATTTTAATTACACTGTAGTTTGTGGTTGTGAAAAATTGTTTTAACACTTTTACAAAGCAGTATAAAATGGTCAGAGGTGGGGTTGATGAAATGAAAAAAAAGTTTTAGGTTCAGTAAGAAATATTACTTTATTGTATTGAACTTAGACTCGTCTAAATATATTTTTGTTTCATTGTATTTAGGGATTCGTCCGAGGAAGCCATATGAGTGTGACAAAGACGCGGCGGCAGACATCATGTTGTTGGTTGACGGCTCCTGGAGCATTGGACGCACCAACTTCAGGCGAGTCAGAGACTTCCTGGAGGGTCTGGTGACACCCTTCACCATTGGACCAAATCACATTCAGATCGGTGAGAGACCAGGCTGTCAGTAGCAATGAAATGGTTCTCTATCTAAACCTATAACCTCTAAAAAAAAGTAAAATCTAGCAGATTATACATATGAATATAGTATGTGTGCCGCAGGGCTGACCCAGTACAGTGGAGACCCTCGCACAGAGTGGCACCTCAATAACTTCACCACGAAGAACCAGCTGTTGGAGGCAGTGAGGAATTTTCGATATAAAGGAGGAAACACATTTACAGGTAGGAACACGGCACAATAGTCCGCTTCAACACTCTGCATGTCTGTCAGTGTGTAACCAGCCAGTTTTCTCCTAGGACAGGCACTGCTCCACATCATGGAGGAAAACATGAAGCCTCAGGCAGGAGCCAGAGCCAGCGCTCCATTTTTTTTGGTCCTGTTGACTGATGGGAAGTCTCAGGATGATGCCATTGCAGCAGCTAACCGGCTGAAGAATGCAGGCGTGGAAATCATCGCCATAGGTGAGAGTGAAACATGGAACTTAGAGTTCATCCTGACAGTATGCACCTTGTTTCACTTTTTCCACATTGTTCATTTTATTATTATGTTATTTATTTTCCTCTCTACATTCATAATACACATAATACCCCTGAACATCTACATAAGTATTCACACCAGCAAAGGGAGCTCCTCTGCATCCTGTTACCACTGATCATCCTTCAGATGTTTCTACAACTTGACTGGAGTCCTGGGCTAATATAAGGTCTTACAGTTGACCCTGCATGAAATAAACAATAAAGGCAAAAGGACTGTCTTTAGACCTCGTAGAATGGATTGAATCAAAGCAAAATTTTCACAACAATGAAGGTCCCAAAAAGCACTGTGGTCTCCATTATTTGCAAATGAAAACTCCTTTGAACCAGCAGAACCCTTCCTAGATCTAGTTGCCAACTAGACTGAAAAATCAAGAAAGAAGGGCCATGGCCAGGGAGGGGACCAAGAACGCAATAGCAGAGCTGAAGTGTTCCTCTATGGAGATTGGAGAACCATCCAAGAGGTCAACCAGAGCTAATGTATGCATCATATGGCGGACATGGCCGGTCCCTTCAATCTTGCTGAAACGTACCTTAGAAATGGTAGAAAACAGGTAGTACCTGACTTACCACATCCCTTCTGTGAAGCATAGTGGTGGCAGCATTATGCTGCATAAATGTTTTTCTTCAACTGGGGCTGGATGACTAGTCTGTTTAGAGGATAAGATGACAACAAAACAAATAGAGAGAGAGAGAGATGACAATGACCTGAAGCACACAGCCAAGATAACAAAGGAGTGGCTTCATCACCAGGCTGTGAATGTATGTGAGTGGCCCAGCCAGAGCCCAGTCTTAAATCCAATTAAACATCTCTGGAAAGATTTGAAAATGTGTATTGACACTGTCCATCCAGCCTGACTGAGTTTCAGAGGATCTGCAGAGAATGGTAGAAAATACCCCAAAACAGGTGTACTATGGTTGTAGAGACAAAGGTGCTTTAAGCAAAATATTGAGAAAAGGTTACAGAAAAAACTAATATTTTCCAGATGCACTGTAAGCTTACAGTTGTGTTTTTACATCCTTGAGGACTTTTTCTTGGGATTTTTAACTCTGCTCAAATGCCTCTTTCTAGCCTTCAGTGTGCTGAAGAGGTTGCTTAATTTAGCAACTTTGTGTTTTTCAGGTGTGAAAAACGCTGATGAAGCTGAATTAAGGCAGGTCGCATCAGAGCCAGTCGATCTGAATGTCTACAATGTAAATGACTTCCCCCTGCTCAGCAAACTGGTGGCTCGGTTGGTTCACATCCTATGTGGGAGGATAGAGGACCGTGGCATCTCAAAACGTAGCCCACATTTCTGTCTACCTATCTGTCTGTGAGCTCAAACTGATTCTATAAAATAAAAGATATATAATCTTAAGGTGTGATCTGTTGTGTTTATAGGAATGGAGCCTAGACCTACAACAGAGCCAGTCCTCTCCTTTCCCAGTCCTACTGATCTGCGGTTTTCCCAGCTTGGAACCAAACAGGTGAAGCTGCACTGGACCAATCCTGCCCAGTCGGTCCAGCAGTACAGAGTGGTTTACCACAGTGCTGAGAGTCAGAGTCCGCAGGAGGTTAGTTATACACTCTTACTTCACATGCGCACAGTGTTGAACCAGCCATTTAGGCTGTTGTTACTCAGGATGTCTGAAAGATTGCAATATAAGTGAGGTAGATTTTGTTTTTATAAAAATATGTTTTGAGAAAATTATTTCAAAATACAAGTAAAGGACTATATACACATTTCGTCATCTGACAGTAACCATGTGTCTGCAGGTGGTGTTGTCAGGCTCTGAGTCCACTGTTCTGCTTGAAGACCTCTCCTCTCAGACACTGTATCATGTCTCCATATTTCCTGTGTATTCCAGCAGCGTTGGCTTGGCACTCAGAGGAACTGTCACTACATGTGAGCGGGATGTAGCTGATGAATATCGTATTTCATGGAGATTGGGTGTTTTTTTCTCTGCTTTAGATTAGGAAAACATGCAAACAGATCTGCTATTAGACATCTTAATATTCTGGAAAAATCTAATTGTTTGTTTGTGTGAAGGGAAGTTGAAAAGTTGGATGAACTCTTACTACAAATATCAGTAAGTCATTATAAAGGAAGGAAGACAATTTATTACAGTCTTATTTTAATTTAAAAAAATCATACTTCAGATTTAGAAAGGCGTTACTGTCCCTCAAACAGAGTCAAAGTTGGTGCATAAAACAAAGACAAATGCAAATAATAACACAGGTCAAATAAAGTCCTAATAGCTCAACGTCAAATAAAGAAATCTGCAGACTGATTATAGTAATTGCACAAGGAATAAAAGACCATGAATGCATGAATCTCCTTCCTAATGGAAGAGGAATGAGATCCTTAAAAAGCAGGTGATCCAGACTGGAAAGTATAAAGCTTTCTGTGAAACTCATCTATCATTGATTACTATGGAAGACTTCTGCTGCATGCCAGATGATTTACTAGAAACTTTGGACGGTTGTTGTTTTGCACAGAAAGATTGGAATAAAAGGAGATAATCCAAAATGATGAAATTGGCTCAAAGGAAGATCTGTAGAATATAGGCATCATTATAATTTCGTTTATTCTCAATGTTATTTTATTCAGTTTGCGCAGAAGAACTGAAGTTTGACTGGCTAAGTTAGATTGAAAGTCATTGTGCACAGATTCCTAAACTGAGAAAACCGATTTTTGTTTTACAGTATCACAGAATTTGGATATTTTCACTTAAGGGTGTACTTAATTTTATTGCCAGCAGTTTAGAAATTAATGGTTGTGTGTTGAGTTAATCTGATACAAGCTGTACACTGACTACTTTACGATGTATCTAAGTGTTCTATCTCCAGTGTTGTCCCATGAAAAGATATAATAGAATATGTACAAAAATGTGAGGGGTGTACTCAGATTTGTGAGTACTATATGTCCTCTGTTTCCTCCCAGTTCTTTTCAGGCTCTTTGTGAAAGCCATCGAAACCAGTTGTTTTAATCTAAAGTATGTTTAAAATAGTTAGACCAAAATGATCCACACATCGTTGAAGCACGAGCACAAATGATGCCAACCAAAAGCAACTGAGGAGATCCATGTATTACGTTGCATGACACATTGTTTTATTCTGTCTCCTCGTTGTCCTTTATCCAACCTTTCCTTCAGTGCCTCTGGCCATGCCGACCAACTTGGAAGTGACTCCCTCCTCTTACAGCACTCTGCAAGTGAGCTGGAGTCCAGCTCCTGGTGCTTCTCATTACATGATTCTATACTCATCACTCAGCGACGGAGAGCCTGATGATGCCAAGGAGGTAAGGAGTGAAACTCTAAAATCAGAATTTAGTCAACCAAACAGAAGCCAGAAGAAAAATTTGAGTGGTTGCATTTCAGAAATGTACAAAAGTGAAATGTTAAGAAAAGCAGTAGTGTCTGGAAAAACTCACACATGGTGTCCTGAGAATCACTGGAAGCAAATATAGATCTGCTGTTGGTTTGTATGAATTTAACATTAATTTGCATTGTAACTACTGAAGACACTCACTACCATAACTATCTGCCTACCTTGTTCCCACATAACCATAACTGAGCCTAAACTGGCTCGGTTATGGACAAACTTTATCCGTTTATTATTTTACTTAGTACCCCTACACATAGCCCATTCTAAAATGGCCAAACTCTAACACTCAGTAGTTTAATCTAACCTCCCCAACAACCCTGCACCATTCCAAACCTTTTGTGAAGTGCCTTGAGAAGACATGTGTTGTGAATTGGTGCTATATAAATAAAACTGAATTGAATTGAATTGAACTGAACTGAATTTTTTTTAGCTTCCTGTCGGGGCTAGCTCTGCTGGCATCTTAATGCTACCTTTTACTTAAACAACATGGAGATTTGGTGTTAGTTGGGCTATATTTTCCTTCTGTCCTCTGTAACAGTGCTGCAGCTAAGAACATTTTTGTTAGCATCTCTACCTATAATGTTCTTTTAAAAATATGACTTCTCAACAGCCCTCCCATTTCATGATTAATGTCTAGAAATGGCTATTTAGAAAAATGTCCCATTGTTGCTATGTTTAACCCAACTCTATGTGTTACTCACAGAGACTGTGATTTTTTTTCCCAGACTTTATATGGGTCACCACTGTCTAAGCCCAACCCCACTGGTTGCCTGTTCAGTTTATCGTTCATTGTAAAATTCATATAACATTCTTATTTTCGTTTTGAAATGTTTAAATTACCTTTTCCCGCCGTACCTCTCTGAGCTTCTTCATCCCTAGTTGCCTTCTTGACACCCCAAGATGGCTGAACAGCATCTCCTGCAGGTACCAAGGAGGTCTAGGAGGAAGCTCAGGGGGGGCAAGGCCTTCTCTATTGCTGCTCCTCTACTGTGGAATAACCTACCCTGAATATTAGAGAGGCTTACTTCATTGCCTACCGTTAAAACTCATCCTAAAACCCATTTTTATTCTTTGGCTTTGGTTTGTTTTAATTGGTTTTACTGTGTTTAATCGTTCTTATGTCATATTTATATATGCCTTTTCTTCTCATATATGTTCATATTTAGCAGTTATGTGCAGCACATTGTTTAAACTGTGGTTGTTTTAAAGTGCTTTATAAATAATGTTGGTATGGTATGGTATATATTTAGAAGAAAAAGAAGGTGATTTGTGTTTCATCAAACATTTCTTTGTTGTAACAATACTTCTCGACAATCAGTCTATTACAGTTGAAAAGCCTGTGAATCTTCCCTAAATGGTGCTGCAATTGTGATGAAAATATGTGCGCCCATGAAAACCTGCTAAATCCTCTCTCCCAATGCCGAACATTTTGTGGTGGAGGCAGTATTATGATGTTGGCTCATCTCCCTCTCTGGAACACCAAGGCCTGTCATCGTTGGAAGCAATATTAATGGCAGAATAGGGTCTGAGGTTGGGATGGTTATGCCTGAGTGGACAGAGCCTCCCGGGATCTGTGTGGTGCCTGGGTTCCTGGCTGATTCAGTGGGTCTCTGGGTCCTAGGCTGCTGGGGGTGGGCTCGCTTCGCTTGGCTGGCCTGGGTTCCCCGGACTGGGGATTGGGGTGGGGGAGACTCTGCAGTCAGCAAGCAATGGGGTCTAACACGCCCCACTCACAACCCCAACTTTAATGCAGTTAAGGCATACACATCTGCAATCATTGTAACATTTCACATGACCTCAGACACACATGCAAACACAGTGAGGTGGAGGGCATAGGCACAGCGTGGTCCTCTTTTGCTCCTGCCCAGGGGCCTGTGTTAGTACGTAGATGTGTACGGTTCTCCGATGTACTTCTAAGCCCCTGTTTGTTAAATAGATAAAATGCTTAATTAACACTATGTCTGGCTTAATCTAGTTACTAATTGCAATGAATGAGACAAAGCAAGAATCAAGAGCAGAATAACCGGTTTGGGAAGAGAGGATTTGGCAAGTTTTTCATCACAAATTATTTCCCTACAAATGTGGCACCATTCAGGTGGAAATAAACAGGCTTTCCAATGGTATAAGGTTTTTTTTACCAAGAAGGACATTTATCACAAGGAAATATTTGACCGAACACCAAAGATAAAAAAACAAAATCGATAATTTACAATCTTATCCTCTAAATGTAGATGATTGTGTTATTCATCTCCTTACGAATGATTACAAGCTACTCGATTCAGCCTTGTTCTGATCTAATATGATAATAACACATGATTAACTGTTTATTTCTTTGGAGTGGAATAATATGCCTCCACAACTAATTTTATGTTTTGTTCCATTTATGGAAAGGAGAAATTCAGTGCAGGGCAGACAGTGGTGGAGCTTGAAGGCTTGCTACCAGAAACAGACTACTCTGTTACACTTTATGCTCTCTTTGAAGAAGATCCCAGTGATCCGGTTACTTCAGTTTCACGCACATGTAAGTGATTCCCTAATCGTTCTCATATGCATTTCCATCTGTCTGTCTTCCAAGCTTATTATTTTAACTGTGATATTTTGTTCCTGACTCTCTGCCCCCTGCTGATACTAAAGTACCCCTCCCAGCGCCAGTTGGAATTCAGTTCCCGGTTATAACCCACAGTATGATAAAGGTGAGCTGGGTCCCTGGTGCTGTGGACGTCCCAGGCCACAGAATCACCTACAGCACCAACCATGGCAGTGACATTAAGCAGGTAAAACACCATCCTCAGTGCGCTGAATTATTTTTCATTTGTTCCTACTTCTGTTTTAATATTTCATCTCATAAACCAGCTACAGAATCTCACAGCAGATCTGTTTTTAGGTCTAGATGTCCTATGATGTTGCTAAGAATAAAGTCACATACAATAAAACATTTTTCTCAATATTGCGGATGTGCTCTGTTTTAGTTTCCTTATTGGTGAAATTACCTTGGAGGAACATATTAATTTGTGCATAACCAGAATTAGAATCAGCTTTGTTTGCCACAACAAGGAATTTGACTTTGGTTCCACGTTGCTCTCAATAAACACATTTTGAATACAAATATATAAAAAATCTGTTGGGAAACAAAAATGTTTTTTCTTTCTTGTAATTATTTATCTATTGTTTTTACCTTCAGCAAAATCCCTTTTAGCAGTGAGTAATGACAAGGGCAGAAAAGGATTATTGTGTCACAAAACAAAAGGAATAAGAAAGAGGAAGTGGATCTGGAAACAGCACAGATTCAGAGGGCTGCTTCTTTGTTTAAGGGCTCAACTTAGCTGCGATAGAAAGCTTCGCTTTTAGAAACACCTATTACTGTACGAGATGAATCAGGCCTTTTAGGATGCTTTTGGTATAGGACACAGAACACTATGAAAAGGCTTATTTCCAAGATCCTTCTGTGCAAGTAATTGCATGTATAATTATCTTTAACATATAAAAAAAAATGTATAAAGCAGATAAAAGGACAAAAAAATTAACTCAAATAATTCAAATTCAAATGTGGAAGTAAGTATCCAGAAGTAGTTCATGTTTGGCTGTTAGAAATACCATTTCAGTTGTTTTATGTGTGCAAATACTGCTTAAACTGAAGTAAAACAAATGAATTGATCTTTTAGTCAAAATGTGATTGCTTATAAATCACTCAGCAAACTGATGTCGTTCTGCCTCTCCTATATATCAAATATGTAGGAAATTGTTTTAATTGGCTCAAAATTATACGAATGTATTTTTTATTTTTTTGCCATTTGCTGTACTTTTAGTGACACTGGTGGAGGTTTTCATTGGTATAGTCGTGGTATCCAGAGCATTTTGACTTCTCATGTCCTTTATGTTAAAAACTGTGATCCAGACCTCACAGTAGAAGCTGCATGCTTTTTCAGACGATTCTTGGCATGTGATTGCACAACAAATAAACACAGTAGCGATGCAGCTACAGCAAGAATAGAGCAAACAGGTCAAATCTAATTGGTTAAATATTAACTGAGCTACAAAATTATTTGTTGCTATTTCCCAACAACAAATTGTCTACATTTCAAGTTCAACAAACGTGTGTCCTGGATGAAGCCATTACGGTAACTTCTCTTTGTTTGACAAGAAATGTTTGAAAATAGCTTAAAAAGAAGTCAAATTGTATAACAGATCTGGAATCAGCAAGATTAAAATAAGATCTCATACAAAAACTTAATGTTTTCATTACATCTGGTTTGGGTTTGGTGGTGTCTCAATAGATTAAAAGTAGTAGAAAATATGCAAAATATTTTAAAGACAGATAAGAAATGCAGTGTTGAAGTATATTTTAAACTTCGTCATTTACAGAAAATGATTATACAGCATTTAGTTACAACAACAAAATGGAAAATTGAGAACTGTTTCTTTGTACAGTGCTTCAACAAAGCTTTAGCTTTTCTTTTTTTTACCCCCTTACCGATTTGTTTTTCAGTTGAGTTGTACTGGATAAATGTCACATTATGTGGAAAAATTATTTATAATGATACATTTATACATCAGGGCAGAGAACAAGAAAACAGAGTTCAAGGAAAAACTTTCACTGCCAGTTTTCAGCATGTTGGGAAAAATATAATAGTATTAATTTTTTTTTTTTAAACTCCAAAACAATTAACAACGACATTATCACAGGTCTGATGTTTTCTAGCTACATCTCCTGCTGCCAAAACAGCTCAGTTTTCCTGTAACCTGCTGGGCCTGTCTTCAGTACTTTGCTTTCAGCAGCTGAATCAGTTGGGCCTGCAGACTCATGTGAGATCATAAGCAGCTGTATTCACAATCATATTGTCATGGGAGACTAGTGTATGTCATGTGTTTCAGTCAAAAACACCAAGACACCTCTTAATAAATAAATCTTCAGCCATGGTATAAAGATCATTTTGTTGAGGCTTTGAATGCATTTGATGCATTTAAGGAGACAAAATCTGGGAGGGTCAGATTGGATTAAAAAAAACTGCAGTGTTGAGCTCTTTTAACTCAAAAACTTCCAGCTTTATAATTACAAAAGAAAACCGTTTACTTTTAAAACTAATAAGGGGGTAGAATTTAAAGTGTGTGATGCAGTCGTGCATGGACTAAAGATCCAGGCTTAAAATGTCCCATCAAGGAACCTTTTTCACTGATTGACAGTCATTGCTGGTATAAATCATCATCGAGTGTCACGACAGCAATGCTGAACAATACAGCTGTCTATATAATAAAATTACAAGCATGTATAGACGGCATGCACAGATAGTTCATAGACAGTTGTGCATGTGATGAATGTCTAACATTATCTATCCAGATGGAGGTAAAAGGACAGAACTCTGTGCTGGTGCAAAGCCTTTCATCCCTGTCCAGATACCTGGTTTCAGTCCAGTCTCACTACCCGCAAGGCCTGTCTGCCACACTCACCAGTAACGTCACAACGCGTAAGCCAACACACACACACACACACACACACAAACACACACACATACACATACACACACGCGTCCAGTCTCTGATTCTTCTTGTTTGAGGTTTTCTTGACCACCTTTTCCTCTCTGCCAGTGAAGGTGCCTTCTCCATCAGATCTCAGGGTGACTAATTTCTCAGGCAGTGAATTCACGGTTCGCTGGGAGGCAGCAGCAGATGATGTGGTTTATTACCTAATCAAATGGATCTCCTTAAGTGAAGGAGATCTGAGGCAGGTGAGCTTCGGGTGCCTGCTGGATAACAAGCTTTTATAATGTCTTCAGATTGTTACTTTTCTAGCTGAATGTAGTAAAAAAACTTATATAAAGTGTGTTTGGTGTGATGTGTGTTTTAGCTGAAGGTGAATGGAGACAATGACGGGGCAATCCTGGAGGGCGTGGAGGAGGATAAAGAATACCAAATCTCTCTGTCTGCACTCTATGGAGATGGAGCTCAGAGTGAGGCTGTGGCCATTAGATACAGTACTTGTAAGTCCTGCACTTTTATATACACACTGTACTGTGCAAAAGTATTAAACCACCCACTATTTCAGTATGCTTAGCTTCCCAATTGCCAGCCTGTTATTAGTCTTTTAAATGTCTTTGTTATAATTTCCTCAGGCTTTCTGAAGGTTTTCATTATAACAATGAGGTCCAGTCTTATTTTTTCCTGAAACCTTTTTCCAAGAACCTTTGTTTACCCCTACTGTTTTTTTGTGAGTGTTTCTATTGCGGCTGTGAGCAGTAACACCTCCCACTGCAGCAGGGTCGACTGAGGTCACGCCGAGGCTGCTGAAACGGGGAGCTTTGCAGAAATAAAAGCCAGCATTATTTTTTAGCAAAAAAGCTATAACCAATTAATGTCTAACAGAAACTAAAACGTGGGTCACTGCATGGTGTGTTGAAAGGTGTAACTGTAAAATGTTTACAAGGGATTACATTGTTCTATTGCTTCTGAGGCAAAAGAAGAGGAGAGACAGCTCCGGTCTGGATTAAGTCTTCTTGCTGGAAACTGGGGATAATTTCAGTGTTTGTATTGTTTGTATTGTATTCAAAATCAGAGGTTTGTAACATTTACGCATTTGACGAATAAAGCCTGAGTGACATCTCTCAGGAGGACACACACACACAGCAGCAGCATCAGTGAAGCGTCTTTCTTAAAAATCCGTTAGGGATTTAAGGGACTTGTGGTTATTTTTGTTTACGTGTCAGAAGATAAACCGTTTAAATCCCTAACATGTTACTTGAATGAAGGAATTACTTCCTTGTTTGCCAGAGAAGGCTGTAAGCAGATGTTGATGATTTCAATTTTATTACATTTAAATTTAACAGAAAGTAAGAGCTCTACCTACCTTCCTACCAGAGCCTTTCTCTGGGGTGAGTTTCTACCCTGATAAATGCAGTGGAAACACAGGGGACTAACCACCCTGGTTCCCCGTTGGGTTCCTGTAATGGAAACATGCTATTAATCACCTAGTACTTGTACCTGGCCATTTTGTGCTGCGTGTTCTTTAAAATAAGAAAAGTAAATCAAAGTTACAAGTCGAAAATCTGGTGAACCCTGGACAGAATCTGATACAGGACCTTAGAGGTCCATCCTTCCTCAGTTCATTATTAAACTATATGCCAGGTTGTTGCATAAAACCCTATATTCTGTCTTTGAACATATGTTATCTTTGGGATTTTTCATAGATTCAAAACTAGTTTATCCTTTGAGTTTGAGGCCTTTCTATGTCTAAATGACCTATTGGTCAGTCAAGTGACTTATTGAACCAAAGGTACTGAAAACACAGTCTGTCACAGTCTGAGGAAATGTGAAACAACTGTAGAATTTTACTCAGTTCTAGGTATTAATTACTGACATACTGTCTCTTCTCCATAGCCTCTTGTTAAATAATGTTGCAAATATATCATACATCAGCTTTGATCACTTATCATACTTTGCATTCAGAGAATGACATGAATGTAACAGAAAATAAATGTTATGTATGAGGCGATTCATTACAAATAACCGCAATAAACAAATGGATAAATACACAGAGAAGTAAACAGGATGAATTCGAAATGATAAAGACAATATTTAAAAGAATAGTTAAAACTCAGACATTTGTTGTTATGTATGTATAAATCTAATGTATTTATATTATTTTTTGGTTTTCTTTTTATTCTCTGTAGATTTATTTAATTTTAAAAATCTGTTTTGTTTCAATACTTATTAAGTTTATGTTTACTTTGTTGTGCTTTTTTACAAAGAATTCAAAAAATTTATTTTGCATATGAAACAGAGAAAGAAGGGGGAATAAGGGTATTAAAATAAGAGTATTAAAATAAATGATATCAAAGTAAAAACAAAATCATTTGGCGCTCAGGTTGTTTGCAGGTTTTCCATCCAGCCTGTGTGTAAAAATAATATTCTCTTTTTCTGAAAATGAAGAATCTGTCACATGTATCCTATTGCTGCAGTGTCAGGCGGAGGCCCCTCCAGTGTGTCCGTTTCTGAAGAAACTGCAGTGAGCATGGTGGTCAGCTGGCTGCCTCCAAATGCGCACGTCCTCCAGTATCGCGTGTCTTACACACCACTGACGGGAGCCGCGACCCAGGACAGAACTGTGAGCAGGCTGTAAACAGGACTTTTCTTGCTTTTTGCTCTTTGCCCCAAAGGAGCACAAATCACTCTGTTGTCTGTTGTCAGAGAGAAACTACAAATCACCTTGCCTGTGTTGGGAGCCTTGAAAGACTGCTTTATTGTCTACAGGTGTTGGTCCCAGGTGGTCATAAGCAGGTGGTGCTGGAATCATTACAGCCAGATACACGGTACAGCATCTTGGTCACTGCTGAGTATCGCAACAGAGAGGGAGGCAGCGGCTCAGCTCAAGGCAAAACTAGTAAGCGGAATACAACAGCCTTAGAAAACAGCTGGCCAGTGGAAGCACCCTGAGGCAGCTTGGGGCTAAGCCATCATCTGTTTCCGAAACTCTTAGTGTTAGATACTAATCATCCGCTGTAGTTAGGTTTTTTCTTTCTCTTCTTGGTGTTATTTAATTTTTCACTGGTCCATTTTTCGTTTTTTTTAACACAAATACTGCAAATTGTGCAACAACTGGGTGGAAGTTTAGTTGTTTGAAAACTCTTAAAGACCCTCCAAATACCTGAAAAACTAAATTAATGCCACTTTAAAAAAGGGGGGTTTAAAACGTTTTCACTGTACCTTATATACCTAGCACCTAAAAGGTAAAAGCACTTGTAGTTAGTCTGTTATTTCTGTGTTTTAACAAAGCTTTTTGGGAATAAATCTATTGACACTGGAAGGACATTTAAGATTTCCCCATAAAAGGAGCCACATCTGTTAGAAAAATGCATTTGTAGGTCAAGCAGCAGAGATGAGGGTGTGGGCTCAGCCTATGAAAAACATCTTAAATCCAGTCTGTCAATGCCAAACAATTTACTCTCCTGTTCATGCTTGCTTAGTGTTGTTTGTTGAATTGGAAGAAAGACCTTTGTAGAAACAAGAAATATATAGACAATTATTATATATAATGTAATACTTATATAATAATTTATTCATTAAACAAACACAGGCCTTAGTGCATGGGAGAACCGTACAGCTGGGTCACGCATTGCTGTGGGATGGGTCCCATTCTTCTACCAGCATTTCTTGCAAGTTAGTCAGTGTGGTTATGTTCATCAGTCTGGTACAGAAAGCGCACCCAAGCTGATCCTAAAAGCCTTCAAAACTTGAGGTCAGGACTGATGGCAGGCCATTCCATCATCCATGTTAAAATCCACTCTGTGGTCATCCATGTTAAAGCCCACTCTGTCGGGGCAGGGACTGTCATGTTGGAGGATTGACTGCAGTCTCAAAGAGTGGAGATTTGGATGTCTTGATGTGTTTCTACACTGAGATTGTCTCCAATGATGACAAGTTAGAGAGATGCTGGGCCCCATCATCACACTGCCACCATCAAATACTGTTCGGCATAGACGGAGGTTTGTGTTAGTTTTTCATTGGCACAACCCACATATTTAACTCGGCTGCTCCACCCAGAACTGCATTTTTCTTACAAATGGGGCACAGTTTAAAGGGAAATAAACAGCCTTTCCAACTGTATAAAATTGACTGCCAGTGTTAACACAACGAAGTATACACTAATTTCCTTTCTTTTGGTCTGTTGTATATTTATGTGAAGTGAGAAGAGTTATGTTTTTTAAGGTTTTATCCAAACCAGGTGAGTGTAGAAAAGTGATCAAACATATTATTAGCATGACAATCACCAGCTGCAGTCAGGTGAGCTTTAGATGTAAGAAAGAAACATGCCCAGTATAGAAATGCAAAGATACTTGGGCCTGAAATTTATTCTTTGTTTACTTGAAAATGTAAAAAAATACTGAGAATTTCTTCAAGCTATATTTTATCCTGAAGAGAATCTGTGTATTATATCCCGTTATGCCTGTCTTTCTTTGGTGCCCAGAGCAACTGCTTTCCAGCCATGTGTGCTGGGCCTCCTCTGATCTCTGGTAACAATCACTAAACAAAGGTGTGTAATCAGAGTAGAGGTTCAAACTTAGCAAAAAAAGAAACATAATAAATAACCATAATATATAGAAACATTGCAGTCACAAACTGAACACAGAACACAAGTTTTAAAAATGCCAAAATGAATATTCATTGCAGTTAATATACATTAAGTGGGGTAGATAAAGAGTAAATGACATCTGTTACCAAGAACTAGAAGACAAAAAAAAAGCAAAATATTGAAAACTACAAGTTTGTTCTTCTCCTCGCAGGTTTTATCAGTTTTTTTCGTTCATATGTAACTCCTTTTCGGTGCCCTCTACTGATTATATATGTGTGTCCGTCCCTGCAGCCAGTCTACGTGTGAGCAGCATAAGCGTGGTCAGGTCAGACCATTCCAGTATTTGTTTGTCGTGGAGACCAGTCTCTGCCGTTGAGGGATACCGTGTTGTTATACAGTCAGTTAAAGGTAATCTCCTAAAACATTTATGGATGTATGTACTCAACATGTTTCTGAAACCACATTAACTGGGGTGAACATCATGTTGGGTTCTGACTCTGTGTTTAGACAAGCAAACAAAACAGGAAACTGTGGATGAGTCCACCAGCAGTTACTGCTTCAACAGCCTGGAACCTGAAACTCTGTATCGCATCAGCGTGCACTCGCTTCTGGGCTCAGCAGAGGGCGTTGCCGTCTCCATTCTCCATCCTACAGGTATGAAGTAATTACAGCCCCTTGCAAAAGTATTTACACCCCTGTGACATGCTGTCACATTACAACCACAGCCCTCAGTGGGTTTTATTAGGGTTTTATGCAATGCTCTAACACAAATTGTTAAGTGGAAGGGAGATAAAACATGATTTTCAACATTTTGTACAAATTTGGCCTTCATGAAACACTTCAGTAGATCCGTATGTAATTTAATCTCAGTATAACTCAAGCTGTTCTGTGAAGGCCCCAGATGTTATTAGAGAACATTAGTGAACAAACAGCATCGTGAAGACTCATGCTGACCACAACATCCCCATGATGAAACATGGTGGTAGCAGTATGATGAAAAAGACTCGAGACTTTGACGGAGGTTCACGTTCCAGCCGGACAACAACCATAAACATACAGCCAGATACTGTATATAATGGAAGGGTTTAAATCAAAGCTTTTTAATGTGTTACAATGACCTAGTCAAAGTCTAGATATTAATCCAATTGAAAAGCTGCAGCAAATCTTGAAACTTAGATGTGCATAGACATTCTGAAACAAACATGGCTAATCTTGAGGTATCGGCCAGCAGTTCCTCTCCTGGCACTGGCCTTTGAATGTTTCCCTGGTTCCTCGCTTCAGCTTTGGAACCTCATTGTCAAGAGTACAAAAGATAATTTTGGTGCAATAGTTGGTTCTTACTACTGCAGATTCATGAAGGCAAAACCTGAAAGATTAACTTTCCAAATTAACAAAACAAATAAAAGTAAACAAGTGAACAAATGAGCCAACCGAGTTTTAACCACGTTGTTCAAGCTTGATATGTCTGATTGGGCTTCCTGTTTGATGCTGCTGTGTGTCTCTCAGTCTGATGATGTCATCAAACAGGTATCACAATGGAGTTTAATAAGTGTATGTTTGTGAATCATTAAGGCTCAGTTATAGTGGGGCTTCGGGGTGTCAACCAGGACTCTGCTGATGGCGCGCGAGCCTGAACAAGCGCTGTGATGTTTATACTTGATGCTGACGTTGCTGCAGTATTCTCTGAAAACACAAGGGGCACTATCCTAGAAAACCAGAAGAAATGTAGTGAAAGATAGAAGAAATGCTTCACATAACACAAAAAATGGCCGTGTGCACTATCGAAAAAAAATATTCTGTCTCTTGCAAAGTTTCAGAATAATAACAGTAAAACCGCTTTTTGACCTCTTGGTGAAAGATATAAATCTGTACCTAGATAAAATTTCAGACTCTTAACAACAAAAACGATATAAAAACTTTGAACACTGTTAATGCATACAATCTAACTTTGTAACACGCAATTCTCTACCTTTTTTGTTTGTTGTTTTATGTTCTGTTACTCCCTTCCTCCTGTTCATGAAGATGTGATTTATTTTAGCGTGAAACATTTGAACCTTCAACTTCATTCATTCTAAACTCGTGGAGGTGCACGATCAAGCGCCATGACTGCGCCCAGGGCCCTCGTGCAGGGGCGGAGAGTGCGCACGCACCCTTGCGGACTGTTCAATGCGTCAAGTATAAACCTACTCGTTCTCGTCGTACTCATACTCGTCATCTTCCGCTTATCCGGGACCGGGTTGCGGGGGCAGCAGACTCAGCAGAGACGCCCAGACGTCCCTCTCCGCAAACACCTCCTCCAGCTCCTCCGGGGGGAGCCCAAGGCGTTCCCAGGCCAGGCGAGAGACATAGTCCCTCCAGCGTGTCCTGGGCCGTCCTCTGGGCCTCCTCCTGGTGGGACGTGCCTGGAACACCTCCCGAGGGAGGCGTCCAGGGGGCATCCGGTATAGATGCCAAGAGCCACCTCAACTTGCTCCTCTCGATGTGGAGGAGCAGCGGCACTACTCCGAGCCCCTCCCGGATGGCCGAGCTCCTCACCCTATCTCTAAGAGGGTGCACGGCCACCCTCCAGAGGAAGCTCATTTCAGCCGCTTGTATCCAGGATCTCGTTCTTTCGGTCATGACCCAAAGTTCATGGCCATAGGTGAGGGTAGGAACGTAGACCGACCGGTAAATCGAGAGCTTCGCTTTTCGGCTCAGCTCTCTCTTCACCACAACGGATTGGCACAGTGTCCCCATTAGTGCGGCAGCCGCACCGTTTTGTCTGTCGATCTCCCACCCCAAGATACTTGAACTCCTCCACTTGAGGCAGGAACTCCCCTCCAACCTGAGGAGGACAAGCCACCCTTTTCCGGTCGAGAACCATGGCCTCGGACTTGGAGGAGCTGATCTTCATCCCAGCCGCTTCACACTCGGCTGCGAACTGCCCCAGCGCATGCTGTAGGTCTTGGCTAGAGGGGGCCAGCAGGACCACGTCATCTGCAAAAAGAAGAGACGAAATCCACTGGTCCCCAAACCAGACCCCCTCCGGCCCTTGGCTGCGCCTAGAAATCCTGTCCATAAAAGTTATGAACAGGACCAGTGACAAAGGGCAGCACTGCCGGAGTCCAACAAGCACCGGGAACAGGTTCGACTTAGTGTCGGCAATGCGGACCAAATTCCTGCTCCACTTGTACAGAGACCAGATGGCCCCTAATAAAAGGCCCCCAATTCCATACTCCTGGAGCACCCCCCACAGGGCACCACGATGTACACAGTGGAATGCCTTCTCCAGGTCCACACAACACATGTGGACCGGTTGGGCAAACTCCCATGAACCCTCGAGTACCCTCGACACAACCTAACTTTATTCAATCAAGGTCAAAAAAATAAATATATTATATTTTCAAATCATATTATTTACATTTTGGGGGAGACAGTTGCTGAACAAACCTTATTTCCTGGCTAGAAGCAGAAGTCCAGGTTAAGGTCTACTGACACGCAATCCTTCCAAGAAGAGACACACAAGAGTGCATTTATTTCAAAAGGTTACTGAGTTACTGAGTTTTGACATGCATTGACTTACCTATAAATGAACAGTTTCTTGTCTCAAAACAGCTTCATGTTCTCAAAACAGTCTCAGGTTCATCGTCTGTGTAATAAAACAGTGTTTCAACTGAATCTAAACTCACGATGAAGGCCTTCTCAACAGTGTTGGTCAAAAGAGTGGAGAGTGTGCATATGTTTCCTACAGCAGTAGATGTTGCACCAGGTATTACATTACATCTACACCTGCTTCCCTCTAATGTATTCCTCTAGCTCCAGAGTTGGCAAATCTCCCTATTATTAGCAACTTTATACCCACTTTTAAGAATCCAGTTGGTTGATTTGCCTTTCATTTTGGCTCTGATGACTTGTTTTTGTCACACAATCTGGGACAGAACATACAATTTTAAAGTGCTACGAACAAATCCAGCTATGCCCTATGTTTTCAGAATGTTTTTTTATTTTCTTTGTATTATAAAAACACAATGAAAGTATGATCCTGGCGCCTGTGAAGTGCCTACAATGCACAAATTAAAAACACACGTCCCCTCACCTGCCAATGTACCATTCCTAAAAATCAATAAAAAAAGAATATAAAACATTTATCTCTAATTCATGTAAACTAATTAGTTGTATTTGTGTACTGGTATTTGAGATCTCAGTGTATACAAACTGCAACCGACAGCTTATTAGCAGATAGAATCAAATTAATATGCACAAATGTTTGAAATTATGAACGTATCACAAGTCTCACAAAACTGCAATTAAAGTACAAAGTAGTAGTTATTCCAGTAATGATGCACATTGTTTTGATTGTTCATTTTGCAGCTCCAGCTACAGCCAGAATTCCTATCCAACCACGGCTATATCCTGTCCACAATGAAGGTGAATCCTTCTTCTTGTGTTTGTAGAGTAGTTCAGCATTTCTTTTAGATTTTTCATATGCAGCCTTAGATTGCTTTACAGGATGAGGAGAAATATTCACATGTTTACCTCAGCAAAACAAGACATGGATCTCTATTTACAGTGCTGTCAGAAGTGTTCTCGTCACAGAGAATAATGTCACTATAGTTTAAGGCTTTTAATGGTTTGTTTGTAATGTTCTTTTACCAAGGTGTAATAAATACACAATGTATAATAAAAAGTTTCGGTTAATTGTGGATTTTCTTTAATCCACACATGGTCGAAATAAAAAAGCAGGCAGACAAAGCCAAAGTCTGTTAACTTTAAGAACATGATTGACTGCAGCTGGTAGTTTCTCTTTGACAGCATGCATTAGATTGACCAACAATCAGAACTAATGGAAAAGTCTTAGGAGAATTGTAGATTCATAGAAGTTGAGAATATGTTTTAGAGCCAATTCTAACAACTGCAGCCCAAATTGAATTGCTATGTAAGTCCAAGTCACACCATGTTTGCAAAACTCTAGAAGAAGAACCAAAACTGTCATTCTGAGATGACAGGAAATCAGTTTGAATCAGGACCTACCAAGGCTCTAGATTGCTGTGAACTGGAAACCGCTGTAATACCAGTGTCACTGACCAAAGTGAAGCCTTTTTTACCATTAGTTTACCATGAATTAAGGTGCTGACCAACAAACAATGACACTTTCAAGCAAGACCGACATTTTTTAACTGGCCACACGGACAAGCCAGATCCCTTCTGGAGAAGGTTTCCTGATCAGACGAGGTAAAGATTAAGCTCTTTGGCTGCAATGACAAAAGAAATGTTTGGAGGTGAGAATTTCAAATCTAAGAACACTCAAGCTTGGTGGTGGTATCATCATGCTGTGGGGCTATTTCAGTACTAACTCCATGTTCTTCGATATCACCCTAAATCAACAGCAAGATAGCTAAAAGTCGGACTTAATTGGATGTTTTAACTGGGCGATGGTCCCAAACACACATAAAAATAGGTTTTGGAATGGATCAGCATTCTAACATTAAACTTCTGGAATGCCCTTAAAAACTACAGTATCGAAACCAATTGACCACTTCTATGATCAATAGGTTTGAACAGGTCAGTGCCGGAAACTAACCTGTTCATATGAACTTTACCAATTCTGCTACATCAAGTATGCAGCCAAAAATATGCCAGAGCTTTGCTGATGGATGCAAAAAAGTGTGGTCGACATGCAACTTGCTAAGCAAAACGTATTCAAATATTATTGGGGTGTATGTAAATATCTGAGCCTGAATGTATAATGTTGGCGCTGTGTGGATTAGAGAAAATGCACCTAAACATTTCCATCTAACTTCTTTCTACATTTTAATGTTGGATGGTGTACAATCAGTAAACCATGGAGTAAGAATGGTTCAAATGAATCTTTAAAAGTCCCATACCTATATGACATTCATGTCCATGATTCCTGGTTGTCAAACAGATGTGATCATATTTCAGTTATTTTTGGTTATTGTAAACTGTTCACTAATACTTTTATAAAAATATCCAGGATGCACAAGTATGTTCCAGGAAAATGCTTTTTCTTTCATCCAAGCTGTGTTTTTGTTAATATTCTTGGAAACCATAGTGATACACTCTTGCTGTTGCTGCTTGCCTACGATGTCTTATAATGTCTCAGCGCTGCCCTCTTGTGTTACAGTCTGTCCTGAAATCACCATCCAGAACAGCATTGTTAAAGGTGAGGCTGGCTTACCTCACACACCATTTCATATAAAAAAAAGAGAAGAAATTGACACATTTCATCCAAATAAATGTTCTACTGAGTATTAATGTTTTATTTGTGTGCTGGTTCAGGTTTTAACATGATGGAAGCGTTTGGTCTGACACAGAAAGCTCACTCATCAGTAGAGGGTGTGGCAGCTGAGCCTGTTGTCTTTAACACTCTCCCCACCTACACGTTGTACAAAGATGTGCAGTTGACACAGAGCACCAAGTGAGACTTTATTATTTCACAAATTAGTTAAAAAGGAAACCTCCTACCATGCCTTTCTTAATGCATGTTTGCTTAGCAGAATGTCTGACAGAAGGTTTGCTTTTTGTAGATGGATCTTAGAGTAATTTCTTCTTTTTTACCCTCCTAATGTGTTAATATGGTAATTTGATGTGTTTTTTTAAACTTTGTCATTGGCATTTAAATTAAATGAAGCTCACCAGAGAAAAAAACTACAGTAAAGCTTTTAAACTAAAATTTTCCTCTTCTGTTTTCAGGTTTATTCACCCTGCAGGTTTCTCTCCAGAGCACACCATCAGCATCACTTTTCGCCTGCTGCAGGATACAACGAAAGAGGCCTTTGCTCTCTGGCAGCTCACTGACAATGACTTCCAGCCAAAGATGGGAGTTGTAATCGACCGTGAGTTATGCTTCTGGAGCTCTCAATCTTCTAAAACAGGAGCTTTTTCATTATTCACACAGACTCATCACATCTACATTTGAATGTGAGCAGATTAAAATGCCTTTGTCTGAAGCCAGGAAATATACACTATATTGCCAAAGGTATTCACTCAACCTATGACTCGCATAAGAACTTCAGTAACATCCCTTTCTTAATCCTTGCACTCGTCATCTGGGACTGGGTTGCGGGGGGTGGGGCAGTCTAAGCAAACTTCCCTCTCCCCAGACACCTCCTCCAGCTCCTTAGAGGGAAGCCCGAGGCATTCCTGGGCCCGCCGAGAAACATAGTCCCTCCAGCGTGTCCTGGGCCTCCTCCCGGTGGGACGTGCCTGGAACACTTCCTGAGGGAGGTGTCCAAAGGGCATCCAGAACAGATGCCCGAGTCAACTCAGCTGACTCCTCTCGATGTGGAGGAGGAGCGGCTCTACTCCGAGCCCCACCCGGATGGCCGAGCTCCTAACCCTATCTCAAAGGGAGTGCACGGCCACCCTGTGGACAAAGCTCATTTTAGCTGCTTGTATCCAGGATTTCATTCTTTTGGTCATGACCCAAAGTTCATGCCCATAGGTGAGGGTAGAAATGTAGACCAACCGGTAAATTGAGAGCTTTGCCTTTCAGCTCAGCTCTCCCTTCACCACAACAGACCGGTGCAGCATCCACATTACTCTTGGTGGCTGCACCGATCCGTCTGTCGATCTCCCTCCCCATTCTTCCCTCACTCATGAACAAGACCCAAGATACTTGAACTCCTCCACTTGAGGCAGCAACTTACCTCCAACCCGCAGAGGTCAAGCCACCCTTTTCTAGTGAAGAACCATGGCCTTGGGCTTGGGGAAGCTGATCTTCATCCCCACCGCTTTGCACTTGCCTGCGAACTGCCACAGTGCATGAGTCATCTGTGTGGAGTCGAAATCCCCAAACCAGGCCCCCTTTGGCCGTGGTCTGCACCCAGAAATCCTGTCTATGAAAGTTATTACCAGGAGCACTGACTAAGGGCAGCCCTGCCAGAATCCAACATGCACAGGATCAGGACCGACTTAATGCCGGCAATGCGAACCAAAATCCTTCTTCTCTTGTACAGAGACCAGATGGACCCTAATAAAGGGCCCCTGACTCCGTATTTCTGGAGTGTCCCCCACAGGGCACCACAAGGGTCTTGGTTAAATGTCTTCTCCAGGTCCACAAAACACATGTGGACCGGTTGGGCAAACTCCCATGAATTCTTGAGCACCCTGTGGAGGGTGTAGAGCTGGCCCAGTGTTCTACGCCCGGGACGAAAACCACACTGCTCCTCCTGATGCCGAGATTCGACCATCAGCCGGACTCTCCTCTCCAATACCCTGGCATAGGCCTTACCAGGGAGGCTGGGGAGGGTGATCCCCCATGTAGCTGGAACACACCCTCCGGTCCCCCTTCACAAGGGGGACCACCGCCTCGGTCTGCATGTCCAGAGGCACACTTCCCCAATTGCTACGCCATGATGACGAGGCGTGTCAGCCATGACAGCCCCACAACATACAGAGACCTGAGGTGCACACCTCATCTAACGCCAAAGCCTTGCCACCGCAGAACTTTTGAATCACCTCAGTGACTTTAGCCTGGGTGATGAGTCCAACTCCAAGTCCCCAGTCTCTGCTTCCACCAGAGAAGGCGTGACAGTAGGATTGAGGAGATCCTCGCAGTACTTCTTCCACCGTTGAGGTCAGCAGCTCCCCGCCCCCACTGTAAACAGTGTTGGTGAAGCACTGCTTCCCTCTCCTGAGGCGCCGGACAGTTTGCCAGAATCACTTCAAGGCCGATGTTCTCCATGGCCTCACCAAACTCCTCCTAGGCCCAAGTTTTTGCCTCTGCTCCTTTAAACTTCTGGAATGGCCTAAAATATGTCTCTGACCAAGGGCTCCGCCAGATGTTCCTAGCAGACCCTTGCTAAATAGTTGGGCCAGCCAAGTCTGTCTGGATTCCTCCTCTTCCAGCGGATCCAACTCACCACCAGGTGAGTGCGAAAGGCATACAGCCGAAGGTCAGAAGACACAACTGCAAAGTCAGGTATTGGCCTCCGGCCTAGGGTGTACTGGTGCCAAGTGCACTGATGAACACCCTTATGCTTGAACATGGTGTATGGTATAGAGAATACGTGACTGGGACAGAAATCAATAACGAAACACCACTCGGGTTCAGATCGGGGAGGCCATTGTTCCCAATCACACCCATCCAGGTGAGCTAATAGTGGCTCAGCAGCTGTACTTATTGCTAAGTCATAAAGGTGTCCTTCCAGTCAAACAACAGAGCCAACCTCCTAAAACCAGACCAACACCATAATGCCTTCTGCACCAAACTTTACACTTGACACAGTGCAGTCAGGAAAGTGCCGTTCTGGTAGCTGCCAGAACATCCATTGGATTAGGAGACAGAGAGGCATATAGCACCATGTTTTACACTGCTGTCTGATGCTTTTTATTGCATTTGGTGATGAAAGGTGAATCCAGCTGTTTGGCCTTTGAAACCCACCCCATGAAGCTCTCTGAACACTGTTCTTGTCATGATTGGTGAGGTTTGTACTGTAACAAAGTGCAGACTGGAACTCGGGAGCAGCATATTGAGTAAAAAATGATTTCATAATGAAAAAGTACAAAACTTACAATCAGGCTTGAAGAAAACAGAACATGCAGCGCAGAACAAAGAATGAGGCAGGTAAATGGACCATAAGGCACTGTAATGGAAGGATCCAGCAAGGAACAGGGAAACCATTGAGTATAGGCAGGGGTAGAGAAATGACAGGCAAAACAGATGAGCTAATCAGAGGAAATGAAGTCTGGAGATTTGTAGCTTTTAAAAAGTTGGTGACCTCTACATGCTATTGCCCCTTTTCCAATGGCTCGATTTGGCCCTTCTCAACTCCACTTGGCTCGCTTTGCATTACTGTTTTTCCGTACAAGTACCTGCTTTTTTGATCCCTGCTCCTGAGCAGGTACAACCAGAGCAGAGCAGGGACTACTTGTGACATGAATAGACTGCTGTTCACTGGTTGGTCATGGGACCATGAGAAATGAGAAGGTTTTCGATGCAGTAGTGCAGAGAAAAGTTAATAAAACTCAAGAGAGACTACAATAATAAGGACCACAATGGCTGGAGCGGGTCAAACCCAAATAAAATTTACAAAACATAAACCATGCCTGAAGGCTGAAAGAAAAGAAAAAGGAAACCATTTCAGCTTTCTGAATTACACAGGCAGGGCGATGTATTTAATAACATCCTAAACCAGCTGATCACACATAAAATCAGCTGTTCAGACGTACAAACATTTCGCCCAAAACACACAAACAATACCACCATGAAACAGCATGTTTTGTTCGGATATTTATTGGTGGTCCTTAAGCGAACCAGCGTCTGCAGGAGGAGAGAGCAGGCAGAGAGCAGCTGCCTGTAATCAGACTGTCTACGTTGGATCAAACGGGAGGAAGATCCTGCTGAATCTGTGGAGTATATAAGTATACAAATATCTAATATCCAACTTAAAATAACCTGACTGTGCTTTAAAGTCCTCGTTATTGCCATGGCTGAGACAAAAACATCCTCATAAAGCCCAAAGGCAAACTCTGGTGCTTCACCAGTGCAGACAGCAGCGTCTCTCCTCTCTGCTTCTCCTGCCACACCATGCCCACCCCCTCACATCAGAGCCTTATTTTATACGTTCTGGCTGGGCTGTGGTCCAAATAATTATCACAGTTGATCATTTTATACATAAAAAAAACATAAGACATTCTTGCATATACAATAATACAATCACGCAGATTACTTTAATGTGACAACACAGTGACGTTAAGAGCAGCACAGCGACCAGACGGCTAGAGCTTCAGCCGCCATAGCTCAAGACGTCAGTGGGTCAGTGGAAACACAACAGGTACCGTACTGAGTAGAGCGAGACTGAGTGAGGCGGAGCTGCACCGCCTAAAACGAGCCAGTGGAAAAGGGGCATAGGTTCCTTAATATTCACTGACACAGCTTAGTAATTTTATGTGACCTACCACAGAGAAGATCACGTCACATAGCTAACATGAAACAAATAGAGTCTGTTTTCATTGAGAAGGTCATGAAAGGGTGAAAAACAAGGCAGGTTTGTTTATATGACACATTTCAGTAGCAAGACAATTCAAAGTGCTGTACATGGAAAAAAAGAAAAAGAGACATAACAGGAAAAGTACATTACTTTAGAACCGGGGTGATGTGCTCCACTTTCTCAGTTCTAGTGAGGACGCGGGCAGCAGCGTTCTGGATCAACTGCAGCTGTCTGATCTACTTTTTAGGCAGACCTGTGAAGACACTGTTGCAGTAATCAATTCTACTAAAGATGAACAAATGGATTAGTTTTTCAAGGTCCTGCTGAGACATTAGTCCTTTAATCCTGGAGATGTTCTTTAGGTGAAGGCTGACCTTGTTACCGTCTTTATGTGCCTCTGAAGGTTCAGGTCTGAGTCCATCACTACAACCAGGTTTCGAGCCTGACTGGTGGTTTCTAGCTGTATTAACTGAAGCTGTGTGCTAACTTTTAAACGCTCTTCCTTTGGTCCAAAAATGATTACTTCAGTTTTGTTTTGATTCAGTTGAAGAGAATTTTGGCCCATCCATGCATTGATTTCTTCTAAGCATTTACCCAGCGCTTGAATGGGTTCATAGTCACCTGGTGACATCGTAACGTATAGCTGTGTGTTGTCTGCATAGTTATGATAACTTATGTTGTTGTTAATTACAATCTGAGTTAGGGGGAGCATGTAGATATTGAATAGAAGGGGCCCTAAGATGGATCCTTAGGGAACGCCACATGTGATTTTAGGGGTCTCTGATGTAAAGTTACCTACTGACACAAAAAAAGTCTATAGCAATCATTTAAAAATGCCTGGATTGGCTCTCTAAGCAAATACTTGGGATTGGATTAAGGCACCACTAGTCAAAACAGTACAGCAAATGATGAAAGATGTCCATTTTCTGTTTTTCACAGCTTCTACCAAACATCTGATGTACTTCAGTCTAGACTACAGGGGAGAAGTGCAGGAGCTCACCTTTGATCAGCCACTGGTTCACAAGATTTTCTATGGAAGTTTTCACAAGGTGAGATAAAACCCACTGAGCTGCTCTTTAAGGATGAATTAATTTTCACTTTTATTTAGCAGCAAATAAAATGGTCCTTCTTTAGAGCTAGTTATTTCACAGACAAGGGGAATGTGAGTCAAACATGTTGAGACTGAAGCCTTTAGTTAATGCTCTGTATTTAGCTCCATATTCAAATGCTGCTGCTCCCTATTTGAAGAACCACTGAATGCTGACTTTAATGGTTTTTTTCTTCATATATTTCAGTTTCACTTAATGACCAAATTATGGAAACTCTGGTGAAATAAATTAGTTACATAAGAGCAGTGTTTGACTTTAAAAGCCTTTGCTTAATTAACTTTACAGGCTGTGGTAATATGGTTGAAAACAGAAAGATTAATATGAACTTGGATGTCATTTTTCATCATCATTAATAGTGTTTGTGTTTTATTTGGGTCTGGCAGGTTCACCTGTCTGTTAGCCAGGTGAGTGTTTCCCTGTCTGTGGACTGTCAGCCTGTTGGTGAAAGGACAGCTCGCCCTCTGGGAAACCTGCCAACCGATGGGTTCGAGATGCTGGGAAAACTGGTGAAAACCAGAGGACCTAATAGTGGCTCAGCCCTGGTAGCTATTCTTCCTCTCTGACATTAATGCAGAATCGGTTTGTGAATAAACAGAAGAATCTGCTGATTCTTCAAACTAACCCAATGCAAGTAATAAAATGAAGGTGGATACAATTTATTTGTTCTGCTGCTGTTTCCAGTTTCAGCTGCAGTCCTTTGAGATCGTCTGTAACACCACATGGGCTTCCATGGATACCTGCTGTGACCTGCCTGGAGTGGTCAGTGTTCCTGCACATCTTTAGTCAGCTTTTTTTCATGTTGATAGAAGTATTTGATGACTGTCTACCCCAGTTTGGGTACACACATACGCCCACTTCACCAGCTAACCGAAACCTTTATGGAATATGTCTGTGTCTCAGAGGGATGAGGAGAGCTGTCCTGCTGCACCGTATACATGTACCTGTTCCTCCAACATTCCTGGAGCTCCTGGTCCCGCTGGACCCATTGTAGGTCACCACACGAGTACCTTTCAAATATATATATATAAATATATATTTTTAATTTCCTGTAATTTTCTGTGATATAGTAAATACCAAGGCATATTTCTGATGATTATTAAAATGTTAAAGTTCCATTTATATATTTTCTCACAGGGTAGACCAGGTCCTCAAGGGGAGAAAGGTGATAAGGGAGAGCAAGGCCTAAAGGTAAGATAAAAATGATTGTGACATTTAAAATAGGCAGTGTTATTAAGTAGTTTTAGCTTAAAGTCTCTAAGTATGAAGGAAGTGAGCTTTGTGGCTTCCTAAATATTAAACTTCTATTTTACAGTAATTATTTTATTAATTACTGTAAATAATGGTGATGTCCTGATCAGGTTTCCAATCTGATACTGATCGAATGGTTAAATCTGGAGAGTCCCATACCTCATTCAAATTATTGCTACGTATAGAAAGTACGTACGTTTCATCAATACTTGTCTAGTATCACAATTATGTCCGACTTATCTCACTCACAAATGACTGTTCCAGATGCTGTGCTCCCTCCTATTTGTTTCTTTTGACGCAGACAGACATATTGTCCACATCTGAGTTTTTGCAGGTCAGCTTCAATATGCTGCTTCAGCATAGCATTAACGCTGTTAAGAAAGCTACTGTAATATCCTGACTGTACATCACCTGAAACATGAATGGCTTCATTATTTGCTTTTAAACTTATACATCTCCAGTCTTCAATCAGCTGATGTTTTTAGTGACCTGCCAACATCAGCATGTATACTCTCTGTTTTAATATGACTTGTTGATCATTTGACTTGTAACATTCTGCACTGTGGAGCAGTTGATACCACCTTAGCCTTGCAGTAAAATGGTCCTGGGTTTGAATCACAACCCAGGGTATTTCTGAATGTAGTATGCATGTTATCCTGTGCCTGTGTGGGTTCTGTACATGTCTGTTTATCCTATGTGTTTCTGTTTTGCCCTGTCATAGACTGGCGATCTGTCTATTGTGCCGCTTACCAAATATTGCTGGAGATGGGCACCATTAGGGAAAACGCAGATTTGTTAGATTAACATAAAAATGTGCAATAATATAGTTTTGTAAACCATGCACATGTTATAGGGCACATGACATGTTGGGGGTGTGTCTGACAATCCCAGACTGTTAACAGCAACTGCAGGTATCATGAGTTGAGTTGGCTCCCAGTCAAGGTATCTAAAGAGAGCTGGAACTCATATCCCCAGGATCTCACACATGTTGTTTTTAAGCAAAACTTGACTGCCATTTTTATGCTGACTCTGTCAGGGGGAGGTGGGGCCCCCAGGAAAGGCTGGATTTGAGGGGGGTCTTGGACCTCTAGGCAGCGTCGGACCGCGAGGCATAACAGTCCAAGGCAAAATGGTGAGTCTTAACTTTACATTTTCTCCTGTGTGTGTTGCTGGTAATGTCTAAGAATTTACTTTAGAAAGATGAAAAAAACACATGTTCCTCTCTTGTTAACATCGTCATAATCAGGGTCCACCAGGAGCGAGGGGAGAAAAAGGAGATCCTGGGCGACCAGGAGTACAAGTAAGTTGAAACAATTGGAATCTGTTTTTCTATCCTTTGGTTGTCAAATAACAACAATAATATTTTTATTCACAGCATTCACAAAAACTATGCTGCATCGACAACATACACACATAAAGGTTCCCTGTCCAACATGTTTGATCTTTTTTTTCTATAGGGTTTACCTGGACCACCAGGTCCAAAGGGAGAAGAGGGGATCCCAGGGCCCAAGGTGAGCTGCTTGATCCTAGAAAAAGATAACAGGTCCTCTTCCAGCAGAACTTTGTGTCAGTCCTCATCTCTCCATCTCTCTCTCTCCATGTTTTGCAGGGTATCAGAGGTGTCGAAGGAAACATTGGGGCCCCAGGAATCACTGGAGCCAGGGTGAGAATAAGTTGTCCTTTGTGTACATTTCTGACAGCTTGAGTTAAAAATGTACCCTAGAACACAGAAGATTAAATATTTTATGAAATCTTCATTGAAAGTTTGTCGAATTCTAGTGAATGTATTAACTATCAGTCTTTAAAAAACTTTTAAAAATGTTATAATCAGGACAACCAAAATATTTAGTTCTAATGGACTCGATTTCTCATACTGGGGAGTTTGTAAATATAAATCTGCTATAGGGACATTTTTGCATTTTTTGCTCAAATCAAAACCATCAACAATTATATCTTCCCGGGTCCACTTTAAGTTTCCTATAAAGTTCAGTTTTTGCCAGTGTCCCAATTAAACATTTTCTGTGGTTCAGGGTTTCCAAGGGCTTCCAGGACACCCAGGACCTGTAGGGGAGAGGGGTCCCTCTGGACTTCTTGGACCAACAGTAAGACCTTTGGGACAAACACAAAAGCAGTCCAGCCTGTCTTCACATATGGTTATCTGTCAGTTTATGCTCATGTACATTTAACTTCACAGGGTCTGCCAGGAAATAAAGGGGAACGAGGTGAAAAGGTGGGTAAGAGGGATAAAATACATACTTACTACCACTCTGACTTTATGTTTAAACAATCATGCTATTACATCTAGTACACCTTAGACTAGAGAAGTCCGATGATATGATTTTTTACTAGGGGTGCACCGATCGATCAGCCGGCCGATTTCCTTAGTTATGGGTGATCCGCGGGTGATTGGCGATTGGCCGATACTTACATGTGAAACCAATCTTATCCACCGGTCTTATCTACCTTATAACCACAAAAGTGGGAAAATCAGTCAATGTCCCCTTCTGCTCTGCCATGAGAGAGGGCTGACTGATGGACCCGCCCACCAGGTCACGTCTGCACATGCGTGGTTAACGATAGTCGCCCTCCATTGCCAACATAAGACTGGAACATTTAAGGTGTATTGGGCCTTATAACACCTGATAGTATAAGTTCTAAAAAAAAATCTTAATTGGCAGGTTAAGCTTTTTAAAGATCGTGATTGGCCCGAAACCTGCAATCGGTGCATCCTCATTTTTTACAAGGGTTACCTTCAAAGAAGACCAGGTAACATAATAAAGAATTTAACTAAGTTCTCCGATTGTAAGGGGTATAACCCAATCAGCATTAGGTTCAAATACATTTTTTTCATTTGTCTATCGATAAATATTTTTATGTGCTACACAGTGTTTTTAAACACACATCATGTTAACATTCCAGAGTTCTAGTGAAAGCATTGCTGTTATTGCAGAGTAAAGTCTTTCCATGTACAGTGTTGCAGCAAAAAGTGTTTTATGGAATTAATGCAGTGCCGGAAGCTATTTAAGATTATAACTAAAATGTTTTCAAGCTAATTGGCTAATAGCTTCTGAGCTCATAGCTGCCTTAGCTCACAGCAGGTGAATCTTCTGATATTTTACAGGGGGAACCTCAGTCAATGGCCATGATCTATCAGCTGGTCACACAGGCCTGTGAACAACTAGTACACAGTAAGTACTGTTAAATACTGGGGTGTTACAATGTACATTCAATGCAACATAAAAAATGACAGTTATTTGATGCCTTCCTTTTTAGAGGAGGTTTTAAAGCTTGATATGTTCATCAATGAGATTAGTCGAAAGCCCGTTCCTATTGAAGAGCCATTGGGTCCCCCGGGGGAACCTGGTATACCAGGGTCCAGGGGCCCACCAGGTGCCAGGGGCAACCAGGGGAATGTCGGCTCAAGAGGGAGACCTGGGAGGCCTGGATATCCAGGAGAGCAGGGTAAGGTTTTATCTGTTAGATGTCTCATCAGAGTTATTAACCAAGACATTCTGTTCAGTTGCTTCTCTTTTCTCTGCAGGACGGAGAGGTATTCCTGGAGAAAAAGGGCATTCAGGGAATAACGTCCAGGGGCCCTCAGGGATCAAAGGGTTTGCAGGTATCTTGCCTTGACCTGTTTGTTTCATTTATTAAATTAGTGTCAAACAGATCATCAGCAACCTGCTGTGTGATTAAGATATGTGAGGGATGTGCATTTTGTGTGTGCAGGTCCTCCAGGGGAGTCCAAGCTAGGGGTTCCAGGTCCGAAAGGAAACGATGGCAAGCCAGGACCACTAGGGGCCCCTGGGCCGTCTGGTCAGCCAGGAGAGATTGGACCACGGGGTGTATGTGACAGCAGTGGAGGCTGTCAAAATATTCCCCAGCAAACAGGTTAGCTGTTAAAAGTGGCCGAATGACAGTCTGCATAATTTTATTTCTGAGGGCAACACTGTCTTATCTTTAAATCAGTCGTCTGAAAGTTTTCTCTTTGTTTGTGTGTATGTTCTTCATCCAGAAGACCCTTATTATGGCTACCAGCCTTGAGAGGAGAAAACAAACAGTGACTATGATGGACATTAGTATGAAAGGACCGTGGTTCCTTTAAAACTGAGCAAGAGCAACAAGAGGCCTGTTTACCTGTTGTCCTGTTCCAGTCTTCATCCCATTTGAAATCTCCAGAGAAATTTACCTAAAATGAATCAGAGCTTTCCAGCATCAAATAGAATAACTGTTGATAATAGAAAAAAGTTCTCAGTTAAATTAGTGTTTATTAGACAAACAGCACTGAAAGCTTTTGTTGCTGTTTTCATGTATCATGCACTGCATAAAGTAACAATTTAATTAAAAACCATACCATGTGGTGCGAAAGGTTCTTTTTTCACGTTATATAAATAATACTGTGAGAGTACTTTTATATGTACGATAATTTGTATATTTTTTATAGTATTTGCTGTATTTTTCTTAATTCATGTGTATTTTATGTGGTGTAAGTTTCATCTGGAAACCCCCGTTTACATTTTTTGATGTCTTGAGGTTGGTGAATTTTAAAAAAATGTTAGTGTTGAATAAAATCTTTGAATTATTGTGAAACGTGTTGATGTTATGTTGAGACTAAAATGACATTAGATTGATTCTGCATAGATTGAAGGTGTAAAACTCTGCTGCAGATTTGAATTGTAATTTTCAGCCATATGAAAGTTATAGATACATGTAGGAGCAACCTTATTAGAGAATGTTTCCACTGGTGATTATTTTGAAAAGTACAACTGGAAGCTTCAACAAACCATTTTCATGTTAAATGTAGGTGTGTTCCCCATGTGTACACTAATAGGAGAATCAGTTTATCTCTCAAGACTGCTTAAATGACTATGTTTAAGACATCATTGAATAGTGAATAGTGTCTTACAAAACACCAAAGAAGAGTAATGGTTCTCATGATTGTGGAATATTTCACAACTACAGCACTGTGTAAAAGTCATTGGTCAACTCAAAACAGCCAAAGACACTTTTAAGATAATCTTCATAAATCCTGGAGAACTACTGACCAGGTTCTGGCTCAAGGACAGCGGACAGAAAATAACTATTGGATGGTTTAAAACTTGTTCACGGTGCTGTGATACACTGACAAGCATTTTAGGGTTTAAAGCAACAAGTAAATGAAGGGAAGCAGGTCTGGATGATCAAGTATAAACAACACTAACATGCAGAGGTGGACAATCCAGGTCCAGAAAGTAAAAACCTTGCCTAGTTTTACTTCATTCTGTTCACTTAACCAGGTGATTAGTCCCTGTATATGTTGTGGAGATGGAAATATAAACGGTTTGAACTAATCTCTAAACAGGCTTTTAACTTTCTGGACCTAGATTATCCACCTCTGCTAACGTGCATCAATATCCTGCTCATCATACAGTACTTAAAAAAAAAAGTATGTTAACAGTAAAAAAGAGAAAAGTACAGAGCCCTGCAGGTGTCAGCGGGTGAGAAAAAAAGACAAAGCCAGTGGAAATGCATGCTCAAGCTTTACTAAACTGAGGTCTCAGTTTAGCAATCTGTGCACACGGATTACTAAACTGTGCTCTCGGTTTCTGCAATCCGTCTGCATGGTTTGATAAACTGTGCGCTCCGTTTTGCAATCTGTGCCCAAAGATTACTCAATGACACCTGTCCAGATATCTTAAAAATAAAGTCATATTACAAGCTGTGAAGTGTGCTGATTTAAACATGGCATTGCTTTAGGTTTATACATGACAACAGATCCACTGAACTTATCTTGCAGGTGTGGGCCATGTGTTCAAACTCTGGACAGATGTCACTGAGTAATCTGTGCGCACGAATTAAAGAAAAAAGCAGATCTGATAAGCATGTGGTGGTAACACTATTGTTAACTAAAAGGTCAGATATTCACCTTAACAACAATAATGCCATGTAAAAGTAGCCAATGATGAAAAATGAAAAAATAGAATAATAGTAGCTCTTTGTGGTCTTAGTAATAGTGCTAGAATTAGTGCTGCTGAAATTTACAATAGTTGTAGAGGAGCTGTACTGGTATATGGAAGACCACAAAGCAGAACACTGTAGTCACCTATTCTGCATCTTATAAAAACATGTAATAAATTGTCTATATTGGACCAAGAGACAAACTGTGAAATTTTGGATAAGTTCTTAAGAAGATGAAATCCATTTAATGATTACATTTTTAAAACGATATCAACAAGTGTCAGCTAGACTTTAATATAATGCCCATATTTATTGATTGGTCTGAAGGGTTTTAAATGGGACGTAGGCAAAGAAAGGCACGCAATGTCCCTCAGTGGACTTGTGACACCGAAATGTACATATACATATACAGAGGTTGGACAATGAAACTGAAACACCTGTCATTTTAGTGTGGGAGGTTTCATGGCTAAATTGGACCAGCCTGGTAGCCAGTCTTCATTAATTGCACATTGCACCAGTAAGAGCAGATTGTGAAGGTTCAATTAGCAGGGTAAGACCACAGTTTGGCTCAAAATATTGAAATGCACACAACATTATGGGTGACATACCAGAGTTCAAAAGAGGACCAATTGTTGGTGCACGTCTTGCTGGCGCCTCTGTGACCAAGACAGCAAGTCTTTGTGATGTATCAAGAGCCACGGTATCCAGGGTAATGTCAGCATACCACCAAGAAGGACGAACCACATCCAACAGGATTAACTGTGGACGCAAGAGGAAGCTGTCTGAAAGGGATGTTCGGGTGCTAACCCAGATTGTATCCAAAAAACATAAAACCACGGCTGCCCAAATCACGGGAGAATTAAATGTGCACCTCAATTCTCCTGTTTCCACCAGAACTGTCCGTCGGGAGCTCCACAGGGTCAATATACACGGCCGGGCTGCTATAGCCAAACTTTTGGTCACTCATGCCAATGCCAAACGTCGGTTTCAATGGTGCAAGGAGCGCAAATCTTGGGCTGTGGACAATGTGAAACATGTATTGTTCTCTGATGAGTCCACCTTTACTGTTTTCCCCACATCCGGGAGAGTTACGGTGTGGAGAAGCCCCAAAGAAGCGTACCACCCAGACTGTTGCATGCCCAGAGTGAAGCATGGGGGTGGATCAGTGATGGTTTGGGCTGCCATATCATGGCATTCCCTTGGCCCACCTTTATTAATATGCTCATAGCTGTTTTTCCCATTCATTCAGTAGTGAAATAAAGTATAAGTTCTAATGTTTTCCTTTTGTTACAATAGGATAAGAATGCTCATAAACATACAGTACAAGGATAAATGGCCCAAGGTTTGTCATAAATGACCTGAGGCTGGAGCACTGGGGTAGATAGTGGAGCAGCTGATATAACTGAGTTGATTAGAAAGCTACAGCACACTTAGATTAAGTATGGACACCCGCTACTACACAATCTAACAGATAGACACCACAATGGTGACACATAGTCTACTGATAATCACTGAGGGAGAGCACATCCATTGCATTGGATTGCCAAATATAAAACTATATGTGACCTTTTATCGGGGCTCTTCGTCATGCTCTAACAGACGGCGACGGTCCGAGACGGGAGCCTCAGCGCTGATCTCTGTAATCATTCCTCTGCCCTCACTTAGAATAAAAAGAGCTAAAAGTTATAAACCGGTTGAGAGTCGTTCCTTTAAGAGTCTTTAGATAGAGTGTGTGATCGCTTCATGGGGACCAAGTACCGGTGGAACTCCGAGGCCAACAGGGCCAACAGACCGCCAACAGGGTGCGGTAGCTCGGACAGTATATTTATGATCAAAATTTGTAGACATATTTTTAATATGAGTGTGCCATTGTACCGGGAAATGCTGAAAGCTGTTTTGGATTTCCTGAAATAACATCACCAATGAGTCAGTCTGTCAGAACTTTGTCATTGGGATGTGTCATGTTATCGTTCATGTAAACAAAATCTATAATCTACCTTCCTACGGTGGCTGCGAGGTGCAAACGCGCAGCAAAGGGCGACAACGCGCTACCACCGAATACATAATGAAAACTTCGTAATTCATGAATGATGCAAACTCCAAAATACACAAACGCAAAAACTAACGCAACGGAAAGACGCTTCAAATGAAAATGCTGTAAATGCGAAAACAACAGCGAAAAGCAGAAACAACAGCAAGTTTTTAAAAAGCCACAAAAGGAAAGACGCTTCAAATACGAAAACAACAGCCAGTTAAAATAGGAAAATACTTATTTATACTTATTTATACGTATTTAACCGCTTCAATTTATTTTGAAAACACCAAACAGGAAGCTACGGAGCAGGCAGCAGTTGTGCGGCTGCGCAGAGGAGTTGTTGTAGTGTCACGTCGCCATGGCGAGTCGCAAAGCTTTGCAGCCAAACCGAGTAAACGGAGACAAGTACTCTGTCCTGTTACCGACATACAACGAAAGAGAAAACCTTCCTCTGATCGTGTGGCTCTTGGTGAAATATTTCGGAGAAAAGTGAGTTGGTGGTAGTTGCTGAGTTGCTCGGCTAGTGCTAACTGCTGCTGCTGTTGCCGTGTTGGAACCGGAACGCTGAGCTGTCACTTATCCCGGGTTAGACCCAAGTGGGTCAGCGCTGAAGTTCCCTTCAGACTCTGCTGTTGGGGAAATAAAGTTTAAGTCTGGATTTAATTGTCTCTAAGATGTTAAAACGTGTACAGTGTTTATTTTGTAGAAGGGCGACTTCACTGTTTCATTTGGATCCATTACAGCGTAGACCAGGTTCAGAGGACAAATTCGAATGCTACATTCCGAACTGGGCCGTCCCAGAATGTGTACTGTGGTATTTGAAACGATCCTGGACCTGTGGTTGACACTTATTACTTATCTTTCATCGGTGATATTGTTTAAGTTTGTTCCAGATTAGTAGAGCATAAGAGTTGAAAACTTCTTCTCCATGTTTGGTTCTGGTTCTGAGGATTCAGAGTAGACTGGGACCAGAAGACCTGAGTGGTCTGGACGGTGGATTCAACAGCAACTGGGGGCATGTGCTCTACTTTCTTAGTTCTAGTGTGGACCAGGCAGCAGGGTTCTGGGTCAGTTGCAGCTGTCAAATTAACTTTTTAGACAGACCTGTGAAGACACTGTTGCAGTAATCAATTCAACTTTAGATAAACGCATGGAGTATTTTAAGATCCTGTTAGGACTTAGTGATTGGCTTTATGTGCCTCTGGAGGTTCAGGTCTGAGTCCATCACTACACCCAGATTTCCGGCCTGATCAGTGGTTTCTAGCTGTAGTAACTGAAGCTGTGTGCTGACTCTCGATCACTCCTTCTTTGGTCCAAAAATAATGACTTCAGTTTTGTTTGTTTTTCAACTGAAGAAAGTTATGGCACATCCATGCATTGATTTGTTGTGTGTACCAACCTCTGTTTAGTTATGGTAACTTATCATACTGTTTGTTATGATCTGAACTAGGGGGAGTATGTAGATATTAAATAGGAGGGGTCCAAGGGTGGAACCCTGTGGAACCCCTCGTGTGGTTTTTGTGAACTTTGATGTAAACGAAGATTACTAATTATCGAGAATGGAATATATAATTTTAAGCATACTATTTAATCAAATGTAAATGAAAGTTGTTTTTATTTTTAAATTGGATACTCTCTTTACATTGTTTTATTTTCTGTTGAGAGATGTCTGTCTCATTTCCTACGAGAAACAAACTTCTTGGTTGAATGAAAAATAATTCTAGATCGAAATCTGCCAGGGGTATGAATAATTTGACTCTTAGCGTTACTTTTGCAAGTTACTCTATGTATGAAGTAATAAAATAAATAATATTTAGTCCTTCATGTAATGCTTGTCAAATGAGTGGGAAACCAAATCAGGTTGTTTCTGCTTGTTCCCCTGAATCCAGTCCTGGCACTGGCTGAATCATTTAGGTTTTTCATTTTCGATTATTTTTTGGGGCCAAAACAAAATCTGAGCATCAAAATATCATAGCTTGGATGTTTGTAGCCTGACAATATCCAGAAGCCATCCCGGACGAGCCCCCCAAAAAATGTAACATCCCCTAGAATGGATGTGTTGGTTTTTGAACCAAACTTACTGTAAGGTAGTCTGCATGCCGCAAAGCAATGAAATTAGGTTTTACTTTCTAAAAGGAAGTCTGGTCCAGGTTAAACTATAGATCAGTCAGTCAGGCTTTTACTGCTTGATATCAATTTCTGGGTTTCTTTGAGATTTAGACCCATCCTTTGTTTGCGTTTGATGCATTTAATAAACAGAAAGAAAATCTGATACTTCAGCATTGGATCTCTCTGTTGTTGGTCCTTTTTAAGAGAAAAGTGGCAATTCGAAGACTGGCTAATTGATATGTGCCTTGCTGGATTTGACAAGCCTTCCTGTTTTTTTTAAGGTGGCCTGTGTGCCCAAACAAACTAATGAGCTTTCAGCTGCGCTGTATTATTTTCAGGTTAAATCTGTTGCTTATACTAGTTGTGCTTAGTGTAAAACTGCTGTCAGGCATATACGTATAGCTAACTAATAGTAACTAATGACATCTGTCTTCAATTTGTCCGTCTTGCAGTGGATATCATTATGAGATCATCGTCATTGATGACGGAAGCCCAGATGGGACACTGGAGGTGGCAGAGCAGCTGCAGAAGATTTATGGCGAAGACAAAATAGTAAGTTAAGAAGAATGTGTCTGCTAATCTGAGGGTCAGACAATTAGCATAAAAAGAATAAAATGAAATTCTGATTGTATTTAAGACGGTTATTGTTGTTAGTGTAAATGAATAACTTTAACACAGTGCTATAGAAACGTATATGATGTAAAGTTAACTGTTGCAAATATTTAATAAATTATTGTCGTTTTTCAGCTTCTGCGACCGAGAGAGAAAAAACTAGGTCTTGGTAAGTTCTTAAAAAATGCTGTGAACTCTGTAACACATGATGATTTAATGACGGTGTCCCATCTGCTTTTAAAGGCACAGCCTACATCCACGGCATGAGGCATGCTACTGGCAACTTCATCATTATAATGGATGCAGATCTTTCCCACCATGTGAGTGGAAAATGTTTTCCATCTCTTTGTGAGGGGCACAGAATCTGAACTATTCCTGTCTGAATCCGCCGAAATAATCAGATTTGTAGAAATGGGTTCAGTGAATGCCTAATTCTGCTCCACTTCATATTTCATGACTCTGTTACTTTTGCTTTCAGCCAAAGTTTATCCCTCAGTTTATCAAGTAAGTATCTCTGAAACATTTTTTTATAAATGTGCACAGTAAAACATAAATTCTCTAGTGATAAAATGTACAGTTAACACCAGAGGTTTATTTTCACTGTTTAAAAAGACATATTTTTGTTATTTGGGTTGATTTGATCAGTTGGGTTTACCAGAACTGGTTCCATTTGATAACTGACAGAATGAGAGAGATTTTTTATTATTCTCTAAAGTCACAAGTAATCTTGGTTTAAAAAAAAATAAAATTGGTTAAAAAAAATAATTTAATTTGGGAAAGCCCAGCTGATGTCATGGCTTGGCAAGCTTATAATAGCTTATAACACAGCATTTGAGTTCATTTGAAGCACGCCTGTTGGCGTATTTTAAGGTACAACTCAAGCACCCTGCTTCATTGTGTGACTTCACTGAAAAAGTCAAAAGAATACCAAAGATTTCAGGTATAGCCCGTTTCCACCAACTCGGTTCAGAGCTCGTTCCGGTTCCTGAACGTGATTTCGAACCAGCAAGTTGTTGTTCCACCAGTGAAAACAGCGCAAACTCTGGTTCAACTCGGGCACTGCAGAATACGTCGTTTTTTCTGCGTGAACTACTATGTCACCTGTGGGCAGGTCGAAGCCATAAACAGTAGACGCAACAAGTACGGCAGAGAAGACAAAAAACGTACCATATAAACATTATTTATATGTCTGGAACTACTTGTTTCTGTTACACTCGCGGATGCTGAACTTACAGTGGGGACAAGTATTTCGTACACTGCCGATTTTTCAGGTTTTGCTTGCAAAGCATGAAGAAATCTTTAATTTTTATTACAGGTACTCTTCAACTCTGAGTGACAGAATCTAAAACAAAAATCCAGAAAATCACATAGTGTAAGAGAGCGAGATAAGTATTTGATACATCAGAAAAACAAAGCTTAATATTTGGTACTGAAACCTTTGTTTGCAATTCCAGATATCAGACATTTCCTGTAGTTCTTGACGAGGTTTCCACACACTTCAGCATTGATTTTGGACATTCTCCACATCCTTCAGGTTTCAGGGCTGTCGCTGGGCAATACAGACTTTCAGCTCCCTCCAAAGATTTTCAACTGGGTTCAGGTCTGGAGACTGGCTAGGCCACTCCAGGACCTTGAGATGCTTCTTACGGAGCCATTCCTTAGTTGCCCTGGCTGTGTGCTTCAGGTCGTTGTCATGCTAGAAGCCCCAGCCCACACCCATCTTCAGTGCCCTTACTGAGGGAAGGAGGTTGTTGGCAAAGATCTCCTGATACACGGACCCATCCATCCTCCCCTCAATACGGTGCAGTCGTCCTGTACCCTTTGCAGAAAGGCATCCACAAAGAATAATGTTTCCACCTCCATGCTTTATGGTAGAGATGGTGTTCTTGGGGTTGTACTCATCCTTCTACTTCCTCTAAACACATCGAGATGAGTTTAGACCAAAAAGCTCTATTTTTGTCTCATCAGACCACATGACCTTCTCCCATTCCTCTGGATCATCCAGATGGTCATCGGAAAACTTCAGACAGGCCTGGACATGCGCTGGCTTGACAGGAGGACCTTGCGTGCGCTGCAGGATTTTAATCCATGGTGGCGTAGTGTGTTACTAATGGTCTTCTTTGAGACTGTGGTGCAGGCCCAGGTTCAGGTTATTGACTAGGTCCTGCTGTGTAGTTCTGAGCGAACAGTTGGTGCCCTCTCACCAAGCTGCTTGGCTATTTTCCAGTAGTCCATCCCAGCGTGTGCAGGTCTACTTATCCCTGATGACCTTCCACAGCTCTCTGGTCTTGGCCATTGTGGAGAGGTTGGAGTTTGTTTGATTGAGTGTGTGGACAGGTGTGTTTTATACAGATAACGAGTTCAAACAGGTGCAGTTAACACAGGTAATGAGTGGAGAACAAGAGAGCTTCTTAAAGAAGAACTAACAGGCTGTGAGAGCCGAGGTACTTACTGGCTGTTAGGCAATCAAATACTTATGTCATGCAATAAAAATCAAATTCATTACTTAAAAATCACATAACGTGATTTTTTGCATTTTTGTTTTAGATTCTGTCGCTCACATTTGAAGAGAACCTGTGATAAAACTTAAAGACTTCTACATGCTTTGTAAGTGGGAAAACCTGCAAAATCAGCAGTGTTTTAAAGTCTTATGCAAATGCAAACATTGTATCTACCATTGTTCTTGCATGGAGTCGCCATCTCCTTTACTTTATTAACTGTAGTTTATAGATGCTCTCTTTTTGCATTTAAAGGAACGCTGGGCACAGCTCAGCAAGCTCCACTGTCTTGCTACCATGCTGTGGTAACGACCACTCATGCTTGGTTCCCAAAACTGGTGGAAACCAGAGTTCGAAGGCAGACAAACCGAACCAGTTCAAGAACAAGAGTTCCTTCTGTGAAAAAACATCAGAAGGGAATTGTTGACCTTCATTGGTCTTGTTTATCACTGGGTACACTTTCCAAATACCTGAAGGGGCCATGTTCTTCGATTCAAACAATTATAAGAGAGGATTAACAACCATCATGCTGTTCAGGAAGGAACAGTATGTGTCTTAGAGGGGAACATGTTTTGGGGAAAATCTGCACATCAACCCCAAACAAAGAGCAAAAGACCTGGTGAAGATGCTGGCCAAGTGTCATTGTCCACAGTGGAACAAATCATGTACCAACATGAGCTAAAAAGGTCACTCAGCAAGGAAGAAGCTACATAACAAAGCAACAAAAAAAAAACAGATTTAAAGACTCCTACCACTTGGAGAGAAAGACCTTATTTTTGGAGATATGTCCAATGATCTGATGAACCTAAAACTGACATGTTTGGTCATCATGTGTTGGTGTTTTTGCAGCAGGAGGAACTAGTGCGCATTACAAAATAAATGACATTGTGAGGAAAAGACAATATGTGGAAACATTGTAGCAACAACTCAAAGCATCGTCCAGGAAGCTAGATCTTAAGCACAGACGGGACAACAAGCTTGGCCTAAGGACAACAGTCGAAGCCATCACAAAGCTGCAAAAAAAAGAACAGAGCTGAAAAAGTGTGTTTTAGCAAGGTGGCAAACAAACCTGACTCCGTTCCACCATTTCTGGAACCAGGAATGGGCCAAAATTCCATCAAACTGTTGTGAGAAGCTTGAGGAAGGATACCCAAAGCATTCAAACAAGATCATATGATTTAAAATGCATTTCTACCAAATATAAAAGAGATGTGTGTAAACTTCTGACTTTGAAAAAAGGAATAAAAACAACCAACCTTCCTGTCTCGTCGTCCCAACATTGAGCAAATAGAAACTGACCTAAAACAGGAAAGGTTTAGTCAGAACACGTCCTTTTTTACAGTGTATGTAAACTTCTGGTTTTCACTGTAGGTTAAGTAGATGCGTTCTGAGTGACAGCAGAGAGCTGCAGTAGGAATGTGTCTGTTATTTTTTACCAGAAAGCAGAAGGAGGGTGATTATGATCTTGTGTCCGGCACTCGATACCAAGGAAATGGAGGTGTTTACGGCTGGGACCTGCGCAGGAAGCTCATCAGGTAACACCTGCTCAGCACAGTTTTTCTCCCAGTTTACTCTCCCCTTATTGGTAAGAGGCTGACATTAAGGTATTTCTTGCTCATTTCTCCCGCTTTCAGTCGAGGGGCCAACTTTTTGACTCAGGTGTTGTTGAGACCCGGTGCGTCAGACCTCACAGGAAGCTTCAGGTGAGTGGTGTGTGAGGCTTGCTGTGTCGTTGTCTTTTTAAATGTATGTGTACCAGAGTGTTTCTTCTCCTTTTTGTCTCGTATGCATCAGGTTATATAAGAAAAAAGTCTTGGAGAGTCTGGTGGAACGGTGTGTGTCCAAAGGCTACGTGTTTCAGATGGAGATGATCGTCCGAGCCAGACAGCTCAACTACACAATCGGAGAGGTGAAATTCAGACTTAGCTCTTTACTCGACTGTTTTTATAAGTTTTACTTATTTTATATAGAGATGAAAAGGTCTGATTACAAAATGTGTAATTTACTTTTAAAGAGTGAAAGTTTAAAGCTTCGTCCTCATCCTGACCTCAAAGATGTAGCTTTGAGCCCTCTGCACTCTAACAGGTTCCACATATAAGCTAACTTCACATCTTTGCTGTGAGCATTGCTTGGGGGATAAACAAAAACTAGATTTATTTTTATACCAAACCAGTTGTAGGTCTTAAACCACTGAACTTTAATACCAAACCTGAACAAACAGCATAGAGGATGGCACAGGTGACATGTGGGTGACTATACAGCATTCTGGGCTATTTTAACAGTTCCAGATTGAATGGTTGATGATATATTAATACAACAATCTGGGGAACCTTTTAATCTTTAATTTGAATCATTTGCCCAAAATAAAAGTCAGAAAAAGAAATGAGGATTTCTGCGTACGAAAGGTATAATACAAATCTTCTGATGTGTGTATCAGTTGTTTGTCCTGTTGGAACACACAGTTGTTTCCAGATTTCAACCTTCTAGCTAACTAGACATAGAGGTAGTCCTCCTTCTTCTTTATTCCATCCATTTTCTTCATTACTTCAGTACCTCTGGCATAAAACGTTGCCATGCCTGACAGGTGGTTCTTAGGGCTGAAAGCCTCACCATGAACCCTCCAGAAAGACATTGCCATTGTAGTCAAATAGCTCGGTCTGTGCTGTATCTGACCATTTAACAACTCCCAAGAACGCATTTGGGCCGCTGTAAATTTCAGTCAAGTTTAAAGGTGTCAGTTTTGGAGCAGGTGCTTCTTTCTAGGTTGGGACACTCTGTCAGTGATGATGTAAAATTGGTTTCAGTGTGGACAGTGAAAATGCTGTTTCAGCAGTTTTCAGGTCATGGCACGTTCCAGAATTCTGGCTCCCGAATTATTCCTTTATCTGATGACGACGGTATCGGTCTTATTAAAGACTTACGTAAAGTCAGGTCACTTGTACAGGAGTACAGTTTCCTGAACTAACAAGCTTAGAATTTGCTCTTAAAGACATGTTCAACTTGTGTAAATCTCATTCAGCTGTGTTAAAAATTCACTCATTCCTGTTCTGAGTATTGTGCTGTAAATAAATCCATTTTTTATGCTGCCAAGAAGAACCCACCAGCTGTACGGTCATGATCACAAACAGGAAGTTAACAGGACCTCTAAAACATTCAGCACCTCTTAGGAACGGGTTTAGGTAGATTTATGTATATGTTTAACATTGAGTAGTATTATATGTTGTATAAATGTTCCATCCTGGGAAAAGAATGGTTCCGATCAATCAAAGGTTTCTGACCACACCTGTAGTTACTGGGTATGCACACATCAATAAATGAAAGCACATTTATGTTTGTTTTGGAGAAAGTGAGCATTATATTTGCCTCAGATGTTTAATTCTAAAGGTGACAAGTGTTTAAAGACCAGCCAGCAGCAGATTTCTGAAAGCTGTCTTCAGCAGGAAATTAGGGAATTAATTGCTTTTTTTATATAAAGGTTTTCCTTAATCTCTACAGTCTCAAACAAAATCTCTGTCTCTCTCGCTCTCTTACCAAAACACAGGTGCCCATCTCCTTTGTCGACCGAGTTTACGGAGAGTCCAAACTTGGAGGGAATGAGATTGTTTCATTTGTGAAAGGACTGCTTACAATGTTCGCCACGACATGATCAGCGGTGTGCTCTCACTAGAAGGTTTCTTCAGGTTCCTGGAGTTATACAGTGACATGACGACAAACAAGAAAGCAGATATCTGACCGTGTTAGGCGTTTAATGCTAAACAGTGTCCTCTGTAGCCTTAAGGACATTGAAGGAAGACAAAGCTTTACATTCCCTTCATCCCTTTGAGTCTGTTTTGGTGTCTCACCATTCCCATGTCTGAATGTGTACGGAACCCTGCATTAACAGGTTCACAGATTGGGTGTTTGTATAAAATAAAGCGTTTATATTCCTGCCACTGTTTTGTTGTGGGAGTTTTTTTTGTTTTTAAACAGTGAAATGTCTTTACCTCAAAATCAGTATCTGACTCATAGACAGGCAAATACACTACGCACAAAAAGTTAGGGACATTTGGCTTTCGGTTGAAATTTCAGGATTAATCTAAAATGCACCAAAACTTTTACAGGAGAACTTAATGTGACAGTCTCTAAACCTTTGAATGTACAGGGGTTGGACAATGAAACTGAAACACCTGTCATTTTAGTGTGGGAGGTTTCATGGCTAAATTGGACCAGCCTGGTAGCCAGTCTTCATTGATTGCACCAGTAAGAGCAGAGTGTGAAGGTTCAATTAGCAGGGTAAGAGCACAGTTTTGCTCAAAATATTGAAATGCACACAACATTATGGGTGACATACCAGAGTTCAAAAGAGGACAAATTGTTGGTGCACGTCTTGCTGGCGCATCTGTGACCAAGACAGCAAGTCTTTGTGATGTATCAAGAGCCACGGTATCCAGGGTAATGTCAGCATACCACCAAGAAGGACGAACCACATCCAACAGGATTAACTGTGGACGCAAGAGGAAGCTGTCTGAAAGGGATGTTCGGGTGCTACCCGGATTGTATCCCAAAAACATAAAACCACGGCTGCCCAAATCACGCAGAATTAAATGTGCGCCTCAACTCTCCTGTTTCCACCAGAACTGTCCGTCGGGAGCTCCACAGGGTCAATATACACGGCCGGGCTGCTATAGCCAAACCTTTGGTCACTCATGCCAATGCCAAAACGTCGGTTTTCAATGGTGCAAGGAGCGCAAATCTTGGCTGTGGACAATGTGAAACATGTATTGTTCTCTGATGAGTCCACCTTACTGTTTTCCCCACATCCGGGAGAGTTTACGGTGGGGGAGAAGCCCCAAAGAAGCGTACCACCCAGACTGTTGCATGCCCAGAGTGAAGCATGGGGGTGGATCAGTCATGGTTTGGGCTGCCATATCATGGCATTCCCTGGCCCAATACTTGTGCTAGATGGCGCGTCACTGCCAAGGACTACCGAACCATTCTTGAGGACCATGTGCATCCAATGGTTCAAACATTGTATCCTGAAGGCGGTGCCGTGTATCAGGATGACAATGCACCAATACACACAGCAAGACTGGTGAAAGATTGGTTTGATGAACATGAAAGTGAAGTTGAACATCTCCCATGGCCTGCACAGTCACCAGATCTAAATATTATTGAGCCACTTTGGGGTGTTTTGGAGGAGCGAGTCAGGAAACGTTTTCCTCCACCAGTATCACGTAGTGACCTGGCCACTATCCTGCAAGAAGAATGGCTTAAAATCCCTCTGACCACTGTGCAGGACTTGTATATGTCATTCCCAAGACGAATTGACGCTGTATTGGCCGCAAAAGGAGGCCCTACACCATACTAACAAATTATTGTGGTCTAAAACCAGGTGTTTCAGTTTCATTGTCCAACCCCTGTACATGTCCAACTGTTCAATGTTTCAGTGCTGTTTGCAGAACTTGCTGTTCTCTAACAAGGAGCTTCACCAAGACCAAAACGCCACCTAACAACTGATCATTGTGAGGCTTCAAACAGGATCTTCTCAGACGGAAGTGGCCACTGAGCTTGGAGTGTCACAGTGTGTCATCAGCAGGTTGCAGTAGACACACAGAGGGACTGGAAGAGTCACAGAAAGGCACGGAAGTGGATGTCCTTTGGCCACATCCCAAATGGATGACCGTTTCACTGTGGAACCGGATGATGACTCCCACTCAACTCCAGGCACATTTAAGGGAGATGAGAGGACCCAGGTGTTGCGTCAGATCATTAGAAACTGTTTACATCAGTGTGGTCTATGTGATGGACAACTTGCAAGGGTGCCTGAACACACCACCAGGAACAGGGATCATCGTCTTGTATGGGCCATGGAGCATTATGCTGGACGCGGGACCAGTGGGCTTCAGGGCTGTTCTCTGATGAAAGTAGACTCATGCTGAGCAGTGATAATGGACACTAACAATGTTGGAGAGCATTACGCCTCAGCTGTTGTCATCAGACAAAATTTGGTGGTGGTGGTGTCACAGTGTGGGTAGGTGTGTCTAGTCCATACAGAACTGACCTACACTTTACGAATGGATAAAGTGACAAGCCCATACTACCTGAATAACATCATTAAACCAGTCATTGTGTCCCTGCTGGAACAACACGACCTAATTTCATCTTCATGGACAACAATGCTCCAGCTCATGACGTCGCATCATTAGGGAACGGCTGGTGGAGACTGGGGTTCCTCGAATGGAGGGGCCTGCACTTTCTCCAGACTTGAATCCCATAGAGAATGTATGGGATCAGCTGAGTCACCATCTAGAGGCTCATAACTCTGTACCCCAGAACCTCAATAACCTGAGGGCCACCTTTCAAGAACAGTGGGATCCCGTGTCTCAGCCGACCATGAATGGACTCGTGAACAGCATGAGATGACATCTCAGTTGATGCTCAGTTACAGCTTAGAAAGTTGAATAGAAAGAAAAAGTGCACCAGCAACAGGGAGAGGATTGTTAAGCAACATTAATACAAGAAGCTTCACAAGGGGTTAACTGAGGTTGGAGTCAGTGCATCAATATCACTACACACATGAATCCTACACATGGGCTACAAGCATCTTACCAGGGCAAATGAGTAAAATTACTGGGCTGTTTCTCAGTGGTCCAAAGATCTCTTTTCAGATGAAAGTAAAGTTTGCATTTCATTTGGAAATCAAGGTCCCAGAGTCTGAAGGAGGAGTGGAGATGCACAGAATACACTTTGCTTGAAGACCAGTGTAAAGTTTCCACAGTCTGTGATGACTGGGGTGCCATGTCATCCGCTGGTGCTGGTCCACTGTGTTTGCTGAAGTCCACAGTCAATGCAGCCATCTACCAGGGAATTCTAGAGCACTTCATGCTTCCCTCTGCTGACAAGCTTTGTGGAGGACTATCCAGATTGTTTTCAGAGCAAAGTTTAACAGCCAGCATTTGTAATGGTATGGGGGTGTGTTAGTGTCCATGGCATAGGTAACTTGCACGTCTGTGGGGGCACCGTTAATGCTGAAAGGTGCATGCAGGGTCTGGAGCAACATATGCTGCCATCCAAGCATCGTCTTTTTCAGAGATATCCCTGCTTATTTCAGCAAGACAATGCCAAGCCATATTCTGCATGTGTTCCAAAAGAGTGCAGGTACTAGACTGGCCTGCCTGCACTGAATATTGAATATTTAGTTTCTGAAGTGAATGGCAAAAAAATGTAGAGTTTTTTTCACAATATTCAAATTTTTTTGATGTACCTGTACCCGTCTGTCCATCCAGCTATCTGTTTCCCCATTGTCCATCCATCTGCCTATTCATTAATCCGACTTTACACTCATCAATTTGTCCATCCATCATTCATCCATCTACTCTCTCATGCATCCATCCTGTCCATCCATTCATTTGTCGATAATCATTCAATCATTTGAGCAAAATTGTCAAATAAATTTAAATATGTAATTGTTTAAACAAAACTAATAAATACACTGATTGAATAAAATGTCCTTATGTAAATATGCGAATTAAGAAAATACATAACTATTAACAATTAATTAAACCTCATGTTTTTATTTCGGTATTTAATTATTTCACATTTTCTATGGTAAAATCCATAATGACAAGGTAACTTGTCGAACCCTAACATTTGATCAGTTAACCTACAGTATTAGCTGCGCCCTCTGACTTTGATAAGGGGGGCTGACGGATTATGTATCTAATCAATTATTGAAACATTGCAATAGTTCTAGATGTATTTCGTGTATGCATTCCTAATTTGATTTAAAAGGTCCCAGAAATATTTGTCAGCACACGTCTTTGTTGAATTATGGCCCTCCGTCAGTAAAGCGTTTTATCATCATCAACCAGAGGTACAGAAAGTAGTCCCAGCCTCCACTAATTGGGAAGTTAGTTAGCGCAACTACAGCGCCATCTAGTGTTGTTCCAGCGTCGACCTACGTGCTGAGGCACTGTGTACATCCGACTCTCCGCAGGGAGGGGAGTCGGGTATACATAGAAGGACGCCCGCTGTCGGAGAGTTCAGGTAACTGCTGCACCGGTTGTTTACCCCAATGAGTCCAGAACAGACGCAAAAAAACAGCCATGAAGGAAGGACGGGGGGTGGTTTTTAGCGGACTTTTGTTTAATTAAGTAAACCGATTGACAAACCAATCAGGAGTTTTAATGAGATGAGCTTGGGAGGACCTTACAATGAGATAGTTTATGCTAATAAGGCAGATGTCACTTCCGCTTCTTTTATTTGCGCCATTTTGGATTGGGCAGTTTGCGGGCTGCCTGTGTATTGTCTGTCAGAAGATAATGGGCAAAGCATTTCTTACTACCGGGGAAGTATAGGCACAGTTGAAGGAGGATTTAGATTTCAGGAGTAAAGTAGCTGAGATGTGTCCGTCCTCAGCGCTCCGGGGAACGGCCCTATTAGTTGTCCGGTGAAGCTCGGAGCGCTCTCCGTTTCCGCTCTCTGAACAGAGGGGAGAGGATAACCGCTGTTGGGAAGGGACCGTCGGGCTTGGGAGGTAGAGCGACGGCCGGTGTTCCTCCTCGGGTACCTGGCAGAGTACTGCTGCGCAAGTGAGGTGTAAAGACACGGCCTCAGTCAGTCCGAGGCGGCACGGTTCGCTCAGACGGGAGTTCTGGATGTGAAAGCAGGTAAACCTGGGTGTCATAATGCCGGGGGAGCACCCTCAGATAGCTGGCCGTTAACCGTGCCCTACCTGCGGGGATGTGATGTGAAGGGTTTCGGTGGGACCCTGGTTCTCCGTGTTGGGAGGCTCATCATAACTCGCAGATCTGGTTTGTAACAGATTAGACATGTTGTAGCAAGACAATGATGGTGGAGAACAATTAGTTTTAAACAGCTCATGTTGTTGGGAGCTAGCTTAGCATGCTAGCTGAGCGCGGAGTGCCCCTATTCTTTGTCAGCTGCTGCAGCTCCCTGCCAAAACTGCCCCTCTCGCTCTTACCAGATGTTTGTTTTTCTAACAAATAAGACTAAAGGGACTGTGGCTGTATTGGTGTAAACAGTGTTTTATTTTAAACACCTCATCTAATATTGATTATAATGTTGTGATGCCTGTTTGCCCCCCCAGATGTGATCAGAGTTCAGCCAGGTGACATCAGGGCTGTACTCACTCCAGGTGTTTGATGGGGGAGCATGGTCGCTGTTTTAACATGAACCCAGAGACAAACCCACACCTTTATCAGAATTCATCAGACAGGTGTGCAGCCATGTGGTAAAACACAATCTCATATTTCAGAGGATCTTCTGAGAAGTGCTTCTCCCTTCCCTAATTAAGCATTTAGACATTGAGAAAGTGTAAACATGATATATCTGGTGATCACATCCTGGTTGTTTAATGCATTGAAGGGCTCTGTTTCTTTCCTTGTAGCTCCTCTGCAGAACGGGAAGCCTGTTTTCGTCCAGCAGTCTCCTCTTGTGTTTCCTCCCTGTCCTCTTCCTTCTCTCTCTTCCTCCCTTCTCTCCTACTCATCCTCTCCTTGCCCCCCTTCCCCTCATCTATTGCCCCTTCTTTTTCTCACCCATTTCCATTTTCTTACTCCACCCTCTCTTTCCTTTCCGCAAGTCTGCCTGACCTCCCTGCCTCACCCGTTCCCCCTCCCTCCGCTTTTCCTCTCATCTCTCCCCTTGCAATCCTTCCACACCCGCCCGCTTACTCCTCCTCCTCCTCTTCATCCTCTCTCACACTCACCCTCCCCCTTTCCCTGTCTCTCCCTCTCACTCCTTCTGTCCCTCCTCTTCCTCCTATCCAACATCTCTCCCTCCCCTCCCCCCTCTGCTGCAGACATATTGTAGGGGCTGCTGCTTACTCAATAGGAGGCGCCATTCTGTGATGGTATTGCGAGGAAGGGAGAAAAAGGGGCCAGGCAGAGTAGAGTATAGGGAGGCTTACATAATGGGAGTCCTCTGCAGCGCCATCTAACATCTAAGGGAGGGATGAAGGATAAAAAAAGGCCGGATGGGGAAGTGGGTAGAGTTCTGTGTCTTGCACGTCCAATGCCTTGGGTCCCTCACCTCCCTTTCTCTGCACAAGATGAAACAAGCTGATGTGTTCACTGCAGTTGTTTGGCATCATGTTGATTTGTCATTGTGAACTAGTGACCTTTGACCCTTGCACACAGAAACATTTGATCTGAAAAGAGGACCTAATGGCTGGACAAGTGAACAAAAAAAAACACGGACTGTGTTTTACTGACTATCTGAATGAGATATTAGTAGTTATTATAAATAGGAGGATGTTGGTCTTTTCTAGTGTGACTGCTAAAAGTAGTTAACTTAAGTTGAAAGTAGAGACTCATCAAATAGAGCGTTGACCTGCTGATACTGACTGTAGCAGATTTCTTTGTGGATTTTCACAAAAACGGCTCAAGGTTAATGGTCCGGGTTATGGGACAGAGGCCTCTATAAAATAAAACACAAATAAAAAAGAATATTACCATTCGCCATTACTCCTTCTCAAAGCAGATAATAGCTTGCTCTATTTTTTTTCCTTTGTTGCACACTGTAAAACATGAAAGTATACTACATTACATGATATTTGGTTATTTCTGGAAGATGCATTAATAACGAGCAGGTTGGCTGGCTCAACTTAATATTTAGGAGGGAAATGCTTTGATTCAGTGTTATGTGTTAGATTGTTGCATCATTAGTTTTACAGGAGCCTTCTGAAACATGGACGTCGTTGGGACATTTCTGTGAAGTCACCTGATCAGCATGTTATCTGGCCATCAATAAGCCAGACATTCATCTCAGTTGCATCTTTCTGTAGTTAGTTCAGCTACAAACCTTTTATAAGCTCACCTGTGTAGTTTAACAGACACAAAATCAGAGAGGAACCTTTAATGCGTCCCAGGACAGGCTGTATTCGGACCGCCAAACCAAAGCAGACACAAGGATCCCATCTTCTAAAGCTGGTCTGAAGAAAACTGTCCTCAGTGCAACTTGAGGGTGTTCAGACCTCTATCTAGCCCTGTCTGCACATGATAGGGTCAGTCCAGACACTACTGGATCACTCTGTACACGTGTGCCAGGTTTGAACGGGGCCTTTGCAGTACTTGGAGTATGTGTTACTGACAAGAAAAACAACGTCGGAGTTTTCACGTTGCTTCCGGTAGGAAAGGAGACCTCAGCAGATAATAAACTACGTAAAGGAGGATCCGTATTTGTTTACGTTCTATAAAACAAATTCAATGTTTAAGTGATTTATACTCTTCTCAGTAATAATTATCGGTATTTCAAACCCTTCTATTGCTGAACAACCTTTCATATCTTTCTACTGTTATTTTGCTGAAGTATCTTTGAAGATGAGTCTTTGAGGTTGGAAGGCCTCATTGCCATCACCCTAATCTTTAGCTGCCTCCACAGATCCTTTATTAGATCGAAGTCAGGACTCTGGCTTGGCCCCTCTAAAAAGGTAACATTACTTCCAGTAAGTAGAAACATGTTTGTAAAATGAAGACGCCTTTAAACCCAAATGTGCCATGGCTGAATAATTGGGACCAGAGCTGATATGGTGCTATGTGCGTGAGAGAATAGAGCGTTACGGAGCTCTGTACTGAAACACAAATTCAGTTTGTCAATGCAGATAAAATCATAACAGAGGTGACATTTTGAACCGTTTTTAGCCTTTTGTACTGCTGTTTAAAACTAAAACTGCACAATATATCGTCATCGCTGTATCAGTGCATGCGATATTTTCTCAACGGACCGTTTGGAGTGCAGTAATTGTTAGCTAATATATTTCGAGTGTAATGAACTTTAATTTTTCATGCTTATGTAATATTTAGCCAGTTGGACAGAGTCTCACAGCAGCAGATGCTGAAAGTCACAGACTGATGGAAGCACAGATGAGAAGGAGAGGAAGGAATAAAATCGTCATCTCTCGCCACTGATCTAACTATCGCAGTATTGTCTAATATTTTGCAGCCATATTAAACTCAGCTAGCACGTTGACACAGTTAGCATTACTAACTGTGAAAAGTCTTCTCCATCCTTTTATTCCCTTTAGTTGACCCTTACTTTCACTGACATTTCCAAATGACCTCCGACATTCCTAATCAGACTTCACCTGCAGCAGATACTTACATTTTTTTTTTTTTTAATTTATTTCTTTATTTTTTGACAGTAGGCAGACAGGAAAGAGGGAGAGGGGGAGACATTCGGCAAATGTCGCCGGGTCCGGGACTTGAACCCGGGACAGCCGCTTCGAGGACTGTAGCTTCTGCATATGGTCACGCACTTAACCCCTACACCATCAGCGCCGCGCCAGATACTTGGATTTTGTTTAAAGGATAAAGTGAAAGCTTTTTTCTCTGTGTTCAGCTTCCTGGTTTCTACTTGCGTCTGAAGGAGTCCAGCCAGCCTGTCAGTGTGGACCATATCAGGGGATTCAGTTCACACATGCATCACGTAACCCTCAAATGACACGGGCCACAAAAGTTTGTCTGGGAGATTCCTGTGTTTGGTTGGTAGCTTGTTAGAAATGACGGATACGGCTGCTAAATGACTGGATTGGTGCGTAGAGATAATGGTGGTCTTTCACTGTGTCTAGGGGACACAGATCAGCAGAGACCAGTGTGGTACTGGAGGCCACGTCTACGCACAGTAAACGTTCCAGGAATTGATGAAACCATTAGTTTGACATGTTAATGTTCTACTGTATCTGTTGTTGACTTTACTGAGGAGCTTGCTGGACAGTAGCTGAAAGAATATCCGATTAAATGTTTGGGATATTTCTGATCACAGATGCCACTCCTGGTAACATGACAGTACAGTTCATGTCTTAAAACAGGTCACCTTAGTACAACAGAATATTGTTTTATGTCTTTGGTAAAACAGTTTTAATGCAATAAAGTTCTCACACCAGGCGTTTTAACAGAGGATATTGTGTGGTAATAAGAGAAGTTAGTTTGATCAGTCAGCGTAGAAGTCTTGTCTGTTTGAAGCTGGCGTTAAATAAGTCTTGGTGAGTTTTTAATTGTGACTGCATGACTTTATGCCGCTATTCAGTTCTGATTCATTTTACTCTATAAAGAGGTGTGAACACATTCGTTGGCATCTCTGGTAAAGCTGTGTTAAAAACCTTAAAGCAAATGTTTTATTTTAGCATCATAATCTCATACTGAAGATTGAGAAACATCCAATTGTCAATGTGCTTTTATTCAGTAGAAAAATATTATTCTTAAATTCTTTGTACAACCTCCTTTGCCATGGCAACACTACGTCTTCTCATACGGCTGTTGAAGAACGATGATTTGTATTGATTTGGCTATAGTTTTAGATAGGGGTGCACCGATTGGAGGTTTCTGGCCGATCATCGATTACTGGTCTTTAAAAAGCCTGACCTGCCAATTGGAATTTTGGCTGATGCTGATTAACTTTTATAACTGACACTGTCGGGTATCATAACCTTCAATATTTCAATCTTATGTTGTCAACAGTTGTGAACTGCACGTGTGCAGACGTGGCCGGGTCTGTCAGTCAGCCCTCTCTCACAGCAGAGCAGTGAGACCTTTACGGAGCTAGATAACATCGGTGGATAAGATCGGTTTCACATGAAAGTCTCAGCCAATCACCCAAAATTAAGGAAATCTGGGTAGATCAATTGGCTGGCTGATCAAACGGTGCACCCGTAGTTTTAGATTATCAATTTACGGCTTTTCATTGTACTGGCAGAGGCCACCACATTTTTTTAAAAACCGCCTGGCTGCATTCAAACAAGTTTTCCTGAGCCTTTGGAAGAGAAACGGGCCCACTGCATCACAGATCCTCACCATGACTACCAGTGGACACGTTCATCCTTTGTTTCACACCAAACCCACCTCGAGTGTTTGTTTCTGACCAAACCGAACGGGTCTACTCAAAGTCCTAGTAAAGTTTTGCGAACTCCACATGTTTACATTTGTAATGGTAGGACAGAAAAGGCCATCTCATGACATGCCTCCCAGAACTGGTTGGTATGTAGTAGAACTGGGTGATATGGACCAAAGATAATCCCAGTATTTTTTCTGTATTGAACGATTTTGGTATTTTTCATGATACAGTTTCAAATTAACAATCCAACATCGAAGATAGCATCTATTTCAATACAAACTGGAAGAACAAATTAAAAAAAAACATTATTAATAACTAATTATATTTATTTTGAAAACTGGTCAGGAACTAAACATAATTCCCTTTAAACATTGAGGGGCATTAGGGATAAGAGGTTATAAGGTAAAGAAATGAAGATGAAATACCCAGTAATATATGAACCTACAAACCCAACTAGCATCACTGCTTAAGAGGGCCAGTATGTTCCAGTACAAGCATAAAATAATGAAAAATGTTGCAATCTCTTCTGTCTTGTAAAAATGCTTCAAGAGAAATGGTGTTCACTTATCCTGTCTGATAGGCCTCATGTACCGTCTGACTTACTGAATTTAAAGCCCATCTTTGACATTGATATCGTCATTTTCCATTCCTTGTTTAGTTGCTCACCATTAGGATGTAGACGGCGTATAATGGTTGACCCAAAGATGTCACTCCTTGCTGCAGTTCCCGAACAGTGAGCTTCGGCGTTTTTGTTTTTCCACCCCTTACCCTCCTGCTCCATGTCGGTTGTGGCAAGATGGGTCCTGATTCAGCCTAGCAGCCAGTGGGTATTAGGAATAGGCATGTGTCACATCATATTTATACCCCAGAGACACAGAAAGTCATGGATTGCTAATTAAAAGTTCCCAGTAACTCTGAACCTTGTAAAAAAAATGCTTAAGTTACTTTTATTTCAAAAGGATTGTTGAATTGTGCCACTGGTGATTATGTTTAAACAATTAGTTCCTAACCAGTGATACTTTATGTTTATTTACCAACCAGCTAAACAAATACAGGAAACGTTTAGCTTTTTCCAAAAATGTTCAGTGTGGGGTTATACTACTGCTATAAAACCTAACTTTAATGCCTTTTATGTGTCTTTATCACGGCTGCCACTAAATATGATGGCATCTGTACTTCAGTAGTGCTCAGAAATCCTGAGTCTTTCCACATTTCTTTAACTTTGCTTAGAAGGAGCTAAAGATTAGTGTAACGTTTGGGTTTGTACACAGGATGATATTTTATTTCTGTCACAATAAGTATTTCACTTTATACAGTTTGCATGCTTCTCTCTGACATGTAGAATCTGAAAAATGAAGAAATTGAACAAAATAAGCATTAAACCTTTTCTCTGGCAAATGTTGGTGAAGTAGTAGATGAAGGTGACGACCCAGAGAGATGCATCATCCTGCAGTTCATCCAACTGCTGCATGCCAAATCTTTTGCTTACAGACCTATTTTATGTCTGGTCATTTTCTTTTATTTATCAAAAAACTTTAAATGGGTTGTACATTTAGAACTGGTCACAAGCAGCAGAATTTTCAATTTTTAATAGTTTTTTTTTATTTTTTTTTTATTTTTTTTTTAGCTAAGTTGTCTTTTTGTTGGCAAAACACTCAGATTTACCAGCCTTAATAACGGAGTCAGTGGGGAGTGACTTAATAATGAAATATTATCTGGCAAAAGAATTCATCTGAAAATACCTCTGAACAAATGTTTAGAGAAAAAAAACATCTGCGATTAACCCAACAAACCATTGCACCGGAGCGAAAGAACATCTGGTTTAAGAGAGACTCTACAGTCTCACATGTGTGATTAACAAACAGGACATTGGTCGTTCCGAGTTGCATTTGATTAATGAAACCATAAATTCATAAATATCAGATTTGTTGGTCACATCTATTACAACATCTTCACGACTCTTTCTATAGGACTTGTCTAAAAGATGCAGTCAGAAAAGTCGAGGTTAAAACAAACTAATAGCTTTGTGATGAGTACATGGAACTGGAATAGACTGGAAAGTTTGCAGACCCCAGCTTCAAATCAAGTTTGCCTCATGAACCCAGCAAGCTCAGGCGTTGTGTGGGAAAAAAGACGACTCGTGTCCATTATCTGCCAGACCTCCATGCATCCTGACTGGTTGTTAGCCTGAACTCTTGCAGTTCCTTGTGATCTAATTCACAAGATACACGTAAAGTCCAGGATGCTGGTTTAGGCTTTTCAGTATCACAAAGCAGGTCACTTCTCGCAGTGGTTGGTCGCCATGGTAACTGATGCTATAGCGTACCCTGCTCATGCTGTTATTTAATGTTTCTGGCGTTACCATAGGCAGGGCATAGTGCATTTAAAACGGATTGTGTGTAAGAGGTTAGGACTGAAAATTTGGCTCGTGTCCTAAAAACATCTGGAGCATCTTAATTCAATGAATTTTGTTTTTTTATTGGTCGGCTTCCCTTCTTGCTTCTTCTTTGTAATTGGTCCATTTTATTCCAAATCCTCCTGGTTGACATGGAGATTTAAAAAGCGTCTGGTTTAGTTAAACACAGCAAACATCCGATTGCTAAAAGGTTATCAAATGTGTTGGTAAATGCTGCACATGAGAGAGGACGTTTCAGGGGAACTTTGCCTAATCCAAATTCACTTGTTACATCAGACTAGATTGAACCGTACATTTAATAATGACGTGTTTGTGTTTTGTCCCTCTGTCTATACAGGCAGAATGTTCCAGCTCCCAGTCAATAACCTCACCAGTCTACGGAAAGCCAGGAAAAATGTCAAGAAGGTCCTGGGAGACATTGGCCTGGAGTTCTGCAGAGATCACCTACAGGTGATCATGCTAGGAGTAAAGACTTTTACTGTGATGGGGTGCTGTGTTATCCTTTCTTCCTTCTGGGCTGTATCTACAGATTGCAATGGTCCTTTTTGGACTAGCATTCATAACATGGTATTTAGAGTGTTATGCATTGTAGCAGTGGAGATTTCTATGCATTAAGTAAAGCTTCTGTTGCAGAGCTCCTGGCACTGCAGCAGGAATTAAGATTATGTCTCCTCATTTAAATCTATAAACCAGCCTCCTGAAGTGTAGCACATACTGCATTGTGATCAGCCAAGACGACTGTGTATTCCCATTCTCATTATGTTTCACTTGATACGTGAAAAAAGATGCTGTTTGCATTTGAAGGCAGAAATCATAGATTATTCTTCATCAGCTTTAGATTTCGTTAAAGTTGGAGGAACTATATGTTATTATGTTTTTGTTTTCATTTTGTCACATAACTAAAAAACGTGACTAAACCTGACGAACTCAAATTAGTGTGAAGTGGAAGGGTTTTCAACATGTCCAAAAATAACTCTAAAAGGGGTGGCAGCCATTTCTATTTAGGCCCTGATGCTCTGATGGCACTAAATAAAACCCACTGCAACCAACTGCCTTCACAAGTCACTTAGTTAATACAGTCCAACCATGCGTACTATCCAGCTGTTCTTTAAAGGCCTCAGAGGTTTGATGCAGAATAACAACAAAGATGGAAAAACTGGAGCAAAATACAGTTGTAGAGACTTTTTCAGACTTTTGGTTGGAGTTTATGGGGAAAATGGAGATAAATAAAGGGCAATCCCAGTAAGAAAAACCTTTTTAGAGCCTGAAAATAATTTGAGACTGGGGTGGAGGTTCATCTTCCAGCAGGAGCGTAACCTTAAATGCGCAACCAGAACCATGATGGGCCGATTCAGATCTAAGCAGATTCATGTTAGAATAGTCCAGAGTGAAATACTGAGAATCTGTGGCAAGACTTGAAAATTAGTGTTTGCTGTTGGTACCTTGATTAATCTGGACTGATCTTTTGCTAATTTATGAAGTTAAGAAGTACGTAGATGTGTAAAAACTTGCAGCAAAAGTTCTATAAAGTATTGAATCGGGAATAGAATATTAGGCAGATTATTATTTGTAAGAGATTTTATTTGTAAAAGGATTCGAAAAACCACGTATCATTTTCCTTTTACATAATTATTCTGTTAAAGCGTTGGCAGCAGAAACCATTACAGTAAGTACAGCTGCAAGGCACTGCACATGCTCAGTGCTCCTAATGTGGGTCAGACTGTAGCCATTCTTTTCACTCGCTCTAACATGGCAATTACACGTGACAATTAAATGAATCTTTAAATCAACCCTAAAAATTCATTTAATCAGTAAAAACTGACAAGCTATTTTCTATATTAATAAAGTACGGTAACATGTATTTCTAAAGAATGGCAAACTGTGTAAAGTATAGGGAAATGTAAAATGAATATTGTGACTGAAAACTTAGCATAATCTGGTATTGTAATAAATCCTGTTATGAATTATTTTTAACAGTCACTGTCCTTGTTTTGCAAACAGCTTCCTCCTTTCTGATTCCATGCTTGTAATTCAGTTCAAAAGTACTTTATTAGCTTGTTGAGCTTTTTTAACTCCCTGGCTCTGATGCTGCTGCCTTGACGCTGGGATCCAGACCTGAACGATTTCAAGAAAATATTCAGTTGCCTTTTCTTTTTCTTTTTTTTTTTACCGAAAACTGTAATAATTTTATCAGTTATGATTAATCCTTATTTTCAAAATACTTATTTGAGCATACAGCAGCTCAGCCACTACAGAAATACTCCTGGTGTTGGGGGGTTAAGGGGAGATGGAGTCCATTCATCGGACCCAAACGTATTATAGATATACAGAACACTAGAAATATTATATCCAACAAATCGTTGCATCCAAGCAGTGATGTGTGATAGCTATTGTGATTCGATGTGCAAAGCTACCATGATCATGTATTATTCTGTCTCTTATTCGTTAGGACTTTAAAGATTTTAACCCCCCTGAGGTGTATATTAAGCACACAACCTGGGAAGATGTGTGCATGTGGGAACCATCCCATACCAAAGTCCAGGTGGGTGAAACATGCAGATGGAACAGACGTTTTTGCTGTACGTTGTGGCTATGCTGTTATTTTCTATTTTCTCTGTTAAATTAACTTGATTTTTTTCTCATCTGTGTCTCCAGGACTACAGATCAAAGCCTTTCTGCTGCTCTGGCTGCTTATTTTCATCCAAGTATTTCTCAGCATACAAGAGCCACTTCCGCAACGTCCACAGCGAGGACTTCGAGAACAACATTCTGCTCAACTGCCCCTACTGCACTTTCAACGGCAACAAAAAGACTCTGGAAACACACATTAAACTCTTCCACATTCCTAATAACAGCGTGCGGCAGGGGCCCGGTGGCATGGTGGCGGGAGCGGGTGGGATCATGATGAAGGACGGTTTCCTGAAGAGGACAGGGGACAATGTGGAACAGGCGGTTTACTACTGCAAGAAGTGCACCTACAGGGACCCTTTATACAATGTTGTGCGAAAGCACATCTACCGGGAACACTTTCAACAAGTGGCCCATCCTTACATCGTAAAACCAGGAGAGAAAGCAAACAGTCACAATGGCGGCTCGGCAGAGAGTAATAACACACACAGTGTTAACAGCAACCAAATCCACTGCAAGAAGTGTCTCTTTGTTCCCCGGACCTATGAGGCGCTGGTCCAGCACGTCATCGAGGACCATGAGAGGATTGGCTATCAGGTCACTGCCATGATTGGCCACACCAGTGTGATCGTCCCCCGACCCAAACCGATTGTTATGTTCCCTCCCAAAGCTCAAGGAGACAAGACCATCATCGGGATGGGTCCAAAGGGAGCAGTGATGGCCACTCCAAGGTCACCTGCTTCACAGCAGCTGAGTCGAGCTGCCGCTGCTGCAGCTGCTGCTGCTGCAGCAGCTGCATCAAAGGTTGGCTTTAACTCCCATAGTTTTCTAGCTGGATTAAAACACGATCCTCTAGGGTTAAAGGCTGGGAGCACTCAGCCGTTCTCTCTGGGTAACCACCAAGTTAGGGCAACCCTGCCAGGGAATGCCCAGGTATCTGTGCCACTGCAGTCACACGCAGCAAAGCAGCTCATCTCTGCTAGTAACCTGCGGAGCCCGCTGGTGGCCGGTGCTTCTTCCTCACTCAAATCCAGCTCTCTGGGTTCGCGTGTTCAGGCAGCTGCCACCACGGTAGCCTCTGTCACAGCAAAGAAAGGTGGCTCCTCTGTTCTCGGCACATCCTACACCCAGAAGTGGAAAATCTGTACCATCTGCAACGAGCTGTTCCCAGAGAACGTCTACAGCTCTCACTTTGAGAAAGAGCACAAAGCGGAGAAGGTGCCTGCCGTGGCAAACTACATCATGAAGATTCACAACTTCACCAGCAAGTGTCTGTACTGCAACCGCTATCTCCCCAGTGACACTCTGTTAAACCACATGCTGATCCATGGTCTCTCCTGCCCATACTGCCGGGCAACCTTCAATGACGTGGAGAAGATGGTTGCCCACATGCGGCTGTCGCACCCGGAGGAGAGGGTCGGCCCTCGCACAGACTCTCCCCTGACCTTTGACCTCACTCTGCAGCAGGGAAACCCCAAAAATGTTCAGTTGATTGTCACTACATACAACATGAGAGATGCCCCTGAAGAGTCTGTGGCATTCCACGCTCAGAACAGTACCTCCTCTATCTCATCAACTCTGTCTGCTTCTCTATTATCAGGCAAGAGGTTGATGCCTCAGCAGCCACCCAAAACACCATCAGGGCTGCCTGATGTTCCTCCAGTCAAGACTGCCCCACAAGCGTCTGTGCCCTACAAGAGAGATGTCGGAAAGACTCTGTGTCCTCTCTGCTTTTCCATCCTCAAGGGTCCAATCTCAGATTCCTTGGCCCACCATCTGAGAGAGAGGCACCAGGTGATTCAGACCGTTCATCCTGTTGAAAAGAAGCTGACTTATAAGTGTATTCACTGCTTAGGGGTTTATACAAGTAACATGACTGCGTCTACCATTACTCTCCACTTGGTACACTGTCGAGGAGTGGGGAAGTCACAGAATGGACAGGACAGCCGGGTCACTCATTCTCGGGTCAGCCAGTCTCAGAGCAGCGCCCTCAAACGGCCCAGCTTCGACAGCTCTGACACCAGCGCACCAAAGCGAAGGAGGCCGGGACCTCCCGGAGAAAGGGCCCACCCTCGGGATATAAATGGTCCGTCTGATTTTGAAGAAGATCCAGATGACCCTGTAGTTCTGGCTCTTGATCCCAAAGGTCAGGAAAACAAGTCGTATGAGGCCAGGAAGGCTTTCCTGACGCAATATTTCAATCGGGCGCCATATCCCACCCAGCGAGAGGTGGACAAGCTGGCGTCTAGCCTTTGGCTGTGGAAATCTGACATCTCCGGCCACTTTGTCAATACAAGGAGAAAATGCATACAGGAGTGTGAAAGCCAGCGGCCCAGTGTGTTGCTGGGATTCAGCATGCACGACCTCAGCAAACTTAATCACGAATTGGAATTTGACAAGGAGGGCACATACGAAGGCGGACACGGCAAACGGCGGACTTCCAGGACACGTATGGGGGTATCAGAACACGCTCTCCAGAGACACAGGGAACTCATGGCTGCTAATGGTGGAGTTAAGCAGCTACAAGAGGACAAGTCGGCAGAGAACAAGGAAGGGACAAACACAGCGCTGCCTGTTCCCAAAGCAAATACTGTCAGCAGAGACCAAACCAAGACAATCAGCAGCACCTTACCACAGAAAATGCCTCTAGACCTCTCTGAGCCCATTTCCATTGACTCTGATAGTGATGAGGAAGAGCAGCAGAGGGATGACGAGGAAGCAGTGGAAGCGACACATATCCATGGCAACCAGCCGCTCACTGGAGCTAAAGAGAGACTGGAGCCAAGGACAGACATCAAGATGGTTTCAGATCTGGATGACATGTCGGATGATGATGACGAAGATGATGATGATGACGATGATGATGATGATGATGAGGAAGGGGCACATGTGGAGAATGGTTTTGGCACCACTGAGAGCTCAGGAAGAGACACTCTACCCATCATCATCCCAAAGTTTGTCCCTTCATCCGCAAGAAGCCAGCGAGACGGAGCCCAGCTGGGCACACAGCAATCCTGACTGCATCAGGATGTGATCACACCGATAAATCTGCCTCACCTGAACTGAAAGACAGCTACACTGGCTGACAGGTAAAGCAGATGAGTCGACTCAAAAAAAGCCATCCATTGATGTTAGAAAGCAGGACTCAGCTAGCGTCTAAAAGCTACAGGGGCGATGCAAAGACGGTTAAGTTACACCAAACAAAAATGGAAAAAAAGTTTTGCCTTCTATATTCTGTATTACTTTGAGATAAGAAGTTATTAACACTGATTTAGCCACTGAGCTTCTCAGTATACCTGAAGCGTTGTTTTGAGGTAAATCCTTTTAAATTAACTGATATAATCCACCATTTTTCATATAGGTATACTAAGACAGGGAGTGTACATTTGTACAGTCTTTTAAACATGTTGCTGTACATGTATCCTTAAATATTTGCTATCACCCGTGTTTAAGGTAGCCTCATATGTTCTCCATTGCTATGCTTAAAAATAGGTGTTGCTTTTGTGGATTGGTATTTTTATGTTTATTTTTTAACAAAATTAGTTTTTTTGCAAAATAAATATATATAAATGAACTGAACATTTGTTTTCCTCTTAAGTAGATTTTATTTTTTTATTTACATTTTTTTTGCAGACAGCAACATCGCTCTGTTTTTCTGTTGGCATAAAGCATCTTTTCACCCATTTTTGGTGCCTGATGCTTATCAGCTTTGACTATACTGTGCTTGTTTCTGTTTTCACCGTAACAAGTTGACCCACAAGACGGGACAGTAACCAGGATCCTGGCAAGGAAGCTTTTTGTTTTGCTTCCAGAAGACAGAATTGTGTTCACCATGTGTTCTCTGAATTGTGTGTACATGTTTTTTTTATTATTATTATTTTATTTTTCACTTAAGCGTTTTAAGAATAATAAAGTGCTGTAATTGTGATTTTCACAGAGCTAGATGCTTTACCGGTGCCTCGGTTTACAAAAGGACCAAAATCATTCTATCTCCATACTTTTTATAAGTTTCTTAAATTCTTCCTGGGAATTGGTATTTGTGCATAATGCAAAGTTGGAGGTAAAAACGTTCTGCAAAGCAGCAAAATCCAGGTTAGTGGAACATACAGGCTTTAGATCGGGGGCGCCCATGTCCAGTCCTCAAGAGCTACTATCCTGCAACTTTTAAATGCATCCCTCCAACCCATCTGAAGCCAATTGCTGAATTCCCTCATAAGCATTCAGTCGATCAACTCTGCAGAGGCCTGGTAATGAGCCATTCCTCTGGTTCAGGCATGTTGGAGAAGGGATGCATGTAAAAGTTGCAGGATAGTAGCTCTCGGGCACGCCTGGATTAGACTGATCATACTCCAGGGTTCTCTCCTGTGCTCTTCTCAGTTAACCCTCCTGGTTTCTACCGGGTTTGAAATGGCCATAGAAGAAGGTTGCTTTTACTTCTGATGAGCCATTTTCATGTAGATTCCATCATATGTTTTGAATCCTTCCTATGTTTAAAAACCGAGTGACAACCGATTTCAGTTTTAAAGTATTTGTGTGTTTCAATGAGTTCATGATGCCATTCACTGTCCCAAGATTCCCAGGGCCTTCAGAAAAGAAACGGGCCCACAGCATCACATGGTTAACCATGGTTAACTGAGCATGTGTTTCCACCAATAATTAATAACCAGTAATATAAAAAATGTTTCTGACCCAATAACATAAAATATTGCCAATATTATAAGTTACTATCTTCTTAACTTTAGCATTAAAAAAATAGTTTGAAAATGTAATGATTGTGTGACACATTCAGGTCACATTAAACATTCTGTTCCTGGATTCTAGTGAATCTACCTACCAAACCAACTTCACCATAACTCATAAAATATTTCTCTGTACTGAAATAAATTAATATAAGCAAAACAAATGAAAAATATTCTACTAATTTTCTACGACAATTCTCAAATTGGCTCTTAACAACATGAAGGAGAGCGTTTCCTTAGAAATGTGAATGGGAAGACTACCAGTATTCTACACTATTTTTAAGAGAAGCTGTCCTGTTTGTTACGCCAATGAGTAATGTAATTTATTACATTATTGGCTTTATTTCATGTCAAATGGCCAAGCTGATGTTACTGCCAGATGTTATTGGCTATTCTGACATTGGTTGCTACAAGCTAGTAAATGTCATCAGAATAAAGCTTTCAGTGTAAGAAAAGCTTAATATACACTGATCAAAAAAATAAAGGGAACAAATAACACATCCTAGATCTGAATGAATGAAATATTCTCATTGAATACTTTGTTCTGTACAAAGTTGAATGTGCTGACAGCAAAATCACACAAAAATCATCAATGGAAATCAAATTTATTAACCAATGAAGGCCTGGATTTGGAGTCACACACAAAATTAAAGTGGAAAAACACACTACAGGCTGATCCAACTTTGATGTAATGTCCTTAAAACAAGTCAAAATGAGGCTCAGTATTGTGTGTGGCCTCCACGTGCCTGTATGACCTCCCTACAGTGCCTGGACATGCTCCTGATGAGACGGAGGATGGTCTCCTGAGGGATCTCCTCCCAGACCTGGACTAAAGCATCCGCCACCTCCTGGATAGTCTGTGGTCCAACGTGAAGTTGGTGGATGGAGACATGATGTCCTAGATGTGCTCAATCGGATTCAGGTCTGGGGAACAGGTGGGCCAGTCCATAGCTTCAATGTCTTCATCTTGCAGGAACTGCTGACACACTCCAGCCACATGAGGTCTAGCATTGTCCTGCATTAGGAGGAACCCAGGGCCAACCGCACCAGCATATGGCCTCACAAGGGGTCTGAGGATCTCATCTCGGTGGCTGTCAGGCTACCTCTGGCGAGCACATGGAGGGCTGTGCGGCCCTCCAAAGAAATGCCACCCCACACCATTACTGACCCACTGCCAAACCGGTCATGCTGAAGGATGTTGCAGGCAGCAGACCGCTCTCCACGGTGTCTCCAGTCTCTGTCACGTCTGTCACATGTGCTCAGTGTGAACCTGCTTTCATCTGTGAAGAGCACAGGGCGCCAGTGGCGAATTTGCCACTCCTGGTGTTCTCTGGCAAATGCCAAGCATCCTGCACGGTGTTGGGCTGTGAGCACAACCCCCATTTGTGGACGTCGGGCCCTCATACCATCGTAATGGAGTCGATTTCTAACCGTTTGTGCAGACACATGCACATTTGTGGCCTGCTGGAGGTCATTTTGCAGGGCTCTGGCAGTGCTCCTCCTGTTCCTCCTTGCACAAAGGCGGAGGTAGCGGTCCTGCTGCTGGGTTGTTGCCCTCCTACGGCCTCCTCCACGTCTCCTGGTGTACTGGCCTGTCTCCTGGTAGCGCCTCCAGGCTCTGGACACTACGTTGACAGACACAGCAAACCTTCTTGCCACAGCTCACATTGATGTGCCATCCTGGATGAGCTGCACTACCTGAGCCACTTGTGTGGGTTGTAGAGTCCGTCTCATGCTACCACGAGTGTGAAAGCACCACCAACATTCAAAAGTGACCAAAACATCAGCTAGAAAGCATAGATACTGGGAAGTGGTCTGTGGTCCCCACCTGCAGAACCACTCCTTTATTGAGTGTGTCTTGCTAATCGCCAAAGATTTCCCCCTGTTGTCTACTCCATTTGCACAACAGCATGTGAAATTGATGGTCAATCAGTGTTGCTTCCTAAGTGGACAGTTTGATTTCACAGATGTTTGCTTTACTTGGAGTTATATTGTGTTGTTTAAGTGTTCCCTTTATTTTCTGAGCAGTGTATTTTAGACACCTTTACCATGGGTGCATAAATGTCTGTTTTCGTTTTAGAACCTCTTTAGATTGCCTGTATAAAGGCTCATATGACTGTTGTAACATTTGAGAAGATGGTACGTTCTGGATCTGTGGGTCAGAACCTGCCTCCCACAGAGAATTAAATGTTATAGAAGTGAGATACAAGTTTGCTGCGATAGCTATTTTACTTTGGGGTAGTGATGTACAAGGTGGACAAAGGAACCGCAAGCATGTGATGACGAGGCCCTGGTGTTTGTTTTAAGTCTCATTTGTAAGAAAATTCTGTGACGAAAGCTATGTTAGCAGCAATTTTATTGCATTGGGCTTGAATTGGCATTGATTTCATTCAGAAATGGAAACCTGACCTGCGCCATGAATCAAAGAACTATTTGAGAACATCAGCCAGGGAGAAGAAGCACTTGTAGGAAGTCATTTATGTTAGAATTTTATTTGTAAATTTGCAGCTGAGATCCAGTATGCGGGTCGGGTTTGACATGAAAGTAAAAACCCTTAACCTTAGCCAGTATATTGAGATTGAACTGGTCATAGTCCAGATGGAATGAGAAAGAATCTGAGCCTTACCGAAGGCTTCACACACGAATACAAAAACATAATCCACCTTTAGCAGTCAGTTTCTCACATTCCTGAGAAATCGTGAGTAAATATTCATGTAGCATTTGGGTTTGCAGGCATTTGTACAGCTCTCTTAAGGTCCCACCACAACATTTCACTCAGACTGAAGTGTAAACTTCTATGGAACACCTTTTATTCATTTGTTTTCAGTCATTCTGCTGCAGATTTGCTGCTGTGTTTGGGATCATTCTCCATTTTCATAACCCAGTTTGGTTAAGAAACCAAACTTGGTACATTCCAGTACGCAAAGTTCTGCTGTCTGACAGATGGCCTCACATTTGACTCTAGAATATATTATTTTACACACAAGAGTTCATGGTTGATTTGCTGAGTGCAGTGTGATCAGATCATGTGATCAGAAACCAAGCCAGATCGTCACACTTCCACCACCGTGCTTGACACTTGGTAAGAGTTTGTGGTGTTGTGCTGTGTTTGGCTTCTTCCAAATGTGTTACTGTGCATTATGGTCAAACATCTGTACCTGGGACTCAATTGTCCAAAGGACGTTCCAGAAATCTAGAATTGTTGTTTTTTGCTGCCTCCTTACAAACCTAAGCCAAGGCTTTGACCTTACAACCCTTCTAAGAACAGCACGTGTCTTGTAAAAACAGATTTTCTGCATTTAGCATGCTAACTGGATAAAAGTTTTGAGCCAAGTTGAACCTGGGTTTTTTATGTAGTTTTCTATGTTTCAGTAATCATTCCAATTGTCTAATGATGGACCTCACATTGTTTGTAACCTGACAAAGAGTCAAGTCCAGCTTTGGTTTCTTTTCATAGAGGACATGTTTCTTCAATGTCATCTGAATTCACCAGGGAAGGAAACTGTCACCAGTTCTGCTTTTCCAAAGGGGCTCAATGAGCAGTTCAGCTGATATGAGCACAGCAAGGTGAAACTCACTTTTCCATACAATTATTCCATGCTTTGATTTCAGTTCTGTTGAATTATGTGCAATTAGTTCATCTTAGGTTGTGTTTTTCAAAATGTAAGACCTTGTGCTTACTGAAGTAACCTTATGTACTGATATGAGAAAACCTTAGTAATGATAGGGTGGGTTTATTTGCTTTAAAAGGACTATATATTCAGTGTCTGTCCAAGTGTATAGTGTGTTCAACCTGTGGTTATTCTTATGGAGGAGCTGCATCTTTTAAAGAGTCCAGTTTAAGTTGATCTTCATCAAACAAAAACAAAAAACGTATGTTTTTTTTGTTCTTCTGCAATTACAGTAATGGTTCCATGGTTGGGGTTCTCATTCTTCATAACAAGTCCCCCATCAGAAAACACCATACTGACAGATTTTTTAAAACAAATGCATGACAGGCCTTGGACTTCATAGGTTTTTTGAATTACAGTATGTCATAAAAACCAAGAATAGAGGAAAGCATTCGTATCTATTGGTAATTCATAATTGGGTGAAGGGTAGCATTAATGAAGCATTTAGTTTTCACTACAAATGTTAAAATTCCCTTTTCAACCTAGAAAAATTCACAGAAGAATTCCATGAACTGTGAAAATCATAGTGGGAAAGTTGGAGGTTTTTTACCACCCGTGACTTCTTAAACTAATATTAATTGTATATGGTAATATTAACACAAAGTTAAAAAAAATAATAGTAGTGATAATAATACGAAGTAAAAATCTTCTGGCCGAGGCCCTTCCTGGGCCATGTGGGCAGTTGCCCAGGGCGGCATTAGCAAAGGTGGTGCACCAGATAATTAAATATAAACTATCTCTCGGTTGGGCCCTAAACAGATATTCACCTCCATATGTTTGGTGGGAATCCCCTGCTTGCTGCTGAGAATAGGGAGACTTGGTTTTGTGCTTTTTGTGGGAGTGCACTGCATTTCATCCCACCTCAGAAGCTCAGAAAAGGTTCTTGCATTTCAATTGGTTGTGGGGCAGCAGCAGAAGGGGCTCACCCAGGGCACCATGCATATGAGAACTGATATATGTAGGAAACATCTCTAACCCTCCCCCTAGTTCAAGATGTTGCTCCTAGGCAGTTACAGTGATCCTCTCTGAACAAGTTACTGTCACCGTCTGCATGTCCCAGCGACCATATATACAAGAGCTGGTAAGAATCAGAACTTCTTAGTACTCAGTCTTGCAGATCTGAATCCTATTTTTGCTACAACTCAAATTTCTTGTGGAATATTGGATGCACATCTTATATATTTTTCATTACAAACTCGCCATGTGTCACTGTGGGATGAATGACCTAAAATGGAGGGAAATTACCCCAGTACAAGAGAGAAGCAAGAACCTCTTTGGCTGGCTAGTCCGTGTTGCTATGCTGTTATAAGGAGGGAGAGGGAGAGAGGTGTTGAGAAGATGTGGGAGAGTCTGAAGGAGAGCACGAGAGAGAGGCCTGAAAGACTGTGGGGGAGGCGGAGGCCTCATCTGCAGTGCTGTGTGCAGAAAGAGTGTTTAACAACCTTCCAACGGGGGAAGAGGGGAGAAAAAGGGTGGCGAGGGGGAGGCAATAGGCTGGGGAAAGGAGCTGGGAGGGGGGAGGGGAAGGAAAGCGGGAGTCAGAGAACACAAGAGAAGCTAAGATGGGTGATGGGGAAGGAAAGGGGAGACAGAAATAGAGGAGATGGCAGCAGTGGGGGAGTCTAAAACAGCACCCCCTGTACATGGAGAAATGGTGCAGCAGGACATACGTGTGTGATTTTAGACATAATGGAGGGATGTCTGATGGGACAAAATAGACCCATGGAGCTAAGAGGGGGAGACCTAACTGGTTGAGCTGGGCCATATTGACCTGACCAGCTGCCCATCTCCACCAAAGTGAGGAGGGGTGGTGATCAGGTGACAGGACAGCGAAAGAGGGGACATTTATGCAGATTGCATTGTAATAACTGTGGTGAAGAAGCTGACAGCGCCCCTCGTAGGAAATATTTTGGGAGATGGTATAAGATTTCCTCCATGTGAAACAGGAGGTGTTGATTTTGCCACATACACATATCTGATTGTTTCAGAGGAAGCAATGGCGATGGGGTTAAGAGTACAACCGTACACTGGCTCCTCTGACCATTACATGTGACTAGAGGTCATGTACTGTAGATTAGGGAGCCACAAAAACTGGGACAATAACACCATCAGAGAGGAGGGGAGGCACACTGCGAGGACACCTCCTCTGCAGGGCTGGGTGATTGAGGTTAGGGAGAGGGAGAGGGAGAGGGAGGATTTGGCTGTGGGTGGGGAGATGCAGACAGAGATGGTTGCAGACCTGTCCATAGCGCCTCCTGCAGTTACACTGTTCTTGTTGCACATGCACAATGCAAGCAATGCAGGGGAGGAACATGTTGGACTGAAACACTGGATACAGAGAAAATAGTGGTAGAATGGAAAGACAGATGGAGGAAACAATACATGCTTTTAAACAGTTTTAAAAGTTAAAAGTTTGGAAAAAAGACAATTCTTCAAGCAAGATGGTTTCTGCTTGAACAAGCCAGGAGCCAGACGTCTCACATCTACTCTCTTCTATCCAGTAACTAATCCGCCAGCAGCTTCGACCTTCAGCAGAGAACATGGAGTATCAACAACAATGATAACGCTGCCTCCAACAGCTCCAGCAGAGACAACCGGCCAGTTGGCTGAGAAAGAGAGGTCATCACAAAAGGTCTCCCCGTTGAAATCCACAGGAGAGCTGGACCCCCCTCACCCTGAACCCCGACCCAGACCGCACAGAACTCTCCCATCTCCCCACTGAGCCTGCTTTTTGCTTTACTGGATTCTGAAAACATGAAAGGAGCTCTTAAGATCAGGACCCAAAGGGCTCTGACATCTTCTCCATTCAACACCCCCCGTGGCCGAGTCCCTGCTACTGAACCAACATCTTCCAAATGCCGCAGAGACCCATCACCTCCTAATCTATCTCCTCCTAATCAGGACCTTCAAATCACTTCTGTGTGGTACAGTCTGGGCCCCAGTGGTAACTCTATCAGAAATGAGCATGTCCAGGAAAAACTTGGGCCCCTAATAGGAGATAGTTGTAAAATCTCTGTGCTTATACATGACAGAAAGAACAAAGCCAAAAGGGTAAGAGACAGTAATAAACAATCAAAAAAATCCATAAACTGTCCGGTAAAACCAGACACAGAGTTAATATCAGCAACTAAGTCATATAAACTGGCTTTATTGAACATTAGATCTCTGTCAGGAAAATCATTTTTAATCAATGACTTCATTACTGAGGGTTAGGGTTATTGAATAAATAACGTGAATAACGTGTTTACATTTTTTTTCTTACACATAAAGCTCTGAATAGTCAAGTTTCATCATACATTAAAGTTGTAAATGTTCCCATCAGAGCACTTTGCTCCTGGTTTCTAGAGGTTCTAACAGAAGAAAGGGAGGAAGGTCTCTTAGTTATGAGTCTCTAGTTCTGTGGAATCAGCTCTCCGTTTGTTTGCTTTTGTTTTCATTTTATGAGGCAGACAGTTTAATTTCAAGACTGGGCTTAAAACATTCCTTTCTTTATAAAGGTTATAGTTAGAGTGCCTGAGGTAATCCTTAGCTATAATATGTCTATAGTCGTGTTGCTGAAAACCACATTTCCTTGTTCTGCAATCATCTCCAACTACTCTTTAAATGAATTTATAATTATTGCGGTCGTTAACATAATGCTATCTCTTTGGAACACACAGTTGGCCCAGTTGTTCTGCGTGCAGCCTGTCTCTTTCCTGGTAAAAACCTTAAAGAAGGTATTGCTACCATTAGCTATGTTGACCTCTTTGATTTTATTAATACCTCTTGTCAGTAGCAGCAGACTGCCATTCATGCGAAAGCCTGGTTCTGCTGGTGGCCTTCCCTGTTGTAGGGGAATTACTTTCCATTGTTTCCACATGCTTGATCAAGATAGGGAATTTTTGTTAAGTCAATGAATGAGTGCAATTGGCTGGTCTGTCTTACATAGATAACATTTTACCAACTGACTTTGATTTTACTGCATTGTCAGTAGGACTGAAATTGACCATATGTAATTGGGTCTTTCTTAACACAGCTATAGTTGGGATCATAAGTGTACATGCCATGCTGAGTTTTGACATCTCATGGTAAGATGTCAAAATCACGATAAAATCAGAATCAGAATTACTTTATCAATCTCTTTGGGGAAATTCTTGACATCACAAAACAAAATCCAGACAGAGGTTAGACAAAGTGAATGAAAATTGATTTTTTCATTATGATACTCATGTTGGTGTTGTTGATTTCTGTCAGAGTTTGGTATTGTGTAGTTTGATTGCAACAGGAAGAAATGATTTCCTATGTCGTTCTATTTTGCACCATGTCAGTCAGAGTCTGTTGCTGAATGAACTCCTGTAAATGGTCAGCAAATATTGGAGACAATGCGGAGGACAGTACAACATTGTGCTAACGTTCTTCTCTAATGCCGACATTTTCCAGCAGATGTTAAAGGACCTAAGCTGGATCTGGCTCTTTTTGTTCACATTTTTTGAACCAATTCAGTTTGTTATTCAAGTACACTCTGTTGTAATTATTTTTAATGATTATATTATTTAATATTAATATTTCATTAAATAATAATTCGGTCTGTTAAGTGTTGTCCGGTGAATACCAGCCCAATAAGGCGGTGGTATTAGGACAATAATGAAAGGGGTGATCCAAGCTCTGACATTACTGAACAGCAAAACTCTGCACACACATGGAATAAATTCACACAATTTCTTAAAATACAGGAATTTATTAACAAAAATAAGTCAACTCAAAGTCAGATTTAGTAAAATCATATTTAGGAGAACATTATTTTCCTAGATTGGAAACTAACAACCTTTCTGGTTAAAGGATTCTTAATGGACTCATAAGATGGTGGCAAGTCATGTGTTACCTGTTACATGTCTGCTGGACTGTGTACCCCCCTTGTGTCTCCTGTCTCTCACAGGTTCAGAGTGCAGGCTGATGCCAATTCGCCTTGATTGGCTTGAGGGAGCCGATCAGGCAGCTGATCACCTGTAGGGTTGGGGGTGTGGCTTCACCTGGCAGGCTTTTTGGCACATGCTTTGTTCTCTGGCATTGTTTGAAGGTTTGTGGGCTAGGTAAGTTTGGGGTACCCTGTACATTTCCATCACGTAGTTTTTCTCTGTTATACACACTAGGTAATTAGGTTGGTGCCACCCTTGCCCCCCCAAACACAGGTTGTTCAACCTGTTTGGGGACTTTTTTATTTTTTAAAAGAGGAAAAAAAAATCCCATTAAGGGGGAACACCTTAGCTGTTAGCAGTTGGAGCTTACAAAAGGGAAGTCTATAGTTTGCTTAAAATCAAACATGTACCTTTGAAATCCTATCAATAAACTGATCAAAATGCATAAGCATTGATGGCGCATTATGGCCGATCTGTGTTTAAAAACCACCCTTTAAATAAAGTTTTTCTTAACTTTAAAAACACAACACAGAGCACATCATTAGCACATGCCTGGGTTAGTGTGACACTGAAAGGTGTAGAAAAGTTCATACTGGCCTTTGTGTACAGTTCAGAGTCCATGTTCATCCATGTTGTAACCCATGGTTGGGGTCCTAACAACCCCCAGGTAATTGTACTCCTCCACCATGTCAACATGGACCCCTTGAATTTCAACAGGGCTCACAGGCCCCTAGGTCAAGTCCACCAACAGTTCTTTGGTCTTTGCAACATTGAGCTGTAAATGTTTTCTCTCACTCCAAAAGGCAAAGTTGTCCACCACAGTTCTGTATTCTCTCTCATCACCACAAGCAATGAGTCCATCTACTGACGAGCAGTGGTGCCCAACCAGTCGATCGCGATTGATGGGTCGACCTTTGGATGATCTCAGGTCAATCTCAAGTGCCTCCCTCGCTTGGACTGTATTATTGTTAGATTGCTGTCACATACTGCCATCTCCTGGTTCACTTATAACGTAGCAAATCAGGCCGGGGAAATGCCGCCCTCAGTTGTCCGCTGAGGTAAAAGAAGAAAAGAAAAGAAAAACACCATAAAGGCGCCAAGTAGCTAGATAAGCATATAGCATCCCTACTGTTTGTGGTCCAGCGGTATTGCAAGACCAAATACAAGGGCAAAAGCAGCTACTACTGCATCATATCGAGTGAGTCACATATAGCCATACAAAAAACAGCATTCAGGGATGGTGAGTTAGTGAAGGAAGCGTTTTTGGAGGCTGCTGACTCGCTTTTTGAGGATTTTAAAAATAGATCTGAAATAATATCAGCGATCAGGGACATCTTGTTGTCCATAAACTCTGTCACAAGGCGTTGTGAGGACCTTGTTTCAAAACATCCAAGAACAGCTCGTGGAGGACATTAATAAACATGAGTTTTTCCTCTCTTGAATTTGTTGAGCCCACGGACACGACAAACGTGGAACAACTGTGCATTTTCATCAGGATGGTGTTTGACGATTTGAGTACCAGGGAGGAGATACTTGCCTTTAAAGGGGCATACAAGAGGAGATAATATTTTTCAAGCATTTCTAGATTTGGTGGATAGAATAAGCCTGCCTGTCTGCAAACTTGTTTCTATTACCACAGATGGAGCCCCAGCCATGGTGGGTCGCACAAATGGCTTCATAGCAATATGTAAGAAACATGATGCTTTCCCTAACTTCATACACTACCACTGCATCATCCACCAACAAGCTTTGTGTTGTAAGGTTTTGAACATGGATGATGTGATGAATGTCAGTACAAAGATTGTTAACTCTATCTGCGCAAGGACCCTTCAGCGGAGGCTGTTCCATGAACACGCAGAGGAGAATGATGTGGAGTTATTGCTGCATACTGATGTAAGGTGGCCAAGCAGAGGCAGGTTTTTGCTCTGGACCAGTTGTGTGATAATCAATGGCTGACGGACTTGGCTTATGGATTTAACTGGAACATTGAACTAACTAAATTTACAGTTGCAAGGAAAAGACGAAACTATAGCTGAAATGATCCGTGTTGTCAACTTCGTTAAGCTCAAACTACAGTTGTTCTTTACAAAGCTTTAGCGCCATGACCTGTGCTACTTTGAAAGCATGCAAGCAGAGCTTCAGCATCAGAGCAAAGGGGCAGAGCAGCTTGAAAGCACGCAAATTCAGCAAGTTAAGATTGCAGCGGAGTTTGAAAGACATTTTGCAGAATTTGCCTCACTGGAGCCAGTTGTGACATACATCTTTCCAATTTGGCCCAGACATTGATGTGGATGACATTGCTTCAAAAATGGCTGGACTTTTTCTCCTGGATACTGCTGCGGTGGAGAAAGAAATTCTCATTCTCCAAAATTATCTTTAGATCAAGGCCAGAGCTTCTGCTGACATGAAGGGGGCATTTTGGTCCCTGCTCTCCGAAGAGAAGTGCCCTATCATAAGAAGGTGTGCCCACTGCCTGTCATCTCTTTTCGGTTCCACATACGTTTGTTAATCAGCGTTCTCCCAAATGAAGATCATGAAGAACCAAGTTTAGGTCCACCATGACAGATTAGCTCCTTTCCACCAGCTTGAGACTTGCCACCAGCAGCTACACACCCGACTTTGACAAATTAGCATCCTCTTCCCAGTGCCAAATATCACAATAAGGTAAATTTACAAGTTACATGTTATTATTTTTGTACCTTACTGGTACAAAAATAGTAGATCTTTTGATTGTGCAATGTGTAAAAGATTTCTCGTCATCAGAAAACGTCTATAGGTGTCCAGTCTCTGCGCAGTAGCCGAAGTAAGTGATGTAGAGAGTAAAAGAAAACGAACAGTCAATTAGCTTCTCCCCCAGCAGAGGCGGCTTGATGGTTACAATTGCACTGGAGAAGTCAAAAAACATGACCCTAGCATTGCTGACTGGTTTGTCCAAATGGGTGTTGACCCAGGGTGAGCAGGTAGATGACAGCCTCATCCACTCCTTAGGTAAGTTAACTGAAGAGGATTCAGAAATGGTTGGACCATGGGTTGCAGTGGCTCCAGGATGAGTCTCTCCAATGTCTTCATAAAGTGTGTAAGCATGGGGGACAACTCACAAACTGGGTGAAAATGTGAAGCGTATTGATTGAAATGATCACATTCGTGTGTACAGTCTGAAGCCAGGCTGCTTTAGTGAGGATGATGTTGCAGGCAGTGTTTGTGTTTGTCAAGGCGGGAATGCAAACAGTCACCTCCACCACATGAGAAAACTCCTTGGGCCGATGGTAAGGCCAAAGAAAATTCACATAATCTTACACTGTGCATTGCCCTTTTTACATCAATGACAGCTTGAAGTATTTTGTGGCACTTGTGTTTGACGCACTTTATTTTCTCAGATGGATGAAAGTTTCTCATTCTCTATGGCAGAAAGCCTCCAGTTTCCTAAATTCTTGGGCAGTCTTGCATTAACTGCACGTTTGAGATCTGCCTAAAGTAGCGATATTACTCTGAAGTCATGAGACTGAAACCACAACGGCGGAACCGTTACTTTTCAGTGCTACAATAAATTCAACCATAAATTGGCCTCAGGCTTTGGATTATTGTCAAGCTGGGATGTCCAAGCGTAGCTTCTGAGCTGATAAGTGCACATTTTCCAATAAATTTTGATAACATGCTGCAACTACCTTGCCGTCAATTTCCCAGTGGCTTTGTAGCTCACAGATCCACAGACCATCAGCAATCCATCTGTGTTTCACATTAGGACTGGTTTTATAAAGACAAACATAGGGTAGAAAATGCCAATTAAGAATTAGCATGGAGAAAAGTGCGTGCCGTGTCTCTTGTGAGGAAGGTGAGGGGGGGGTTAGGCTGCCTGTCTTATGTATGCAACTCGCGTCCTAGGCGTCATAGATCCGGTTGTTTTTGCGAAGGTTGATTAGTGGCACAATAGTCTAAAGGAGAAAGGACAGAATTCAGGCTTCAATTGATTAAAAAAAAATGCCCGATGGAGGTGAGAACATTTCTCTGTGTGAGCCAAGGACACAGGCAGAAATATGCTCTGTGGGGGCACATATTCAGGCCGGATTAACTTAAAATTATGTTCTTTGAATCAGCGTGGTGCCCTTTTGTCTAAAACATACCAGGGCTATACAGAATGTCTCCCCCTTCAACCTTGAATTTATTTTTCTGTATTTTCAATTGTTTTTCTTTGATAAGTTGTGTGTTTTGCTCTCCAGTGTTTTTAATTCAAATAATCTAGTGAATGGAGATGTGAGATTAGAAATATATAAGAAAAAATGTGTTCTAGACAGGCAATGCAATATACAATACAATATATATGCGGTAAGCTTAACAGTTTGATAAAGCTTTAACATTTAACACAACAATGTTTTGTTTGAATTTAGTATTTGTCAAAAACATGACCAACCAACGTACAATCCCAATTCCAATGAAGTTTGAACGTTGTGTAAAATGTAAATAAAAACAGACTACAATGAATTGCAAATCCTGTTCAACCTATGTGTAACAGAATACACTACAAAGACAAAAATTGAATGTTCAAACTTATAAATGTAATAGTTTTTTTGCAATTATTCAGTCAGTTTAAATTTGATGCTTGCAACACGTTCCCAAAAAGCTCGGGCAGGGGCAACAGAAGACTCGGAAATTGAGTGAATTCCATAATATCATCAAAAGATTGAGAGAATCTGGTGAAATCTCTGCGGCAAAGTTGACAACTAACATTGAACATCTCAGGAGGCCCTGCATTAGAAACAACATCATTCTGTAACAGATATTACCACGTGAGCTCAGGAACGCTACAGAAAACCATTGTCAGTTAACACAGTTCTTAACTACATATACAAGTGTAAGTCAAAACTCTACCATGCAAAGCAAAAGCCATAAATCAACATCACCCAGATACACCACCGGATTCTCTGGGCCCGAGCTCTTCTGAGATGGACTGACGCAAATTGGAACAGTGTGCTGTGGTCTGAGGAGTCCACATTTAAATTGTTTAGGAAATCATGGACGTCATGTCCTCTGGGCCAAAGAGGCAAAGGACTATCTGGATTGTTATCAGCACAAATTTCAAAAGCCAGCATCTGTGATGGTATGGGGGAGTGTTAGTGCCCGTTGCATGGGTTACTTGGACATCTGTGAAGGCACCATTAATGCTGAAAGGCACATGCAGGTTTTAGGGCAACATAGGATACCATCCAAGCAACGTCTTTTTCAGGGATATTCCTGCTTATTTCAGCAAGACAATGCCAAGCAACATTCTGCATGTGTTACAAGGGGACTTCGTAGTAAAATACTGTGGGTAGTAGACTGGCCTGCCTGCAATCCAGACCTGTCTCCTAGACTGTTGAGGAACTGAAATATACAACGAGCAAGAATGGGAAAGAATTTTACCTACAAAGATTCAACAATTCGTGTCCTTAGTTCCCAAACCCATATTGAGTGTTGTTAATAGGAAAGCCGTCCCTGCTTTTGTGGCACATGTTGCAAGCATCAAATTCAAAATGAGTTCATATTTGCAAAAACATGTTAAAGTTTATTAGTTTGAATAATAAATATTTTGTGTTATATTTTACACAAAATCATAACTTCATCTGAATTGGGGCTTTATCCTGCTCAAATAAAAGCTGCTCATGGCAAAAGCACCTGGAATGTACAAAAAATAACATGTAATCCCATGTCAGTGTGATTAATAACCATGTGAAATTTTAAATAAGTTTAATAACATAAGAGATTTTCCTGGCATGTGAAATATCTGGTTTTGAAAAGATTTTATTGGTATGATGTGTTAAACACATTCAACAAAAAACCCAAGCCAGACTCATAGGATTACATGTGGACCCCAAGGAAACCATGTCAAAACATTATGCTAACCCATGCAATTTATGGGATTGAATAAGATGCCTATTTGAACCCCCATATGTGATGTCCATGGATTTACATGTGAAATTTTATGAATTTATACAGCACTTTTCCAATCACATTGACCACTAAAGCACTTTTATTCTACAAGTCTCATCACTCAGCTGGAATTACATATGTTGCATGCATTATTGTAAAAATGTTCAGATTGGTGTGCAACTTGGGGTTCGTTGCCTTGCCCCAGGACAGTGACATGAGCGAGGGAAACTGGAAACAAACTCATTGATAGCTGATTCCCAAAAAACTAATCTGCTCACTGAATAAAATTTGGGCATTATTTTTTAATCAGTATTGTTACTCTGGCCTTATATTGCATTTTACCAGTTAAGTATTTCTCATAAAACACATATTTGTAATACAAGGGTTTGAAATAATTTCATATGGGCGTTGCTGCAGTTTCCTTCTGTATGACCTTTTATATCATTTTAACAGTAATTCATTAAAACTTTCATTCCACATATGGAACGTTTTCTTAGGTGTAGTAATATCTGAAAAACAAAAGGAAAAACCTTCCACGTGTGAAAAGTTTTCCTAATGCGGTTTGACATGTGATAATTATACTGTGTAGGACCATGTACACAGTGGCAATATTGCTACATGTTAAATGTTTTCATCAATGGTTTTATCATATATAAATGTGTAGTGACATTTATGAAGCACCTTTGTTCATGTAAAAAATATGTAGTAACATGTTAAACACCTATGGAAATGCCCCCTACATGTAATAAATTTAGATAAATGTGTTTTGCATGCAGACATTTATTGTATAGTAACATTTAAACCATACTTCATGTACATTTTGCTATAATTATTTTCACCTGTGCTTTTTGCTGTCGTTGCTTATTGAGCATGCTATCATACTGTATATGAAAAAAATGTGAATTCATGTTAGTATTTTTCCTTTTTCCCATAAATAGCATTACTGTGGATTAAAAAAGACATGGACAGATTTTTCCATTTTAAGATTTTGAGGAAACATAATTAAGGCCGCAGCTCTGTTTCCTTTACATTGCCACGTGCCATACATACGCAAGCTACGACTTTTTTTAACATGACAAAAGACTTAAAATTTGCTGCCTGTCAAGGACTGCAAAGACTACAGATCAGGAGTGAGATTAAAGCAAACCTTTTGATTTTCCTGTAATTTCATCTCCATTGTCTCTTGTCCCCTTACCATCAATGATCCTTGTTTACAAAGAATAAAGTGAGCACGCATTTTCTGAGGGACTTCATTATTTCTTCTGTTCATTTCATTCATCTGCCTCTGGCTATTTTCTTTGCAAGAGTCACTCTGCAGGTCTCTTTCTTTTCTCTCACTCACTGCTGCTGTGCAATTGCTAGTGTGTTTGTAGAACAAGTGAGGAAAAATTGACACACCTTTGCAGCAAAAGTGTACCTGCAGCTCTGATCATGAACTAGCTTCTGAAACAACATGGGAGGCTGATGAACCCAGACCAGAAGCTGACATTTTCCTGCCCTGCGGCAGAAAGAACGGGGAGGGGTGTGCAGGTGTCTGTTCAGGTCTAATGGGCCATCCATTCAGTGCTTTAATTGAGTGTCTTTTATCTGCCTCTAGTGACCTCTTTTATTCTCAATTCTTCCCTCTTCGTTTCCTTCGCTAATCCATTTTTTTGGGCCCCACCCATCCTTCCACATTTTCCTTTTTCTTTCCTTGCTGCTACAGTTCATAATTTTCCTCCTTTCAGTTGCAATACCGCTGCTTCTTCTAGTTTCAATATAACCTCTGGTATCTTGTTGTTTTCTAACCCCATCTGATGGGCTGAGAGGAGACAGTATGACGACACGTCGCACTTTCAGCATCAAAATGATGTCTGTTTTACTCTTCTTTTTTTACCCACTTCTATTCATTTGTCCTTCACTGTCCTTTCACTCCCTTTGGCTCTCAGCTTGTCTCCTTGTCCGTCCCCTACTTTGTTCTCCCCCTTTTTACAATCAAGCCATGCTCCAGTCTGTCCTCTGGTCTCAGTATGTGCGAAGACAACGGCACAAATCCTCATTTTACATGCACTGTGAAGACTTTGATTTTCCGTTGTACCTTTAAATCTTAAAGAAAAGAGTACTATCCCAGCTATGCACTGCACATTTTGCATCAGGATTACCTTAATGAGGGATCTAAACACATTTGACCTTGCACATCTTTGTGTACAAAGATGAATTTTGTCTGAAAACTACTTTTCCAGTGCAGAAAAAACACTGCCTTGATAAAAAACTCGTACCCCTTAAATGTATTAACATTATATAGAAACACAGACATTGTATTTTAAACTCAAACTGTTTATTCAGCCTCCTTTACTATGTTACCAATAAATAAAATCCATTGCACCTAAAGGCCTTCAGACGTGTCACAAAACAAATGCTTTGCATCACCCTGAGCACATCATCCCTGCCATAAACATACTGGTGGCAGCATCTTGCTATGGGGGTGTTTTTTTCAGCAGGGATGGGAAAGCTGAGAAGAGTTGGAAGAAGATGAAGATCGAAGGATCTAAACAAATGTCAACCCTGGGGATATAAAAAGTTTAGGGGCTAAAAAAGACTTGAGACTGGTGCAGAGGTTCATCTTCTAGCAGAACAACAATCTTAAACATACAGCCAAAGCTACAAAGGAATAGTTTAGACCAAATCATAGCTATATTTTAGAATGATCCAATCAATGTTTAAAACTACACTGCCTGGCCCAAAAAAAGTCACCACCAAAAGAAAGACACACTAATATTTCGCTGTACCGCTTTTAGCTTTGATTACGGCACGCATTCGCTGTGGTATTGTTTCGATAAGCTTCTGCAATGTCACAAGATTTACTTCCACCCATTGTTGCATTAATTTTTCTTGCATTGATGATGGTAGAGTCTGACCGTGGGCAAAACCTTCTCCAGCACATCCCAAAGATTTTCAATGGGGTTAAGGTCTGGACTCTGTGGTGGCCAATCTATGTGTGAGAATGATGTCTCATGGTCCCTGAACCACTCTTTCACAATTCGAGCCCCATAATTCCTGGCATTGTCATCTTGGAATATGCCCGTGCCATCAGGGAAGAAAAAGTCCATTGATGGAATAACCTGGTCATTCAATATATTCAGGTAGTCAGCTGACCTCATTCTTTGAACACATACTGTTGCTGAACCCAGATCTGACCACCTGCAGCAACCCCAGATCATAGCACTGCCCCCATGGGCTTGTACAGTAGGCACTAGGCATGATGGGTGCATCACTTCACCTGGCTCTTTTCTTACCCTGATGTGCCCATCACTCTGGAACAGGGTAAATCTGGAGGAATCAGACGATATGACCTTCTTCCATTGCTCCAGAGTCCAATCTTTATGCTCCCTAGCAAATTGAAGTCTTTTTTTATGGTTAGCCTCACTGCTTAGTGGTTTTCTGTTCAGTCCCAATGCCAGTTTCCTTCTCATTGTGCGTGTGGAAAGGCTCTTACTTTCATTATTAAACATAGGGCCCGGAGTTCTACTGTTCAAACGTTTAAGTCACATTTCTTCCTCAAAGACGATGGGTCCCCACTATCCTTCCAGTTTTTAATAATGCGTTGGGCAGTTCTTAACCCATTTTGGTAGTTTCTGCAATCTCCTTAGATGTTTTAGCCGCTTGATGCATGCCAGTGATTTGACCCTTCTGAAACTTCCATGACAACGGGATGTGTCTTTCGACATGGTTGTTTAAGAAATGAGAATCAACTCATTGCACCAGTTGGGGTTAAATAACTTGTTGCCAGCTGAAACATAATCACACATGGGAGGCTCGTATCTATTTGCTTAGTTAAATCTAGGTAATATGTGGCAAGACCTAAAAAATTGCTATACACAGCTGCTCTCCATTTAATTGTACTGAACTGCAGTTATTTGGCAAACAAGAGTTGGTCAAAAAATGTTTACATCTGGAAACATTTAAAGAAATTTACAGCTGTGATGGCAGCAAAAGACAGGTCTACAAATTAATGAGTCAGGGGGCTGAGTATACAGACATGGCACATTTTTCAGGTTTTTGTTCTTAAAAATGTTTGAAAATTACGCATTATTTTCCTTCCATTTAACAATAGTTGTTTTGGTCTATCACCTGAAATCCAAATAAAATACATCAAGTTTGATGTTGTAATTTAATAAAATGTGAAACAGTTAAAGAGAGATAGAATACTTTTGCAAGGCACTGTAGCTTGAACAAGGTAAACATAATTTATATTAACTTCCTTACACACAGTTTTAATTCTGTGCATCTATATAATAACATCTGATATTTATTAAACATATTTTAGTTTTAAATAATATATGTTAACATATATTACATTTTCTAGACTGTTTCATTGCCTGAATGAATCACCTAAATGAAAAGGGATTATTATCACATATGCATGGTTCTATATATATGTATGAAGATTAAAGATTATACTAAACCGATTAACGAAACCTTTTCATTTTCTCCCGCACTGTCCTTTACCCTGCTATGAACATTAAAGAGCTGCCTCCTGAATTAATTTTTGACCTTTGGCTCTACAGGGAGATAACATCTACCCCTCTACATGGAAGAAAGTCTAATTTTACAGACATTTTGTTCCAAATTGCATCGGTGACTGTAATACAGGGGCATTTTAATGTGCAGGAGAACAGAGAATGGGAACGGGAGCGACAAAGGGAGCAAAGTGGACAATAGAGTCTTGTATAATTTGCTGTGGCCTAATTGCAACACCATAATTTGAACTTCTCAGCTTCAAGCCAAGGTCTGTTAAACATCATAAATATTAGAAAATTATTGTTACAAATTTATCCTGCCATCCAGCTGGAAACATGTGCCTATAAAGATTCTACATTTTTATCACATGGAGACAAATTGAACTCCCCATGCGTAACTTTGTGAGAGTTTGTTTTAAGACTCCGTGATCACTGTTAGCAGAGTCCTTACCCATATTTATTTTGCTGATTGATGCTGCTCGAGGGTCTGAGCATCATGGGACGCACCAGACAGTCCATCCTGCCTTGCACTTCTCATCTGCAGTGCCAATAATGGTGATTTTATCACAACAGGGGAAAGCGATAATGAACCAGTGATGCACATGTATAGTCACAGTATTCTCCAGGTTGGACTCTCCTAGCCTGCAGTGGATAATTAGCATCTCTCACATGTGCTTAGACTTGATTAAAACTCAGTTTACAGTGAGCAGCGCTGTGAGGTTGCCATCTGTCACCTGCAGAGGCCACCCTGTGATGTGCTCTTGCCTGAGAAAGCTAGTTGGAGTGTGCGAATGTGTGTGTGTATATATTTTGATGAAGGATTGAAAAAGATGAGGCATAGACAGAAATGAGAGAAACAAGCGAGGCATGAAGCCATCGGAAGCATTGCATTAAATAAGAGTTCCTGCTCTCTCCCTATGGGCTGTTTTTAGAGCCAATACACTTATTTTCTTTCTAGCGCAAAAGCCTTTGACTGCAGTTTTGAGGTTTGTATTATTATATTTACTTGAACCATAAGACTGCAGCTTAGAGAATATGCATCTTTGTGAATTGGGTTAAAAAAGTGCGAAAGCTTCATGGTTCATAAAACATTCCCTGTTTTAATGTCAAAAATATTTTTCCAAACAAATGCATGTTTACTAAGCCCATTTAGTCTTCTAAAACTAAACATTTCATCCCACAGATGCAATAAAACGTTCATCAAACCTGCCACATTTACGTAGAACTGCAAAAAACACATTTGCGGTATTATTTATTTTTTTGGTATGAGATCACTGAACTTGCTACATGTAATTGATTCTGTTGCCATAGTGATGTCTTCTGAATTTAATGTTCTCTCATAAAATGTTTGGGCAATTGAAGAGGACACATGCAGAAATGAACCCTCATCCATATGTCAGATAAGGAGACAAGATTTCCGAAGTGCCCTCTGGAAAAACAACATAGAGGAAATATTTGTTGAGGCCTGAGTGATTTTCCTGAGGCACTGCTGCATTATGCCACCAACCGGAACCATGTTGTTGTCTCTCGTTTTTGTTAGATTAGAGCCACTGTCTGGGACTTTGTATTTGTTAGCTGTGAGTGGTTCTGAGAAGAAAAGAAAATCTACTCTTTTGAATGAATAGGGTATTGGTTGTGGCTGTGGTTGGCTTGAAATATAAAGTCAGTAAGCAAAACTTTTTTTGAATGAGGCGCTGCAAAAAAAAGAACATTGTCAGTAAGATGTCAGAGACGTGAACAAAACCTTTTCTCTTTATGTGCATACGTTTTCACCTGCATTTGCAACAAACATACTTTACCAGCTTCTCAGGTATGTATCACTGCGGTGCTTCAAAGTGATGATGAGGTAATTACATTCATAATCAAATTTATCACTGATGCCTGACCTTTGACCACTTCCTGAAGGGTTTCTGAAATTCCACTAAATCTGAATTGAGGCAAGCTAATTTACATACAGTAGGAATCATGAGTCCTCTAAATTACTTTGTTTTGAGTTCTCATTTTCAGAAACGTGCTCTGTAACCAAAGATAAAATGCATCGGCAATAACAAGCAGCTGTATTTTTTTTGGCCGTTTGTAGAAAAACGCTAACCTTTCAAGAATGTCAACAAAACTGAAAAAATCTGCCAGAGCAAAACAGAATTACTACTTGCAACCTGTTTAAAAGCCTCATTTAGTCATGTTCACAGGCCTTTGCCTTTCTCATGATAAATACAACCATCCTTTGAGATTTCTCTCCATATTCAGTTTTTCTTCCGCTCTTTTCTTTCACCATGTGTCTATCTCTCTCCAACCGCTGTCTGTAGACTACTATTTAGCAGAACTGGCAATTAGCCCAAAAGAAACCGAGAATGCAATGAAGTCGGTGTCCATTCCCTGTAAATGAACAAAGCATACTTTACATGTCAAAAATCAAGAAACAATACAATGTGCCTTTGATTAACTTCTAATGTAAGTTCATAGGAGGTTTTAAATGCAAATTTAGCTGAGCTTCAGTGCTGATGCTTGATTGCAAATGTAGACACAAACAAGACTAAACACATTGGAAAATAAACCAAAAAGTACAATCTTCATAGCAAGATTGAAAAAAAAATATTTCCATGTCTTCACATAATATTTATCACAGGGGTTCACAATAGTTAAAGTATCTATTTATTTAGCTTCTTTTTTTTTGCAGCTAACTGTTTCATCAATGCTCACTACAGTGCTTGCTAACATTAAACAAAAACAATGGTGACCACACTTAGGAAATTCAACTACACACCATGTATTTGTCAAAATTGAATAGACATTTCCAAAGTGTGTTTGTGTCCCTTTTTATGTTAATGGGAGTTTTAAACAGGTGCTTTTTTTGTGTGTTTGTTTTAGCAGCTAGCTTTGCTGCAATGCTAATGCTAACATGCGTGAACAGAAATATCGATACAGAGTTATTTTATTTTTGGCAATTTCTTTAAGACTACTATTGCAGAAAATGTATTGTTAGGGTTTTGATCATTTCACCCTTCACCGTTTTTTTACTAGTGCAGTTTTGGTCGTTTTGTACCTGACTTTTTTGGGCACAAAACTGTTAAAGTTGTTAGACTCCTAGAACAAATATCTACCAGCAGGGGTCAATTATTATTTATTAGATTTGTTGGGTTATTTAGATTTGAAGAAGGATCTATATATTTTGTTAGTCACCAGACCTAAATCAGATACAATACAATGCAATACAAAGTTTTTGTAATTTAAATTATGCATGACACTTGAAAGTTTTTATCATGGTTTATCCCCTAAGTTCGTCAAAATAATTGGTTATAGTAAAAACTAAACTCATACGCCATGGTTTAAGCACATGGGTATCAAATTGTTTGATTATTGGTATGAAACAGAAGCAAGAAGAGATTAAATGAAAATTGACCACAAGCAATTTTTTAAACCATTTCATGCTTAAAACTAATATTCTTCACTGCGGCTTAATTATTCTTTCCATAGTGGTGTGTGTGTGTGTGTGGCTGAGAAACACAGTTTACATAAAGGCAATTTTTTTTCATTCAGACTGAACAGTCTGCAAACGTACTTTTTGTGAAAATGTTAATTTTGTTTTGTTTTAATAAAATAAAAACAAATCACTTTGTGCTTAATCTACCACCGGTGGTGCTGCAACCTTGGTAGTACCTCCTTACTAATGTAGAAAACAGCTTTTCTCTCACAATGTCAGTTTAAGCCGTTAATAAAACACATTCTCCTCTTCCTCAAATTTGCTCAGACTTGTCTACAGAACAACTGCTGGAAAGATACATTTATTTTAGTAACATCTCTATAGAAAATTACATCTGCACAAACTGCATCTTAATAATGACCTCTGGTAGTGACCTTATATTTCTTCTTGTGTTTTGATGATCTTACCATAACATCATAACATTTTGACTTTAAAGAGCTCATCTAATCTCAAGAGCGGCCTCATATTTCTGTGAAATCTGTGTGACCGCCTATTCCCTTTGCCAAGCATGTGCTCTTAGCACCCATGAATCTTATTTTCAAAGGCAAATAGGGTTCCTTTTCATTCACATTTGCAATTCGAGAGCTGCGGAGGGCTTGGAAACTGCCAGCACACAGAAGTCATTTAGGAATTCAGCAATTCAAGGCCCCTGGAAGTGTATACTCACAGTTTGGCTCAATTAGTACAAAAAGGGGTCCCTGCTTGACAAATTAGCACACAAAATGTCAGCTGGTAGTTTAGCACATCCACAAAGAGTACTTGCAAATTAGCACATATTTTGAGGAGGGAGCTGGCACATCATTATGAACTGAAAGAGCCCAGGAAATTAGCACATCTGTTGCCAAAGTTGAGAATTAATACATGTTACACGATCACAGGTTTCCAACTTGGAGCTGGGTCAGGAACCATGGCCATGGCAACCATTTCTAATTGAGGATTGTGTATGTGCTCATTAAAAGAGACTGATGAAATTGATCTTGTGGCAACAAACACGCTAATTATTACACAGAGTGCAGGTATCTCCGAATGCTGCAGGCGTGCACTCTAAATTCCCACATCAGTCACATTTTCCCTGGACTCAGTTGTTTCTTATCCGACAGATTTATTTAGTCTCAATCATTGCTATGCGTGCTCATGTGTGTTCACACTTGCATCGTAAAGTGTGTGAGTCAGCCTGAGGCTTAGTGTCCAGTAGTGGCAGGTGACAGTCCACTCTAATGTCAAGAGGCTTTAGGTTGGCAGGATTAATTCTGTTCTGGAGGAAACAATCCAAACACACTAGACAAGGTGTGGTCGGATGATGCTATGTTTAGTTTTCAGACTGTATCAGTTGCCAATCGACTGATCGATTTCAGATATTGATTTACTGACGGATTTGCTGTATTAAATAATAACCGTTAGTTATTTTTATTTCTTGAATAGTGCAACTGTAAGAACTGGTTCAGTTTGTGGTGCAATACCTTATTGAAACAGATGAAAAAGATAGTTTACTCACTGGCTTCCATTCAGTTGTACATTTTATTTTATTTCATATAACTCTTTTACTAGAGTATGTCAGCCTACCTCGATTTTCTGCAATTAATTGATAAACAACCTCAATCTTATATTTTGCCCTTTATTTCAAAGTAGGCCATCACAGTTGTTTCTGTAGGGAAGCCTTTGGGCAGACAGGCTTAGTTATTTACCCCTTGAAAACAAAAATTTCAGGGGCAGAGCTGTGTTTTTTAAATCAACTCACAATTGCAAATGTTTTCTCATTTAACATATTTTTAATGGCACAAAAACCATCAAATGTCTATTTTGAACTATTTCAATATACTGTCTTACATTTAGTATTATTGTTAAATATTATTAACAAGGATAAAATTGGCACAAACGCTGCAATTCTTACATTATTACAACTTCTTAATTAAAAATATTTAGCCACCATTAAAACCATTATGGTGTGTCATTTTGTTCAACATCATAGTCGAATTTTTTCAACAAGTCAAAAATAAATAAATAGAAGAATATTTCACTGTTTAAGCCTAATACCCATAACATTAAACATTATACACTCTTGGATAATATATTGGTCCCCCTTTTGCTGTAAGCAACCCTAACCCTTTGAGGCACTGTCTTTACCAGATCCATGAAGGTCTGATTGTGGTATCTGGGAGCAAACATTGACCAGCAGATCCTTTAATTCCTGTATGTTGAGAGGTGGGGCCACCATTGATCAGACTGGCTTGTCCAGTGCATCCCAGTCATCCTTGACTGAACTGAGATCTGAGGAAGTTTGTTGTACACAAACTCATAGACTGTTTCTGAACCATTTTTGTTCTGTGACAATGTGCATTATCCTGCTGCAAGAAGCCATAGCCAAAAGAATGCAAAGGAATAAGAGAAAATAAGGGAATAATGTGTCAATAAACGAATGTCCAAGGTATGCAGTAATTCTTAGGTAGGTGCTACTTGTCAAAGTAACAACAACATGGATGGCAGGACCAAAGGTTTCTTATCAGAACATTGGCCAAAGCATAATACTACCTTACCTTTTTCCCTTAGTTCGTGTGGGTGCCATATACAGTATTATTGAATAAATCTGAATATTCATAAATTTCAGTAACTCAATCCACTAAGTAAAGCACAGTAAATTGATTAATTACATGCAGACTGATGTTCTCAAGCCTTTATTTCTGTTAATTATGATGATTTTCCACTTTAAGACGATGAAAACACAGCATTGAAGTTTAGGATTTTACATCAGACCAATATAAAACAACAGAAATGTGAACTTTATGTTTAATACCTGTTTAAAGGTTGTTATTTTGAAAGATTCTTTTAATCTGACAAATGATCCTCATCGGAATGCATTTCTAATTTAATAAATATGACTGTATATTACCCAGGTAAGCAATGCACATGCATCTGGCCATTTACTTTATTCTACAGACTAGGTTGCCTTGTTCCATGGTCCAGTTCTAAACCTCACATACCGATTATTGGCACTTTTGACATAAAAGCTGCAGTTTCTTAAGTTATCAAATTTTTTGTGGAACTCTCAAATCCTTCCTATTTTTCTTGCTTCTGACATATCAACTTTGAGGACAAGATGTTGCCTACTATTTATCACCTAATACCAGGGTCTATGATAAACAGTGTTATTCATTTCACCTGTTAGTGGTCATAATTCTGTGCCTGAATTATGTATATTGTGACTAAAAGAACACCAAAACTACGGTAATGTCTAGGTTTGGTGTGCATATCTGGCCCTCGAGGGTTGCTGCCCTGTGGGTTAAATGTGTTCATGTTAGATCAGCTTCTTAGAGGCGTGTGCCATTTCTCAATGAACTATTTTAACCAAAACTCGAATAAAGTGAAAGGAGACTGGGTAGGGGAAGGGGTAACACTAAAATTGGATTCACCCCTAATCTTAGCAAACATATTTTCTACAGATTATTGTTTTTTTTTTTTATAAGTTTTAAGTTTTATTTAAAAAATTATTCAATTGCAATGTATTTTACTTTATTATTGTAAAAGTGTTTTTTCTACAACTAATACATTTGTCATTTAATTCAGAATGCAGACTCAAATTATTTTAAGCTGGATAATGATCATGCTTCATAAATCAGTGCTTATTAACTCCGAGTCAGCTGCTGAGTTAAGATAATTACCACTGATTTATTTAGTGCTGATCATTTAACCAGTATAATTTTAATAATCCTAACTTTTTTATTTATAATGTTCATCACAATTTTATCTCCTGCCAAAATACCGAATAATCTACCAAATAAATAATCTACTATAAAAGTAGAAAAGATTAAATAATCTTAAATAATGCATAGTAAATTAATGTTTGATGTGATTAAAGAGAATTAGTGAGACGTATGGAGAAATAGATCTCTTTTTTGAAGATTTTAATGAACTGATCATCTTGTGATAATTAAAGTCTTTTATTATTTCTGACATTCCTCCTAATATCTAATTATTTTTCAGGTAATTTTCGGTTTCTTTCTGCTTAGTTAGGTAGACTGAAATAAAAAATAGCATCAAACCACAAAAAAAATAAAAATGAATTACAAATGATTACATGTCAAGCAATGGCACACAGATAAACAGATAATTGAAAAGATAGTTTTGTGCACAGTACACCTACTATTTGGTCTGTTTAAATTAGGTACTAACAACACAGATGAGTCTCCTGCATACCCTGTGCTCTGCTCAGATATCTGGGGATATATTTTCAGGTAGAGAGAGAGAATTGGCCACTGTGCAGCAGAGAAAGGTCACTCCACCACTCTACCAAGGGGAGCATCAGATTAATGACCGGGGGTGGCAACTCTCTGCAGGCCTTCATGCATCATGTCCCATTCACTGCCAAACATGTTGGGGAGCACTCCCACTGGGAATTTCAGTGATATTTATGGAGCGTTTCCATCACTTTTGCCTCCTGCCTATTGGCTCTGAGTACTGATCCTCGTTTTTTTGAAAAATGGAGGGAGACAGAAACAGGCCATGGGGGGTTGGTGTGCAGTGGGTGGTCAGAGGTCTTAGAGCCCCTAAGTGAGGACTTCATGCATATACCTGGGCCAGCTGCCTCAGGCAGCCACCCTATAGCCCACCACCCTCCTGAAGCTACACCATTAGTCACAGAGACAAGTTGTCCATATTGTCACAATGCACACCCCCCACCCCTTGCAGCAAGCCGCTGTTCAGATTCCAAAACTGTCAATGCTTCAGCACCATAGCATAGATGAGTCACTATGGCAACATCTCTGAATCTCATCGCTCATTGTACAGAGCAACCTTGGGTGGAAAGAGCTGGCTGGATTTCTATTCATTGGTGTGTAAATAACTTTTTTTTTAGGAGCCATTTTCTCTGCAAGGATTCAAAGCGCTCTGAAGTCACAAAAAATAGCCTTGGCTTTAATAACTTCTCAGAACAGCATGTGAACTGAAGAAAGTTTTACGTAAACATGAATTGCAATGATATTTTGTTAAGATTGGATGTGAAGATTTCTGTATACAGAAAAGTAATATTTAAAACACAAATTTTCATTTAGCAAAAAATGTGTCAACCAAGTTATTTATAAGGTGTTTAACACAATAAAAATGTTAAAAGACTTGAAAGTAAAGACTCTCTTGCATTGTATTTTCATTATGACTTTCTGCTCATTTTTTAAAATTCTATTCTGCTCTAAACACAGACACCCACACAAAAGCAAACATTGCATACACACACACAAACACATCTAAATACCCAGAGACCGTAGACTCAGCTGGCCTGTTTTCTCATCCGGTTGGTTATTCAGCTCATAACCCGCTCTGAGCTTTCAGTTGCGCCATAATTTACACCGGTCCTGGCAAATGTGACTGCACAGTTCACAGAAACAGAAACACTCCCGCATATACACACACACCCACCCACCCACACACACACACACACACAGAGGTTTGCTGATTATCCCAGCTGTAATTCACTCACCTGCAATCAGACAGACCACAAAAGCAAGCATGGGGAGGACGGAGGAAATGATGAGAGAGGAAGTATTATTAGACTTTAATCAAGGAATATATACCAGTCAGACGACAAGTAGGGGGAAAGTCTTTTCGAAGGTTCATAAAGTCTACTTGGGGAGAAATGTCAGGTTCATCAGTCACAGCAATCAATATAGGGGCTATTTGATCAAAAATGTTAATTAAGCATTCATGTTAAGTGTTGCAAGCAAGTTTCCCTGCCCACACTAAAGAAAAACAGCGTGATGCTGTGCCACCACCGTGCTTCACTATTGGAATGTTGTTTTTAGGATGATATACAGTGTTAGATTTCAGCCACACATGAGAGTTTGTATGAAGAATTATGAAGAATTTTGATCTCATTCGACCAGAGGATCATCTTCCAAATATTTGCTGTGGTCCCTTGCATGACTTGTGGCAAACAATGATTGAGCCTGCTTATAGCTCTCCCTCAACAATGGCTTTCTTCTTGCAGCTCTTCCATAATTGCATAACTAACAGTTGTCCTGTCAACGGCTACCTCAGCTGTGGATCTGTTCCACTCCTCTAGAGTTAATGATGGGCCTGTTGGCTGCTTCTGTCATTAATACGCTCCGTGCCTGGCCTGTGACTTTAGCTGGAACCGCATGTTTTATATATATAATTTTATTTGTAGATATCAAAGAGAAGAGGGATAAAAGAACATTTATACCACACCTTTCAGATTTTAATTTGAGAAAAGATTTTGCAAATCATTTATTTGATTGTGTGTCTGCATTTAAATCTGAGGTTGTAAAGTTACAAACTCTTATAATGTGCAGGGCATATGAATAATTTTGGATGGTACTGATTGATTTCTGTTAAATCATGTTCAAGTCATTTAGCAACTCAAAGTAATCTGATGAGCATAATTTAACACCATTATGCTTAGCTTCACACTCACTAAAATAGGCCTGCAGTGTTCAATGTGCTTCCCTTGGGATTTCATATTATAATTATCTATTAGGTCAGATAGACATAATTTCTATCATTCTTTATGGTATTCATTCTTTTCAAGACTAAAAAGAGAATGTCTACCACATCATACTGCTGTCTAAAAGAATTGCTGAAACAGGATAAGTAATAGTTCCCCAAATTACATACAAATAGGTTCAAACATTTACTATATTGCTTTGGAAATGTAGCCCATAATTCCTACTACAACTCCAGTATAAATGATAATACCATACAATAGAGTAAAATACCCTAAAGTCTGGCTTCACAGTGGTGACAGTGATAAATCTCACTTTCCTGGGTTAATGACATGTTTTTTGCCCTCCTGCACACACTTTCTATCACTCTCTGACACAGTCACATGCTATTTATAACTACAATGTCCAATACAATACAACTACACCTCTTTCTTTTCACCATCTTTAAAAAAAACATCCCCCTTTTTGTCTATTTTTCTCATTTTTCTTATCTTACTTTCTCTCGATGTCATTAAACCAGTAAACAGGCTTTTAAGTTTTTCAGTTTAGATTTTGTCAATCCTTTTTTCTGCCCTCTGAGAAGACGAGAGCTGTGAATGTACTCCTGAACTCCACTCTCATCCCCAAGAGAATTTTGCAGAGTTGCTCTCACCACCCTCTTTCATCTTTTTACTCTCAAACATTCCCTTTTAAGTCTGAATTTTATAAGCTTCCTTAAGATTTTGGTTTACTTTCAAAGGTGTGGCAGAGTATTGAAATGCGGTTTTTTATTCTGTGTATTTTCATAAGTGGAAATATGGGTATGTGTTCCAATGAGGCTCGTTTGTTAGAAAAATAAGTACCTTTTAAAAATAACAACCTTTAAGCAGGTATACATCATACTTTTCATTAGGCCCACGTTTCTTTATGAAAAGTGCTTTTGTTTGGTCCGATGCAATATTCTAATTTTCGCATAAATTAAATGTCGTGTTTTCATTAGCTGTAAGAGGAAAGTCATCATATGTAACAGAAATAAACAATTGAAAACATCAGTCAGTGTGTGGTTATCCAATATAATATTTTACTTAGTGAATTGAGTTACTGAATTTAATGTATTTTCCAATAATATTCCAATTTAATGGGATGCACCTGTAGTTGGGTGATTCTGTTGATGCACATCCATCCTAGTGACAGATGTGTGGAAATACTTTGCCATCATTCTCCCAAACTTGGTAACTTATGGTTTGGACATTAGATGACAAATTTTTATCTCACCCAGGTCTTTCACATTTTGCCTGTGACAGCAATCTAGCCGCATATCGTTTTTTACTTGTGGTGTTTGTTTAATGCATCCTCTTAGATTAGTTTTGACATAATCACAAAATGTGGCACATTTTTCGCGAGTCGACTCCAAATGCTCGTTGTTTGAGATTGTAAATCACGTTGATGGAACATCTGGAGCTTTAATCATCTCTGTTCAGCCCAAAATAATTGACATGTATGGAGGGAGCTGTTAGAAGCAGACAGCACCTTACTTCGCAGAAGCAATTATTTGTCTGGTGCTGAAATGCTGCTTTTTCATACTGTGTCTTGGTTTGTTTTTGTGCATTTTTTTTTTGATTATGTTTTGTTTAGTAAAGGCAGCAATGTCCTAAATATATCTTAATTTGTGATTTGACTGACCTTCTCCTTCATCCTCTTCCCCTCACTTCTCATATATCACTTCTGAATTGTCCCATTATTTGTTATTATCTATTGTTGTGTCCTGATATGTATCTTCTATTTTCTCTCTATTGGCTGTATTTGTTTGCTTTTTATTTGAAAAATTTTCAAATTAAAGGGCCAAAAGGAAAGAGTGAGACTGTCTGTGCAAGGGAATTTAGGAAGGGCATCCACCCCTGAACTCACCTCCCAATGCAGCTAATTGCCCATAATTGCACTGACTGCTCTCACAGAATGCAAATCAGCTGAAATCCAAACGTCTTATCCTCACTGTAAATCTGTTTAATGCCCAGGTATACCCAAACTTTACATAGTGAACACAGCAGTTCAACAGTATGGATTTAGGAGAAAAAATAATGCACTGCTTAAACTGTAATCGCCTGAATTAAATTATCATGTTCTTGTATTAGGCCTCCTGTAAGGAATCTGTTGTGATTACAGTTATCTGAATAGACTCGTCTGCAGACTCATTACTTTTCTCTTTACTTCTTTTGCTTTCAGGGGGAATATTTGAATCCATTGAGAGTGGCCCCTCTGGAGCAGAGGAATTAGCCTTTAAATTTGCCTTGAACACGATCAACAGGAACCGCACATTGCTACCGAACACCACACTTACCTATGACATCCAGAGAATAAACATCTTTGATAGCTTCGAGGCTTCCCGGAAAGGTGAGTTAAGAATCAAGGGAAAAGTGGATAACTGAAGTTCATAAATTATCAGAGAATCTTTTTTTATATAGTTATTCGAACAGTCGGTGCAATGCCCCGAATTTCATTGTCTATAAAGAGCAAATTGATGCTTTTACTTCTGAGTCTGAAACATATCCATGTTTTTAAGTTACAGTCGAATTTAAAGGTAAAGGCAAATGTGCTTTCTGACTAGTGCAGTATGGCTCAATGTCCCAGGACAACATGGCCTCAGGGATGACACCTATACATAAAATAAAATGCGTCTGTCAGTTGTTTTCCAAACAGGTTTTCTATAATTTATTGGCGTGTCCAGCTAATGTGGGATCAGGCACCCCCAGTGTAAGAAAATATTGCTAATACACTGGGGATGGCTAATGACGTCAAGTGGATATCTGATTGATAGCTTCTTCTTTTATGTTAAAATAAATTAGTTTTTAGCTCTTTTTTTAAAGGAATTTGAGATGCATTTGATCACTGAAAGCTGAAAATTTAAAATATCTTAACTGACTGGTTAAACCTCAGCTGAATTACCCTGAAAATAAATTGACTAAAACACAGTTTGAGGTTTATGAAACAGCATTTTTAAAGCTTTTTTAAATATTAGGACCATGAATGAAGTGTGAAAAGCACAGTACATAGACCAGTCAAGCCTGGAGTGTATCATTCCACACTGATTAGAGGTATTTAGAGCAACGTTTATTTGGTTGGCTTTATTTATAAAAAAAATTAATTAGATTAGATTAGATTAGATTTTTATTGTGAAAAAATGCCTCAGTCATTTCATATGCATTTTGCAACAAAATTAGGAGTATACAAAATTAGGAGTATAAATTAGGAACTTGGCTCAAAATTTTCCAAATCCTTCTGTTGTCAAATTGCTGCTCAAAACATTAAACAAGTTGTGAATGACGAGACAAATGATCCAGTAGTTTCTAAGACATCTGTAACAGTAGTTTATATATTGTGTTTGTGTATTATGTGTCGAAAAGAACCATCTACTTATAAGAATAAACCGCTTTTTTTAAACAGTGTCCATATTTTGCAGGGTGTAAGGAAATTATCCTGTAGACTTTTGTATTTCTGCATCCTAAAGAAACTAGAAGCATTGACCAAATAAAAGCACAAAATACCAGAAAATACAATTTTAAGCCGAAACATTTGTCCTTATCATTATTATTATCATATAATTTTTCTTTTCCTCAACTGGATTTCTTCTTGATTTTATGAAGCTAAAAATTCACTCTGAAGTTAGCCAAACCAAACATGAAAAAGAAAACTGACTCAGTGTATAATCTGTTTACTTCCATACAGCATGTGACCAGCTTTCTCTTGGAGTGGCAGCCATTTTTGGCCCCTCGCACAGCTCTTCTGCCAATGCAGTCCAGTCCATCTGCAACGCTTTGGGAGTGCCCCACATCCAGACCAAGTGGAAGCATCAAGTCTCTGACAACAGGGACTCATACTATGTCAGCCTGTATCCTGACTTCTCCTCCCTCAGTAGAGCCATCCTTGACCTGGTGCACTTCTTCAAGTGGAGAACCGTCACTGTGGTCTATGACGACAGCACAGGTACAGGTACAGTCGGTGTCTGTCCTAATCATCTACATTAATACTATAAATGTCTGAGAATAAAGATAAAAACAGGTAGTAGGCAACTGCAAAGTGCAACACTGCTCCTGAGAGTTCAGTGAACGCTTTGTAACCTGTCAAGTTAATTCAGAAATCAATAGCTTATTGTTCTGTCTTAGTCCTCCAGGTGCTGCCAATGTCAGTCTTCCAAGAGACTGAACAGCAGCACAGAAAGAAAAAAAACATAAAAAAAATTACCCAGAATGACCCTGTGTCTCTTCAGCTTAATGTAATGCAAAACTGTAGTATGTGGGGGCTGACAACAGCCATTAATAACACACTGAGACACTTGATCTCCGAGGGTGGCTATCAAAGTGTCTGCAAGCTACTCTGTCTGAGCTGTAACTTTGTGGAGTGGCTCATAATATGCATTTAAAAGGCAAGTCATATTTTAGCTTGAGTACAGTGATATTTTTATGAGGTATAGTGTAATCACTCCGAAAAAGATGACAATATTCCAATACTTATCCTCAATTTATGAGCTATTTGGCATGATGCGTCTGACAACTAAATGTAAGTAAATTACACAAAGAGACACAAGGAGAATCACACTTCAGAAGCATTGTCTAATGAATTCACTCCCCTGTTCACACAAATGGAGAGTGTCTTGTGCTTGTCATTTGTAATTGTGTCTCTAAATATATAAAACCCTGTTTTGTTGCTTTCGTCCATATACAGTGCTTTGCATAACAATTCCTACCCCTTGAATGTTTTCATATTTTATCATGTCGAGTGATTTAAGGTATTTTACAAATAAAACCAAAAACGTCTGCAATTCATATGTTGTGAAATGAAAGCCATTGTTACAACAAAGCCACAAGACCTGTTGTTTGCCACAAGTCACAACGGGACAGATGAGATCAAAATTGAACAGACTACCCGACATGCAGGATACTATGTTTGGAGGAAATCTAACACCATTTAGGGTGAAACAATTTGGTTTTAGAATCATTGTGGAGAGATGCTTTTCTTTAGCAGTGACAGAGAAGCTGGTCAGAGATGATGATAAGATAGATTGAGCTAAATACAGGATAATTCAGCAACTAACATCCTGTAAAACACTGGAGACTGGGTCAGAGTTTCACTTTCCAGGTGGATAATAACTCTAAACATACAACCAGAGCTACATGTGTGATAATGGTCCTGTCCCAATGGTCCCAATTAAGAATCTCTGGCAAGATTTGAAAACTGATGTTCACAGACTTTCTTTGTGCAATCAGATCAAGCATGAGCTATTTTGCAAAGGAGAAAGGGCAAAATGTGTACAAATGGTAGATGCATACCTCAAAGGCCTTGCAGCTGTAAGTGAAGTTAAATGTGGTCCTGCGTGTGGCTGAATAGTACTCCAGACTTTCCAGGTTTTGATTTGAACAGAATTTGAAAAACCAACGATGTTTTTGCTTCCATGTCAAAATTAATAACTAGTTTGTGTTGGTAAAGACCATCATGGGGTATGAAGGCATATGCGATGCATTATATTTCTACTCACACATCCACCACATAAGTTTCAGCAAACAGTTAATTGCAGTGCATTCCAGCACCATTACAACCTCTCATATCCCATAAGCTCATTCCACTTGCCACATTATTCTGAATCATCTTCATCACCGTTCTTCACTTCCCTCCTCAGAGCTTGGCACCTTTCACACCCTTAATCCCCTTGAAATTGTCCCACAGAGATGCTAGCAGATGACCTCTCACTTTTCCCTCTCTGTCAGTCGGGAGTGTCCCGGGCCTCCTGCATGGATGCTTTTTTTTTGCTGTAAGACACCTGACTTTCTGAAAAGTGAGACAGCTGCATAACCGTGTTCCATAGTCTTTTCCCGCTTCCAGCCCGGTCCCAGTCTCAGGCTGTAATCACACAACTTCATGCTCCAGGGCCCTGCACCGCTGATTGGAGTCTATCTGACGGCTGGAAGGAAAAACTATCGGAGGGGATAAAATATTCACACATGGCCGTTAGAAGATCCAGGGGGAAAGTCTGAAGGCATTAGCCAGAGCTCACAAACATCCACACTGGCAGTGTTTCCCAAACGCTGAGCTCCCTTGACAGATTTTTTTTCCTTGCTTAACACCTCCCAAAGTGTCAGCATGAACAAAACCAGAGAGAAGGAGACATGCCCCAGAGTAGGGATCTACAGAGATTACCTGGGGACACTCGCGGAGTTTTAGAATTCCTTCCTACTGTAGTTTTTTTTACAGCTAGACTTCCATGGATCTGTTACATACCAATTTTTCTATATGCCTCAGGGAGACCAACCCCTATGTACAGTGAGACCATTAAACTGCTCACACAGCACTTCGTTTAAAAAAAAAAAAAGCTGAGCTAACTTAAAGTGGTTCCAAAGGAAAAAAAAAAATCCTATCTCTCTCCAGTTCCCTCTCAAACAACCTTTCTGCTCTATCCATTTTTATACCCATGACAAGTAATCATCTCTCCTATCAATCCAGCTCCTTTCATCCCTGGACTCTGAAGTTCTTTACCGAGGGAGAAACTCATTGTAATCTCATCACAGAGTCTCCTGGAGAGCTGTCTACCTGAGCGTGCGGTCGAGAAATGAAAGGTGAAGATTGTAGCTGAATATGTGACGGTGGTGTCGGGCTCCCCCAGGGGGGAAAGTACAAGCTGGGCAAACAGTCTCTCTCGTCAGAACACATCTGAATTGTGTGAAAAGACAGAAGAGGGAGAATTGACCACGGCTTTCCATCAGGGTAAAATTGAAACAATTCTGCGCTTTTTTGTGATGTCGTGGAACACAAGGAGCAAATAAACATTTTACAGACTGCTGTCAGATTGGAAGTTAATGTAGGAGGGTGCAGATCGAGTTTTTTTTCTGTTTTTTGCGCTTTTGGTTTAAAAGCACTGTGGTGGCGTGGTGTAGCATTTTCTTGATAGGTCTGTAGCAGTCTGCTTGCTTGCCAAGCATGTGTAGGAGGATCAATAGAGTGTGGATTAGAAAGGCATGCATATGAGCCTTTTTCTGCTGAGAAACTCTGATTCCATTTTTTTTTCTTATGGCAACCCTTAGAATCAGAGATGCTTCAAAATGGCGACAGATCAAACAGTATGTTGCTCCATCTTTAAAATTCCTCTTTCATGCTATATGCTACCCTCTTTGTCCACAGGTCTCATTCGACTGCAGGAGCTGATCAAGGCTCCGTCACGATACAACATTCGTTTGAAGATCCGACAGCTGCCCACGGAGACCAAGGACGCCAAGCCACTTTTGAAGGAGATGAAGAAGGCGAAGGAGTTTCATGTCATCTTTGATTGTGGACACGAGATGGCTGCCTGGATCCTGAAACAGGTGGCGCCACCTTAATGAACTTTGATACCTTACTGGGCTCGTTGAAAAAACAAAGAGCTAGACTTTTTTTTCTCAATCATAAGATGAGTAATAATAGGAAGAATTGTGTTCAGCAAAACACTTGCAAATTATTCAACCCAAAATTTACTATGTACGAACTGAGAGAAGCTAAATTGGAGAATAAATGAGCAATTTTATCATATTATGTTTTGCATTTAATTAAAAAGCTACCTACAGGAACAAAATTTACATAATTTCCCTCATAAAGTCAGGACTGAACACAGAAGCTCATCCCTCATTCATTATGTATAAGTGCTAAAACAATAGTGTGTTCACTTTATTACTCTTTCTGCTGTTGGATTTCTCCTCTCTGCTCTGTGCATCTATATTCCCCTTGTAGGTTATGAGATCTTGAACACTGACCGGTCCTAGCGGATGCCCTCCATTGCACAATAAAGTTTTTTTTTTTTTTATTAGAATGTATAACTCTGCTCACAGGCATCTTGAGTTCATTTAACAGAAGGTCATTGATTATTTATGACAGTTGTCAGGGCCCTTATTGGAGTGAAGTCTTAAGTGAAGAATATTGTACCCAGTACAAATCTTCAAAAACCTTTCTCTATCATAGATGGAAAGAAATGTCAATACAGTCATTATTAATTAACATACTGATTTAGTATTTTTGGGTATCAGTCTTAGACTTGCTAGACAACAAAGAAAAAATTGACTATCTTAAGCAAAACATCTTCTAGTCAATTTGGCTCAAGTTCAGGTCAGTCCTTGGCCAACTGGTAGTCCCATTTTATCCCAGCCTACCTCCATTTACCTGTAAACAGACCACTACATTATACTATTATCACATTTCAATTAACTCAATTAATTCAGTTACCTTTGCAGTAATTCAAAGCATGCATGTGGCAACAGTTGAAAGTAAGGACTCCCTTTTAACAGGAAGAAAACTACAACAGAACCAGGCTCAGTGTGAAAGGACATGTGCCGTCTTAAATTCTGAAATATTTTGAAAAAATGCACCATTGATTTTGGTTCTGATCCCCATTAGGACCGTTCAGTGCTGGAAATTAATTAGTGAATTGAAATATAGGAGATTTTTCATTTTGCATATTCCATGTTTTTAAACCAACTCTGAGCGATCTCCTTCTCCAGCAGATATTATTTATTGGAGTCCCATAACCACATTTTCTTACAGTATGGATGGATGAATCAAAATTACTTTGCAAATTTGGATGATAAAGAGGCCACAAAGCTGGTATGAAACATTCCTAGGACAAGTACAAATTGATGCACAATCAGTCTGGAACATCTGGAGGCAGAAGGCTCTTTGTCGAGTATGAAACTACCAAAGCACAAAATTGCAAAGTGGTGAAATGACTAGCACCCATTAATATCTAATTTTGTCTGCAAGGATGCTCTGTAAATTACATTCTCACATAACTGCAAAAATTTTGTTTTAGACTAACAGGCAGCTTTCTTTAATGTGTTTGCCAAAAACAAGGTACAACAGTTTGCAGGTACCGCATCAAGTGAGAGAGCTGTGAACTAAACAATTTTTTATCAGTGCAAATAACACATTTTGTGTGAATACTATACTTCAAACTGCTTTCTAAAGCAGATATTTCAACACTATATGTGAAAACAAGTTAAAAAAAAGACAAAGCGGCATAGTTTGGTTTCTTGTGAAGGCGGATCCTGTGAAGTTCTTTATTGTAAAAAAAAAAACAAAGAAAACAGTAGGCTTCTATAAATATATCTGCACATAAAATGAGGCAACTGCGGTGTAGAGGTTTATAAAATAGGATTTGTGTGAACCACTAAAGTATTTTTTAGGAAAGAGCTGTTTGAAGATTTGAAGATTGAAGATTTGAAGAAATCCACTTTGGAAATGGGTCCAGTCTGACAAGCCTGTTAGCTTGATTCCACAGTATTTCTCAAAATTAGGCTGCTTTTATTAGTGTGTATTGCAGGCAAGCTAATAAAGGGTGAGAAAACTCAACAGACTGAATAGTCCGTAGATCATGGTCTTTCTAACTGAAGTGTTCATAAACATATTACTTGCAGTTTCTATAGCCTGCCTTTAATTAAACATGCATTTTTTCTTCCCGTCATTCTTACAGCCAAGTAGTTAGTCTCTATATAGGGTTAAATTAACAGCTGAATGAACGCATCTTATAGTTCCTATGTCATTCTTGCAATGATTTTTAAATTCAAATTATGCTTGATTTATACCTGACTATTTTCTTCTTGTAGGCCCTGGCCATGGGTATGATGACTGAGTACTACCATTACATTTTTACTACCCTGGTGAGTAAATTGGCACTGTTTATTTGCTGTTTTTGTTTAATGTTTTTGTACTCCTGGCGAAACTTAGTAATATTTGTTTTGAACATTCCCTTTTTACCCAGGCTTTAGTTTTGTTTGTTGGGAGACAAAATGCATCTGTCTGTGAATCTGATATGAGCTTTTCTTTTCTCAGAGCAAAATTCAACTTACAGCAATCTGTAGAGAAAAAAAAAAGTCCAATCCCGTTTTTATTGTGTGTGAGTCATTTTGAAGCGTCACTGCAAAAAAAACAGGTAGCTTCAACAAGCTGAGTCACATTCAACTGTGTTGTCACTGTCACATAGTCTTTACTCTCTTTACATGTTAAAATCGGTTGTGAAAGTTTAACAACAATAGATTTTCCTAATCCAGCGCCCACCTGGCTGACCTAAAACCTGGGTGTGGAAGACCAAAGCAGGTGGAAACATTTTATTCTAACTAGGTGCCACTAAAGTTCTCCAGGAAATCTTTGATCTTGCCTCTACAAAGATTGCCCACCGCTGTGTTTCAGATGAAAAGCAGCACACTCCCACTAAACCCAGAGAACAGAAGACTGAGAGCTCATATAATAGCCCCAAACAGATGATAGTGTCATCCATTTGGTCCATTATAGCTCTAACAAACAAATGATGCACTATGTTGTTTGGAAGTCCAAGGCAAAGACTGGACCTAGAAAGAAATTTTGTGCATCTACACACATGTAGAAACCTGTCTGTATGTTGCAGTAGAGAGTGACATCAGGTATGTCATTGAAAGATGAAAGAGAATGGTGAGTTTGGCTGCTGAAATGGAAACATGCCCACTTTGAAACCAGCCAATGTTTGGCAGAATAGGGGCCACTGCGCTGGCCTGAACTACTGTATACTGGTACCGAGCCATCCGTGCTGGTTTTGAAACAGCAAATATTGACCATGGCACCCGTGTTCCATGTCCGTCACCTGCTGTTGCTCTTTCAACTGTGTTGTTGTGTCCCAGAGACATCTGCGTGGTTAGATGCCAGATATGCTGTATGCAGGACAATTAGGTTGTCCTTTCACATCCACATGATAAATGGCAACCTACCAAAAGCCTGACTGTAACCTTGAAATCTTGCCTTAATCAAGGCTACTGCCTCAGTATGAGGAAAAAAATAAAAATACCTTTAGACAAACCTCTTTGCTCCCAGTCATTAAGCCAGGACTGTCAATGAGTTAACTTCTCTTAATTATTAAGATGAAAGATGTATTGCAAACCTTTTTCAGATCAAACACAAATAACCCTTTCATCTTTTTTTGCTTTTAGGACCTTTTTGCCCTCGATATGGAACCGTATCGCTACAGTGGAGTTAACATGACCGGCTTTCGCATTCTTAACACGGAAAACTCTCAGGTGTCATCAATCATTGAGAAGTGGTCAATGGAGCGGCTACAAGCCCCACCCAAACCGGACTCAGGCCTGCTGGATGGTTTCATGACAGTAGGTTTTAGCTGCTTGTGCACTTACATAATCCATGTGAAAATATGCTTGTGGTCAGTGGTCACAGAGTGTTTCTGTGTGATTTACCAAATCAATTGGACGCCATCTATAAAGTAATAGTAACTTTGACGATGTAGGAAATTGTGCTTGGGGACAATCATTCATTTTTGTTATTATTTTTTTTAAATACTCACTATTTATTTGAGTATAAAATAGCTGTGTGTGAGTTGTCAATCATATGGCCAGTGCTGCTGAGTTCCTGTGGTGGAAGCTGGAGCAACATAAATGCCCTCTGCATGGAGCTTTGGAGTTGGTGCCCCTGGGTCTAAATGCCCAGTAATGAGCCGGTGTGAATGGTAATAGCCGTTTATCTGCCCTCCTGCCTCTCACAGCACTCCTCTGGGAGCATGGCCAAAATATGACAATCTGTCAGTGTTCATGCAGGGAGAGGAAGCAAATTGGATGGAAATTATGGCCTTGGTTTTTTTAGGACGGCATCCAGAAAAACCCAGGGATAAGGTGATTTGAAAGTGAAAAAGGGAAGGGAGCTCGTCATGGACATTCAAGGTCCCTCTCTGGGTCTGTTGTTGTAAACAGTCAATTTACTTCACCTCCCTCACAGCACCTTCCTTTGAGACAACCACCTTTTTTCCCCAGCAATCCATTCTGTTTTTCTTAGCAGATTTAGAGTGTAGTATGTAGAAATCTGTACATTGAAAGAAATGTCTTTTCATCTGAGGCTTTCAGGCCAGCCTTTGTCTGAACTAGGCACAGGTCTTATTGTCTATTCACACATCGAGAACAGTCTTAATTCCTTTACTTATGATCAAAAAGAAAAAGATCATCAATAAAATATGTCGATATATATATAGACCGATCTATCTATCTATCTATCTATCTATCTATCTGTCTGTCTGTCTGTCTGTCTGTCTGTCTGTCTGTCTGTCTGTCTGTCTGTCTGTCTGTCTGTCTGTCTTGTCGTTGTCTATCTATCTATCTATCTATCTATCTATCTATCTATCTATCTATCTATCTATCTATCTATCTATCTATCTATCTATCTATCTATATGGTTGATGTTTTGAGATGTTTGATCTAAGATATTGTGAGGGCACTGCACTACACATTGTTGTAACAATAGAAATGAGTAACATTTCCCTAAAGCAGATGCATAAACTTATGTTTTCCTCTGTGGCACTTAATTTAAAACAAGTGATGGATACAGAAGGATGAAAATGATGCAAAAAGAGGTTCTTCACCAGAAACACAATTGTTTCTGTGAGTTTTAGTTGTTTGCATTGTATAAATAGTTAAATAAAATTGTGTGGTGCATACAGATTTACACAATTCAACTAGAAATATGGTTCAAAAAAAATAATTGAGTAAACACAATGTTGTTAAACTGATTCACTAGAATGGTCTATTCACAGAGCCTTACAAAAATATTCGTATAATTTTCCAATTTAGAATTCAATTAAGAATCTGTGGTTAGATTTGAACATTGCTGTTCACAAGAGAAAACCATCCAACATGAAGGAGCTGGAGCAGTTTTGCCTTGAGGAATGGGCAACAATCCCAGTGGCAAGATATGGCAAGCTCATAGGGAGTTTTCCAAAGCAACTTGCAGCTGTAATTGCTGCAAAAGGTGAATCTACAAAGTAGTGGCTTTTAGGGGGGTGAACAAGAATGGACGCCGAAGATTTCTTTTATTCTGTCCTATTTGTTATTTACTTTACAATAAAAAATAATAAATTTTCAAAGTTAAAGGCATGTTCTGTAAATTAAATGCTGTAAACTCTCCAACAATCATGTTCAGTTCCAGGCAACACAGCATGAAAAATTCCAAGGGGGTGAATACATTTGCAAGTGTGGGGACTTTCAGTATTTAGAGCAGTTGTTATTTTAATAACAGATACCACTTGAATAAATTCTTAGGTTTGCAGTTATCAAACACAGTGTAAAAAACATCATACATGAGCAATAAAAAAGAACTTGGAATTTCTTTTTTGCTGTTTTTTTCATAACACTAAGACAAGAAAATGGAAAGAAAATGTTAAGATCCATTGGTGCTATATTTTTGGTTGAGGATGGTGTTTAGTCATGCATTACATTTTACCTCAAAAGTCAAAACTGTCAAGTTGTAAGTTGAATTCATAAGCAAGTAGATCTCATCAAGTTGGAATCCTTAAGAAAGCAGCAATGACTCAACAACACTCACTTCAAAATCCATTATGTGTTTAAAATGTAGCTGCAGAAATAAATTGCTAATTTGCACTTGCAAGAGTTTAGATCCTAAATCCTTTGCACATAGAATACTGTACCACCTGTGTTAGCCAACATGTTCTTATAGACTAAAGGTGACAAAATAAACTGCTATTAACTTGTGTTACTAATAGTCAGCTTGTCACCTAGCACTAGCATATCCCAATGGTTTAATGATAGAGTTAGAAATAATGTTATTCCTAGATCCTAGACTCCGTCATAAAAAAGTAGTCAACCTGACTTTTTCTTGGTTGTGTGTTTTCTACTTCAGTTTAAACTTAAAGTTCTTAACCCTTTAATACCCAAAGCTAGAAATAATTGTAAAAAATATTTTTGTTTTATATTTTGGGAGCATAATTGATACATTAAGCTTAATCATGTAATAATAACAAGCACAAATATATATTTTTGCATGCATTATAAAAACACTCTGCACATCTTATCTTATCTGATCTTATTTAAGTATTTCATTGCCGTGTCATTTTCCATGCAATTCTCATTTTTACCAAGAGTTTAAAATATGACTACCAACACCTTTACTTATTATAGCAGATTTTGGAGGAGATGATTAACTTTACTGTCTCAGAAATACTTATTCTTTTAACAAATTCTGCATTTTCCATTATAGAGTTAAAATATCCCCCACAGCAGTCATCATTTGAGTATTTTCTGTTTGAAACAAAGGTTGTTTTTTTTTTTTTGACCAACTTCTCGTTTTCCCTGCAGCTCACCAGCTCTACATCATAGTTAATTAGCAATTCATTTACCTTGTAAATTAAGGGTCGATGCCAAATTTTCTTTTAAGTACCCCTAAAGTGGTGCTTGTGCCACAGTTTAAGAACCTAAGCTTTGGAGCATTCCCACTTTAGAGGATTCCATGTCAAGATTGAATGGAGAGATTTCATGGTAAATGTAAAGGAAAGTACTTCCAAGGGTATAAAGGCATAGTGGAGGAAAACTTCTATAAGTTTAAAAATATATATATAGCTTTTACCTTTTGTGTAACACAGATTTCTTTATTTAGCAAGCAGATTGCCTGACATTTATGCTGCAGCACTTTGGCTGAAGAATCCAACGTTAATGGCATCATTAAATTAAATAGAGGGTGAACTGCGGCAGCCAGAGTGTGACCCTACATCCCCCCTGAACCTTCCACCAGCCTTTTATTGCTTCTCTTCAATGTCTTTTTCAACGTTTGAGCTGCTCTGGCCCCTTGCTGGGCTTGGAGCTTGTTTGCACTCGTTGACCAGTCAACAGTTGTGTAGCAATGGTTACCACGACAACACTGTACATGTCACCTTGTGATTGCATGAGGGGATTGATTGACTGAGATGGGAGGAAGGAGGGAGGAGTGTGGAGGAAGGTGATAGAGATTGCGGGCAAAGAGGGCTTTAATGTGAAGAAAGACAAAAGGAGAATGGGCAGGAGGTAGGATGTGAGGTTTTTCTTCCTTTTTCAACTGTTGGGAGTTGAACGCAATGTTTTCTCACATCACAAGGCATGTGTAAATCCAGACCAGTGTAAAATCACAATGACAGTGCCCTTTGGGTGAGGCCGAGTTTCATCTCAGGCAAATATTCATTCTGAGAAGTCCATCCTCAGATGAGGCAAGCTCGCAGCCAAAAACATGCTCAGCGCATGCCTTCTAAATGTGAGAAATGTCTCTGACATGTAGGAACACATAATGAGAGAATGGATACCAATTAGTACATTTTATTTTTTATTAACTGAATGTGTTGAACGGTCTCAGTTTCCTAAAGTGAAATATAGCTAGTGGAGGGTTGTTCTCTACATAATTAAGGAAGCATAGATCCTCAATACAATGGCGTATAAATGTTTGCGCATCCTTTTAACCATAGTTCCTCTTTCGTTGGTAACAAGTGTTTTAACTAGATTGTGACATCATGGAAAAAAGCATCCCATCCTGAAGCAGAAAACTGTAAATGCAGAACCCTTGATCATGTTGTGATTATTAATCTGACAATATTATTTAATATTTAATATTAATATTTTAATATTTTATCAAATAATATTTCGGTCTGTTAAGGGTTGTCCTGTGTATACCAGCCCAGTAAGGCGATGGTATTAGGACAAAGTTGAAAGGTGTGAGCCAAGCTCTGACATTATTGAACAGCATAAACTCTGCACACACATGGAATGAATTCACACAATTTCTTAAAATACAAGAATTAACAAAAATAAGTCAACTCAAAGCCAAACATATATCAACAAACTCTTTACTATGCTAAAACAATCCAACTAAACTACCAAGCAGAATTAAAGAATAGGGAGGACTAATGGGCTATGTACAATATAAACAAGTTGATTAAAGATGATTGAAAATCATGACCAAAAGAGTGATGCAACATTACCATGCAATGTTTAAGAATCTGGAAATGAAGTTAAGTTAGTCATGGAACTAACTTAGGCAATAATCAGTAAACTTTAGACGACCATTCACAATGCAAGATCAGATAAAATATTATTTTAATAAAATAATGTTTTAAGAATGATCTGCTGAATAAAACCAACCTTCTGGATGACTAATTCTCAATGGTGTCTCATTAGCTGCCTTTATTAATTGAAATAATATTTAAAGAAATATTATTAAAGGTAACGGTAAATTATTTAAAGAAATATCTTTGAAAGGAACCAAATCTTTCTGGAGAAATGGGGCTTAATGGTGTTTACTTAGTTATCAAATTTAGTAAAATGATGTTAGGGACATTATTTACTGGATTGAAAACTAAACTGTTCTGGGTAAATATTCTTTAGCAGCAAGCACGTGGCCTAGGCTGTTAGCAGTTAAGCTAACAAAGGAGGCTGATAGCTTAGCATCCAGAATCAAAAACACACACACTCAATAAAAGGGTTAAAACGCAAAGAGCGCGGGGCCAAACGCGTTTTGAGCAATCTTCTGTGTTTAAAATCACCCTTAAATAAAGTTTGTCTTAACTTAAAAAAAAAAACACACAAACACAGAACCCAAACTGACCCCGTGTGCTACAGATAGCCCCGCTAGCACTAAGATAGCAGTTTCACACCAAACAAACCAAACTTCATAAAATAAAAACGTTTAGATCATTTCATCCTAACTGTTATTCTGCCCAAACACTTAACCTCATGAAAACCGTGGTGAGGAAACGTTGTCCAAGGCGAAAGTTGAAGAAACCCTCACAGTCAACAAGCGGTTAGCCTTCGGCTAACCTAACGAAGCTGTGGGTTGGCGGCCCGTTCTGTCGGCCGGCCAAAACTGCACGTTACCGGTGATGGGGCTACTCATCGTCCTTCCCTCAGGCAAGGAAAACCGCTTCACTCGGGTTGTAGAGACCGCGTCTCTGCTGGGGACTTTTCTGGGACACCGTTGCTTCAGCAGGCCTCGGAGAGAAAGTCAAGCCAGGCGTGTACCTTAATTCCCGTTTTCTGAATGAATACTGGGTACACAAACAGTTATTCACTCATACTTATCTTTGCATATGATCGGTGATCATATGAGACTCTTGGATCCAGTTTGAACAGATTATGTCTTTTTGCCAGCAAAAAGACATTAGCACGCTTGTCTCTCCGGCTAGCCTCTCAGCAGAGTTCCAGATGGAAGAGATTGGCTTGTGGGAGAGGGGGTGCTCTTATTCAGACAGTGGCATCATGGGAAGTCTGCTGCTACCCCCCTTTCCTCAGTTGCTGGAAGTCAGTTAAATGCACTTTATTTTGAAAATTCCAGAAGAGTCCGTACCGGAGTTTAATGTTGAAATCCATGGCTTAGGGTTCCAACAATCACAATACACATGCACCATTCAGAACAGGAGTACTTAAAAATGTGTCAAGACTATACATCCAGTATACATTTAAAAACATCGTTGTGGGTTGGGGGATGTTCTGTTTCAGTATTCCGCTATGTTTAAGACATTGTGGTGTTTACAACACAAGCCCTAAAGTTGGAGGTTTTCTTTTTGCCAAAATCTTCTCTTTTTTTCAGCAAGCATAACTTTTACCAGTTCAGTTAAGAGGTTCCCAGAAGTTAATTTCTTCAGTGACTCTATTGCTGGCTAGGATGCCGAGAAAGGCGTCCTAGCCAGCACTAGTTTTATTATGTTGGTTCATCGGTTAAGGTCAAATTTCTGTCAACGTTGCACATTTTAATATTGCCGCTGGACTAGTGTCATCTGCTAAACCTTCCAAGAAGTTATTTGCAGCCAAACAATGGGTTTAACTTTTGTGCAATCCTATGAGCAATCTCCCTAAAGGATTACTATAAAATCAAAAACCTAACCTCAGCTATTCCTTTTAACTACTATTTCTCATCTACATTACAAAAGGAGGGGGGATACTTTCAAACATTGTCTTTTAGCCCATGTTTAAATTTTATGATTATCATTTAGACATTAGAATGCCAAGCAATGAGTCTGGGGACTCCATGACTGCTGGTAGTTTGGAGAAATTTTGAGCCGTCTGAGTATTTCTGTGACATTGAAATGAGAATCACTTATCCACATTATTAACTGTTGGATATGTGGGTTATGAGAGCCTATGAGTTTTACAGCGTCTATTTAATATAAAACTGTGCAAATAAAAATCCACCTGTCATGCTTAAAATAATGAAAATAAAGTTTCACTTTGAATACCTCAGCTTTGTTGCCTTATAGCAATGCTTCTGTTTGAAAGGGTATAGGCGTTCCAGCTGTCTCTCACACTGCAAAACCATAAATGTTATATCAATTTACAGTCTTAAAATTGCTTTAGCAGTGGAAATATGTGTGCAGACATGTCTGTCTTTAAGGTGGACTGGTGATAGGTTCAGAGTATGTTGCATGTCTTCCTTGACAGCGCAATGATGAAAATGAAACAAATATGCTTGTGCAAATAAGTATTCAATTTCTTTTTCTGTTGCAATTTTCCTTTAGAATTAATTAAGTATTTGAACTGAACTAATCTGAATTTAGCACCACTCAAACTGGCTAGTGACAAAAATCTGCCAATTTTGCCACAATTAGCATTGAACAGTAATTGATTAAAAAGTATCTCAATAATCAAAATGTATTACATGCATCAAAGTTGAAAACTACTACTATTTTCAGTTCATAAACACATCAACAAAAAGCATCTTCTTTGTTGGACTTTGTTTTAAGTTCATTAAAAATCTGATTAAGGTTAGACATGGTTTTTGAATGGATTAATGGGGATAATTCTGTATTTACTTCAATTTACTCTGGATTCATAACAACTTCCTCTAACAAAAACCTGCTCCACATGCTTTCTTTTATGATTGAAGGTTTAAAAATAAATGTTTGGATTAAAACAATGTTTGCATATCAGTGTGCATGTATAAAGGGTCTTAGAAAGAACATCAGAACTGGCCAAAATTAGAATAGGCATGTCTAACTACAAAGAAAAACACAGCATTGGTATTGGCCACAAATAGCATGATGCTAATGGATATATGAATGTGCAGAGTTACCACCATGAAAAGAGGTTCCCATCTGAAAATAATTACTTCCTACGAATCTAATGAGATAATTTGTTGGGTTGGTTTACTTTAATTTAAATTCTTTAATCCTGATTAAATGAATTAAGAATGCACTTACATTTAACTAAGGGAATAGGAAATTGATCATATTCCCCTTTATGAGGCCTTAGACACAGTTATTTTTTACCTCTGAATAATTTCACTGATGTCTGCATTTCACTGAGCTGTAATTACCTCCACAGAGAGCTGGATGTTCTCCAGTGTCATCAACACAATTGAAATTTCTGGTGTAATAGCTCACAATAATGACTTTTATTAATAGAAAGTACACATGGCGGGGACCTCCTTTAGCTCATGTGGGGCACTATGAGAAGCATGTTAGATTTAAAATGCATAACGAACTGAAAACACAGCCAGCACTTGGGAAAACATGCGGGTTCACCAAACATTTGAAGTATTGTATTATATGTATTCAAACTGGTTTAGGAAAAACAAAATGTTATTTGTACCAGATAATGTGATTCATAAGAAGCCTTTTTCAGAATGCTTGCAAGCAGAGGGCCATTTCCCCAGTGGGAAATAAGTGGCATGCAGGAGTGAACCAGTAATTATGTTACATGCACATACTGCAAGCAGGTTTACCAAAGTTGCAACATGCTATTTAGCAACAGATAAATTAATTTATATTAATGTTCACACAACGCACTGACCAAGACACACTCTGCGTCCGTGACTGGAGCTTAAGCATGTATTATTTAAATGTGGAATGGCAGGAGCAAAGGATGAAAGAGGGAGACAAAAAAGCAGGAAGCAGGTTTGCTAGGATACACTTTGGGGCAAATAGAGGCTGGGTAGACATGTAGCTGCATTAATATGCACTGCTGGGAGAAGAGTGGATGATAACCACAGTGAGTGCTAGAAGAATCTGCAAAGTGGCAGCTATACACTCCAATTAGGAAGTGTTTATCATGCATGTTTAAATACATGTCTGTGCTGTCCTGCAGGTAAGCCTTAAATATGCTGAACACATGCTGAAAAATGTCTGATTCAGTTCCCTATTTTATTTTGCCCCTAAAGTGGAGGACTTGGCTGTGAATTGTTATAGCATTCAGTTGTCTGAAATCTGGCAACTGAAGACACACAAGTCCCTAGATGCTTCATTTAAGCATCATTTCAACCAAATCAGGGTCCTCAGTGAGGGTGTTGAGCCAAATTAGGCAATCCCTAGTCAGTTTAATATTGAACAGAAGATACAGGCAGTAGTTTTGCCTGATATGAATCACTGCACAAATAAACTTTACACAAAACAAAATTAAGCACTTGGGAAATCTTTTTATCTGCACAAACTGGTTGCAGTTTCTATCCTGCAGCCTATATATAAGGTTAACATCTGAGAAGATTTCATACAGTTAATAGTACTGAGTAGGAGGCTTCTTGTAATTCTGTTTGATGCCATGTTAATAAGAAGCATTAGCATGAACAGACTGAGCTGTAATAAAGCAAATTACAAAATGTATCTGATGATCTAACATAAAAATATTGCCTTTTACTGCTGCCTCTAAAATTGCATCCACGTTCAGTGTAATATTTGGTTATTATTAAAGCTATTTATTGCTATGATACTATTTATGATATTGATAGTTATTTCAATATTTCTGCACATATTCAGATAAGACAAAAAAACATATTGGATTTTTTTGTTAACATTGTCAGCTAGTAGTTGATATACCAGCTATTAAGCAGACCATTTGGGATTTATCTGAATAGAAGGTTAAAACAGTGGAAACCTGAATAATACTGGAATAATACCATCAGAGTTTAGTCCCTGTGCTGAGGCAAAATGATCTATTGCTAAACTTAACCATTCTATAATACATCATAGCAAAGTGAAGTTGACTAGTCAGTTTGCCTAAATAAAAGTATTGATTTAATCTCAAACTAGCATACCATAAGTTCAATGAGTGTATAGTCTACCAGCATTAAGTCATTATAATGAATAATAGTTCATTTGTTTTTCAAAAACAATTTGAATAGTGCTGTCAAGGTTCACAGGTGAGAAGGATCGCCGTGGGGCCAAACACCACCACTGGGAGTTGTATTCAGTGAATTATTACAGAAATGTTTTTTGAGGTGTCATTATGTCATTGATGTGTTGTGCCTTTTAGGAGCCTGATCCTGAAGCTAGGTGAGGCAATTTATTAGCCATGTTTTCTGCTTCTAGCCTGCATTAGGCTGTTTATTTTGCAGACAGACATGTTTAATTCATACCTCACCGTCCACTCTACTGTCCCCTAGACCAGAAAGCCTGTCAGACGTAGATTTTGCTATTAGTACGTACTTGCTATGACTCGCCACAGAGATCTGCACAAATCAGTGGATTTTTCTTACTTTGTTGACTGTGTGCACCCACAAAGCCCTTAATAGTTTCAGTCAAAGGGTGGTGCCAATTATTCAGCAGATAAAGAAAAGGATTAAAGTTACAAGAAATTGTAAACAAAAAAATTATAGTTTAATCTAAGGGGAAAAAAATTTGCTGCTTCTTTTTGTGTTTTCAGAAGGACTTAAAATAGCACAAAGCTTTAATGATGTATTTGATACATTGAAGATGGAGCGAACAAAATGAGTTCCACACGAGTTCACAGGTTGATTGTGTCCATCACAGCAGTGTGATCTGCCTCC